>OW804102.1:40996909-42196909 GCA_942159475.1 Sthenelais limicola
TTATTTCACTGAAAGATGAGTAAACAGTCGCAAAAAAATATATTTTTCAAATTCTTTTTCCCACAAGAACGTTAGGTCAAAATGGTTTCATTTTTGGGTGTTTAGCGATTCTAGTACCATGAATACATTAATAAATGAATATATCTACCGAATTTCAAGACTGTATTCATAAATGCATATCTGAGGTTATCCCAAGGAGTATTATTCTTTACAGAAGTACTTATTAGATAACATAATTAATGTATACCATCATTGGAATCGGCTTGATCTCATCGTTTCAAATAATTATGATATCTCTAAATCCACCTTTTGCCATTTATGACTCATTTTCTTTAACACATCACAGTGTCAGATCGAGCCCCATCAGTTAAAGCTACACTCTGAGCTAACCTCGGTCAAAAACTAAACGTTTTTTACTTTTTGTTTCACTATTTTCCAACCCATCTTAACGTCATTGAACCAAAATTGTGGAGCATTATGTCTGTTTGTCTTTGCTACAGGGCTACTACAGTGTCCTCATTCATAAATATAAATTTGGAGGACCGACCGTTTCTGGGTCCTGGGTTTGCTCATAAAGTGCCTTTCTATCTCTTTTCCTCTGTCGCTCTCCCCCTTCTCTATCTCTATTTCCTGGGTATGATCATATATACTGCCTCTCTCTCAGCTCTCCCGCCCTTGATATAACCATCTTAAATGTGTTGATAAGGGCGTAAAGCAACCAATCTCACTCACTCCAAATCCTTTCTTACGATGACTTCATGTATTATCGCTCACCGGCTGCTGTTTTCTCTCGGTGTAAGTCTTCAAATTCATGTATAACCATAATATAGAACAGCAGAATATTGATAAATCCAGTCGTATAAGTCAAAATAATTATGAGTGAATTTGGTGAGATTTCCTCTGTTGTAATAGCTGAGAATGCAGCTTTACGCTAGCATTTGGACAGCGAACAAAAAGCCGCTGTCCGAGTAAAATGGTTTACCTACTCAGCAATCTGTATCTGGGACTGGCACAAGGCGGGGCAGGAATGTACATGCCACACCCACCACACTTCCATTTCCAAAATCACTTTCACAAATCTGAGTCTACGACGCACTAGGGCGGACTGGTTAAACAGTCATCCATTCTATAGCCTTCCCACACAAGGTATGTCCAATACATCTAATCTTTGCAATAGATCTATATAGCTGAATTAACTCATGTCTCAATGATGTCTTAAACCAGGAAAGTTCATGTATATTTAAGATGATAATGAACATTTATGTAATATATAATTTTGATTTGGCATCCAAGGAACCTTTTAGTGATGCTTTCTTATGACGCATTTTAGTTATGAAATCAAAGAAAAGCAGCGTTCTCACACGGAGGTATGCCCAATAGATGTAATCTTTGGAATACATCTCTGGTTGAATTAACTGTATGTCTCAGTAGACCTTTGAAACCTGAATGTTCATGTAGCAACATTTATGGACGTATAATTTTGAATCGTGATAATAATAATGAATTCTTTATTTTGCAAAACCTACTCGTTACAAAACTGGTGATACACTTCAGATAATAATAATTATCGTCTTTTGTGTGCCTAAATAATACACCACAGGCCCCAATGGCTGCAGCTTTGGGAAATTTACATTGGTCTGTACCACAGACTATAGGAAATTTAAAATAAAAATTGGGGTAAAAACTATGAGTTGCATTTTATTACCATGAAGATAAAGCGAGACAGTTTGTAAACGTTGGATTTAAAGCCTGTTATTACACTTTATTTGAGTTATTTGCAGGGTAGGGTTTCATTAAATTCTTATGGGGTTTGAATTTTGTTGAGGTTCAATGTTAGGACAACAATTAAATATTTTCTAACACTTGCCAACACTCACAGTTGCGATCTATAATACCAGTTTGACCTATTTCAAGATTTATTTATTTATTACTTTTATCATGCGTCCCTGATGTAAATAGTACCTTCCGCCAAGTATCATGGCTGTAGAATTTTAATCTGCTTTGCCTAAAACTACCATGTAAAGCAAGTGTCTCAGAGGCGCTGCCAGAAATGGGCTCGGATCATGTCAGTGAAAGTTTTACGACATTTTACGACATTAGAGGGCAAGAATGCATCCTTCCCATCATCCCATTCTCCGCTATCTGCGCTTCTAACGCCCTCTGGTGGCTCCAAGGTGCTCTTCACCCCTAACAAGCTGACGTCACGTGATCGCGCAGATCTCGTCCAATCTCGTTACATACGAGACCTGCATGAGATATCCCTGACAGATGGGCAGATAGAGACACCGCGCCATTGCTTGTTCCTCGCGAGATTTGTGTTTTTCCAGTCCTGCTCTAATGGAATCATGTGCTTTTTAGCTTTTAGACGGCAGATATAAATGTATGCTTTATGTATCTGGCTATCTAATGCGCAGTGACTTGCAGCGGGAGGGGGAGGGGGAGGGGGAGGGGGAGGGGGAGTAGAGATGGGAGATGTTGTGAGAGGGATTGGGGTTAGAGAGACACTCATACTAAAATGTAGGCTGGGTGTTTTGTACAGTATCAATGTCCAAACAACTTTACGCCTCTGGATTCAACCGAAGAAGATAATTTCTCTGAATATTTTCCCGGCTAAATCCGTTTGCCGCAGAATGCTTCGTTTTCATCGAAATATTCTGTATCTGAATTTTCATCCTGCTGGATATAGTTTCATTAGTTAGACCAGGTGCTTAGTTAATTCAAATATGTGTCAGATTTTCAGAAAATGCACAATTGGCAGCTGTCCACATTTAGTAGATCCTGCTAAATTAGGCTACAATCTGGTCAATAATAGGTAAATTCGAGTAAATTCGCCATTGCATTGATTCTAACAATCTGTTTGGTAAGGTTGAACTGTATTTTGAACTTTATTTTCGTCTGAAATTTGGGTTATTTGAGAAGATTGGCGAAGTTGAATTGTACATTTTCTGAAAATCTGACCCATAATGAATTAGGATGGGCTAATCTCGGTTCAAATCATCAATTTCACTGGGGAAAGCACTGGTCAGTGATTGGCCATGCCTACTGAATGGCCTATAACTTATCAAAAGGTGCAGAGGATAACGAGCCCAAGTGCACCGCAAGAGCCAGGGGCCCGTTGCATAACATCTCCTTGCTTAATATTTTCCTTAGGTACTTGTCTGTGCTAAGCAGCTTGTAAGGGACATTTACGGAAGGAATTTGCTATACAGCCAATGCTAAATTCCAATCCCACAGTAGGAATTTCTCACATAGTCAAGGAAGAATAGCTTATCAAGAAACATTTTAGGTAAGTATCATTTATGCAACATGCCCCTGGTTTCCTATTCAGTAAGCAGTAAAGGATCGCTCTATGACCATCTCTTGCCTTCAATAGATGACAGTGTATAGCATAAAGAGCAGGAGAAGGTAAGGATTGGAAGCACCACAAAACTGGTTTATCGTTCGCACTATATATATATATATGGATTAGACCTTCAGAATAATGTACAACCGGCAGATCTACACATTTAGTAAATTCTCCTAAATTAGGATAATAAATTGCAAATACTTGGTATGTTTTATATTGCCTTCATTCAAACAATCTGTTTGGTTGTGTTGAACTGAATTTTGAACCTCATTTTGTCTTAAATTTAGGTTATTTGAAAGGATTGGTGAAGGAGAATTGTACATTTTCTGGCGACTTCACCCATACGGTATGTGATATTTGCACCCAATCGTCCCTGATGATATGATGGCCAGGTTACTGGCAGTTTGTGTACTTTCACGCTGCAGACCTTGAAAATGCTGGTGCAAAAATGTAATTATTCATTAAATTTTTGCTTGAAAATAATACCTAGCATGTTTTTATGTTCACCGTATTTCCCCATTTATAAGCCAGGGCTTATATCAATTTCAAATGGTGATAGACCAGGCTCATTATTCGGGGCGGGGTTATATTCGAGGTAAGGATTATAGTGCTTATTTTACCATAAGAATGTGTTATTCCCGGCTTATAAACGGGGATATACGGTATTTTTGCAGCCTAGCTCAATCGTATACTGGTCTTTTCATGGTTGATTATTGGGCATTTCGCATTTCCCGTTTATGCAGCACACCTACCTTATATGGCTCAACATGAAATTAATAGATATACTTAAGCTGCCTCTACACCACTCCCGATTGTGCATCGCCGACAGTTGGCGATACTTGCCGATGCTTTTATCGGCCAACTGTCGGGGGTGGTGTAGAGGCTGTGTCGCAAATATTGTGTGCGTCGCCGACAGTCGGCCGATGAACATCGCCAGTGTAGAGGCTTTACTGATGCCGCCAACAGGTCCCGACGTATCGGGGAAATCTGTACTAGCAGGAAAAAAATGGCAATCGCAAGTGTCGCCAGGATCGGGAGAGGGTATCGGGACTGGTGTAGAGACAGCTTTAAAGTGACACTTGCCACTGAGCTCCCGATTTGGAGAAAGTTTGTCTGAATTTCAACTATGTTCTAGATTAGTATATTTGTAATGAATACCCAGGAGCATTAATGTAGAAATTACATATATTTCGTGTATTTAAGAGTATAAAACTCCATAGGGTGCTGGAGTCACCCTGCACAACTGCCTGACCCAATTCGGTTGGTTTAGGGAAGGTCCCGACGACTCTTATCTTAATGAGTTAAGTGATACCAGCTGGATGGGACAGGGTATATATGTCACTATGTACCTCCTGCCTCCCTCTTAGTTCACATCCCTTTACCATACACTGGGGCAGCACCTTATGGTCTAGTTACTGCTCTCTCAGATTTGAATTCCCCAATGGAACCTCTGCCACATTCTTCATTAACAAATATCAATTAATCTAAGGAATATATAGCGTTGGTATTCTACACAAATGTTCTTACTTATGCATGTCATCGAAAACTACAAACATATTTCTAAATGACATATAGTCAAACAGTGACCTCAGCCACTTTAAATATTAGTAATGTACATTAATAAGACTTTTCACAATGACGGGCTTTGCCTTTTCCATACCTATCTCTTCTGCTCGAAATCTGTCTACTTCATCTGGGATAGAATAGAATAGAATAATATGTTATTGTCAAAAAATATATATATATATAGGTTGACAAAAAGATCGACAGGCTTATGGGAGGGGTCCAGCTCTTCCAACTATTACTTTTACAGAAGAGAGTTATCTAGTGAGATAGCTAATAGGATTCCATAATATAGGATTTCATATAAGGGTAACATCATCAGAAAAATGTACATTTCGCCTTCACAAATTTTCTCAAAATAATCCAAATTCAAGAGAGAAATTAGGTTCAAAACACAGTTCACCATAGCCAAAATGATATTCATAATCAACACAATACCAAATATAATCGGATAATTATGCCAATTTTCATTTCTAATTTATTTCGTTTTTTTTCTGATATACGACCCATCCTCAAAATTGAAAACTGTCCTTACATAAATATCACATAATGCTATTTAACTGATTGCACAAATGTTTTGAGAGAGGATTGAAATAATGACAAATTCCTTTTGCTAAAATTCCCCGATTCAGGTTTTAAATTAATATTAGTTAAACTACTCCTTCCCACATCTAACTATATGGGTAAGATTTTCAGAAAAAGCCCAATCTACAGTTCTACACATCTCTCAAATTCTGCTAAATTAGTGTAAAACCTGATAAATAATGACAATATCTGAATGTATTCTGTATTGTATTTATTCAATATATCTGTCTGGTTATATATATAAATGTTGAACTGTATTTTGAACCTGATTTTCGTCTTAAATTTGGATTATTTGAGAGGATTGGTGAAGGCCAATTGTACATTTTCTGAAGACTTGACCCATATGTTCAAACTCATATATTCTTTAGTATGTTATCACCAATGTAAATTCATGTAATATAACTGTAATGTATTTATGCACATGGTAGGATTTGTTTGTTTATGAATTAATGAATTATTTATGTTTTACACGAAATCGTAATAAATTACTCTGTTACCGCTTTAATTATTATGTGCCCGTCATCTGGAATAAGAGCAACGTTATGGGGAACGTTTTAACAAGAGGATTTGAAAACTTAACACAGAAGTCCACTGACTGGCCATATTTGTCATTCGTTGTGATTTTGTAAATAAAACCTTTTGAAAAATATTAATTTTGCGACTTTATGATTAACGTTTCTGTGACAAATCACATTATGACAAATACAAGTCTTTAATCATGATTAATTAACTATTATGATTAATTAACTATTATGATTAATTAACTAGGATAGAACTCAATTAGAGATGGATGTAGAGTGACGTATTCACAAAACATGCCACACAGGAAAGACGGAAAAACAAGGCACAAGTGTACTTTGTGAATGCGTCACCCGTCTCGGGTTGGGTTCTATTTTTATACTATGATATGCATATCTTAGCCTTATTTAATCATTATTTACCGTCAGATAATGTGTCACACCCCTCCGACTCGGCAAAAGCAAGCGCCGACATCATATAGCGTCATGAAATGAGCGTCATTGATTGGCGCAATTAGATTTATGCAACCAATCAAAATAGAGTAGTAAATTGGGTGCATTCGAAAAGCGGATTCCATGTGTGTATAATTGGGATTCCAATGGTTTATAATCTGGCTATGTTTTTGTGGATACACAAACCTATCATGGCATAAAATTACAATGACCATTGGTACGTATTTATATATGGGTCAGATTTTCAGAAATGTACAATTGGCTGCTCTACACATTTAGTAAATTCTGCTAAATTACGCTGCAATTTGGTCAATACTAGGTAAATTCGAGTATATTCGGCATTGCATTGATTCTAGCAATCTGTTTGGTTAGGTTGAACTGTATTTTGAACTTTATTTTCGTCCGAAATCTGGATTATTTGAGAAGATTGGCGAAGTTGAATTGTACATTTTCTGAAAATCTGACCCATTTTCATACTCTACAATCCTTCATACGATAAGCCTTTACTGAGAAGGAAATTGCTTCCAAGAATTTGTCTGATTAATTCCTTTGTCCACTAATTGGTTTGGAAGAGTTGCCCTAAGTTTATCGGCCAGCCAATTCATTAGCCTTTCCGCCACAAGGTGTCACTGCGATAGGCGGCCTGGTTAACACGCCAATTACCTCGTGAGACCTGGTCACTCTCTCCTGGCAAACTGCCAAGATTTTCCCGCCTTCTTCAGTTAAGGGTTGTTCCCACCAGGGAGGTGTATGTATGTTCACGTATATATACAGGGTGTAAACTCATGTACTGTCTTAGCAACACAGTTTGAAAATTGTATTTGCTTATCGTCTTTTATATAACTAAATATTATTAATTTCACAAGAACTTAAGAAGAGGTGAGAAGATTATTTCATTTTAATCTCAACAGCATTTCAGCAAAAGTTTTTTTATTCTGTAAGTAGAATATATGAGACTGATGGCTACTGTCATGATATAAGGTATTAATTAATAACAGTGATAATTCTTATAGACTAGGCCCAAAATGGAAATAGATGGATATTTAAAGTGGTTGAGGCGTTTTATAGTAGAAGCATTACAACCCTTGTTCTTAGACAATTAATAAGTGCTAATTCCAAATCTGGCGGATGACAGAGCATATATCTTCAATATTTTTAAGATGGCAGTCATTCTTCAAAATGGCCACTAATTTTAAGCTGTGTTATCTGTTTATTCATAATAGCTTCAATAGTATTTGAGCTAGATCCTTCAAATTTTGTGTAGAGTTAAAGAAGTTATTGTGATTATCGTTTACTAGCAGCCTTGGTTATTCATGTATAAATCAGTCAGACAAGGAAGTTGATTATAGTGTTGTTATTTCTGATTTCAAGCAATAAACATTTACAGGTATGGCAATTAAGGCTTGAGAAATATTAAACAAATTTTAAAGGAGATGTTAGGTTGAACATGACATTTCAAGATAATTGAAAAACAGGTAATTTAATGTCCAGTTTGTGGCATAGTACAATGATCCTTAGTGTGGCAACACAGAGCTTTTGCCTTTAAAAAGGCTGATACATTTTATTATTTTTTTGGTAGAAGTTTTCGTTTTTAAATATTTTACTCAGCATTGAGCATTATCTAATACACTATTCTCAGAACAAGCTGACTAAAATATACAAAAGACAAAATAATAGAGAAAGTGATACTTGGAGCTTACAGTAATACACAATTTGTAAAAAAACATAACCTGGGCCTGTGTCACTGAGTTGACATGCTAAAATAGAACTGTCCAAGGTGGCACATTTCATACACAAAAGGGTCAATTTCTAGGTATTGACAATCGACTTGGGAGATCGGAAAGTACAGAAGTGAGAAGTAGGCTTTCATCAATGCAGGGAACTAAGGGCAGATGCAAGCTGAGACTCGATGGGCTTGTGATGGGGCAACGGGGCTGACAGATACTGTAGGACAGCAACACTCAGCCAATCCCCAGCTAGACGAATGTCCTGCAGGTTCACTCTGTTGGTGTGCATATATAGGTCGCCGAGCCTCTACACAAGCTATGAAGGCCTATATGAGTCGTATTTTCGGAAAATGTACAATTCCCCATGACCAATGCTCTCAAAAAACCCAAATTTCAGACAAAAATAAAGTTCAAAATACAGTTCAACCTATCCAAACAGATTACTAGAATGAATGCAATACCCAATATATACTTGAATTTACCTAGTATTGGCCAAATTGCAGCCTAATTTAGCAGAATTTACTAAATGTGTACAACTGCCAATTGTACATTTTCTGAAAATCTGACCCATATCCTTATCACGGACTTGTAATGAGAATTACAAGTCCGTGTCCTTATGTAGGCCCGCCTGGGATGCCCAACCCTGGAGCGGGGGAAGCGCAGTTGAATACATAATTGTAGAGCCGCGTTTAATAGACACTTAAAACCTGATTTTACAAAACATTCTGCACCTTGAAGGTGGGTGCACCTTATGTACCATGCAGCTAAAAATGTTTGGGGCTAAAATACTGCAAATTCTGTGATTTATTTTCTCTGCGAAACTTTCACATATCAGTTCTATGGAATAGAAGCACTTAACCTCAACTTTTTGTCTCCACAAAACTGTTCTGAAATGCCCAACCTTGAAATATTAACCTGTGAAAGTGTTTAGCTTCACAATATACAGTTTGCAAAATGCAGTGAAATATATAAATTTATCTTTTCATTTATCAATCTAACTAAACTAAAGCAATGTCCTCCTCCTCCTCCTCCTCCTCACGCTCATCATTATTCCTTGGCATTTGCCTGGCTACTGCGGCAAGTGAGAACCTGTTAGGGAACAGTGGAGCAAATCCACCAGGGGGCATATCATGTCCTCTCAAAAGCGCCAGGGGGACCTCAGGCAGAGCATAAGCCAGTCTCTGCCAGAACCACTTACTCTTCAGTTCTATGTAGGTGTTGGTCCTCAGGTACAGTTTCAGGTCCTCATCAAGGTCCTTCATGTTAATATTATCTGCCAGAATGATTATCAAGAAGTTGGATCTTTCTTTTAGCACCCTCTGATGCGCAGTTTTGAATTCCAGAGTGCACCATTCACTATGCAGGAAGTTTCTGGTGAGCAGCATAATCATCCTTCTACTGTACTTTATGCCATTACATACGTTCTCTGATACAGAGACTGTGGGGAGGAAGTCGCGTACACCCAAACACAGTCTATATGGACGCTCCAGTGTCTCTATTTTGTGTATGAACTCGTGTTCAACCCAAGCATCATCCCGACCACTGTATGAGATGAAGACATCATAGAGTTTATCTAGAACATCATCTTCCTCCCTTCTATCAAATGGATGCCAGTTAAATCTGGTGAAAAGAAAGAGCTTTATTTCTCCGCGAAAACAGTAAAGCATCAGAATGATGAACAACATAGAAACAGAAACTGTTCCGACTACAATGAAAATTGTTGTTGATCTTGACATGAGACAAACCATATCATCCACAGTTATCTGACGAATTTGGCGGCCTTGGGGTTTTCCGGTTGCGCAAATGACGTCATCTATGTCCTTGACCTTGTCTACATTGTCTCTAAGCCATTGATAGAACCACTTGTTGTTGCAATCGCATGCAAATGGGTTGTTTCCCATGTACCATTTCTCAATATGGGCATTGCCTAAGAATCTAGGCAATGTTTGTAAGGCATTGTAATCCAGATGCAATCTCTCCAATTTGAGTTTGGCGTGCCCTGATGATTGACCTTCCAATTCAACAAGTCTATTCTTTGCCAATGAAATCCTTTTTAGGTTTGGCCTTTCAAACAATTGTCGAAAGTTGAATGATTCTATAGCATTATTGCTTAAATCCAGTGTATGTGTTAGCCTAGGAATTATTGATGGTGATTGGTCTAGGTCACGTGACGAGCAATTAACATAGAGTAGCTCATTGGCGCTCATTCTACTGCAGGAGCAATTGACAGGACAGCTAATGTCTTCAGTGACGTCACACATAAAGTCGGTAGGTTCCAGGATGAGGAGAGGGCTTCCTGAATGTGCATACGGTTTATGGCAAACCCAACTGACAAAGGATTCTTGCCACGATGTCCTTCTCAGAATCAAAAACATGAGATCGAAGATTTTCGATGCATGGCAGTCGCATTCTATATGATTGTCAGTCAAATCCCATGTTAAATCACTGAGAAGGTCGTATAAACGCGTATATTGAATGACTGTAAAGTTATACTGAAGGTTCCGTATCTGATTCCCTTTAAGATCAACATAAATCTTAGGGCTTACAATTGAATTACCAAGTTTTAGTTTATAGAGCCATTGTTTCTCCAGGATGTCCATCCATGATTGGAATGTAATGTTGTTATAGGATAGATCTACATGATTGCTCACGGACAAGGTTAGAAGATCGCCTGGTATTTTGACCAGTCCATTGTAACTAGCATCGATAACTGAACTCTTGATCAATGACGACACATAGGACAGGTCCTGACTGTCAAAGTTCATTCGACGCAGCTCATTGTGTGATAAATTCAATGTCAGAGACTGAATTGCTGATTCAAAGAAACTACTCAAATTAAATTTCTGAAGTCTATTGAAACTGAGGTCTAGCTTGTCTAAATTGGACAAATATTGGGCGTCAAATTTGTCCACAACTTTTATCTTGTTATTTTTTAACCCTAGGTATCGGAGACGTTTAAGGTTTTTGAAATTCTCTGTTCTGATTTTTGAGATCCTGTTATAGTTCAACAGTAAATAGACCAAAGAGCGAGGCCATCTTTTTTCAGGGCCTAATTCTTCTATTTCGTTGCTGCTTAGGTCAAGAAACCATAAACTAGGACAAGTTTCTGAGTTGATGAAGTTCAAATTTCTTATTTTATTATGACCGAGTTTTAAGGTAAATAATTTGGATGCATAAATGAAAGCATCTGGAGCGATGAGAGACAGATTACAATATTCACATCTAAATAGTTCACAGTTTCGGGGGATATTTTTAACACCAATAGATCTAAAGTCCATGTACTTTACTGTGATCATTTCAATGTCTGTTCTTTGAAACGAAGGAATCTCACCAGGAATTGTACTATTCATAATTGACAATTCGTGAAGTGATGGCATAACCTTGATGGTCTTTTGAAGATCATCCCAAGAAGAAAGTATGCTCTCTGCGATACCCAATGTTGATAGGTTAGGCCAGGATATTTGGGTCACCTGTAGAAATCTCTGAAGTGAGTTAGGCCCTATTTCGAAAACCTGTAGTTTGGATACATTCAAAGCTATATACTCGTTAGATGCATTGCATGTCAATGGGAAAATAAATGCATTTCCTCGAGTTTGTGGTTTGAGTAAGCATTCCACATAATCTACTGAACCATTCCACCATTTAGCAGCTGTTTCTCTTATAATCATGCTGTCTGTTGTGTTTATTTGTGAACGATACGTTTGATATAAGTCTTTTCCCATAGGTCCATAGTTATTAGGATCAAAATATAACGTCAGGCCTATGGGCTGAAAGAACTCAATCCATTCATGAAAATTGTAATAGTCAACGTTTTGGAGAGACTTTAGATAGGTCATTCCCACAGCTGGGAACCTATAACGAAGATCTGGTTTTCCAATTGGCAGAAAAACAATCCTTTTTAAGCTACCTATTGCAAAAAATATCAAATCAATCAATCCATCGGAATATTTTTCAGCTGATGGTAAAAGTTGGTGTATGTCTAACAAACAGGTGTCATGCTTCGGAAACAATGCCTCATCGAGGAACACCGACACAAATATTCCAGCTTTGTATGCCTTGTTCTGAGTTGTGTCCATGTTTAGATGGGGATAGTATGTATACCAGGGCCTCCCCTCTTCTCCGGCTAAAACTTCCTGATCAACGTAAATTATGTGACAATGTGGGATAGTATTCTCTTGGTTTCCCATCACCAATGTGAGGTAACACAGAATCTGAAGGAATAAGGCAACATGGCCGATTCTTAGCTCTCCTTCCCGTTCCATCGACATCTCTGGTTATATAAAAGCTGTGAACAAAGGAAGAAAATATTCGTCCACACACCTCGCTCCCTTTCCGACCAAGTGTGCACATAACGTGATATTGGTGGTGAACTGCAGTTGGGGGAAGGGGGGGGGGGCTTCACGATATAACACTAGGGGATATATGGGTCAGATTTTCCGAAAATGTACAATTCAACCTCGCCAATCTTCTCAAATAACCCACATTTGAGAGAATCAATATATTGCCAAATATTCTCGAATTTACCTAGTATAGACCAAATGTCAGCCTAATTTTTCAGAATTTACTAAATGTGTACAGCTGCCAATTGTACATTTTCTAGAAATCTGGCCCACATGTGACATACATCTCATTCAGGCGACTATATAATCTTTAAATTTACCAAGCGGAATCTTGCCAGAATTATTCCTCTTGTGTATTTTAAAGACATTTTATACCATGCTAACGCCGTTAATTCATCAGTTAAAAGTCAGTAAAAATTGAGCTACCGTAGTGGCCCGAAGCCCAGGTTTGTGTTTCTTCCGACCCCCATTTAGCCCCGGCGTGCAACTGAGATTGAGGCTTGTAATTAAAATTAAATTTTAGAGGATTTTATTTTTTCAGGACCGTCATAGAGGGGTGAAGCAATCTATAATTAGAAGTATAGAATAAATTTTGAAGTAGAATTAGGTGGGGTAGAATGATGTGTAACATAATAATTATGATAATTGAGATAATGACGAGTAATATAAATTGGAATAGGCAACGTGATAAGACATCGACATGGTCGACATGTGTATTTTGTATAATTATAAATGTATTGGCTTTTATTTGCAATAAAAAAACCACAAACAAAATACCCACGGCCTGCATTTGAGATAAGCTTTCAAACAGGTCCTGGCTTATAAATGGGCCACTACGGTAATTAGTCTTAAAGTTATATTTTTTTATGTTGGCTGCGAGACCCCTGCGAGCCATTTGTTTGATAATACAAAACTTGGGTAACAATCAAAAACAGAAGGAAACTCTTTGGAATTTGCAAATCAACAGGGATCAATCTTCCAGCTGCTGAATCATTACCAGTATAAATGTCAGCTGGAGTCTTAATGGTAGAAATATATATATTTTCATTGTTGTATGATATATCATTAAGCCTACACATTTTTTATGACCTATATTAAGCGCCCTGTGCTTTATACCCCCCCCCCCCCGCCCTATTAAACTAATACACACAAATGACCTGAATGAAGCCTGCCTGCGCCCCCCCCCCCCGCCCTCCTAGAGTCCACCTCCTGAACTAGATAAATGTGGAGCAACTCAGTGGAAAACATGAGTTGGAAAGTTAACTAGGTCACAAACAAGGATGTCTGGCAGTAACAACATCTCCAAAACATATTGAGGAGAACAAGTACCGTATGTAAAGTCTTCCTGGAATATGAGTCACAAGTCAGGAAGATTATATTTTTCCATGTTTTCTATGTGATTTATTAACAAGATTTCTTTGGAGGAATGTTTTCATCTTTGGGGTATTTACTATGTCATATGAATACATGTATCAAATTTCAAGACAGTGTATTGAATATATCCATGCATTTCTAAGATCATCTTTTAATGAAGTATTAATGAATTCACAATTTTTGAGTCAACATTGGTTGTGTTAAATTAGACTCCCAACAATGGGTCAGATTTTCAGAAAATGCACAATCTGCAGCTCTACACATCTATCAAATTCTGTTGATTAGAGTGAGAAATGATAAATACTAGGTATATCTGAGTATATTCTGTATTGTATTCATTCAATAAATCCGTCTGGTTATGTTGAACTGCATTTTGAACCTATTTTTCTTCTTAAATCTGGATTATTTGAGAGGATTGATGAAGGCCACTTGTACATTTTCTGACGATCTGACTCCAAGGCAGACTCATTTTAGACAACCAACTTTAACCTGAAAATTGTGAGTTCTCTAATGCGTTTTGGACACGTTTGCAACGATTCCCAATTCAGGTTATGTCTAATGAACATTGTCCCATGATTTGTGAAATTATTGTCCATTATGGTAGAGATGTTTCCTTTTTATTTTGAGCAGTTCCACATTAAATTGAGGTAGAGTCTAGCCACCTGCTCCAAGTTATCACTGGGTCCAAAGTTCATATTCTCTTACATGGGCTATGTCACCTAATATTGCATAAGTGGCTTTCATGAATTCTTTGAAAATTCAAAACTTTAGTACAAAAATGAAAATCTAAACATACCTACAAATGACGAAGTAGAATTTGAGTCAAACCATTACTATATATAGCTTCAGGATTTAGGATTTAGGATTCTTCATCTTAATTTAGTAGAATTGACTAAATGTGTAGAGCTGGTGGTTTTAGATCGTATTTTGAGGATCTGATCAAGTTATCACTGGGTCCAATGTTCACATCCTCTCTCATGGGCTAAGTCACCTAATATTGAACAAATGGCCTTTACAAAACCTCTGAAACTTCCAAACTGTGGGCCAAAAATGAAGATCTAAATCCATTTTAAACCAACCAAACAACATTTTAATCAAACCATTGCCAAATATACATTTATGATTGATGATATATGATTTTTTACCTTAATTTAGTAGATTTGAGTAAATGATTTTGGACCATATGTTGAGCATATCACCACAAGGCCTTCCTTTTCCCTAGGGGAATGTAACAAAAGTCGCAAAAAATGGATTTTGAGATATCACCATATTTAAAAAGATAAGATCAAGCACAGTCTAATGATAGTAAACCGTAGGACATACAACAAGTGTTTTTATATTTTAAGTTTGATATAATTTATATCTTTAAAAAATAGTTTGCAATATCTCTGGGTGGATAATTACTAGTAAAGTAGCTTAATTTACTCACTCTATAGGATGACCTTACAAGTACATGTATGTATATTTAATACACTGTGTAGTGTCTAGCTATTGCAATCAAATCATAGAGGCTATGAATTTAGATCACGACATGCAACCAGGTTCTACAGGTCCTCGCCGGCCAAATTGTTTATTCCACCAATTCACACACACCTGCCGCTGTTGGAGCTCAATTAGCCGAGGCCAACCCTTACATATTCAGGCAGTAGCAATTAAGAGTAAAATTAGAAGGTACAGTAAAAGGTGTTAACATGGACATACATGAAATATTAAAAAGTTAGGTGAAAAGTATAACACATGAACCACCACGACCTCTGAAGGTCAGAATAAGTAAGTGGCCACTCTGGCTCTGCCTTGGCTGCCAGGAGAAGGACATCCGGAGATTTGGGAACTGCGGTGCCGGACCGAGTCGGTACCTGACCGGGTCACGGCGGCACCACTACTGTTTCAAAATTTTAAGTTCACATATCTATATGACTGGGGGCATTGGATAACCTATTAAACAAATGGTACAGGGTAAAATCGATGGAAAACATCCATGTGTATGATATATGTTCAGCATGTAATATTCAACAATAATCTCAGGTAATTAGCCATATATAAAATACTATTGGCATTTATTGAAATATAAAAAAAAAGTTTTACAGGATTGTATGACACACAACTTCATCTTTCAATCATGCATTTGGTTTTCATAGATCATTCATACCTATGATATTGGTAGAAGGATCCTGGCAAAGTCAGAATTGAACAGAATGTATCCCAGAATTCACTGTAATAGGCATGCGCAGGGAGACATGCAAATCCCATATTAAAGGGTATTACATTATACCGAATGAACTATCATTATACTCTTACTTAATGATAAATCATAATCAGTAATGTCATGATTACCTTAGCTAATGTAATGTAATGTTACTCTCGACAACATGTTCAGCCCTTCTTATTCATTATTATACACGCATCCAATACTGAGGCCCCGACAGCCGCACATTATTTGTAACATGATATTGGACTAGTACATTACTGGCGCGTTGTCATGGCGACGCAAGTTTGGTGGCGCAAGATTGCCGACGCAAGGTTGCCGACGCAAGTTTGCCGTGTGCGAGGGCTTTCTTTCTCCAACATTTCAACTGTTTCTATAGTTATATTCCTCTTGTACGAACACCAGATATGGAAAATTATGTCAATGTATCTTTAATTAAGCATGTTTTGCATGCAAAACTAGGCATGTATAATAATCAACTTATAGGACTCGTTGCCGCACGGAGCTTAAATAAAGGACTCGACCTGCGGTCTCGTCCTTTATTTACGCTCCGTGCGGCAACTCGTCCTATAAGTGCTAAGTATTTATCTCTCAAAATATTATCTTGCACAACTGAACTGACTTTGATAATAACGGCTCTCTCTCATTCAAATCTACTAAGTCCCTGTCAGCACAATTCAGTTCCCAGACAGAAATAGCTACCATCATAATGTACATTATTAAAACACAAATTTTATATCCACCAACCAAGATAGCCCATTTGCATATAAAATGGTCATGACTATTATGCCGAGGTTTTCCTCAGAGACATTTGCATTTTCATTGCTTCCCGTTATTCGGGTCAGGGAAAGGAGGGACTCGCAGTCGCTTGAGTTTACTCTTCTTTTAGCTCTAGACAAACTCGCTGTTCCCCTGGAAGCAATATGCTGTGTGTCTCGTTGTTATATCAGTTTTCGTTTTCATTTAAAGCTGCTTTTGTTACATTGGTTAAGTCGCCTGCAAATGTGCAATTAACCTTCACCAGTATGAAATGAGGTTCTTCTACTCTATAGTCCTCCTCCTGTTTCCTACTCCACCCCTTATCTTCCCTCCTCTTCCCCTTCTCCTCCCCACCACATCCTCCCCTCCACCTCCTCTCCTCCTCCTCCTCCCCCTCCCCACCTCCCCCTCCCTACCTGCTCCTAACCTCCTCCTCTTCCCCACCTCCTCCTCTCCACCCACCTCCTCCCCACCCACCCACCTCCTCTCCTCCTCTCCTCCTCCCCACCTCCTTCTCCTCCTCCTCTCCTCCTCCTCCACCTCCTTCTCCTCCTACCCTCCTCGTCCTCTTACCCTCCCCTCCTCCCTCCTCCTCCTTCTCTTCCCCTCTTCCTCCTCCTCCCTCCGTCTCCCATCCTCCTCCCCTCCTCTGCCTCCCCTCTTCCGAATGTAGATTAACTCATCACTTGAGGAGAGACCACATGTGGATAAACAATAAAACAATGTTAAGACTTTACAAAGAGCTTTTATTATTGAACTACCCACTGATGACCATTAGTACCCTCATCTTGAGGTTCCATAATAATTTCTTTCCATTAATGTCCTGGAACACTTTGCTAAGATGAGCAAAAGGTTCTTAGCTATTAATTCTAGTATTAGGAATGATGCATTGTAAGCAAACCGTTCTTCTGAAAAAACATCAAATAAAATTCAACAGGAATGTAGGGTTGATTCCTTGTAAAATAGAGCCGCTTTATGGATATCATATCGGAACTTCTGTTTAATTTTAAATTCATATCTTCTTTTGTTTCAGGAAAGGAATTAACTCCCTTTATTTCTTTATTAACAGAATAATATCCAAGATACAACCGACATGCATGTACTCTGTTTCAACAGTGTCGTAATTCGACACAAACCTTTTATTATATATTTTATATGAAAGGGAAATAGGAGTAGGAATAGGTACAACACTTCAAGTGGAACTATAATGCCAAATATTCGCAAATTTAGCAAGTATTGACCACATTTCAGTCTAATTTTGCAGAATCTACTAAATGTGGACAGCTGCCAATTGAACATTTTCTTAAAATCTGACCCATTAGCATAATTAGTGATAATGGAAAAAATTCAAATCTTGATGCTGCCACTCAAGATATAAATTCAAATTTGAAATCATATCGTTGATAAGACGCCAGAGAGAAAGTGTTATCTGATAAATGAGTTGACTTCTGCTTGGACTTGTGTAGTGGTGCAGATGCGGGAACAGAACTTCAAGTTCTCCAGGCTGCGCTCATGTCCTGCCTCGGTCGCGGCCGCGCATGCATCCTCTACTAGTGTGACCAGGAACCCCTTCTCAGCCGCATGTCTCACTGCTGATTCCACGCATTCATTAGTGTACATTCCTACCATCACCAACTGCTGCACTCCTACAACATTATTAAACAAATGTAGTTTTATCATATGGGGTGTTTTTACAATATTTCTATTCAGAAGTCCATCCCATCAGTCAGTGAAGAGGATTCTAATGATAGTAAACATCAATTGAATATCCAAAAATTGTTTAGATTTAGATTTAGATTTAAAAATATTTTATTCAGGTCTATGAACATTTCCCTACATAAAGCACAAATATTCTCAGGACAGCCTGAATTAATAGAGAAATTTTCTTTTACATAATAGAGCGAAAAGAAAGTTCGTTTACAAATGATGTTTGCTTTAACCACTTTCTATTTTATAAGTTATATTTTTATTGTTTAAATTGTTTCTATGTTATAAGTTATATTTATATTTTGAAAAAAAAATAATCTCCGGGTGGATAATTACTAGTCAAGTAGCTAAACATACTCCATAGGATGAGCTTAGAAATGCATGGATGTATTTTGCGACTTGTTACTTATTTTCCTGAAACATGTCACACATAGATAGCCCTCTCAAATAGCCCATTTAATAGAGATGAACCATCGGTGATCCTATTAGTAATCCCACGGGAAAGCTGCTTAATTTCTAATCATTACGAGATTCTCCCCCCAAAGACTTACACCAGAGAGCGGATATGGGAAATTGTTTTTATTTTCCTGTGCAGTATGGGTTGATCTACATTTGGAAACAAAAACAATATGTAATTATGAAGAGAGGTAATTAGGTTGATTAATTAAAATGATGTAATTATTAAGGAGTTGAATTAATATACACGGCCCCCGACTCGGGTGATGAGAAGGAGTGGGAGGGTGGGTTGAAGAAGGAGAGTAGGGGTGTGGACGGCGTGGCGTCTGGAGGAGAGTGAGGGTGAGATGCTGCTGGTTAGGCCCGGATATAGGGATAGGAGAGGGTAGGTGGCAGCAGTGAGGTGTTCTGGTGTCGCCTCCAGGGGGAGACGAAATGCCCAGTCATTGCTCAATGCAACTGACCAGCACATTACGAGATTCTCCCCCCAAAGACTTACACCAGAGAGCGGATATGGGAAATTGTTTTTATTTTCCTGTGCAGTATGGGTTGATCTACATTTGGAAACAAAAACAATATGTAATTATGAAGAGAGGTAATTAGGTTGATTAATTAAAATGATGTAATTATTAAGGAGTTGAATTAATATACGGCCAAGAGCCATATAAGATAGGGAAGTGAGGAGGGTGGGGAATAATAAATGTTGGTATAGGTGAGCCAGGGGCGTGCGCGGTAGAGATAGTTATGGTTTTGGAGACTGTATATGTGTGGCTGAAAGTCAGGCATTATTAGAGATCTTGGTTATGTCAGGTGACAGTCCTTTGAGGTGACAGTCTCTGTATCACATTACACCGTTTTGAGAGCTCTATTGTTGGGAGCTATTGTTCACATATTATTAGCCAGGGCACTTGTCCACGTGCTGAAATCCACTCACTGTGGCTGGCTGGCCTGAATGGCCTTAACTAGTTTGCTGTTGGTACTAGCTTGGTCTGTCGACATATAGACCCTGAAGGCGTCGGAGGCCCAGCCCCCTAGTCGCTTGACCTCTGTTTCTGTCGCCCCTTGTTTGAAGGCCGCCGTGGCCGCTGACTTCCTCAGGCTATGTAACGACAGGGCGCTGACGTCGACCGCGTGCGCGCGGAGGTGCTCCTTCCAGCGCCTGGCTATGTAAGAGGCAGGGACTGGGCGCATAGATGATTTGAAGGTGAGGAATGGTTGGTCAGCGTGCTTGGTGGGCTCCATTTTTATAAGCTTATTGACCTTGTCGACGATACAGATGTTTTTGTCGTCTGCTCTGTTGAGTGTTATGGTCCTGCTTTGGAATGCGGTTTGCATGGTCTTCCCGGCCTTGATTTTAACTATGAGACACTCCTTCCTGATTAAGACATCCCCTCGCGTTAGGTGTCTCGAGTGGTCAAATTTCTTGATTGATTGGGGCACGACCTCTGATTGTCTCAGTGCCCCGTAATACATCATTAGTACTGCTGTTGCCACGATGGTAGATTCATAGCTGTTGTCTAGTGCTATGATCATATTCTTGATGGTGTCCAGACCTATCGGGTCTTTAGGCTTAGGTATGTACTCCTTGTTCCTCATAAGCCCCTCAATCGTCCAGCTGACTCTATGATGGTCTAGATTGGTAGTGTCGTGGTCACATTTCTTGAGGAATGTTTTAATGTGGGACAGCTGGTTCCTTACAGATTTGGGTGATCCCATGCGGTTTGCTAGATGTTGGAGGTATACGCAGATGTGGGCGACCTCTGGGGCTTTGTAATCGAATCCCATCTCTCTAGCAAAGGCCATGTATGACTTTGCTGCCCCTTTTCTGTTGCTGGTGGTGCCTGGGGCCCAAGCCCTGTCCTGTGTTCTCTCCGCTTGCTTTGCCAGCCCTTCCATCGGTGTTCCTGAAAGATAGAAGGGACTGTTCAAGGGCGTATGTACAGGTATCGACAAGATTTAGAGAGTAGTGATCTAACCAATATTTGCATATGTCACGTTCACGTTTTCCCAGGTGGGCTCTGCTCAGAGCATCAGCCACATTGTTACAGGCGCCCGCGATGTGTCCATATGACAGCCTTAGATCAAACTTTGCCTGCATCATCCATGCCATACGTGCTGCGGCAAGCATGGGCTTGTTCTTTCCCTTTCCATTGTTGAACACGCACACACTCGACATGTTATCACACAGTATGTGTATGTGTGTTCCCCGGTCGCTCTCGCCCACTAGGGTGTGTAGCGCCACTACCACGTTGATGGCCTCGACCTCTGAGATGTTGTCTGCCTGCTCGCCGACGTCACATAGCTGGTGTTTGTATGCGAACTGGCCGTCAGTTCCTCCCACGCCGGAGAGGCAGGCATCTACAAGAATGACCTTTGTCGCATGTAGGTCGGGTATGACCGACACTCCATTCCATTCAGAACAGAATGCCATGAACCATCTTAGGTCCTCCTTCATGTCCGAGTTGATATTTGCGTGCAGGCCTTCAAAGCCCCTGAGGGCATCCAGTAGGCGGGAGACAAATAACCTGGCTGGGGAGACGCATTTGCTGACATGTATGAGAGTCCCAATTATAGACTGTAGCTCCCTTTTGGATATCGAGCGTCTCTTAGTGTACTTTTCGGTCATGGCGACCGCCTGCTTAACCTTGTCTTGTGGCATGGCTAAGGTCATGTTGGCGGAGTCGATGTCAATTCCTAGCCATGTCACTTGTTGTGAAGGGGGTTGCAGTTTTTCTTTTGCCTCTACCAGGCCCAGTCGTCTTAGTGTGTCTCTGGCGCACTCATATGCTCTCGTCGACTCGCTGATGTTGTGTGAGATCAGCGCTAGGTCGTCGAGGTACATGAATGCCGTATACCCTTGTCTTTTAAGCATTCTCACAATGGCATTGGCCACTCGCTGCATGTGTGCACTTGAGCCCCGGCTGCCAAAGGGCATGGTGATGTCACAGTACCACACACCCTGCCAGCCGAGACACAGGAGGGGCCAGTCAAGGGGGTCAGAGTGAAAGTTCTTATAAGCACGAGATATATCAATAACCGACATGTATGCTCCTGACCCTACCTGCCTGAGATGTGATACCAAGTTTTCCACTGTAGGGAGAGAGTGCTCCCTCTGTTCCCCCCACACAGAATTCTTGATTATATATTTATTGACCGAGTTCTCCTCTGGAAATGTCAGGTCAATTATTACTCGACGAGCATCTGTGTCTTTCTTGGCGTGTGACATCATTGGGGATGTGTGAGTCCATTCCACAAAGGGTGGTTGCTCGAACGGGCCTATGAGGCCGCTGAGGTCGAGCTCCTTCTTTATGAAATCATTTATTTTGTCCTGGAATTTGTTAGCACTAGGGTGGTTGTTTACTCCAGTGTTCTGAGAGATGGGCCCCAGGTATCCCATAGGGAACCCATGCTTCACGAAACCTAGTATCTCTCTGTCCTCCACTGACGATGTTAGCATCCTGTCCCATTCTTGTATGTTCAGGTTGGATGGGATTACTACTTGGGCTCCGATCGCATGCGGAACACCATATTTTCGGACCTGATCGTATATCGGCCCGAGCTGTCGCCACTTGTCACCGGGGCAGGGTCTCGGCCAGTTGAGCTGCCTATGTGCCGCTAGCCGATCTGGGCTAGTGTCAGCTTCGGACGGGTCCACCCTACCCGCGCATATGTCGATTACTGTGTTGAAATAGTCCTGGTCAAGTTTTCCTGATAGTGGGCCATTGCTTTTGTTTACTATAGTAGTTTTACTGGCAGACACGAAGTCTTTGGCGTGGGGGTTTAATGGTTTTGATGTAACGTGTTGAATCTCACCGATAGACGCGTGTTGTTGTCCGCCATGATGGATCTCGGGTGACTTCTCGCTGCGCGCGAGACGTTGAGCGAGACTCACGTCTCCGGCCCCTGGGACAGCCCCTGGATCGGAATGTAGGTCATGTTTGTATACATCCAGTGGGCGTGGCAGGTCCTGACTCCTCGCCACGCCCGTCACTCGTTTTTTGAACTGTTGGTTGCCTTATTGTCGTATCCATTGTTGTTCTTTTGTTTGGTTGGACCATTGTAGGTGGTGTTGTTATTCCTGGGCACATAAGATCCGTCCAACTGACTCTGCTGGTGCTTTATTCGCTTCTGACACTCCTTGATGGAGTGCTTGTTGCGTCGCCCTATGGAGTCACAGTAAGTGCACGCGTGAATCATGTTCACCGCGCCCTCTCTGTGATCTGATGAGAACGTACATCCATCCCTTGAGTTGAATTGCCTGCACATTGTTTCCACAGACTTGTCACTCTTGTTGTTCGTCGACTTTGTGAGGCGGTCATTGGACTGTGGGGCACTGTATCCCATGCCTCCACCCGTTAAACATATTCTCACTCGCTCCTCCTGTATTGTGGCTTTGTCACTCCAGCATATCTTGCCGCTTTCAACCATATCCCATATATATTGGGACCAACGCCTTACTGCACTCCAAGGTCGCTCCAGGCTATCTTTAGTAACTTGGCGTAGATGATGCATAAGGTGGGCATAGTCGTCTGCGGCATACCCCTCCGGGTCATCTATTAGCGCTAAATAGCCATCAAGATACTCGTTGTAGGAGAGCGAGGACCTGGCGTCTAATTTCTGTTTAATCGTTTGGGTCCCTTCTCTATATACATACATGTATGGCTTTGCCATAATTTTGGAACAGTGGATGTCTGATATAATATCAACCCTACCATGAAGGCGATGCGCGAAACGTTCCCTGTCAGTCTCGCGTTCTATGTAATCGTCCGCCTGGACCTGGCGCCGAATAATCTTGGGTGCTGAGCTCGCCCTGCGTTGGGAGTCCGTGACCCACTTCCTCACGCGGTGGTTGGACTTCTTGGGGGGACGCTCCTCGTCCGTGGTCACGCTGCTGCGGGTGCTCGCGGTGCCCGTTGAGTGCTCTCGCTGCCTCTTTGAGCTGTGACTAGACCTCGTGGAGGACCTTGAGCGTCGGGATGACTGGGAGCTTGCGTCAGATCCGCCATCTTTAGTTGAGTCTACTTCGATGCCTTTACTCCTGAGTATATGGGCGAATTGTCTCGACAGCCCAGCTATCTCTCGTCTCACTTGTGCCACCTCTCCAGATACTCCAATAAGCCCCTTTTGCAATGACTTACATGATAGTTTGGGAGGATCATCAGGTATCTTGAACCTGATCTCACTTCCCCAGCTCTCTTCGGACTCTTGGTCGCCTTGCTGGTCCTCGTGGTGGGACTCGGCGGCCCTTGCTCTTGTTCTGGGCATCTTAAGTTAATTCCGGGTGTTTAGAGAAATGTATATATTGTCTCTGGTGTTGGCGGTATGATGTCCTGTCCAACTGCTCCTTATTATGTGGGAAGCATTAGGGTGAGGCCAAAAGTTTAGATAAAGTCTTGAAGAAGGAGAGTAGGGGTGTGGACGGCGTGGCGTCTGGAGGAGAGTGAGGGTGAGATGCTGCTGGTTAGGCCCGGATATAGGGATAGGAGAGGGTAGGTGGCAGCAGTGAGGTGTTCTGGTGTCGCCTCCAGGGGGAGACGAAATGCCCAGTCATTGCTCAATGCAACTGACCAGCACATTTTTGATAATTTCTTTCAACAATTTCATTCCTCTAATTCCACAATAATGCAATACGTCTCATTCTTCGTATTTGTACATCGCATAATATTTAATATCCTTTTATTCTTCTGTATAAAAATAAGAGATATCCTCAATCAATTAACGGATAATTGCACAGACTCACCAAATACAAATACCATTTGATCAGCTGAGAACTGGACACTGATTTCCGTAATATTGAGTCTTTTAATTTATTTTCAATGATGGTCCCAGTATGAAGATGGAACTTGAGCAATACCCTCCTTTGTTTCCCTCAAATTAAATACAATCGATTTAAGTATGAACTATAAGGGTGAAGCCGCCAGAAAATGTACAATTCGCCTTCACCAATTCTCTCAATTACCCGAAATAAAGGACAAAAATATGGTAAACTGAACAGATTTTCTGAATCAAGGCAATATCAAATGTACCCATATATGTGATGTGTTACAGGAAAATGAGTCATAAGTCGCAAAATTGGATTTTGAGATTTCATCATATTTGTAAAGATGAGATCAAGCTGATTCCAATGATGGGTTCTCCACCAGTGTTATATGAATGTTGGTCTGTATATTTATATGGAATAGTTGTAGAATTATTGTAGGAAAATAAGAAGTATAAAGAAAAGTCTAAAGGCTTTGATCCTAAGATCTAGAATGAATGTTTATTGTAGTCTAACATACAGGTAGGTGCTTGGTCCATGTGGCTATTGATGATTGGAGGAATAAATAATGAGATGAGAGTGCCACCTGTGGTTCCTCATGCTACCGTATTCAATGCAATACATTCCTGAGTCCTTATACCTTATAGGTTATTTATCCTAATAATTAATTACAGTTATACATATCATACTAATAATCAATGCTATAGAGCATGCTAGGACGGGTTCAAATCTGACATACAAATATTTGGCAACATTATTATCAAAAATTGCAAATATGTTTTCAGCAATATCATAGATTATGTAAATGATCAATGAAAACCAAATGCAGTATTTGTATAGTATTTGATGCTGAAAATGACACGTTTTCTTTAGATTTGATACTGTACCATTACACCCATAATTCCATGCGAATCTAGATTCAAAATGGCGGCTATGCAAATCCCCTATTGTACAATTTGAGGCGACCTTACCCATAATAAACCCACTACTTACCAAGATTAGTAAATTCTGCTAAATTAGGCTGCAATTTGGCCAATACTAGGTAAATTCGAGTATATTCGGCATTGCATTGATTCTAGCAATCTGTTTGGCTAGGTTGAACTGTACTTTGAACTTTATTTTCGTCTGAAATTAGGGTTATTTGAGAAGATTGGGGAAGTTGAATTGTACTTTATGAGTGACATTACTTACCAAGATTGCGCAGTATATACTCAAGGTTGGTGCTGCAGAAAGTACAGCAGGCAGTTTTACCTAAGTTCATCTCGTCACCACCAGGTGTCAACTGATCTATCACCTGTGCCTCATAACTGCCTTTTCCCACGTGGTAATTTAGTATTTTGTGTCCCAGACTCCTGTCCCTACCATCCTCTGTCAGACTCTCAATGTGTATAAAGATAACTTCTGATTTAGTTCCTCTATAGGTGCTCAGTAATGTCTTGATGTTTGGGATGACAGTGTTGTTGATTCTGTCAAAGAAGTATTGGTGTTTTTCAGGGATGGTGTCTGGGGTGAAGTGCTTGTGTTTGCCTACACCAGGAATGGCACCATTGTTCTGCATGTCAATCACTAGTAAGGCTGATTCTCCAGCCTTGAGGGGCGTGTCCTGTGAATATTGCATATTTCTCTGCTTAGAATGATGAAGCACAACTAATGTATGGGTGCTTTTATATGGGTATGTATGCATGTATGTCATATATATATATACAGGATACATGCATGACAAAAAAAAGGTAATTCTAGATTGAAGTTGAATTAGAATAGAAATGTGACATTACAAAGATTATTCCAGAAAATATATAACAAGTAGTACATATTAGAGGTGAAGAAAGCAAGATATTATATTATACTTTTTTTTTTTTTTTTTTATTTCATTTACAGGCCAAGTCATATTTGGGAGGGTTGCTTTTTCTGATTATGTGATAAGTGACGGGCGTAGAAACTAGTACTAGACTACGAATGTGGTGCATGTACGATAATTATCATTTGCTTAATAATGTGTCTGTCATGCTATGGACACAGTGCCGGATCACTGATTTCATGTCTATATCATATATTTCTTATTTGTTATATAACTCGACTAGGTTTCTAGAAATATGCAGGTCCTGGAAGACTGAATCAATCTGAATGATGGCATTCACAGGAAGACCGGATCTTGATCTGATGCGCACCACCGATTTTGTAACAACTAGTCATTGCAAATAAAGAATATTACTACTATTATTATAATTATGATTCTAGTTTCAAATACTTTTTCTATTGTTAATAATCAGGTCAGACTGAGAACACAAACAGCCAGTTTATGATAACATCTTGGACGAGGATTAATTTAGAGCGATCTTAACTTATTAGGGAGTGGATAAAACAGAATGAGATAAACTGCTAAACATGCAATTAGGTTTGTATCCAACATTTAATATATTAAGGAAAAGGTGCAAAGAATAATTTTCACCCATCTTGTAGTTTATACACAGTTGTAAATCGACTTTCTGATAGCATGTCATAGTTCCAAGGGGGTCATGTATGATATTGATCGAATTTATCAGATACAATACTCAAATATGGGTCAGATTTTCAGAAAATGTACAATTATACCTCGCCAATCTTCTGAAATAACTCTAATTTCAGACGAAAATAAAGTTCAAAATATAGTTCAACTAGGCAAACAGATTGCTAGAATTAATGCAATGCCAAATGTTCTCCAATTTACCTAGTATTGACCAAATTGGAGCCTCATTTCTTTCAGAATTTACTTTATGTGTACAGCTGCCAATTGTACTTTTTCTGAAAATCTGACCCAAATGAATACATGCTGGTATCATCGGGAAATCTGTGACCAATCCTCAGTTGATAGATCATAGAACTATGTACCATGTTGACCCAACAAATCAATCAATAATGCATTATAATCTTAACAATGTTTATTTATCTCTCAAAGAGGCAAGATACACTCGTGCTATCTATAATGACCTAAGTAAAGTTGTTTCATAGATGTTGGTATGAGAATTGTCTAGCAGAGTCAGATATAATCATAGAACTTATTGTTCTTCCATCAAATATACATTTACTATTTCTTGCTTCATCTGTATACTTAGTGACGGAATTATGATGTTAAAACAATTAACCTACTTGAGATTGAATTACTATGTAGCTATATTAAAGCTGTTTGTAAACAAACTAGCTGATTGTGGCGGGCATTGACCCAAAATCAATTCAAAATGATTAAATACTTAAAATGTATTTTGATATTCTGATGTATAACAAACGTACAATTGTGTTCGCACAGTGAATAGTACCATTTATATGGAATTTGTGGCGAAATAAACACGTTTAAAAAACCCCTTTGACATGGTTTATCATGTACAGTCAGGTGGTTTTATACCATTTAATGTATTAAGGGCCTAGTACACTTAGCCGATTCCCATGATTTTATATATATATATAAGGATATTTATTTCTCATTAGACATTTATAATACAATTGGAGAAAATGGTTTAGCTTTTCAACGCACTGCTGCTCTTCCCGGGCTTCCATTGGCATATTGTTTTTGTTATAGAATCTGGTTAATCCTTTCATTATACAATCTTTTTGAACATTTTACATTAAATTGTTTTAGTTTGAGAAAAGTTTTAAAATTGCACATATCAATCATGTCTCTTCGAGACTAAAAATTAACATCAAACTAGTCTGGTCGATTACATTTTTACCAAGACTATATTATTTAGACTCTCGTCTCTACATATATCTTAATTAACATATTAAACTACATAACAGAATTACATTTTCTTGTGTTCACACCTTTTAGATGTTATTCACCTATAACATAACAACATATACAATTTATAAGGTTCTCGTCTTTCAGACGATAGCCAATGTTTTCTTGATATCATTTATTACATGACTTTTATTAATATGGCCCTCTATACTGAGAGCTACTAGTTTTAAGCCTTTACCTCATACCTCAACTACATACTGCTTTTGTTTTGCTAGCTTGCCTTGTTTTTACATAATATTTCATATCAGTTTTTTCGATTTCTAGTGAGTTCCATCTTTTATTTTTACCTTTCCTTACTTTTTAATCCTCTAATATGTTATTTCAATATAATGTCTGCTTCAATACCTTTATATTCCTATTCCACATCTTTACATATTCCGTATTTGTTCTGCTCAGTCACATAACGTTTGCTGCAAATAAACAATATTTGCCTCTATATGCAATCTTCTGTGCCAGAACTATTTTTTCACCCTGGGTCATATTCTTTTCTTAAAAATCTCTTAAAATCTCTTATGTTATTTAAGTTCTGTTGCCTTGGGGCCAAACTGTTCCAGAGTGTTGGTATTGTATGAATGATTTTTTCACCCTCTCCGATGTGGGGTTTACTACCTTCATCATGTTCTTGCCATCCGCTAGGCTACGGAGGTTTATTTTCCTATTATCTATATGATCATCATTTTGAGCTAATTTAAAACCCATCTCCAGTAGGTGAGCTTTCCTACATATTTCCAGTTTCCGAATACCTAATTCAGTGTGGGCTAGATCAGTATTTGTTCTTTTGTCAAGCCTTTTAATTAGGCGCACTACCAAATTTTGTATTACTTGTAATTTGGATAGTCTCGATTGACACCCTCCATTGTAAAGTAAATCTCCAAATTCAATAATAGGCCTTATTGCCACCTTATAAATTGTCAGAAGGGTGTTATCCCCTGCCAAATGTCTCAGTTGCGCTAGCTAGTGTACCTTATTTCTAGCTGCACATATTCTCATTGAGATATGCTGTTTGAATGTTAATTTATCATCAATGGTTACCCCAAGGTACTTATATGATTTGGTTCTTTCTATTTCATTTTTAACTATTTGAAAACTCGTTTCCTTCATATTCGGTACTTTCTTCTTCCTACTAATTTCCATTATTTTGCTCTTTTTGATATTTAGAGATATCTTATTTTCTCTACACCACAGATTTACTCGCTCTAGGTCAAATTTGATTTCTTCTATTATCTGTTTCTCCTTGTTTAAGTTATATATCACGGTATCATCCGCGAATAATATTATCTTTGAATATTTGATCCATTTGTCAAGATCATTTATGTACACCTGGAACAGTAATGGCCCCAAAGCCGTCCCTTGGGGGACCATTTTCCATGAGAATCGCATGAGAATTGGAATGTAATATAAAGAGGATCGTAGGTGTTGGGATCCTGACACGTGTCATTATAGAAACATTTTGATTGTTGGAGGTGCAGGTTCGCGGAATGGTGTGTGTCAAATGTTAGGATGGGTATTTTTTATTAAACATTTCAAAGGCCAATTTCACAGATCAATTATAAAAAGGAACCTATAGTTAAATTCTGTAGTTAAAGTAAAATTCATTGAGTTATAGAAACTGAAATGTACTAAAATGTTATCTAAATCTCTTCTAATAATGGGACCCCCGGCGTACGTCTGTAATTCTATCCTGTCTAATAAAAGCTGATGTCTTCAGTGTACATGAGTGCCCTCTGGTGGGCTTTATTTCAATACTATGATACTTGTACAGGGGGCTATAAATAGAACTGCTACAACTAGCTTGATACGACTTAAAGCTGCATTCCCTTCTATTAAGACAGAACACATTTTTTTTAAATAATTTTATTTGGACTTTTTTTTTTTTTGAAGATTTTATTTTCACTGGGTTGGCATTATCCCAGTATTTCTCTGGGATCTTCTAATGCGCCCAGTTTACCAGAACAAAAATATATATCTATTCATTATTTCAAGGGAGAGAACAACATCCCTAAACTTAATTACATATCAGACCGGGATTTAGAACCAAAAGTACAATCATAAGTTCACCAGTCCAAATCACTACTTTCTAATAGAATAACTGATTCACTATCGCAGAGTGTGATCAGGGTAGTTATATACATATAATTCTAAATAATATAGAAAGTTATTTTGTGGTAACACCACATTCTCAAGAGATCGAGGACATATTACAGAAAAAACAGTGTTACAGTACAAAGAAATAATTCATTTAACAATATTCATATACGGGTCAGATTTTCAGAAAATGTACAATTCAACTTCGCTAATCTTCTCAAATAACCCAAACTTCACACGAAAATAAAGTTTAGAATACAGTTCAACCTAACCAAACAGATTGCTTGAATCAATGCAATACCAAATATACTCACATTTACCTAGTATTGACCAAATTGCAGCCTAATTTAGCAGAATTTACTAAATGTATACTGCTACCAATTGTAAACTTTCTGAAAATCTGACCCAACTGTTATTATGGCAAACTCTGTGCATTAGCTTTGCATTACGATCTTTGTTTCGCAAGGTATTCGTCAGAAATCTGACAACATTTTGTTTTAAAAATTTACTAAATGCAAAATTTACTAAATGTGGACAGCGGCCAATTGTGCATTTTCTGAAAATCTGACCCATACATTGAAGAATAAGTGAAAGATACAAACTAATCAAGACAATTGATTCATATAATAATATCAATATCAATATCAATACCGCTGTGCCTCTTGGATAATGTAATTATCAAATGTTAGCGATTTTTTTACCCTTTTTACTTGTAGCTTAATTAGAAGAAACGTTGTTTTTACGGTTTTCTACTTTTCACACCAGGTTACGAAATTAACTATTTATTCAATTACTGTTTGACCTATACATCTGAAGTTATCAATATTTTGGCACCGGCATAATTTTTATATACAAGAATAATTTAAAGTCGAATCAGCCGAGAGAAGGCGTGCACAAGTGGGCGATAATACGTGAAACCACTGGAGCAATGGATTTTGGCGGGCCACCAAATATAAATGTTGACTTCTGTAAAGCGATCCACCAAAAACAACATTGGTTTTAACGATTATAAGAGGTAAATTGGCAGGCTTGGATAATTTGAGGCTTGGGTTATTCTATCATTAAAATTGACTAAACTTTTGTAATATAGACCCCCTTTCTCTAGGGTTGGGTCAGTGCTGGTAGGGTAACAGCTGGTTGAACAGTATATATATTGCAGGTCATAATCACAAGATGTTCGCTTATATTTCAGTTGTATTCAACAAAGAAATAACAAAGGGCTGAGTTTTGATACATTAGGTTTATTGTTTCATAAGAAAGAGTTGAGAAAAGCATGAAAAGTACATTTTACAATACATTTGTAACATATTCTGGTACAGGGGAGAAAAGGGAGAGAACGTGATGTAGAATTTATTGTTCCAGGCATTGTTATTTGTTGACAGATTAAATAAAGATCCGTTGTTTGAAAAAAACCCAAAAAAACAACAAAACGATTTGAATAAATCTATAAAATATAAAAGTTGTGATAAGCATGATAAATTACAAGAAAATTGATATTTGATAAGATTTCTGTTGTGTAAATATTTTGAAGTGATGAAGATGAAGTTTATATTAATGATTGAATAATAGATGATAATATAATACAAGGAGGCATTATATATATATATGTAGTGAACCACAGATTAGTGGGCTCGAGTCGCAAGTTTTGTGAAAGGACTCCACAAATGAGGGTAAATATGTTTGACCAAGTTTATTGACCCAGAAACACAATCCCAAGCAAATAGTGTAAGAGCTTAATTTGAACGCCAGAGTCTGTAGTGTTTAGTGAGGACCGGATCCCCTTGCGAAAAAGGTGTACTCTTGCCCTACCATCTGCAGGAAGGTGTCTGCAGTGGCAACTTGCGATGAACGTATGTCGCCACCTGGCGGAACTGGCCGGGACTGCTATCATTCCAGACACTAGTAGAGATGCCCTAAGTTGGTTGTATTGGTACGGCAGTGTTGTCATGCTGTAATCGGGCGGATTTACTACATATGTTAATATTGGTAAATGGTGAGGAGGGAGTGACACAATGTGAACACATTGAGCAACCTCAATAACCTCAATAACTTTGGTCAAATAACTTTTATTAAATCTTTAATCTTGCCCCAGGTGGTTATAGGCCTAATAAAGGATTAGTGACAAACATTGAGGGGCTGCTGATGCACTGTTTGGTGTATAAACCAGAGGCAAAGCCGAGGGATGTATGCTGGTGATAGTGGCCCGAAATGGAGGTTATTAATCTGTATAGTGTCAGCCTTAGGTTTTCATAGCCACTCCATTGTTTAAGGCAGTAATTAGACACCAAGATCATTTAAATCGAACCATTCTTTCAGATTTGATAGCGAGAAATAATATTTTCATGTTCCAAATTGCCACCATCTTGGAAAAATGGCCACCATTTCGAAATTTTGTATGGCTAACGGACGTTTTTAAAAGGTGAACCCTCAGGACCTTGCATACCAATTTTGTTTCTAGTATCACTAATTGAGAGATTAAACATGGAAAATGGACTTATCTGCCCCACTTAACTGAGAATATAGCTTTAAACCATCCACTGCATGAAACTGATCCTGTTGTCTAGGTAAATTGTGCCATTGATTCCAGTATGCCATTGGAGCTTCAGTCAAGTTGTTCGCAGTGTTCAGTTAGATATTAAATTAAAACAGAATTAAAGAAATGCATCTAATATTACTCAATGTTCCTAGAAACTGAATAGAGTGAACAGTTGATTTTGATCAATGATTCCAATTTCAATAGAAGCTATATTGATACAGGCAGTGTCAGAACTGCTTATAAATATATCACTATTAAATGATATTTACTGATACAAACAGGTGCTTTCTTATGACGTGTGCTAAAGTACAAACTCTTTGACTTTCACAAAGTATTATTATTTCATATAGAGGTATGTACGTAGCAGTATATTTACTATATTTCATGTCATGGAGCCTTAATTTAGACTGCGATTTATTAACCGAAAATACAAAATCATTTACAATTTGATAATTCAAAAAATTGTGAAGTTGCATACACATACATATTACATAAGTTATAGAAGGGTAAAATCGCGAGAAAATGTACAATTCGCCTTCAGCAATCCTCTCAAATAACCCAAGTTTAGGATAAAATTATGGTTCAAAACTCAGTTGAACATAACTAGGCGGATTGTTTAAATCAAGGCAATATGAAATATATTCAGATGTACGTAGTACTGACCATTTTACTGTCTAGTTAAGCAAAACCAGACGTCTAAATATGTATACATTAATGTTTCTATTCATAATATTATTCACCATCAGCTCTAGTGAGAAGAAGTCTCTTTTTTGTATATTTATGAACAAATGGTGTTAAATGAAAAAAAGGGGTGGGTGGTGGTGGGTGGTGGGTGGTGGGGGGCAGTGGAGATGGAACGGGAGGGACATAATCTATTGCGCCTTTGAAAAGTTCTTCTGGGGAAGTGGGGTAGCCAAGTGGTCTAAATTACTGGGTTGGTCCAGTGGAACATGTTGTGGGTTCGAACCCTGCGCGGCTACACTTTCACCTCCACCTCAAGGTGCTAGAGGAAGACCACCATTGCGGTGATCTAATCCTGGTAAAAACTGTTAAAAAACAAAAACAAACCTGCGATTCAGACCATATAAGTTAACATCAAGTTTAGAGAGTTGAAACCTGACCAACTGAGAAATCATTTCTCGGCCATGACACCAACCAATGCCTCGGGAAATCACCGCTGTCCAGCCGAATCTACCAATTCCGAATCACTATCGAGCAACAGAAGTCTCCCTCGGATTTCATCAATATAAAGATTAACAAATCCCTCCCCTACAACTCCTTCCCGCCCGCTGATAAGCGAAAGCGGGAATTTATATACCCTGGAGAGTACACTTGCACTTACTGCCCCAGCAGGAATAGAGGTCAAGGCCAGGAGAACACCCAAAGGTCATCAAAATTGAACCCGGGTGAAGTCCCAGTGCAGAATGTTATTTCTCCCCAAAGCCAAGCAGAGATTCTGCCTTGACCGCCGATATGCATGGACTGATGAGAAATGCAGTGCTTCTCCTGATGCCTAGCTCTGCACGCATATATGAGTCAGATTTGCAGAAAATGTACAATTCCCCTTCACCAATCTGCTCCAATAACCCAAATTTCAGACGGCAATAAAGTTCAAAATACAGTTCAACCTAACCAAACAGATTGCTAGAATCAATGCAAGGCTGAATATACTCGAGTTTTCCTAGTATTGGCCTAATTTTACAGCCTAATTTAGCAGAATTTACTAAATGTATACTGCTACCAATTGTAAACTTTCTGAAAATCTGATCCAACTGTTATTATGGCAAACTCTGTGCATTAGCTTTGCATTACGATTTTTGTTTCGCAAGGTATTCTTCAGAAATCTGATAACAATTTGTTTTAATACTGTTTGCCTTTTAAGTATTTGTTCTGAAAGAATTATTTCTTCATAGTCTGAAAGTATTCAGAACATAGAGAGAATAATGTCAGCTACATTACCGTGGCTCGGTCTGAAACTTCATAGAACAATGCTCATAACTTTCGTCCTTTCGAAAGAAAGGCCCCAAAGCTTTCGTTGCATTTCTTACTAAAGACATTTTTATCATTAGTGTAGTGTTTGTCATTCTATGTGCAGAATTATCAGGTCCTAAAAAGTAAATGAAAGGGGAAAAGTAATACCTTGATAATATCTATAAAGATGGATCAAGCCAAGAAAAAGAAGGGTTGGGTTGTAATCTGAAGGAGAGATGTCTATGTTGGTCAGATCGTCAGAAAATGTACAATTCGCCCTCACCAATTTTCTCAAAAAAACACATTCAAGAGAGAAATGAGGTTTAAACCCAGATCTCCATGGTCAAACTGATATTCATAATCAACACAATACCAAATATATTCAGATATGCCTAGTACTTATCCCTTTTTTAATCTAATTTAGCAGAATTGACTAAATGTGTAGAGTTACCAACTGTACATTTGCTGATGATCTGACCCATATCACATTCATGCATACTCCAACGCTTTAAGGAAAAAAACTCTCCTGAAGTAAAAGCTTTCAGATCAATATGGGGCTGTGTTAGTAATTGTTTTTACAGCATACAAAGCTTATATGCAAAAGCCAAGAGCAGGCAGAGATCGGATTTTCACTTTTACTTCAAACAATTGGTAAATATATTTTTGTTAATTATTTTATTTTTCCAGGTATTACAAAAGGGTTTGGCCTTTGCCATCCCTGTTCAAACGAGGATCATGCACATAATAGTATATGGATGATTTTCACCTCGCACTTGGCTTGAAGTGTCACTACATGGTTCTGGAAATGTTGGGATAAAAAGGGATATTAATATGGTGGTTGGGTGGAATGAGATGAGATGAGATGGTGGTTTATACATGATATATGTTATATGATATATGTTTCAGGATTATGAGTCACAAGTCGCAAAATGGATATTTCTCAAAGTGATTTATTCATAGGATATCTCTGTTGAAGTATTCTCATTTTGGGGATGCTTAGCAGCTAGCTGCTAGTAGCATGAATATATTTACAAAATTTCAAGAATATAAATTTATGCAATAAGTATATCATGCATTTCTAAGCTCATCCTATAGAGTATATTTAGCTACTTTGCTAGTAATTGTCCACCAAGAGATGTTGCAAACTTTTTTCAGAAATAGAAATATCAAACATAATATAGAAAAACATGAATCAGCTTGACCTCATCCTGTCAAATATGATGGTATCTCAAAATCCATTTTTTTTGTGAATTGTGATTGTCCTTAAACACCTCACATATCTTTATGGGGACCTAAATTAATGTACTCCAAGATATCGACAGCACTCCCACCCTGACGGTATGCATGTTAAAGCTGGATTCTCAGCTATTTTGACAAAGAAAAATCTTAACAAATTAACTCTTATTATGATTTATAAGACTGGATTTATCCCCATTCTGCAGCTGTTACATGTGTATACAAGAATTACTCACATTATGACTTATAGGAATGGACTTATCAATGTTCTGCCGCTGTAATATGTTTATATATAGATGTACAAGAATTTGAAGTGGAATAGGCCGAGAGAAAAGGGCCGCCGGTGAGCGATGATAAGTGAAGTCATCGTTAGAAAGGATATGGGCGGGTCCTCCAAATACAACTGAGGACGTTTTAGAAGCCTCTTAGCAAAAACAACTGGACAGAATCCTCCAAAATTCGGTTCAAATGATTGTTGAAAAGAATGGAACAAAAAATAGAAAATAATTAGTTCTTGACCGACGTAAACTGAGAGTGCAGCTCAAGGAAAGTGTATATAAATGCAGTTTAATGGGTCAGAAATGTACAATTCGCCGTCACCAATTTTCTCAAATGACCCGAATTCAAGACCGAAACAAGGTTCAAAATACAGTTCACCATAGCCAAACATATTTCTGGAATCAAAGCAATAACAAACATACTACTGATATGCCTAGTATTTATCCCTTTTTAATCTAATTTAGCAGAATTTATAAAATGGGTAAAGTTGCCAATTGTACATTTTCTGATGATCTTACCCTAACGATGAAAGACAGGCGTAATAGGTAACACAGACAGTAAATGCATAAACACATTAGTAGTCAGTTCTCTTATAAAACACATTTGCATATTTCCCCTTTTACCGCATTTCTGCAGAAATTGTTCCTCGACTGCTAAGCCATTCTCATCATGGAACATCAGCGCTCTTATAAGTTTTGGTGAATAAACACTCCTTATATAGGTCAGATATTCAGAAAATACACATTCGGCAGCTCTACAAAATTGGTAACTTCTGCTAAATTAGGCAGACAAAATATGAATAATGGGTATATCAGAGTATCTTTAGCATCTGATGATAACACATGTGTCTTTCATTGTTTTAAACTGTACGTCACTTTTCTCTTAAATTTGGGTTATTTGAGAGGATTCGTGAAGAAAAATTGTACATTTTCTGACCATCTCACCCACATCCCATTCCACAAGCTTAATTACTCCACTGATGTTTGTCCCCACTGTAGCCGTTGCGGTTGCATTCGGCAGCGCATTCTCAATCCAAATATAATACGCAATTAATGGGGCTGGTCAGAGAAGAGTCTTAGTAGGTTGTGCAATATAGGTTCTTTATGATAATTAATATATGTCAAAAACTATACAACCACATATTAGTCGCAATAAGCATGTGGGCTGGTGGAGCCCTGCCTTTATGTATGCTATTAGTGTATAAACTTACACACTATTCCTCAAACTCTCCAATACCCCATCCACCCAACCCATGCCCAACCCCTATACCTACCTTACCCCATACTCCTTCAATCTCCCTACTCATCCCTCCCCAACCCTTAAACCTATATCTTACCCTATTCCCCATATCCCTCCAATCTCCCATCCCTCACCAGCCCTATTCTCCATATCCCTCAAATCTCACATCCCTCCCCAACACCTATACCAATCTCACATCCCTCCCCAACCCTTATACCTATATCTTACCCTATTCCCCATATCCCTCAAATCTCCCATCCCTCCCCAACCCTTATTGCTATATATATGTTACCCTATTCTCCATATCCCTCCAATCTCCCATCCCTCCCCAACACGTTATACCAATCTCCCATCCCTCCCCAACCCTCATACATACTGTACCCTATTCCCCATATCCCTGCAATCTCCCATCTCTCCCCAACCCTATAACCCTATCTTACCCTATTCCCCATATCCCTGCAATCTCCCATCCCTCCCCAACACGTTATACCAATCTCCCATCCCTCCCCAACCCTCATACATACTGTACCCTATTCCCCATATCCCTGCAATCTCCCATCCCTCCCCAACCCTCATACATACTGTACCCTATTCCCCATATCCCTGCAATCTCCCATCCCTCCCCAACACGTTATACCAATCTCCCATCCCTCCCCAACCCTCATACATACTGTACCCTATTCCCCATATCCCTGCAATCTCCCATCTCTCCCCAACCCTATAACCCTATCTTACCCTATTCCCCATATCCCTGCAATCTCCCATCCCGGACCCCATCCCTCCCCTACCTACCTACCCTATTCCCAACCCTATTATACATATATCCTACCCTATTCCCAATGACTTCCCATGTCTCCCATCACTCCCCCCCCCCCCGCATCCTCCATCCCCGTGCCCCCCTCCCCTGGCCTACCTATCCCAAACACTTATACCTACCTTACCCCATTCCCCATATCCTCCCTCATCTCCCAGGATTCCCGCCACCACAACCCCAAGCGCCACTTTGTGTCCGCTCCTTGCGACACGTAGTGATTAGTTCCGGAAGCTTGCAATAGGTGGCAGGCAAGATGGTGGCACTCCAAGACAGATCGATTTGTGACTGGTAGAATTGCACCATCCTGTTCACTACAGGCTAGTTAAGGCCGTACGGAAATACATGTGTGTTTTTGCTTATTTATTAGCATGTATACATTGGCATTATGTCTATGGAGGGAAATGTCATACCTAACTCAATAATATACTTTTAATGATCCTATAGTCATGTGTCTTTCCTTGCCTCTAGCGTTTTTATGTTAAAGAGTTATTTTGTTGGTCTTCATTATAAAAGTGTCATGTGTTGAGCGCTGGAGAGAGGGGCGGAGCCACCAGACCTCTCAGCCAATAAGGATCAGGAGGTGTTGGCCTCTAAAAGATAAAACCTTAATTTAAATTCATTTAAGACCTATGATATACATCGATCATTAAAGACCTATGATATATTTAAACATTGATCTAAAAAACGCGGTATTCCTCGATAAATCTTTAAATAATGCTCTCACTAAAATATGTATCATTATCAACACAATATTAGATAATGATATATACCTGAGAAATAATGTAAATCTAGATTGACCAATATTTCGAGTTTCCTTTACATTTCAACCTCGTACTATAGTTCTCAAGACGCGTTAGTCAATAGGGAGGTTCAGCAAGTCTCACCTATACCTAAACGTAATATTATCCGTATCTCTGATATATAAATATACGTTAAAAGAAAGAAAGGTTCAGCAAAATCTGGGGTGAAAAAAAACGTAACGTAACATATCAAGCAAAATGTTTGATCTCACAATGTATTTTGATACATGAACATTCGACGTAATTCACAAAAAAAGATACGGAGCACGGTTACATAATTGCTTGCGAAACCTCCCTATTACTCCCTACATCGTGATGATGATGACGATGGGGAACCCTGGCAACACTAATGGTTATTAAATCTATCGCTGTCATAATTCTCACAACATTTAAACTTTGACTTGAAATCTTACAGATGTGATTTCAAACAAAATAACTATCATATATTTACAGAATAAGTAATATACGTCACTCAATTGTAATTAAATACAACCTGTATAGATAGTATCATGTATTTGTTCACAAATCCCAATTCACACCATGTTACCATCACTTCATTTTCCCAACCAGCAATGATTTCAATGAGAACGCAGAAGAAACCCATCAGGCGTATTTTAATATTAACATATTCAAAACTATCTACATACAGACGTATAGAGTAATCAGTAAAGGGTAATATATTCAAGATAGTGCCAAGCCTATGGATGGGACTACTGTTAGAGACTGTTAGAGAAGCTGCACTTTCAGTTAAATTCGGTTAGAAACAAAATCGCATGAGATCTTTAACAGCAATGCGCATTGGCTTGCGAATACACTTTTTACCATGTTTTAGTATTGTAGATGCCCAGAAGGCAGGAATGTGAACAAAAGCTTTAACAAAAAAAAAAATTCTATATTTTCTTCCATTCTTTTCCAACCCATCTAAAAGTTGTTTGACAGAAATTTCGGAGGCTTCTAAAATGTCCTCATTTGTTTTTGGTGGACCCGCCCGAATAGTTTCCTCTCTAATGGTTTCACTTATTATCGCTCACTGGCGGCTGTTTCAGCTTGACCGATTCTACCTCAGATTCTTGTATAAGAATATAACGGCAGCAGAATATTGATAGATTCAGTTCTATAAGTCATGATATTAGTAAATTTAGTCAGATTATCTTTGTCATAATAGCTGAGAATGCAGCTTTAATTTGATAACCGTTTGATTACCATTAATTAATTTTGATAAAAATTGCTTTGTGTGTGCAGGCGGGGCAGGCAGGTCCATTGGTCCTGCAGGACATTATCATTATTTCTCCTCACTTCAGTGGAGTCCCCACAATTCCTTTTATTGAGCAAGTGTTCTTTAACAATTATCTTTGATCTTGTTTATGCTTCATATACAACATCCCCTAGTATGGTTTTCAATTGGCCCGTTTTATGATGAAATAGAGCAATCAATGTTTAGAAAAACAATGTAATAACGTTGTTACTATTCGGATCATATCAAGTGTAAATCCCCTGTTCGCATTTCTTCCAGTTGTATGTATACCTTAAACTAAAAGAACATTTGACTAATCCAAATATACTAATCCCTGAGTTTATAAACATGCATCATGTACAATATCATATATGATGGAATTTTATAAATCTTTTTTTCTGAATTGTCATATCATAGAAGATTTGCACTAAGAACGCCGAATTGGCGCCTCATTGGGTGTATACGTACATTGATACTGAATACATTGATAGAAACGATACCGCTAATTATGTACTATATTTTATAATTATGTCATTAACATTTGTTAATTAAATGAGACCACTTAATGGGAAATTATCCATTCATAAATGTGATGTTTTACAGAAAAATTACTCATAAGTCGCAAAAGATATCCCATATTTGAAAAGATGAGATCAAGCGGAGTTCAATTATGGTAAAAATAAGAACATGTACTTTTATATTTTGTGTGTATGCATGAAAAAATGACCAGGGGTATTACTCCTTAGAATCACCTCAGATATGCATACTTACATTCAACATTCAATTCAATTCAAGTATTCTTTATTAGCTGATCTTGTTGCACATAGGGTTTCCATGTCAGGTTCATACAAAATTTTTTACAACTTTGAATGGGCCTGTTCTTCCAGAGAGTGCCTGTACTTGATTGCGAACTTGGTTACAACAGAAACTTAGTTTGAGAAATTATAAATAACAGTAACAGGTGATATTATGAAATGAGATATGTGTAAGATAACAGACAATGGTGTGGTCGATACATGATACTATTGGGAGTGATTATAAGACTTCAAGTTTTCTATACAATGCTTAAGCCGGATATTCCAGACATTAAAAGTAGAGAGATATGGATTCGAGTTAGAAGCAGTGTAATAATTATGAGTGAGTTAATGGTATCATTTAGTTTTACACTCATAAGGCACTTTTCAAAACATTATTTCCATTTCGATTGGGGTAGAGAACAAATTGTGCCCATAGATCTGAGCATTAATTATAACATACAACCTTGACATTCGGTACATGTATTCATGCCGATAATTTGAAAGCATTTGAAAGCAATGAATGACCTAGGGTTTCAGAAATATTGGAAAAACATCCTTTTTCTGCGACTTGTGACTTATTTTCCTGCAACACGTCACACATTAGACCATTTCCCGAGCAACAAATCGCGACGACAAACAATAATAATCACCGAGACCTGTGCAAGTTGGGCCTCCTATCGCTGTGAGTGCGGACGCCGTAAGGCAATAGAGGGAGGAGAGAGAAGAGTAGGCCTCCACCTCCTCCTCCTCCTCCTCCTCCTCCAGCATGTCAGTATCATAGGAGCCACCGTGGAGTAAGGTAGATGCACAGGAGGGGACCGTGGAGCAAGCGAAACACAGAGAGAGAGAGAGTGTGTGGGTTGTGCCAGGGCTTTTCCACACTGGAGACGACGACCATATAGAAGAGGACTGCTGTTAGAGTGGACAGCTCTGTGCCCCTCTCTCAGCTACTACTACTACTACCACTTACAAATACTACTACCCCTAAACCCTGGAGGAGATAGGTTTCACATGTGTCCATCTTCTGTCTGTCTGTCAGGAATACCTTATATATGCATTTAGCACACTGCATGACGAAAGCATTTGTTAGGTCATGCATTGCTAAACTCTACTTGGATATTAAGGAGATGTATGTGTGTTTATATGTATGTACATGCATGTATACACATGATCAATAACATGACATATACATGTTACTGTTATAACATGTCAACTCAATGTTAATGTTGCTGGAGCAACATGTTTGATTCGTGCTGTTGATGCACTTGCGAACAGGATTAAAAGATTGAATTATCCAAAAGGAGATAATTATAGATAATAGATAGATTACCAGGCGTATTTATTTACATATGGATTTATATATACCTGGAGAGAAAGGTCCTTAAGTGATGGTATAGAGACAGGACCTGGAGTATGTAGCAGAAGGTCATATAAAGGTGGGTATTTAACCATGAGCGAGCGACTCAACAGGCGTGAGTTTGTATACACTAACTCACGTCTACCCAATGCATTCGTATGAGGGTCAGGTTTTCAGAAAATGCACAATCTATCAGTTTACACATCTATCAAATTCTGCTAAATTAGAGTGAAACGTGATAAATACTGGTTATATCTGAGTATATTCTGTATTGTGCTCATTCAATAAATCTGTCTGGTTATGTTGAACTGTATTTTGAATCTAATTTTCTTCTTAAATAAGGATTATTTGAGAGGATTGGTGAAGACCAATTGTACATTAACTGACGATCTGACCCATGGATCCATAGGCACATACAATCTCATACATAATTCCCTGTTAACAGCAAATCCTCCAGTATACATCGTCTATACCCCCTCCTCCTCATGGTCCTGGGTAAGTAAAGTGCGTTTCTGTCTCTTTTCTCTGTCTCTCTTTCCCTTCTTCTCTATCTCTATTTCCTGGGTATGATCATAAACTGCCTCCCTCTCGGCTCTCCCGCCCTTGATATAACTATATTAAATGTGTTGATAAGGGCGTAAAGCAACCAATCTCATTCATTCAAACACATTGTTTGAATCAATGCAATACCAAATATACTCCTCCTCCTGTATCCTCCTCCTCGTGTCCTCAGTCACTCATCTGCGTCCTCCTGCTGGTCTCCACCCCTCCAGGGCGTATATGGGTCAGATTTTCAGAAAATGTACAATTGGCAGCTCTACACATTTAGGAAATTGTCCTAAGAGAAATGATGAATACTGGGTATATCTGAATATATTTGGTATGGCATTGATTTAGAGTATCAGTTCTGTTATGTTAAACTGCATTTTGAAGCTTATTTTTGTCTTAAATGTGGGTTATTTGAGAGGATTGGTGAAGGTGAATCGTGCATTTTCTGAAAATCTGACTAATATAAGCAGGGATTGTTGTGGGTTGGCGGACTGCTTGCTTGGGTGGGTGTAAGGGGGAAAGGACGGCCACGGGAGAGTAGTGTCTCCAGGGCTGTACGGACTAGTGTCCAGTCTAGGCCCAATCTTGTGAGAGTCCCTTCAAACGAAGGAAAAGCTTCTCGCCTCAAACCGCAAAGTGCCATTATAATTCCATTAAGACCGCAAAATGTCAATATATACCCATTAAAACGCCGAGTCGTAGGCCAGGAAACCTATTAGTGAAGTAAGCTGACATACCATTCTTATCTGATCTGAGGGTTTGGACCTAGATTATGTCGGAGGTGTGACAATTTCCTCATCTCATATGCGATGTGTTCCAGGAAAATTATTCACAAGTCGCAAAAATTATATTTTTCGAAGTAATTTCTTCATAAGATCTCTTTGACGGAATGTTTTTATCCTTGAGGAGTTATGGGCTGTTAGCAGCATGATTGTATGTACCAAATGTCAATACTGTGGATTAAATATATCCATGCGTTTTCAAGGTCATCCTAAGGGGTATTTTAGCTACTTTACTGGTAATTGTCCACCCAGAAAATATTGCCAACTTTTTCTCGCAAATAGAAATATCAAACTTAAATATAGAAACACTTATTGGATGTTCTAATGTTTACCATCGTTAGAATTGGCTTGATCTCATCTTTTCAAATATGGTACTATATCAAAATCCATTTTTTGCGACATGTGATTCATTTTTCTCTAGCCCATCACATTTGGTTCACTGAAGAGATATTATATTAAACACCCATAACACATATTGAATTGCATATGGGTCAGACTTTAAGAAAATGTACAATTCAACTTCGCCAATCTTCTCAAATAACCCAAATTTCAGACGAAAATAAAATTCAAAATGCAGATCAACTTAACCAAACACATAGCTAGAATTAATGCAATGCCGAATATACTCGAATTTACCTAGTATTGACCAAATTGCAGCCTAATTTAGCAGAATTTACTAAATGTGTACAGCTGCCAATTGTACATTTTCTAAAAATCTGTTCTTTATAATTTAATACCTGAGCAGACAATTCTATATTGGTTTTCATATGTTCTTTTTGATTTGATATATGAACCCACACAATATAATGTATTTCATATGTATAGTTATATTATTATCATTATAGGTTTTAATATTCTCTGCTATAACTGATTTCTTGACAATCTCATTATAAATCTTATATAAGCATATCATTTTAAATTACGATATCCAGTAATATTGATATCACTTTACGCAGTCACATTAAATAAAGACTTAAGATACATGTATACATGTATACACTATGATTGAACTAGGTCTAAGTTATGGCGATATTAATCACATCCACTTCGATTTAATGGTGTGCATAAGACCCCTTATTCCTCCCTGATATTGTCAACCTCGATACAGTTACCTGAACACTCTAGGTCCAAACCCTCAGATCAGATAAGAATGGTATGTCAGCCTACCTCGCTAATCGGTTTCCTGGCCTTGGACTCGGCGTTTTAATGGGATTATAATGCCTTTTTGCGGTCTTAATGGAATTATAATGACTCTTTGCGGTTTGAGGTGAGAGACTTCCCTTCGTTTGAAGGGACTCTCTCAACTTTGGGCCTAGACTGTGAAGCAGTTTTTAACATGTCACTCATTACATGTTCACTCTAGGTTAATACTTGGGTCATTGCGGGAAACTTAAGTATTCAATCCATGATAGAAGTTTACCCAAGTTCGACTGAACTCCCAAGCAGCTGCTTGTGTTCCATTAAGGCCCATTCACATTAACACGGCTGCCGCACGGCGAAAAACACAATGTTAAAGTATTGCAGCCAGCAAGAATCGGCCGGCTGGTCGTGGTAATGTGAATGGGCCTTAAGATGCCTTGGAACTCTGAGATTTAATAGGGACCACCTGTACCTGTAGCTTCTTGTTTATTTGTTTTAAATCTTTTATTCTGCGTAAATATTTTTATCTGTAATAATAATACCAGATCTTTATTTCCATATCACATTTACAACCATTGTCATACAATGTAGAATTACAAGAGATAAACCTATGGAAAAAGGAAACATTCTCTTCCGATATATCCCTTAAATTTTGTCTTATTCGCTATCAAAGTTTTGTACATCTATTTCTAGCTAAATATAGCAGTGCCTAGTGTTGGATCTGACTCCTACAAAAGAGTAAACAGTAACTTTATCAAAGCTACATTGTTTTACAACAAAGATAATCTTATATTATGACTTCTACGACTGCATAAATTTATCAATGTTTTGCTCCGGTTATATAGGAATATGAAGTCGAATCGATCTGGCCCTTCTCCATTATTTCTAATGGGGAACTGACAGAATTAAAATCCGTAGCCTTACTATATAATCGTAAGATACAGTCAGGTTTTATTGGCCCGAGTGCTGGAATGAACTTCAACTATAGGCTGTTGGCTGTTATAGTTGATGGCCTAGACATTGGAGGAATGAAACCTCCCTCTTTCCTCCTCCTTCCATATATATGAGTAATATGTATAGTTGGCCGATAGTAAAAATGTAGACCATGTATCGAATTTCTTTATTACAAAGTATTTCACCACAGTATGATTAACAAATGGAATATCTCTCCTAATCCTTCTACGTTTCATTCTCTTTGGATATATATATATGTATGGCAGAGCTTGTCTGGTGTGGGGGGAGATGGAGAGGGACAGTGGGGTAGGGAGATGGAGAGATACAAAGAGAAAGAGAGAGAAGGAGAGGGAGGGAGAGAAAGAGGAAGAGAGAGAATGCAAGAGGGAGGGAGGGAGGGAGCGGGAGAGAGGGAGAGACAACAGAGAGCCAGAGAGCCAGAGAGAGGGGAAGGAGGAGGGAGAGGGAGAGAGACAGGGAGGGAGAGGAGGGATGGAGAGGGTAATATTACATCATTAAGATTGAGGAGGACCTCTTACAACACTTATAATACATTAATATTAGCTTATTATTACATTAATTCGGCAGCATATCCTAGTAACCCAATAGTACAATATACCTGTAACCCAATAGCATATGGGTCAGATCATCAGAAAATGTACAATTGGCAACTTTACACATTTAGTAAATTCTGCTAGATTAGCCTAAAAAGTGATAAATACTTGGCATATCTGAGTATATTTGGTATTGTGTTGATTATGAATATCATTTTGGCTATGGTGAACAGTGTTTTGAGCCTCATTTCCGTCATGAATTTGGGATATTTGAGAAAATTGGTGATGGCAAAAAGTACATTTTCTGACGATCTGACCCATGTCATCTGTATCCATGGCTGCAGCGCACTGCACTCTCTCTAATTAAATTTGAAAGATTAAAACTCAATTTAATAAATGAAATATGAAACTACGAATCACGACCTATCCAGGTGGAGTATCTGTTGAAATTAATCTGTTCCTGGTAAAACGACTACGTAACGTAAGATGTATTTATATAAACGTATACGTGTTTAATGATTGTCTGTACCCCAAGCCATCTAAATATAAGTCAGTGAACCCTATTGATCCTAATGACAGCGAGAGGAGCGAGAGAGCGGGGGAGAGAGACGGAGACACAGAGATAGAAAACAGACACGGAGAGAGACTGAGAGAGAAAGAGACAGAGAAAGAGATAGAGAAAGAGACAGAGAGAGAAAGAGACACAGAAAGAGAAAGAGACATAGAGAGAAAGAGACACAGAGGGAGAAAGAGACAGAGAGAGCAGAGAGGGACAGAGACAGAGAAAGAGACAGCAGTTTAAAAAAGGCAACAGTAAAGCTGGCCTGTCCAGAAACATCGCACCAAAATGTACTCATATCATGATTTATCGGTCTGAATTTACCAATATTCTGTTGGAAAAGTTCGTTCTTTTTTCATAGAACATCTTCAGTCTTTAATATATATATGTTATCTGAGAGGGCATGTTTAAGCAGCTGTAGAAGTACTACTATTACTGAAGACAATAGACAGTGACTATACATACTACATACATATATAGGGAGAGTATAGACAACTATAGGCAGAGAGAGGGAGGGAGGAAGGTCTAATACGAGATCAGCAGCACTCAACTGCCTCCACAGCATCAAGCAGTAGACGAACGTTATCTAACAAGACCTAAGACATCTCCACCTTCATCTTTTTATACTCCCTCGCCAACTGCCATATATAGATACTCGGGCAAAGAAGCACTAGGACGATTGCAATCTAACTGCTTGGTTTTCGTCTTCTTAGTCTTCTTCGTCTTCTATGTCTTCTTCTCCTTCTTCCTCTCCATCTTTTCCTTCTCCTTCTCCTTCTCCTTCTCCTTCTTCTTCTTCTTCTGCTTCTGCTCCTCCTTCTCTTTCTCCTTCTCCTGCTTCTGCTCCTCCTTCTCTTTCTCCTTCTGCTTCTGCTTCTCCTTTTTCTTGTTCTTCTCTTCTTGTTCTTGTTCTTGTTCTTGTTCTTCTGCTTCTTCTTGTTCTTGTTCTTCTTGTTCTTTTTCTTTTTCCCTTGTTCTTCTTGTTCTTGTTCTTCTTTTCCTTCTTGTTCTTGTTCTTGTTCTTGTTCTTTTCCTTCTCCGTGTCCTTCTCCTTCTCCTTCTCCTTCTCTTTCTGCTCCTCCTATCTGCTGGATATATGGATGAAATAACTGAATTGCCATACATAAGATAAGGTGGATACAGAGGTAATTACCGTCAATCTATTTATCAATTATTTACTGAATTTAACCAATAATTACTATAATGATTATCGTAAAGTAGCTCTGATGTTTGTTCGAGGATAAATAATAATTTGGACAAATATGACACTGATCCATGAACGAATTCTCACGAAAAAAAATACAAAAACAATGTTTTGAAAATTAGATTATTAAGTAGATAAATCATGAGAACGTACATTTCAAACCACATCTTCAACTTTTTGTTTATTCTGTTATACCCTAAACCCTGCGGTACATGCCTATATGGGTCAGATTTTCAGAAAATGCACAATTTGCAGCTGTACACATTTAGTAAATTCTGCTATATTAGGCTGCAATTTGGTCAATACTAGGTAAATTCGAGTATATTCGGTATTGCATTTATTCTAGCAATCTGTTTGGTTAGGTTGAACTGTATTTTGAACTTTGTTTTCGTGAGAAATTTGGGTTATTTTAGAGAATTTGTGAAGGTGAATTGTACATTTTCTGAAAATCTGACCCATATGAAGGGTTGGACGGAGCTTCAGTGTTATCCTCTGCCGCCCTGGTAAACACCATTATCGCACCCAGTCATCATCCGTCCCCGGAAAGAATCAGGGGCGGATAACAAACATCAAACACCCCCCGGCGACAAGAAGAAGAACTAGCAGGAGCAGCTCTTAATCTGCTCAATTGTTCTCTGGTCTGGCTCGCTGTAGTCGATTGAAGGAGCGCGGGATGGGAGAGATGGGCGGGAGAGGGGGACAGAGAGGGGGTGATGGGTACAGGGAGAGATGGGCGGGAGAGGGGGAAAGGGGGGGTGATGGAGACAGGGAAGGAGAAGGGGAGAGAGGGAGGGGGGGGGGTGATGGGGACAGGGAAGGAGGGGGGAGGGGAGGAGGGGTGATGGGGACAGGGAAGGAGAGGGGGAGATGGGCGGGAGAGAGAGAAAGAGAGGGGGCAGGTGATGGAGACAGGGAGAGAAAGGGGGAGAGAGAGGGAAAGAGGAGAGGGGGTGATGGAAACAGGGAGAGGGAGAGGGGGAGAGAGGGAAAGAGAGGGGGTTGATGGGGACAGGGAGAGATAGGGGGAAAGAGAGGGAAAGAGAGGGGGAGAGAGAGAGGGAAAGGGGGCTCTTGGAGACAGGGAGCGAGAGACAGAGGCAGAGGGGGTTGATGGGGACAGGGGAGCGGAGAGGGAGAGAGAGGGAGAGATGGGCAGGAGAGAGGGGAAGAGAGGGGGTTGATGGAGACAGGAAGAGAGAGGGGAGAGGGAGGGATAGCGGGGTGATGGAGACAGGGAGAGAGAGGGGGAGAGGGAGGGAGAGGGCGTGCTGAAAACAGGGAGAGGGAGACGGGGAGAGAGGGAAAGAGAGAGAGAGAGGTAACGGGGGCTGATGGAGACAGGGAGAGAGAGGGGGAGTGGAGACAGAGACAGGGTAGAGAGAGGGGGTACTAGAGACAGGGAGAGTGAGAGGGAGAGCGGGGTGATGGTAACAGCAAAGAGAGGGAGAGAGAGAGAGGGAAAGGGGAGAGGGGGTGGATGGAGAAAGAGAGAGAAAGGGAGAGGGGGGTCATGGAAAGAGGGAGAGAGAGGGAGAGTTAATGGAGCTTGATGGAGACAGTGAGAGAGAGGGAGGGAAAACGTGAGGATGAGAGAGACACTCAGCGGGGAGAGGGGGTACGAGGGACACACAGAAAAGGGGCAAGACAGTGGAAGACAGACAGGAAAGGAGAGAGGTACAGATAGAGAGGCAGCAACAGAGAAAAATAGAGAGAGGGAGAGAGAACATGAGACGGGGAGGGAAGATGAGAAAGCGAAAGATAGTGGAAGGCAGACAGGCAAGGAGAGAGATGCACAGAGAGAGAGCTACCGCGAGGGATCTAGGAGAGAGAAGGAGGAAGAGAGAGAAAGAGGAAGAGAGAGGAGAGAGAGAGAGGAGAGAGGGGGGAGAGAGAGGGGAGACAGAGAGGAGAGAGAGGGGGAGAGAGGCAGAGAGAAAGGTTCTCAGAGACAGCTAGAGAGAGAAAGAGAACGAACCAGAGAGAGAGAGAGGATATAGAGAGGATAGAGAGAGGATAGAGAAATAGTAGAGAGAGGATAGAGAGAGGATTGAGAGAGGATAGAGAGAGAACAGAGAGAGGATAGAGAGAGGATAGAGAGAGAGGATAGAGAGAGGATAGAGAGAGGATAGAGAGAGAGGATAGAGAGAGGATAGAGAGAGGATAGAGAGAGGATAGGGAGAGAGGATAGGGAGAGAGGATAGAGAGAGAGGATAGAGAGAGGAGAGAGAGAGGAGAGAGAGAGAGGAGAGAGAGAGGATAGAGAGAGGATAGAGAGAGGACAGAGAGAGAGGATAGAGAGAGAGGATAGAGAGAGAGGATAGAGAGAGGACAGAGAGAGGATAGAGATAGAGCATAGAGAGAGTAGGGGTAGGGGGCAAGACAGAGACATCGCTGTCTCGATTGTGCGACAGCGGAGGAGAAGGAAGAGGCGGAGATTCTCCTTCGAAGAGTCGCATGTCAACATTCACACTCACGCGAGCATAGATCTGATAGAGCTACTTGTAAAGGCTTCAGGACACGACACACTTTTTATATCAACAACTGAGGCAGCGGAGAGAGAAACACAGAGATATATAATCCTTATCTCTATCTGGGTCTGATCTTCAGAAAATGTACAATTCGCCTTCACCAATCCTCTCAAATAAACCACATTCAAGACAAAAATGAGCTTCAAAATGCAGTTTAACATAACAAAACAGATACTTTAAATCAATGCGATACCAAATAAAGTCAAATATACCCGGTATTGGTCATTTTTCAGCCAAATTTAGCAGAATTCCGTAAATGTGTAGAGCTGCCAATTGTACATTTTCTGAAAATCTTACCCATCTGAGCTTGCCATCGTATTGGCTTCATATAGGAGGCTGGGGTCCTTATGTATGTAGATCTATACATATAGGGAATGGGATATAGATGCATGTTTTATCATGGTAGCACTTGGTCTTAGTTTAAATACACATCGACAACGGTACGCTTATAGATCTCGTATGGATATAGGTGTTTCCTGGGAGGTTGGTGAAGAACAAGCAATAGTTACTACCATCCTGATATGTTTAAATATACTACTCGCTGGGTTCTTGTTTGTGGGCAGTTATTGGTCCGATTTTCAGAAAATGTACAATTGGCAGCTGTATATATTTAGTAAATTTTGCTAAATTAGGCTGCAATTTGGTCAATGCTAGGTAAATTCGAGTATATCCAGCATATATATATTCGGCATTTTCTGAAAATCGGACTCTTATGCATATATACCAGGGACAGAGGGAGAGAGGAATGGGCAGAGAGAGGGAGATAGGGAGAGCCGGAGGTGGGGGAGGCAGGGATAAGGAGAGGGGGCAGTGTAGGAGAAAGGGTGCAGGTAAAGCTAGAGGGAGAGGGGTGGAGAGATAGAGAAGGGGCCGTGTGAGGGAAAGGTAAAGCTAGAGGGAGAGGGGTGGAGAGATAGAGAAGAGCAGTGTAGGAGAAAGGGTGCAGGTGAAGCTAGAGGGAGAGGGGTGGAGAGATAGAGAAAGGGCAGTGTGAGGGAAAGGGTGCAGGTGAAGCTAGAGGGAGAGGGGTGGAGAGATAGAGAAGGGGCAGTGTGAGGGAAAGGGTGCAGGTGAAGCTAGAGGGAGAGGGGTGGAGAGATAGAGAAGGGGCAGTGTGAGGAAAAGGGTGCAGGGAAAGCTAGAGGGAGAGGGGTGGAGAGATAGAGAAGGGGCAGTGGGAGGGAAAGGGAGCAGGTGAAGCTAGAGGGAGAGGGGTGGAGAGATAGAGAAGGGGCAGTGTGAGGAAAAGGGTGCAGGGAAAGCTAGAGGGAGAGGGGTGGAGAGATAGAGAAGGGGCAGTGTGAGGAAAAGGGTGCAGGGAAAGCTAGAGGGAGAGGGGTGGAGAGATAGAGAAGGGGCAGTGTGAGGGAAAGGGTGCAGGTGAAGCTAGAGGGAGAGGGGTGGAGAGATAGAGAAGGGGTAGTGTAAGGGAAAGGGTGCAGGTGAAGCTAGAGGGAGAGGGGTGGAGAGATAGAGAAGGGGCAGTGTGAGGGAAAGGGTGCAGGTGAAGCTAGAGGGAGAGGGGTGGAGAGATAGAGAAGGGGCAGTGTGAGGGAAAGGGTGCAGGTGAAGCTAGAGGGAGAGGGGTGGAGAGATAGAGAAGGGGCAGTGTGAGGGAAAGGGTGCAGGTGAAGCTAGAGGGAGAGGGGTGGAGAGATAGAGAAGGGGCAGTGTGAGGGAAAGGGTGCAGGTGAAGCTAGAGGGAGAGGGGTGGAGAGATAGAGAAGGGGCAGTGTGAGGGAAAGGGTGCAGGTGAAGCTAGAGGGAGAGGGGTGGAGAGATAGAGAAGGGGCAGTGTGAGGGAAAGGGTGCAGGTGAAGCTAGAGGGAGAGGGGTGGAGAGATAGAGAAGGGGCAGTGTGAGGGAAAGGGTGCAGGTGAAGCTAGAGGGAGTGGGGTGGAGAGATAGAGAAGGGGCAGTGTGAGGGAAAGGGTGAAGGGAAAGCTAGAGGGAGAGGGGTGGAGAGATAGTGAAGGGGCAGTGTGAGGGAAAGGGTGCAGGTGAAGCTAGAGGGAGAGGGGTGGAGAGATAGAGAAGGGGCAGTGTGAGGGAAAGGGTGCAGGTGAAGCTAGAGGGAGAGGGGTGGAGAGATAGAGAAGGGGCAGTGTGAGGGAAAGGGTGCAGGTGAAGCTAGAGGGAGAGGGGTGGAGAGATAGAGAAGGGGCAGTGTGAGGGAAAGGGTGAAGGGAAAGCTAGAGGGAGAGGGGTGGAGAGATAGTGAAGGGGCAGTGTGAGGGAAAGGGTGCAGGTGAAGCTAGAGGGAGAGGGGTGGAGAGATAGAGAAGGGGCAGTGTGAGGGAAAGGGTGCAGGTGAAGCTAGAGGGAGAGGGGTGGAGAGATAGAGAAGGGGCAGTGTTGGGGAAAGGGTGCAGGGAAAGCTAGAGGGAGAGGGGTGGAGAGATAGAGAAGGGGCAGTGTGAGGGAAAGGGTGCAGGTGAAGCTAGAGGGAGAGGGGTGGAGAGATAGAGAAGGGGCAGTGTGAGGGAAAGGGTGCAGGTAAAGCTAGAGGGAGAGGGGTGGAGAGATAGAGAAGGGGCAGTGTGAGGGAAAGGGTGCAGGGGAAGCTAGAGGGAGAGGGGTGGAGAGATAGAGAAGGGGCAGTGTGAGGGAAAGGGTGCAGGGAAAGCTAGAGGGAGAGGGGTGGAGAGATAGAGAAGGGGCAGTGTGAGGGAAAGGGTACAGGTGAAGCTAGAGGGAGAGGGGTGGAGAGATAGAGAAGGGGCAGTGTGAGGGAAAGGGTGCAGGGGAAGCTAGAGGGAGAGGGGTGGAGAGATAGAGAAGGGGCAGTGGGAGGGAAAGGGTGCAGGTGAAGCTAGAGGGAGAGGGGTGGAGAGATAGAGAAGGGGCAGTGGGAGGGAAAGGGTGCAGGTGAAGCTAGAGGGAGAGGGGTGGAGAGATAGAGAAGGGGCAGTGTGAGGGAAAGGGTGCAGGTGGAGCTAGAGGGAGAGGGGTGGAGAGATAGAGAAAGGGCAGTGTGAGAGAAAGGGTGCAGGTGAAGCTAAAGGGAGAGGGGTGGAGAGATAGAGAAGGGGCAGTGTGAGGGAAAGGGTGCAGGTGAAGCTAAAGGGAGAGGGGTGGAGAGATAGAGAAGGGGTAGTGGGAGGGAAAGGGTGCAGGATCTTAGATTTCAACAGAAGCCATCCCAGCATGCACTGCAGTAGACATGCGCTGTGAGACATGCAACTCCCCTATTGGTCTCTGTCAGTCATTTACCTCGTCTCCACTCCTCAAAGTCTCCATTTTGTTAAAAAGCCATGTCATCCATCACCACAGAACATAGATCTCATACTGGAGTCCCCTTTATTGAAACAATTCCCCAAGCAAATATAAACATTCAAAAAGTGGTCCACAAATACATGACAAATACGAAATGCCATACTGTAAACACACACCACGATCCTCAGTGCTTTTGCCTGTGCTTACATAGTGCTGTTCTATCAGCCGCCTCACCATCAGCTGTTCCAACTACCCCCCCCCCCCCCCTGCATCATTTAAAACTAATTCACAGCACGTGTTCCCTGAACCTGAGCAAAGCTTAACTCACAGTTTGCCCACTGGAGGCACTGCTATTTGTTATTCCGGGCCGGTCGGAGCGCTGGACATTTAAACATTACCTTGCCAAGCGGCCAGCCACTGCTTCTAGTATATATACGGGTTTTGCAGAATTTACTAAATGTGTACAGCTGCCAATTATACATTTTCTAAAAATCTGGCCCAACTGTTATCATGTCCAACTCTATGGATTAGCTCTGCAATACGTTCTTTGTGTACACCTCCCAATTGTACATTGTCTGAAGATCTGACCCATGGATACGTTCGCCAGCAACTCAGCCACCAAAGTCGTCTGCTCGTCCAAATGTCGTCTGCTTCTTGTTGTTGCTGTAGACCAGCTGCAGGACGCCCGGACTGACCGGGGCAGGCTGCTAGCTGGTCCTAGTGGTAGTGGTGACTCATTCTACTGGCTGACTGACCACTATAATCATTAATGCTTGACCACCACGGTCTTGCACCGTGGTGGATTGGGAAAGAAAGTGGATGTGGTTCAGATTTTCAGAAAATGTACAATTGGCAGCTGTACACATTTTGTTAAATTAGGCTGTAATTTGGTCAATACAAGGTAAACTCGAGTATATTCGGCATTGCATTGATTCTAGCGATGCGTTTGGTTAGGTTGAACTGTATTTTGAACTTTGTTTTCGTCTGAAATTTGGGTTATTTGATACGATTGGTGAAGTTGAATTGTACATTTTCTGAAAATCTGACCCATGTGTGGTGGGAGGGAGGGAGGGAGTGGGAGGGGGGGGGGAGGAATTGCTGTATTGGTATTTATACTTAAGTCAAAGGACGAACCTATTTGTGATGTGTCACAGGAAAATGAGTCACAATTCGTACAAAATGGATTTTGAGATACGATCCTATTTGAAAAGAGATCAAGCTGGTTCTAATGATGGTAAACATTAGCACATTTAAGTTATATTAAATCCACTGTCCTGGGATTCGGGACATGCATTCATGCTACGAGAAGTGTTACGCACCCCAAAGATGAAAACATTCCAACAAATACATCTTATGACTGAAATACTTTGAAAGATTCATATATGTTTGTGGTGTAGTTTGCCACTGGCTTTGTAACTAGTGCCCGCTAAAAGCTGATATGGGCCAGATTTTCAGGAAATGTACAATTCGCCTTCACCAATCCTCTCAAATAACCCACATTTAAGACAAAAATGAGTTTCAGAATGCAGTTTAACATAACAAAACTGGTACATTAAATCATTGCGATACCAAATATACTCAGATATACCCGGTATTCTTCATTTTTCAGCCTAATTTAGGAGAATTTCCTAAATTTGTAGAGCTGCCAATTGTACATTTTCTGAAAATCTTACCCATATAGTTAAAATGCTATATATGGGTCAGTTTGTTAGAAAATGTACAATCGGCAGATCTACACATTTAGTACATTCTGCTAAATTAGGCTGCAGTTTGGTCAATACTAGGTACATTCGAGTATATTCGGCATTGCATTGATTAAAGCAATCTGTTTGGTTGCGTTGAACTGTATTTTGAACTTTATTTTCGTCTGAAATATGGGTCATTTGAGAAGATTGGCGAAGTTGAATTGTACATTTTCTGGAGATCTGACCCAAATGTGTATGTTACACGCACTGCAGTGAGAGTTATTGTGTGTAGAAAAGATAATTTCTGATGGCTTTTCACAATTACTTCTAACTCGGGAGAACGTCCTGATACCATTAGTGATTATCAGATTATCATACCTGTGGTTATTTACCATCAAGCTACTGGCTATGTAAATTGATAAGGAATACTGCTTATACTTTATTTTAGTCAGTTAACTTATCTAAAGATAATAACATAATTTTGAAAATTAATCTAATTGAGGGACATTCATGCAGTATACGTTTTTGTCACTGTATCATAATGCTATTTTATAACGGCTTTCCTATTCTTTTTTTCAGATTTCAATTTGGATTTTGGATTTCAATTTGGAACCGACCTCCGACCATCAAAGCATAGACAAAGACCTCCTCCCCTCAATCCACATGACTCAGCAAAACTCAACCTTGGATATACGATTTAGAAGCGAGCCTTGGATCACGAAAGAACACAGAGGAAATTGATTAATTAATATCAAAAGTAGCTACATTTTGAACAAACACACAGCAAAGAACACGTCTAAAAGTAAGTTCCTAAGAAGGAATCAGTCCTCCAACATTCCTTATAATTCACCAAAGGACCATTTTCTGTGACAGAATTACAAATCTGGAGCTACAGAAAGCCATAGATCCCTGACGAATTATTCAGGCGAACTTCAGTGGCGGGCATTTATATGCCTTAATACTGCAGGGAGGCCACTTAACTAGAACCAAAAGTGGGATCTAGGGACGAGACCCCTCGCACTTGAATAGCACTTAATAACGCAAATGAGCGATATTAGGACGAGATGAACGATAGAGAGCCCACCGGAAGTGGGCAGTAATTGGAGCTAGCGTTCCCATAATGCACGAGTAAGAACCTGGGATGCTCTTGAAGAGACTCAGGTGGGGCATTGAAGGAAAGTTCTCACAGAGCATGGAAACTGGTTGGGTCTGTTAACCACTGATAGCTTCAGAGAGTTTATTGGTCAAGCTTGACTGAACAAATCGGTATATATATATATATATATATTCTCGGATACAAGTATAGCAAGTAGAACATATAGAGGATACGTTATAACTCCTGGGCACAGATTCTAATAAGGTAAGATATGACTATATATAGTTTTAATTGACACATTGTAACAAGGTCTGTACGAATATGGACTTTAGGGTGAAGAGTTATTGCATATTATGTAAAACACCACTGAAATCTTTAAATGAATAAATGTTGAAACTGCTCAGAAATAACCAAGGGCAACCTGGAAGAACTGTTTACACAGAATGTTAACAGATAGTCCCTTTTCCACAGAAATATGTAAATGTTAAATCACGGAACTCTGCAGTTATTCAGATTTACTGTGTACTTAAGTCTATGTAAGAGAATGGTCTGGTCTGGGACATAAGAGAAAAGTATGTATAATGGGTCAGATTTTCAGAAAATGCACAATCTACAGTTCATAAAGTCCATCAAATTCTGATAAATTAGAGTGAAACATGATAAATACTAGGTATATCTGTATATCATATTATGTATTATATCCATTCAATAAATCTGTTTGGTTAAGTTGAACTGTATTTTGAACCTGATTTTCGTCTTAAATTTGGGTTATTTAAGTGGATTGGTGAAGGCAAATTGTACATTTTCTGGCGACTTAACCCGTGTGTGTACGCTCTAGAAACTCATATGGGTGAAATCGCCAGAAAATATCTTCCCCAGTCCTCTCAAATAATAGTTCAACCGAACCAAACAGATTGACAGAATCAATGCAATGCTGAATATAGGCCTACTCGAATTCACCTAGTATTGACCAAATCGCAGCCTAATTTTGCAGACTTTACTAAATGCCAAAGTTACCAATTGTACATTTTCTGAAAATCTGACCCGTATACCCTTAAAGTAAATATTGCCCTCAAGTAGGAGCTAACTGTGCGGCTCCATAAGAGGTGTTGTCCCGGCTCAGTACTTATGTAGGGTAATATAGCACTCGTTATTAGGTATTAGTTATATGGGTCAGATTTTCAGAAAATGTACAATTCAACTTCATCAATCGTATCAAATAACCCAAATTTCAGACGAAAACAAAGTTCAAAATACAGTTCAACCTAACCAAACGCATCGCTAGAATCAATGCAATGCCGAATATACTCGAATTTACCTTGTATTGACCAAATTACAGCCTAATTTAGCAGAATTTACAAAATGTGTACAGCTGCCAATTGTACATTTTCTGAAAATCTGACCCACATACCAGGGCTATCGAGACGCTACTTGTTAGAATAATCACACTTTCTGGAAAATGCTTGACACAGTCTTTTCCCGGAATAACGTGAGCTTTGTTTGAAGAGAAAATGCTTATCTTGATTCGGTACCCATGAAGTTACTTTCGAAACTTGATTAATGATAATTTTTCTATTTATTCTTATTGGCAAGTACAATTTTGTCTCACGGTGGTCGCGGAGATTCGAGGTAGGGCAAAGTGGTTGTAGTTTGGTAGTTCGAGGTCACGCTAGTTGCAAAGAAAGAAAGGGAAAAATGCCGAATTTGGCAGTCAGTTTGGAATCATGGAATAAAATAATTGGTGGACAATATCCGCCTCATAAGCCCGGAAACAACTCTGCCTACGGCCTCTTTGCTTCTGGGCCTATAAGACGAATGTATATAATCCACCACATACTTAACACTATAGTAATCTTACTATAATATCGCACGGTGACTTTATTTTCTATAAGATGCATGTTTACATTAACACACAAAACATGAATAAAACTTATACTATACTTAAGAAACGTTTCATAAACCACATATTATTAACTGCATTCATTTCTGCAATCTGTTTCTTACTATTGAAAATAAAACAACTCAATTGTAAGGGGATGAGATAGGGTGAACCAGGACATTTTAGATGCAAATAGTTATCCCTATTTTGATAGGATAACTCGAGATAAAATGCCAGATAAATGATTTGAGGTTGGTATGTAGTATGTATGTTCATGCACTCGAATGTATATTGAAATTTCGTCTATAGATTGTTTATCAGATGTCAGATGGACTGGAGTACATTACCAATAGGCCTATATTGCATAATGTGGTTCTATAGATTTCATTTACTTGATAGATTTCTTTGTATGATATATTTTGATTTATGGTTAGATATTGATTATGTGAGAAAAGACTCACGTTCTGCTTATTTTTTATATTTATTTGTATGATATATTTTGAATATGATTAGAGATCGTTATGTGAAAAATGTTGATACTGTACTTGAAGGATTCATGTTTTTGTTTTTTCTGGACAGAGGTATTAAGCCACGTTGACTCCTCAAGAATTGAATGATTGTGAAACAAAAACAAAAGAACAACTTAATTGTTGTTTCTGCCAACAAAATCACAATACAATACTACACACGCATGAGACATATTAAGATCTCTGTTAAAGGCACTTAAAACAGACCAAGGAACACATTAACCGATTACACAGAGTAATCCAGAAGAAAACACATCAATATATGACATTTCAGCTTTAACGGCCGCGCAATGAGTATGCCTACATGAAAAAACCAGTCCAAGCAGTATTTCCAACGTTAAAGCTGCATATTTAAAGCAGTCATAACTCAGCTTTAATTCCCCCACAAAGCCTACTCAATCCTGTCAGGGGACCAGTAGATAACAGTTTATTATTTTTGCCATGTATTTGGGTCAGATTCTCAGAAACTGTACAATTCAACTTCGCCAATCTGCTCAAATAACCCAAATTTCAGACGAAAAGAAAGTTCAAAATACCGTTCAACCTAAGCAAACAGATTGCTGGAATCAATGCAATGCCGAATATTCTCGAATTTACCTACTATTGCCCAAATTGCAGTCTAATTTTGGAGATTTTACTAAATGTGAACAGCTGCCAATTTTACATTTTCTGAAAATCTGACCCATTTACTAAACTTTGGAACAGACACTGGAGCAAAAACTGGACTCCCTCCAGGCATATCAGTGACGTCACAGAGGAGGGGCAGATAAGTAGTACGAGTAAACCCCACTTGGGGGCGATAATGCATAGCAACTATACATATAGGTTTCTCCCTTGAAATATGACCATTTTTTTAATTTTTTTTTATTCACATACAGGCCAAAGACATTTAACAACAGTAGTTCATATGTAAAAACGTAAATGTCCACCATGGACGTACTTCATACGATAGAAAGGTTTTTTTGTTAGGAATTGATTTTAGAAGGGAGAGGACACATGGAACTTATACTAGTCTTTGTCCGGGAAGTTATTAACTTTAGTTCTACTCGTGAAAGAGTGATACTATTACCAGAGAATGGGGTCGTTGTCATGTGAGATGATTTGCACATTTAATGAAGAAAGAAGGCTTATATGCATAGGCCTAAATAATGCAATGAACATACATAGATCTGAATAATTTGAGCTTTCTCCCTATATAATGAAAAGCAGGAGGGAAATTTGCTACACAGACAATGATAAATGTTATTCCTACAAAAGAAATATCCTACCTAAGCAAGGAACAAATTAAGTAAGTAGTTTTATATGCAACAGGTCCCTGTGGTGGCATAGTAACAATTTTAAATAAATGTTCAAAAATTATATTTTATTCTACCATTTGAGGATATGACCTGTAAATGTGATGTGTTGCAGGAAGATGAGTCATAAGTCGCAAAAAATAGATTTTGAGATACCATTATATTTGAAAAGATGAGATCATTCCTATTCCAATGATAGTGACTAATAATCTAATAAGTATTTCTAGATTTTAAGTTTGATATTTTCGTTTTTGAAAAAAAGTTTCCTATATTTCTAGGGTCAATGAACTAGTAACTAAATGTTGCTCATATGGGGACCTTTAAAACGGCAGAATATATAACATAGATTCTCCTGAAATTTGATACATCGATTGATATAGCTAGACGTGATCAACCCACCAAAAATCAGAACATTCCAATGATGTGATCTTGTGATAAAAACACTTTGAAAAATATCAATTTTGCGACTTATGACTCATTTTCTTCAACCACATCACAAATGGCCTGTATAAACTTCTTGTTGTTCAGAAAAGTTTGTCAGAGCATTGAAATGAACAGTCCATCCTTGTGAGTGGTTACATTAATGGATCAGATCCTCAGAAAATGTACAATCGGCAGATATTCACATCTAGTAAATTCAGCTAACAAATGGCCAATACTATAGGTATATCTGAGTATATAAGATGTTCCCTTGATTCAAATAATATTTTTGGTTATGTTAAACTGAATTTTGAACCTCAGTTTTATCTTAAATTTGGGTTATTTGAGAGGATTGTGAAGGCGAATTGTACATTTTCTGGCGATTTCACCCTAATAGCTGGTTGTTACCACGTCACTGAAGCTCTATTGCAATGATAAATTAGTGCCTTTGTGCAACGCTAACATACAACGAATATAGCAGTTACATTTAACACATAGGTATGGCACAATGACTATCATCCCGAGACACTGATAGCTATAGTACTTTTTGATGGACAAACCAAGCTCCATTGACTCTAACCTTAGAGTGGCTATACCAGAATGTGATGGTCACTGAAATCGTTGACAAGGGGATAGACTAGAGCTGGGTGTTCTATAGCGATGAGTTAGAGTAGAGGCTATCTGTGTTGCCCAGACCAGACCCCTCCACACTCTATAGAATACCACTGGCCAATAACTCTTGCCTTGCTCTATTAGCCAACTATTGGGTGCCGATTGTCACACTTATATCTCCATTATAACTTATGATTGTTATTTGACTATTCTATATCTATTGAGAAGCTAGTTTAGTAGAAGAAATAAATAGAGTCTGGAGGCTCTGGATTACCCATGTAGTGTTGAACACGAGTGGCCATCAATGCCAATTACTGTTACAAAGGGAGGGATTCTGTTGAAATCTGACATAGCAATATTTGGCGACATTTTTATCGAAAATGACAAGAATCTTTTCACCAATATCGCCAATATCATAGCTTGTGTAAAGGGTCTATAAAAATCAAATGCATGATAGGAAAGATGGGGACTTATGTAATGGTAATGTTTGTTAATACATGGATATTGACCCTGATATATAGTTCGTGCTGAAAATGACATATTTTCTATCGATTTTAGACTGTACCATTAGTTCCATAATTCCTTCCATGCGAATCAAGATTCAAAATGGCGTCTATGCAAATCCCCTAATTCACTGAGAATAATATCTATGACATGATGTGTACCGCAGAAAAAAAAAGTTAATCAACCAATCAATGCAACTCCCAGACTGATGTGAAAAGTTGTTGATTGTTGACAAACATGCCTCAAAGAATGTTTACAAATCTACAGAGAATTACGAAAGAAGAAGTTTCTGTCGGAAGAAGTAGAGCAGGAGTAGAAAGAGGAGGTGGGGAATGAGAATCGATATTAATTGGTTGTTGGTGGCTGGCGGAAAACATGATTCGAATAGGAATCCGGGAATGAGGGTCACGTGATCAATAGACGACCACAAACATCAATATTACACACATTCTCAATTAGTACTTCCCCTCGCCATCACACCGCGGCGCTGCATGCGTAGTGTTCGCGTTTGACGCTAGGGTGCTCTTGATAATACCCCCCACCGGTAGGGGGCGTGAGGTGGGTGTGGGAGGAGGCGGCAATAGGGGATTTGCATGTGCCACTGCGCATGTCTGTTACACTGCATCATGGGATGGATTCTGTTGAAATTTGACATACACATATTTGGCAACATTTTTATCGAAAATTGCAAGAATGTTTTTACCAATATTTTAACCAAAAAAGCTTTTGTACATGACTTATGTTAACCAAATGCATGATGGATTAGATTTAGAGTTAACTCATTATAAACCAGGAGAATTATGTAATATTAGTATAAGATTTAACTTGTCAAATCTGTTAAATATACCCATGTATTTGAGGTATATATTGTTCGAATATATATATTGTTTAAATGGGTGGTGCTTGTAAGGTTTCACCACACCTACTGTGATTTTGAATTTAATTGAATAACAAAGTATGTGCAAGTCAATAATGTGAAATCAGGGTGTGTTATCCGAAAGCTAACTAAATACACGTAACTTACAATGCTTATGTTCAACTAAACCAGGGATGCCTGGAAGACCTGTGAAACATAGCTTTCCCAGAAGGATTTTTATAGAAGAGTGTGACGACTTCTTCCCTTTTTCCAAGAATGATGTAATTGTGATATATAAAGGAAATAAATTTGATACATACATACATACACATACATGGGAAAGATGGGGTTCTTGTTGTGTGGAAACATGTATGACACATGAATATTGACATTAGAGGATTGATAGATATTCCATGAGAAACAAGGCATGTTTTCTACAGATTTTAGATTGTACCACTAGTCCCATAATTCCATGCAAACTGTATTCAAAATGGCGCCTGTGCAAGTCCACTATTGCACACCAACTCCCTTTTAAGGCTGGGTAAGACCATAAAGTGCCTTTCTGTCTCTTTATCTCTGTCTGTCTCTCCCTTCTTCTCTCTCTCTCTTCCCTTCTTCTCTATCTCTATTTCCTGGATAAGATCATAAACTGCCTCCCTCTCAGTTCTCCCGCCCTTGATATGGCCTTCGATGTGTTTAATAAGGGCGTGAAGCAACCAATCTCACTCACTCACTCACTAACTCACTCACCTTTGAAGACTTATATGGGTCAGGTTGTCAGAAAATGTACAATCCGAAGTTCCACAAAAATAGTAAATTCTGATAAATTGGGCAGAAATATGATAGATACTATGTCTGAGTATCGTTTGTATAGCATTGAATACACAAATTCGATTATTTGTGTCTTGAAACTCATTTACATCTTAAATTTGCGTTATTTTAGAGGATTGGTGAAGTCTCAGTTAATGTCGGTCAAAAACTAAAGATTTTCTCATTTTTGTTCCATTCTGTTCCAACCCATCTAAATGTGATTTAATCATAATTTTGGAGAATTGTGTCCAGTAGTTGTCGCTACAGAACTTATTAAATTCCATATTCATATACAGTTGAGGTCTAACCTCAAAATAAGGCCCACCATCTTGCCTCCCCCAGTTAAGTACCAATTCCTTCAGCTCATAAGCTATCATAGACTTATACCTCAGCAACAAAACAAGCATCTTTGTCTTGTTCTGAGGTGTTCAAGTAGAAAATGGCAATCAGCTGATTACAGTTTTATAGTGGGATTATATGTTTGTTGCTGAACAAACAAGAGGACTTAAGTGTAAACTTGCTGAATTGATCCATGCCATAATTGAGAAGCAGGTGTCTGGATTTAGGTTTGTTTTACATGTACAATAACGACTGATTACACATGTTAATTGATGTTTGACTTAAAGGATTTACCAATGTTGGTTATTATATGGGAAGGCTTGCTTACGGTCACAGTGATGTGTGATCTGAATTTGTTTTTCCTGCAGTAGTAGAAGAGAATGGTATGTGATGTAATAGGGGATTTGCATCGCCGCCATTTTGAATGTTGATATACATGGAACTATGGGACTAATGATACAAAACCAAATTTAAGACAAAAATATGGTTTAAAACTCAGTTCAACATAAGCAAACGGATTGTTTGAATCAAGGCAATGTCAAATATATTCAGTTATACCTAGTATAGACCATTTTTACTGTCTTTTTTTTTAGCAGAACTTACTAAATGTGTACAGCTGCCAATTGTACATTTTTTTTGAAAATCCGACCCATAAGTCCCATTATGAGTAAATACAACAGCTGAGAAAGCAGGAGCATCAAGAGCGCCATATTAAAACTGATCGGATTCAGCTTTACCAGAATTTGGAAGATAATATTATTTTCCACCAATAAAAGCAGGCCAAAATCCCTTACTAGTGTACACGGCTGGCTTCTTTCAGACGGGCTGTGAATGAATAGTAAAGCAAATAGAAAATGTCATTTTTGATAGAAATTATTATTTAACGGAAAGTACGTAATGAAACTTTAAACTCTAAGGGACGAAGATTTTAATCAAAATAATTATCAAATTCTTTCACCCTCGGTCTGATGCTCTGTCTGCCTGAGGGTATTTTGCCTCTCTTTATGGGTCAGATTTTCAGAAAACGTACAATTCAACTTCGCTAATCTTCTCAAATAACCCAAATTTCAGACGAAAATAAAATACAGCTTAACCGTACCAAACAGATTGCTACAATCTATGCAATGCCAAATATACTCGAATTTACCTAGTATTGACCAAATTGCAGCTTAATTTAGCAGAATTTACTAAATGTGTACAGCTGCCAATTTTATATTTTCTGAAAATCTGACCTCTTCATAATCCTTCATATTCACCCAATGTTACACTTCCTGAACCTGGCCTGAAAGTCATTAATTAAAACTGATTAATCAGCGAATAATAAATTCCATTCGACCATTGACGATAAATGGTAATGAAACTGTTAAACTGATGTTTTTATTGCGATGAGAAAATTAGCCAATTCATTTTATGTCATTCTTTCTATTAATTAATATCTACCTGCTATAAAATGACTATGCCCATCTGGAATGAGATATGTAATCCCAATAGGGGATTGGCATAGCCAACATTTTGAATCTAGGTCGGCACAGAATTATGGGACTTATGGTACAATTTATAGAACAAATGCCATGTTCAGCATGGTGTATTTTTTAATGTTCTAATGTCAATATCCATGTGGTATACATGTTTCCATAACACAAGTCTCCATCTTTCCCATCATGTATTTGGTTTTCATTGATCATCATCTACACATGCTATGATATTGGTGAAAACATTCTTGCAATTTTCGATAAAAATGTTCTAAATATTTGTATGCCAAATACGCGGTGGCACAAGCAAATCCCCTATTACTAGGAAACTTCAAATAGAGAAGGGTAGGATTTTCAGAAAATGCACAATCTACAGTTCTACACATCTCTCAAATTCTGCTAAATTAGAGTGAAAAATAATAAATACTAAGTATATCTGAGTGTAGTCTGTATTGTATTCATTCAATAAAACTGTCTGGTAATGCTGAACTGTATTTTGAACCTGATTCTCGTCTTAAATGTGGGTTATTTGAGGGAATTGGTGAAGGCCAATTGTACAATTTCAGCATTTCACCCAGAAGCGTCCGTTGTTACAGTTTATCACCCGGCCCAGATTACATTGAATACAAGTCTACATTAACCTCCTTCACTAAGTATAGTCATTAGCGGACACATATATTCTAGGGCTATTTATTTAAGTACGTGACATGTTTCATAATTGGAAGAGAGTTATTTTCTCAGCATTTAATCACTTTTGAATTTCTCCAAATATTCCCAATAATTCGATATATTTCCAAATCATCAACAGGACACTATTTTGCTGACCTAAGTACTGGTCTCAGATTACAATTGTGGATGGCGTGTTTTGCTAGTCTGGGTATATCTTGCTATCTCTGGACCCTACACAATGGGGAATAGTCGTAACTATAGGTCAGGGAATCATGTTGGGTCAGTTTCAAGTCAGTTTTTAATGAAATAAATGACAAAATGAATAAACTGATGGATCGTTATATATTGATGTAATATCGCTCAGAAAAATAGCTCTACGACCGATTATATAAGTGTCAGAAGTTCACATCAATTCGCAGTAATCTTAACAATGGGAAAACATTCCCTACACTCCATTAATTTTGATTTTATCATTTACAGTGGAACCCCTCTATTGAGACCACCCTTGGGACTGAACGAGTTGTGGTCTCATAGCGAGGTGGTCTCATTAGAGGGGTCTAAATGTAATAAGAGGAAAGCAATTCGGGACTGAGAGAAACTGGTCTTAATAGAGGGGTGGTCTCTATAGAGAGTTGGTATTTATGTGAGGTTCCACTGTATATCCTTATAATGATAGAATCTTTGATTTCTACTTCAGTTTCAAAATGAAATAATTATGGTAATGAAGAGTAGTATCTGCAAATAGCAGTTCTTCCTGATATAGCCAGAATATGAATAAAAAATAAAATCCTTTCTCCATCTATAGATTCGTCATAAATGAAGGCATCTGTACATAATCTCCTCTATGCAGGAGAGATCTATAGCACCAGCATTGATTCTGGCTTGTATGGTTATTCCCAGTCAACCTGCCCTGGGACTTGGAGCCCACTATGGACCCAATCAAGACCCATGGGGGTCAGCTAGAAGGGCAACTGGTCAGACATGGAGGCCTATATAGGGTCTATTTAACTTGCTGCATGTTTAGAATGCCTCATGTATTTACCCATGTCTGGTTAGAGGGGACACACCTTAACATAGGAGGATTTCTACCTGCCATGCCATCATTATTTTGCCACATAAAAGCTCACTTCACTGAAACAGTATAAAAAATGTAAAAGAACAACCCAAATTCCCAGGTGTCCTTTTCGTCCTGGTGAAAGAGTAAGACGGGTCAGGATTTGAGCTGAACATGATTAGAAGGCTATCATTAGTTTAATTGCTCTCGAATATAGAACTCACTGTTTCTTTCAGGCCTTCCCTATACCTTTCTCTTCCCTTCCCCTTTCTCTTCTCATCACTTTCCTCCTCTATCCCCTCCCCTTTCTCTGTCCCCTCCCCTTTCTCTTCCCCCTCCCCTTTCTCTTCCCCTCCCCTTTTTCTTCCATTCCCATCTCCTTTCCTTTCTGCCCCTCCCCTTTCTCTGTCCCCTCCCCTTTCTCTTCCCCCTCCCCTTTCTCTTCCCCTCCCCTTTTTCTTCCATTCCCATCCCCTTTCCTTTCTGCCCCCTCCCCTTTCTCATCTCTTCCCCATGCTTGTACAAACATACTCGCCTCAGCTTCATTCTTCAACTGCCTCTATTTCCTCCCCATTCACTTTCCTCTCCTTATTCACTAACAAGTCCCTCGCTTTTCAACATCCCTGAGCCTCGTCTAGTACGTTTTCCCATTCGCACAACTTCTTCCAGGTTTTCCAATCCCATCCTTCTCTCTACACTTCCTCCCTTTCTTCCTCCCTTCTTCCCTTACCCAAACCCAATCCAGGCCCATCCTAAACTCCCTCCTTGCTCGTCTCAACACCCCCATTTTCGCTCAGTCCTCAGGCGTGTTTAAATCAAAGCGAGGACGTTAACGGACCGGAATAATTGATTTTAATGTAATTAAACACAATTATCCGCGTGAGACCTGAATGAGAGATCACATGATTTGAAAATGGAGCAGTGATTTCTCTCCTTCACACAGGGAGAGCTCCAATAACTGAATGACAGACGGGGAAACAGTTGTGCTTCTTCACCACGTGACGATATGGGGATTAAGCAATCGGACACAGCTTATAGATCGACACCTTACAAAGGCCCTATCTCCTAGATTTCACAAGAATCTATCCTACAGTTAGTAAAAATAATAGCGACCGTATAGTCCTTGAAGTGGATAGTGATGTGTAGGGTTATATATCAGAGAATTGTGCGGGAACGTGTGAAATAATCTGAAAGAGAATTAAGTCGCAAAATTGATATTTGTCAAAGTGATTTATTTACACGATCTCTTTGTTGGCATGTTTTCATTCTTGGGGTGTCTAGTGCTTGGGGATGTATGAATAAGTGTACACAATTTCAGGACTGTATCAAATATATTCTTGCATTTCCTAGGTCATCTTATAGACATATATAGCTACATTACTAAATCTTGTACACCCAAAAATATCGCAAACAGCAAAATGAGAATATCAAACTTAAAATATAGAAATAAGTATTATTACATCCTACTGTTTACTATCGTTAGAATCGGCTTCATCTCATCTTTTCATATATGATAATATCTCAAAATCCATTTTCATTTCATTTTCCTGTAACACATCACAAACATGGGTATCGATACAAGAATAATACAGATTATATATGGGTAAGATTTTCAGAAAATGTACAATTCAAATTCGCTAATCTTCTCAAATAACTCAAATTTCAGACGAAAATAAAGTTCAAAATACAGTTCAACCTAACCAAACAGATTGCTAGAATCAATGCAATGCCAAATATACTCGAATGTACCTAGAATTGGCCAAATTGCAGCTTAATTTTGCAGAATTTACTAAATGTGTACGGCTGCCAATTGTACATTTTCTGAAAATCTGACCCATATATATGAGTAATATAATTGTAGTTGTGATTAATTCGATTATCACGGATGTGAAGGATTAATGGCTGACATTGAGGACAGGGACTGAGGCAAAGTCGAGGCTATCATCAACAACAGGGCCCCATACCTGTCCGAAACGGAGGTCATTAATCTGTTTAGTCTAATTTAGGACGATTGATTTCAGTCCTCTTTAACAAGTAAACAGTGTGTGTTGACAAAAAAAAGGGTAAAACCGTCAGAAAATGTACAATTCACCTTCACCAACCCTCTCAAATAACACCGATTTAAGACAAAAATCAGGTTCAAAATACAGTTCAACATAACCAAACAGATTGTTTGAATCAAGGCAATACTAAATATACTCAGATATACAGTCTAGTGTTGACCATTTTCTAGTCTTATTTTCGCAGAATTTACTAAATGTGTTGATCTGCCAATTGTACATTCTCTGAAAATCTGACCCAAAATGTCTTCCAGGGCAATTATAGAGATTTAGGCATTATAGCTTTGTACCTGGCCTTAGCGGGCAATTATTGCCTAAAATTGCCCCAAACATGGACTAAAAAAGGTAATGGAAATTCATACTTATACGAAATACTGTACACATATTTATTTTTGCGCAGATACATGTTCGCGCACTGGGTAATTTGACAGCTTTTCACACCAATTTTAAATTTGCGCAGCAAGGAAGTCTTACACTTTGTTTATGCAATAATTATACCTTTTGCACAGGATTTATGTTTGTGCACAAAGGTGGGTGCGCTAAAATAGTGAAAATAAATACTGCGCGAACATTAATAGCTTTACAGTAACAAAACACCTGAAATATCCCTAACCATGATTAATAACATTATATCTTATTTCAAAACTATCTTGAGGGGTTCAAGTCTTTAGAATTATTTAATGAATACAATACAGAATATACACAGATATTGTCAGTATTTATCATTTTTCACTCTAATTTAGCAGAACTTGACAGATGTGTAGAACTGTAGATTGTCCATTTTCTGAAGACCTGTCCCTGAGAGCTATACTTTAACATTATAATTACATCCAAACCAAAGCAAGAGCAAATCGTATTGTTATACTATAATGTTTTAATGTGGCAGTACAGACTTGTCAAGGCCAGCGGTAGCTGCATGCAGGTATAGACCGATCCACTCACCTCCTCCTCCTCCTGCTTCTGGCTCAGATCATCAGAACATGCACAATTAGCAACTTTACACATTTAGTAAATTCTGCTAAATTACACTAAAAAGGGACAAGTACTTGGCATATCTGAGCATATTTGGCATTGGGGTGATTCTAAAGGATATATTTGTGGCTATGGAGCATTGTGTTTTGAACACGACTTTCGTCATGAATTGGGGTTATTTGAGAATATTGGTGGAGGTGAATTGTACATTTTCTGAAGATCTGGCCCTTCTTCTCCTGACTGACTCTATATCGCTCCCTCTGCTGAGTTGCTCAGACGAGCTGCTCCTGGCTCGCTGTGTGGGTCGGCCTACATTCCTGACTGGCTCATTGTTTATCTTACAGTATCAAGATTCCCATAGACACATATAAATCTTAGTAGACTTCTCCCTTTCTATCTCTCGTCTCTACCTAGGCAGCTGGGTTTGCCTCCCATGCTGGGATGTACCTTGTTTTTGTTTTTTATATATTCATTTTTAGCATTTTCAGATTAGTTCTTTTATGCAGCTTTTAAAAGGTTTCTCTCCATCACTGGTCAGTCACTATGCACTCTAGGTCCAAACCCTCAGATCAGCTAAAATGGTATATCCGTGATTGAACACTTACCTCACTAATAGGTTTCCTGGCCTAGAACTAGGCGTTTTAATGGGAATATAATGACATTTTGCGGAATTAATTGAATTATAATGGCACTTTGCGGTTTCAGGCGAGAGGCTTTCCCTTCGTTTGAAGGGACTATCTTTGGACCTAGACTGTATGTGTCTCAGTCAGTTGTGTGTCTCCTGTGTTAGGATGTACCTCGTTTTGTGTTTTTTTTAATATTCATATTTGCAGATTAGTTCTTTTATGTACTTTTTGAAATATCTTTCTCCATCATTCGTTTCAATGTGTCTCAGCGAGTTATGTGTTCTTTTGTGTAGTTTTGCTTTGGTTTTCATAGCTTTTGTCATTTATTGTCGTTTGTTTTCTCCTATTTCCATCGTCTCTTAAACTCACTTCACTTTATAAACATGTTCTCTGTCATCTCCAATTTCCCCAATCTTCTGTAATCTTGGCATCCATATCTCTATCTTCTCTCACCTACTCTCTCTTCCTGTGCACTTTCCTAACTCTTATTTTCCTTTCCACCCTTTGATCCTCTTTTCCAAATTTTTCTCAGTCTCTATTATGTTCCCTTTTCTTCCGTTTTCCTCCCCTACATTCCTAATTTAATTTCCTTTTTTGATCATTCTTGTCATTCGCTCTCTTTTCTGCTCTACATTTCTTACCGCCTTTTCCTAAATGTTGGGCTTTTTCTCTTTCATCGCTTATTGTTCCACTGGAGGTTGACAATAACAGACTAGAGGGTCAGATATGACAGAAATGTTATTGGCAGTTATACACATAAGTAAATTCTGCTAAATTAGGCTGCAATCTGATCACTACCAGGTAAATTCGAGTATATTCCGGATTGCATTGATTCTAGCAATCTGTTTGGTTAGGTTGAACTGTATTTTGAACTTTATTTTTGCCCTAAATCTGGGTTATTTGAGAGGATTGGTGAAGATGAATTGTACATTTTCTGGCGACCTGACCCTAGAATACAAGTATTTTGTAACTGCTACATGGTTTACTACTCTTCTTTTTTCTCATTGCTTCTCTCCCGCCGATGTATCGTCTGAAAGCATTTTGTTTACATCGCAGGGCAACATTGTTCTTTTTCCATCCAAATACTGATTGTGAGGTCATGGGTTTAGGTGAAGCAGTTCTGTTTTACCTCTCTCACATAGCTCCTGCCGTCCCTGCCCTTTTCCTTGATACAAGTTACGGCGTATAAGAACATTTGGGTCAGATTGCCCGAAAATGTACAATTCACCTTCACCAAACCCTGTGAAATAATTCAAATTTCGGACAAGAATCAGCTTCAAAATACAGTTTAACATAGCAGAATTGATATTTCAAAACAGCACAATACCCAATATACGCAGATAATACCAAGTATTCATCATTTTCCAGCCTAATTTAGCAGGATTTCCTAAATGTGTTGAGTGGCCAATTGTACATTTTCAGACAATCTGACCCATTTGTTCATACCTGTAGAGGTTCCTCAAAAAGCAAGAACATCGTAACCTCAATGCCAGTGTCGAAATTGCTTTGGTCTTATGAAAGATGGAATCTTCATATCTATTATGATAGTAAATTATCATTAATGTTGTAATTATTTTACCCAATTTGATTAAATTGGTGAGATGGGTGAAATATTATACATAAACCCATTTATTTTTAATGGCGATCCTGGTACTGCTTTTTGAAGTCGAATAAATGTTGTAGGCTAGTCAGACCCTCTCAGATGAGATAAGATCAATGTAAGTGATTGGACGTCAACTGCGCTAATGACTTTCCTGGCCTGAAAGAGGCCAACTACCATAGTCCTAATGGGATTATAATAGGATTGTGCAGATAAGACTGTGATGCTTTCCCTCAGTTTGGAGGCATTCTGGCGGCTGTGAGCCTAGACTGGTTGTGCCCTATATAATAACTTCAGCAACTTCTGTCTATGGGTCTGATGGCAGCTCTACACATTTAGTAAATTAGGCTGCAATTTGGTCAATACTAGGTAAATTTGAGAATATTTGGCATTGCATTGATTGTAGCAAACTGTTTAGCTAGGTATTTTATTTTCGTACGAAATTTGATATATATAGATGTGTATTATTTCTATTTCTGTTATTCTCCATCTCCATGCATTTCCTTGCCACTGGTATCACTATCATACGATAGCTATCTAAGACAACCAGGACAGCGGAATACCAGCCCTGTCATATACCAACTACCACAACAACATTTATTCTTATCTATACATACCCTTGTAAATGTGTGCTTCTATCTCTGCAATGTACTTGCAGTCTTGACTGCTGATATGGAACCGTCAACATTAAAAATATTTCATGAGTTGGTTTTCCAGAAGGAGATTCTGATCTCCTGATTTTCCATTTGTGGGGCAGATCATCAGAAAAGATGTTACACTGTACCTTAGTCCCATAACTCCATGCGAATCAAGATTCAAATTGGCGGCTATGCAAGTCCCCTATTCAACAGAAGTTATGATAAGCCATGTCCGTCCTGGACATATTTATATAAGCCCCTGCCATGCATATTATAACTTATTTCAGGTGGGAAAAAACACCTTTCAGAGGACAACTACTATAGACAAAAAGCCTGCCACCCTTCCTCTCAATGTGACCTTTAACCCTTAGGAGATACCTTTACTAAAACAAGCGATAAGGCATAATAGAAATTCTCTGACCCCTGGAATTGAATGTGTTTTCTTTCCTTGTGCAGCAAGCCTGACTTCTAAGCCTTTCAGATAAAAGAGATAAGAGGGAGAGATAAGAGAAGAGTTATTGTATCTTTGCCTTCTCTCCATTCTTTACTTCTCCTGGGTCTATACTGTTATCACAGACACTTGCAATACAGGAGGTTATAATATGTCATATAATATGTGATATATAATTGTAATATATTTGATGTGTCATAGGAAAATGAGTCACAAGTCGCAATAACGGATTTTGAGATATAATCATATATATTTGAAAAAAGATGAGATCTAGAGGATTCTAATGATAATAAACATTAAGTATATCTAAGAAGTAATTCCATATGTTTTATATTTTATACATTTATGTTTGAAGAAAAGTTCGCAATATTTCTGGGTGGGCAATTACTAGTAAAATAACAGCTTAAATACAGTAATTGACAATTAAATACAGCTTAAATACAGTAATTGGCAATTACCAGTAAAGTAACTAAATCTACTCCATAGCTCATGACCTTTGAAACGCATAGATATATTTAATACACTGTCCTAGAACTTAGTACATGAATTGACATGACTTACAGCGCTAAACCCACCAAAGATGAGAACATTCCAACAAAGAGACCCTGTGAATATATTACTTTGAGAAATATCAATTTTGCGACTTGTGAGTCATTTTCTTGATACACATCACATATGATATATAAATCATTACTGGGCTCGCGGCATAACACATTCCTCCTTAAGACTTTCTATGCAGCTGGTAAGGAATTAACCTTCAAGGACGTGAATTTTGCAATGTAGACAAGGCTAATTTCTACTCATACAATATGAATATCCTATCCACACAAGGAGAAACTCATAGCTTACCAAGTGGCATTTTAACTAAGCATTTCCTTATATTAGGTAACAAGCCGCGGAATCTGTTAGCAAGTGGGTCAGGTTTTCAGAAAACGTACAATTGGCAGCTCTACACATTTAGTACATTCTGCTAAATTAGGCTGAAAAATGATGAATACCGGGAATATCTGAGTATATTTGGTATCGCATTTTTTTAAAGTATGTGTTTTGTTATGTTGAACTGCATTTTGAAGCTCATTCATGTCTCAAATGTGAGTTATTTGAGAGGATTGGTGAAGGTGAATTGTACATTTTCTGAAAATCTGACCCAAGTATGTCTTGGGGTCAGATACCGACTTAATAACAAAAACGATATCCAGCGACCTTTTATTTACATTCAAGCGGTGTCATCCAATATATCTAATCATAAAAGTTGATGATAGAATACATAAAATAGACATGTGAGCCTGGCGAAAAGTTATTATTTTTGGATTATTACCGGACATATGTGTGCCGAACAACTTTTGATTCTAAATCGTTTATGAATTAAATTTGCATCTTACCGTGAGAAAGTGGTCGTAATGGGTGTTCTACATTCAATTATAACTAAACATCTCAAAGTATTTTAATCTAAATGAGCCCAGTTTGTCCAAGGTGTAGGATTTTCTCAAGGACATATCTCAAGATATTGACATTTGCAGCTCACAGCTTAATGGTGGCTATGAAATAAGCTGTATACATTGATCTTGTACAAAAGTGGTTTATCAAGTAGGAAAGAATCAATATTTGTACATGTAGAGTGTTGTAAACCGCGGGGTAATGTGTACCTGTCGCTACTAGACATAAAATGAGATACTGGGATTGTATGAACAAAGCCCAGGAGACTATACATTAACATGTTTGCTGTACTAATATGCCTTTGAGTATGTCCCTTCCCGTCCCGGGGTAGCGTCAGTATATATGGGTTGTATCCTCAGAAAATGTACACATTTAGTCAATTCTGCTAAATTAGGCTGTAAGAATGGCCAATACTTGAGTATTATTGATATTGCCTTGATTCAAACAATCTGTTTGGCTTTGTGAAACTGTATTTTGAACATTATTTCTGCCTTAGATTTGGGTTATGTTATTTGAGAGGGTTAGTGAAGGCGAATTGTACATTTTCTGACGATTCCATATATATTATTTGTTTAATTTTCCTTTCTTTTCTTCACCTCGCTTGTCTTTATTATTTACACTTGTATCATTTCCCCTTCCGTTAGCTTTTCTCTCTCTCTCTCTTTCCTTCTTTCTATTCTGTTATTATTTCTGTTATTCTCTGTTTCTCTTGTCTCCTTATTTTATCTTTATCGTCGATCTCTTTCTTTTCTGTTTCCCTTCTGGACCTCCTGTGTCCCTCTCCTATCTTCTGTCTTTCGCTCATCTGTTTTTCTCTCTCTCTCTCTCTCGCACCTTCAAACCGTTATCCATACTCTCTCATTATTCTCTATATACTCTCCTCCTCCTTCTCGCACCTCTCTCTCTCTCTCTTGTCTCTCCTACCTTAATCTTCTCTCTGTCTCTCTCCCCCTCCCTCTCCCTATGTCTCTCTCTTTCCCTTCCTCCCTCTGTATCTCTCCCTCTCTCTCTGTTTCCCTCTCTGTGTGTCTCTCCTCTCTCTCTCCCTCACTCTCTCCGGCCTCTCTCTCTATCGTCTCTGTCTGTCCTGTCTCCTCACACCTTTCTCTGTCCCTCTGTCTCTCTGTCTCAATCTCTGTCTCCCTGTCGTCCTCTATTTCCCCCTAACTTTCTCTGCCCTTCAAAGTCCTTTGCGTTCCCTCCTCACTAGTCTCCCCCCCCCCCCCCACTTCCTCTCTGAATCTTGATATAACAGAGCTTCCCCATTTTCTATTAGGGAGATTTAGCAACCACAACGCACCAACACAACACTAACGCATCCACTAACTACATGCACATTACTACCACTGTGGGGACATCCCGAGAGGCGCTAGGCCGGGGGCATCTGCATTGCAGGCCTCTCGAGATATCCCCAAAACAGCAATAATATACAAATAGTTAGTGAATGCGTTAGTGTTGTATTGGTGCGTTGTGGTTGCTAAATCTCCCTATTGTCCTCGCTGTTTCCTCCCTTTCTCTGCCTGTCACCCCCACACTCCCATTCTCTTCATCATACCTCTCGGTACCTCTCTGCCTTTTCCTTTCTCTCCTTCTATGTCTTCACTGCTTCTTCTCACTCCACCTTTGTCTCCGCACGTCCCTATATCCTCCTCCTGGGTCAGATTTTCAGAAAATGTACAATTGGCAGCTGTATACATTTAGTAAATTCTGCTAATCTAGGCTGCAATTTGGTCAATACTAGGTAAATTCGAGTATATTTGGCATTGCATTGATTCTAGCAATCTGTTTGGTTAGATTGAACTGTATTTTGAACTTTATTTCTGTCCTAAATGTGGGTTATTTGAGAGGATTGGTGAAGGTGAATTGTAATTTCCTGGCGACTTTGCCCTCCTGCACCATCTCCTGGTCTATCTACTAGCCCAGTCATCCATAAACCCCACCACAACATCAACATGCCATAAATCCATATAAATCCACTCTTGGTGCTAATCCTTCGTCCTTTCCATAGGCTTCATAGCCCTGCCTCAAACATACATAAATAAACCTTGATGTGGTGTCAACCTCTATAAACCACTCATTGGTGACAGTTAGAGGTCCGCCACACCTCGCCATAGTACCTATAGACTGATGCACTAAAAAAGGCCCCCATTTTCTCAGCGCCTTTTATATCGGCTGTAAAATTTATGTGATTGCTTGCGTTGGTTTTTTGAAGGCAGTGTGGTATAATAAACTCCGGATTTTAGCATCTGAAAGGAGAAGGGAAATAGGGGTTACCCAGAAAGGGACGATTTGCATGCAAATACGGTAATTGCTTTGTACAAAGAGAGGCCGAATAATGGCTGTATTAATGGACTGGGCTTTGACCAAATATGATTTATGGATCTGAGTCTTACTAAAGGCAACATTTCTTACAGGTAATGCAGTCCCTGGGGCCTTGTTTTGACATGGATGTGGGTCAGATCCTGTGTACAATTCTATGTTTATACTGGAATCGCTTTATGAAGAAATCCCCCATGCACGTGAAAATTTGCATGCATCATGTCATGGGTCAGATTTCCAGAAAATGTACTAAACTAGGCTGCAATTTGGCCAATACTAGGTAAATTCGAGTATGTCTGGCATGGCATTGATTCTAGCAATCTGTTTGGTTAGGGTGAACTTCGTTTTGAAAGTCAATGTCTTCTGAAATTTGGGTTATTTGAGAAGATTTTAGAAGATTGGGGAAGTTGAATTGTGCATTTTCCGAAAATCAGACTCTCATGTTCGTCTGCTCAGCTTATAGTTCACATTGTGAAACATAGTTTCCGGTCTAGGATCACAGCCTCAAATGGTGGATCAGAAAGGTATGTCACTGATTGGACGCCTACTGCCTTCATGGCTTTCCTGGCCCTGGAGTAGGCGTCCTAATTAGGTACGGTACTAATGTTTTTCTTCTGGTTTGAAGCGCTTTCCCTCAGTTTGAAGGGACTGACTATCTGAACTCAGAGTGTAGTTTTCAACTTAGGATATCCTTGCTTAAGTCCAGCAGAGCAATTAAACATCACATACCATTCTCTTCAACTACTGCAGGAAAAACAAATTCAGATCACTCATCACTGTGACCGTAAGCAAGCCTTCCCATATAATACACAACATTGGTAAATCCTTTAAGTCAAACATCAATTAACATGTGTAATCAGTCGTTATTGTACATGTAAAACAAACCTAAATCCAGACACCTGCTTCTCAACTATGGCATGGATCAATTCAACAAGTTTACACTTAAGTCCTCTTGTTTGTTCAGCAACAAACATATAATCCCAGCATAAAACTGTAAGCAGCTGATTGTCATTTTCTACTTGAACACCTCGGAACAAGACAAAGATGCTTGTTTTGTTGGTGAGGTATAAGTCTATGATAGCTTATGAGCTGGAGGAATTGGTACTTAACTGCGAGAGGCAAGATGGTGGGCTTAACTCCAAGGTCAGAATCGTTACTTCTTCCATTTCCTGAATCTTAATAATCATCTTGATGGATTAAACTTCAGTTGTTTAAGTGGTGATAAGTATATTAGGTAAGGCGTTCTGGTAGTTCTGGCCTCATTACATAGGGTCAAGAAACAGCAGGGTGAAATCGCCAGAAAATGTCCAATTTGCCATTAGCAATCCTCTCAAATAACCCAAACCCAATACAAAAATATGATTCAAACCTCAGTTGAACATAACCAGACGGATCAAGGCAATATGAAATATAATCAGATGTACCTAGTATTGACAATTTTTACTATGTAATTTAGCAGAATTTACTAAATGTGTAGATCTGCCAATTGTATATTTTCTGAAAATCTGACCCAGCTCATGAACCAATCTAATATACTTTGTTTCGAAACCTAAAACTGGAGAATTCTCACTGTGAGTGGCACAATTATAAATGTCATTAGAATCCCATTAGGACGCCTACTCCCGAATCAAGAAAGCCATTAGCAGAGTAGGCGTCCAATCACTAACATACAATTCATATTTGATCTGACTGTACGCCTGTCTGAAATTGAAGTACTTTAAGAGAAATTCCAGATTTTGAACTGAGTTTCATGATCACTACAACACCGTTCAGGCTCAAAGATGTGAGGGGGCAAAATGTAATAATAATCCAATTAGAATGCTTATTCCAAGTCAAGGAAAACAATTAGCGCAGTAGGCGTCCAATCACTAACATACCATTCATATGCAATACAATACATTAGCGCCATAACACTGGTTTGTCTCAAAGCTTTGTATGTATTGGAAATGATTTGTATGTTAGTGATTGGACGCCTACTGCGCTGTACTGTACATATATCTAAAATTGAGGTATACTTTAAGAGAAATTCCAGATTTTCAACTCAATCTTATGATCGCTACAACACTGTCTAGGCCCAAACATGACAGAGTCCCTTCAAACGGAGGGAAAGCCAGATTTTGATTTGAGTTTTATGATCCCTACAACACACATAGACTTGTAATTTATTGACGAGGGATCAGCAACGGATCAGCTGGCTCTTGCCAATCAGGAAATAGGTCGTTTGACCTCCGCTGCCACTTTAATTGGTATTTGGTGAATAATTGAAGCCACTGCACCCGATACTGGTGCATGCAAACCTGCACTCTAACTCCTCCATTGATCTTAGACGCAGCCAATCTTAGTCCACTTAGGAAGTCTTGGTGCATTGGGAGGGTTAGGTGTACGTATAGGCTTTCTTACCTGAAAAGGTTAAAATTGTATCGTGTATTTGGGTCAGATTTTCCGAAAATGTACAATTCACCTTCACCAAAGCCTCTCAAATAACCCATATTTGAGACGAAAATAAAGTTCAAAATACAGTTTAACCTAACCAAACAGATTGCTAGAATCAATGTAATGCCAAATATTCTAGAATTTACCTAGTATTGACCAGATTTCAGCCTAATTTTTCAGAATTTACTAAATGTGTACAGCTGCCATATGTACATTTTCTGGAAATCTGACCCATTTAGGAAAAGGCTTGGAATAAAGATATGAATGGTAGGAGAATTGAAGGCATCTCAACTGTGAATATATCCCGTTAATTTGTCTTTAGCATTTTATTTAGAGAACCCTAAAAATGTCAGTGTCAGGCTGTTTGCCACATAATCTAGATATGCATAAATAGGTCCACGGAATGAACGGGAAGCAAATTACTCAAAACAAAAACAAATCTTGCTCATGATTTACATTGCACTGATTATATGTTATACTTGATTAACTAGACAACATAATTTGGTCAATTAGGTATCATGCAAATCTTACCAAATTTACACATAATCACAATTCATTGGACTGGACCTCTCAATATTCTGCGGCAGGTATATATGTTTATACGAGAATTTTAAGTCGAATCGGCCATAAGAAAACGGCCAGTGGTGAGCGATGATATGTGAAGTCATCGTAGAAAAAAATTTGAGCAGATTCTCCAAATACAAATGAGGAAGTTTGAGAAGCTCTGTAGCAAACACAACTGGACAAAACCTCCAAAATATTGGTCAAATGACTTTTACACGGATTGGAAAACGGAACAAAAAGTAGCAAATGTTCCGTTCATGACCGACGTGAACTCAGAGTGTATCTTTAATCATTTTTTTAAAGCTTTTATTTATACTGGGTAGCTCAAGTCCCAGCAATAGGGCTTTTCACTGGGCCCAGGTGACAATGTCAAGTATATACATTCAGTTACAGTATGTACAGTAGTAAAAGGCGTTGCTGTGCCACTCTTAGCTAGAGTTTTAAAACATGAGTGTTAGCTACGCTTCATAGGAAAAAATGTAAAAAGAAAAGAACATATAAGTAATCTATATGCACTGAATGTTCAGCCTAACGCTACTAGTTGGTGAACCTAGGGTAATAGTATCACATAGGCATTGGTAATTTCACTTGATAGAATGGAGAATGAGAGAAGAGAAAAGGAAAGAGGTACTGCTTTGCCACTTTGTATCTGGTGGTTGAATACGCTAGTGTTAGCAGGTTATGATATAGTAGTAACCAATTATACAGAGAGTAGAAAACAAGGCTAATGGTAGGTAACTAGAAGATTATGCGATATGATTCCAACTTTGTAGAGAGAGAAAAAAATGAAAATTACAGAAAAAAAATCCTGTGAGAAAGGGTTTGAATCTCAGACCAATCCTAACCAGACAAAAGCCTCCGATCAGTGATTAGGCATATGGGTCAGATCGTCAGAAAATGCACAATCGGCAGCTCTACACATTTAGTAAATTCTGCTAAATCAGGCTGAAAAAGGATAAATACCGGGTATATCTGAGTATATTTGGTATCACATTGATTTAAAGCATCAGTTCTGTTATGTTAAACAGTATTTTGAAGCTACTATCTTAAATGTGGATTATTTGAGAGGATTGGTGAAGGCGAATTGTACATTTTCTGACGACTTCATCCAAGTGTATCACTCCCTGTCTGTCTATGTGATCCCTCCTGTGTATATTTACCTGCGTGTATGCTTGTATAACGCTAATAAGGATTAGGTAGTGGATAGTATGGGCACCTGGTAGTAATCCCGCCCGGAGAGGGGCGGTGGTTAGCCCCTCATTACCCTAGTACATGCAGGTAATCCCTTGTACCAATAACCCCAAGGATTATATACATTTGTGTGGTGGGGGAGCTTAACGCTATGTTGCTATCGGGGCTACTACCAGGGTCGGATTTGCAGAAAATGGACAATCTACAGTTCTAGATATCTCTCAATTTCTGCTAAATTAGAGTGAAAAATGATAGATATTCAGTATATCTGACTGTATTGTGTATTATATTCATTCAATTAATCTGTCTGGTTATGTTGAACTGTATTTTGAACCTGATATTCGTCTTAAATTTGTGTTATTTGAGGGGATCGGTGAAGGCCAATTGTACATTATACTGATGATTTCACCCACCCTCATTATGCATGCCTACACGAATAGCAGTATCTCAGGTGTGTGATGTGTCACAGACAAATCTAAAAAGATACATTGTTTATGATATAGAGAATACCGAAAAGGAAATATTTGTTGGTTTTATTACTTGCATGTGGATTTTTCTTATCCTTGATGACATGATGGAACATATGGGTCAGATTTTCAGAAAATGTACAACTAGCAGCTGTACACATTGAGTAAATTTAGCTAAATTAGGCTGCAATTTAGTCAATACTAGAAAAATTCATACATTTCTACAGACGCCGTGCTCTTTCATATTAACCATTAATAACCATCATAGTGTCAATCATGGAAATATATGATTATGGAAAAACAATTGGCTTGCCTTTTTATTTCTACCTGCAGGAGCAAGGGACATACGTGTAGGAATTCCATCACACAATGTTCCTTCCTATTAAAGATAAATACCAGCGTTGTCAGCACTGCAGCAGGCGGGAATTCAAGGAACTAATGCATGAAACAATATAATTCAATATATTTTGTTCAAACTTTTTATTGAGAAAGAACATGGTTGGGGGATTACAAAATGCCAAAAAAACTGGATATTATCAAATTACTTTGTGTTTTAGGGATGAGTGAAGTTTACTTCCCTTCACTATTGATTTCAATGGGGGAAGTTCATTGTGATGCAAGTTTAGCTGAATAACTTTTTTTTTAGTTCAATGACCCCTTATTTTTTTTAATTGGGAGGGTAGAATAACATGTCAGCAATGTATATGCAGATTTAAAAGAAAATCGTATGATTCAATCATATGGTATTGGGGAAAATGCTGAAAATACCCGTTTTCCCATAGACTTCTATAGTGAACAGTAATATATTTTAATGGTCCCTGAAATAAAAACTAATCCAATGACATATGGTTTTAGGGGGCTTTTTGAGTTCCCCCAACCATGTTCTTTCTAAATCCAAAGTTTAAAGAAAATTCCATGATTCATTCATTTTTTAAGTGAACACTGGTATTTACCTTTAAGACCAAATTCCGTCTCAAAATGTTCCTTAGCGGCTGCTTAGCATAGACAAGGAACAAACTCCTAAATAAGGAGTCTTGTTATGCACCAGGCCCCGCACCACCTTTGAAGCCAAAGACCAGCTCACACACACATTGCTACCTCGGCCTCATTAAGCTCTATCCCCGGTCCATCCCTGGGTCTAGGGCCTGCTAGCTGCTAACAATAGGTACACAATGCCTGGCTTTGTTTACCTTACTCACATTCACCCTACTCTATCTCCCTCCTTTCTCCACTCGCCCTCTATCAATGGCGGATCTTGGGGCTCGAAAGCGATGGGGGAACGTAAGGGACATTACACCCTCTTTCCCCCTTAATAACACGATTGAAGCTTTGTTTTTTTAACAGAAATCTATCAGGTAAAAGTGGTGCTGTCTAGTATACAGTTTTGTTTCAATGAAAAGACCATCTTTAAGGTCAAGAAACATTAAATAGTTCCTGCAAAAAATAGTTCCGCACACGAAAATAGATCTCAGATGCGCCCCCTCGCGGTTCTCTCCTCATCCTATTGTCATGTTCACTCGGATGATGAGCTCGCTCCGCCAAACCACGCAGAGACACGCGAGACTAGCGACTCTCACGAGATTAGCCTTCCGTGTTCATGCTCGGCCTGATCAAGGATAACAATCGTGACTAAGATCTGCGGCGGATAAAAAAAGCTGAGAGACAGTGTCTCACTCACCACAGTCGTCCCGCCTATACGGGTCAGATTTTCATAAAATGTACAATTCGCCTTGACCAATCCTCTCAAACAACCCACATTTCAGACGAAAATAAAGCTCAAAACTCCGTTCAACCTAACCAAACAGATTGCTAGTATCAATGCAATGCCGAATATACTCGAATTAACCTAGTATTGACTAAATTGCAGCCTAATTTAGCAGAATTTACCAAATGTGTAGAGCTGCCAATTGTACATTTTCTGAAAATCTGACCCCTATACAGATACGGTAGTAATAGTAGAAAGAGCAATAGTGGAGAGGTTTCTATATAAAGTGTGGAGCTACTCTTTGAACTACTTTAAAGGGTGAAATCGTCAGAAAAGGTACAATTCACCTTCACCAATCCTCTCAAATAATCTAAATTTAAGACGAAAATCACGTTTAGAATTCAGTTCAACACAACGTGACAGATATTTGAATGAAGCGAATATTTAACATACTTAGATATACCAAATATTGGCCATTTGTCAGCCTAATTTAGCAAAATTTACTAAATGTGTGTATCTGCCGATTGTATTTCTTTTAAAGATCTAACCCATGAGCTGCAGTCTCCGTTTGTTTTATAAGTAGGCTAAGCTAAGTATCTAAAACATTGGTTCCAATTCGTGTGCGTTGGAGAGAGGGTAGATATACTCCCTTTTATGTCTCCGGTTTTCTTTCATAACTTCCCATAAACAGAGAGACACTTACTTACACTATTGGCAACACTAGGTCACACTGCATGAAACAATGTTGAACTACAAGTGGATTGCGCAGTATATTCATCATTGATTCCTACTGCATGAAACAATGTTGAACTGCAAGTGGATTGCGCAGTATATTCAGTTTTGTCTGGAACCCATATATGGGTCAAATCTTCAGAAAATGTACAATTCACCTTCACCAATCTTCTCAAATAACCCGAAGTTCAGACGAAAGTAACGTTCAAAATACAGTTCAACCTAACCAAACAGATTGCCAGAATCAATGCAATGCCGAATATACTCGAATTTACCTAGTACTGACCAAATTGCAGCCTAATTTAGCAGTATTTGCTAAATGTCTACAGCTGCCAATTGTACATTTTCTGAAAATCTGACCCATATAACACTCATTTTCATGAGCAAAAGTCAACCTTTGACCGAATAAAACAACTGATAGTCGGTTCTCTAAATAACTATTATATTTCAAAAACAATTTTACAGGAGGAATACGTTTCATCTATTCAACAAATGGTCTGACGTATGAAAAACAATTTTTTTTAGAAACTGTTAGGAATATAAACTAGACGATGAACATTATCACGATACGCCTACAAATAAACAGCTTGAGAAAATACACAGCTTTTACATTACTCACTACGTATGCATTTGTTTTTGGTTTTTGGTTTTGATGCAGGTCTTCATGAAATCCACATTAGGGTCAGATTTTCAGAAAATGTTCAATTGGCAGCTCTAAACATTTAATAAATTCTGCTAAACTTGGCTGAAAAATGAAGAATACTGTGTATATCTGAGTATATTTGGTATCACATTGATTTACAGTATCTGTTTTGTTATGTTAAACTGCATTTTGAAGCCCATTTCTGTCTTAAATGTGGGTTATTTGAGAGGATTGGTGAAGGCGAATTGTACATTTTCTGAAAATCTGACCCATTAATGGATTAGTGACTGACATTGAGGGGCTGCTGGTGCACTGTTTGCTGGAGCCAAGGGATCGGGCACAAGCAGGGCTCCATTATATCCTTTTAATCTCTGGTTTAGGTGGTTAAATTCCAACAACATTCAATGCATTGATTAATTAAATGTCGCTGGATACAGGAAGAAATGCAAAGCTTTACCCCAACCACTCTATAGGAGATTACGCTGCATTATGTATAGCGAAATAATAGTGCTATCAATCCTCTTACCAACATCTAATGACGGTGGTTATACTTGTCAAGCCTCAAGAAGTTTGTCTTAGTTTCTGGAAAAAAGATATCTTATCTCATACACAGTAGGGAGTCTTATAGTTAGAACTTAAAGGCTGACGCACACATGGCCAATTTAGCTCCCTATTGCCCCACGATTTGGGTCTCCTTATGAATCCTAAGATTTCATTTCAAACCATGATTTATGTTATTTCAAAAAAATAAATCATGATTTGAAATGAAATCCTAAGCTTCATCAGGAGACCCAAAGCGTGGGGCAATAGGGGGCCAAATCGGCCATGTGTGCGTCAGCCTTTAGGGTTGAGTCCACTAAGCCGATTCTGATGCGAATCTCACAGAATATAGTGCAAAAAGTTCTTTGCGGCGCAAAATCGCATGAGAATCGGCTTAGTGGACTAGAGGCCCTTTAAACACAAAATAAAGAAATACTTGTTGCACATAAAGTACTTCATGTGGTACAATAAATCGTGACGGTAGCCCCACCTGGTGTGCATTTAATGCTTCATCAATACACTCTCGGCGTAGTGATACATGTGCCGTCATTGCACACTTTCTGCTCATCTTCCTCCGCTTCCAATAAATAGTCCACACTTTCTCTCCGCGAGATCTCAGATCTATGTGAAGAGTTTTAGTGAATTGTAGCGCTTGTTGAAAGATAGGCTGGTCCGCGTGGTTAGTATGTGGATTATCTAGGGTCCAATTTAGTCACAGAATTCTTCTTGGTGATTACTATGTGAACTGGAACTGAATAACATATTAATTCAGTTTACAGATGTTAATTTTTATCCATCTATACTCAAGGGCTGAGAAGAAATTTGAGAAATAACGATGCATTCGGCACCACATGGAAGACCAGCGATTAGTATCCCTATTTTGTACTTTTTTAACGAATTTTCATAAATATTTTATAAATAACGGGGTTTTGCTTCAGAGAGCCTCCTATCTGAGCCTCTACAACACTGATTCCCATGGTAACGGAGGGGTGGTTGTTTTTGTTTTCCTTTTCTTCTATAATAGAAATGATTCAGCCAACTTACAGAAGTGACATTATACACTAAGTTAAGCTAGAATTTAGGATCAGAACAATAATAAACAATCCCCAAAATTTCAGAATTCGGCAAGGTCAAATTTCTTTTACGTGGGGTAGGTTTTTCTAGATAACGGGGGACGGGGTAATCGGTAACCCATCTATTTTTCATTTTGCCTAACACTGTAACGGACAGTTTTGAAATGGGAACTAAAACACAAGCACTCTCTTATTCTAGATCAGATTTACTTCCATCGGTCGTCAAACTCTAAGGGGAAACTATAGATCTGGTGTAAGGTATCTGACAGCAATTCCGACTCAATCAGAAACCACAAGACCCTAAATACCAAAGCACTTAACTGATAGTTTCTGGTAGTTAGTCAGTAACAGACTCCTTCAAAAAAGTTCCATTGGAAACAGGTGGCGGTGGGGAAGTGCAACCACCGATGTCTGCACCGTCTTTATTAACTTCTCGCAATTCAGTCTAGGCCCAAAGTTGAGAGAGTCCCTTCAAACGGAGGGGAAACATCTCGCCTCAAACCGCAAAGTGTAATTATAATTCCATTAAAACCACAACATGTCATTATATTCACATTAGAACGCCGAGTCCTAGGCCAGGAAACCGATTAGCGAAATAGGCGTCTAATCACTTACATATAATTCTTATCTGATCTGAGGGTTTGGATATACGACTGAATTCTGAAAAAAAGATAATTTTAATGCTGGGATAAACTCACACACTTAATACGTAAAGGGCTTAAATTATGTTTTACGGCCATAACTATTTATATAGAAACGAAGTTCTATCCTTACAGGCTAGGCTCAGAGTCTATCAGATCCCTTCAAACTAAGGAAAACCGATCGCAAACATCCCAGTGGGCCGGGGAAGCCATTATCTCATGTGATATATGTTCTGAGCCTAGACTGATTAACATTTGTTTTCTTCTTTTTTTTAAAAATATTTTTGTTGGCTAGACAAATTATCAAAATACGAATAACCAACTATTCTGAGTGTTTTTGTGCGTCGCCATATCAATACCGAAAATTACAGACAAGATTCCTTTATATAATCTTTACTTTACAACTGCGCAAATCTCCTTGACCTGCCAATGCCAAATATACATGTCTTAATGACCCGACCCATACAATCTAAACATTCTAAACCCTCTAGTACCAACACATGCGAAACCACAGACACAGAATTTTTAAAAAGTTTTCAGAAATTTCTTCAAAGCTGGCGTCTCTAATCGGAAGTAAAGTGCTTCATCAAGCCGGTAGATGGATGGGCAAGGTGGCCGGGTGCGTAGTACCATAAAGTCCCACATCAGCAATCAAAGCTAGAGATTCTATATTTCACTAAATTAACGTATCATAGCTTAGGGCTGGCTCAGTCGGGGTAAATTATCCTATAAAACAAATGGCTAAAGACTGATCCACTGGCACGATTTCTAACCGTATTGTTTATTGTATTGTTAGGCATTGAACTGTAACCTGTACAGGCTAGGCTCAGAGCTGAGAGAGTCCCTTTAAACCGAGGAACAGCCTCTTGCTCCAAACTGTTAAATGTCATTAAGAGGCCCCATCCAGAGCCAGGAAACCTACTAGCGCAGTAGGGGTCCAATTACTGACATACAGTTCTTATCTGATCCCATGTACTACAAATCATGCCATATCAAAAAAAAATCAAAAAATCATGCCATATTTTGAAACAAAATGGGATGTGTTACAGGAAAATGAGTCACAAGAAATGGATTATGAGATATCATCATAATATGATATTATGTGAAAAGATGAGATCAAGACGATTCCAATGGTGGTAAACATAAAGGACATCTAATACTTATTTCTATATTCTGATATTTTAATTGTTTAGAAAAAGTTGCAATGGCTGTGGGTGGACATTTACTAGTAAAGTAGGTAAATATACTCTATAAGATGACCTTAGAAATGCATGGGTATATGTTATACACTGTGACTTGAAGTAAGTACATGGGTGCAGTTGTATGTATCAATACTGCAAGCAGTGTTAAGCACTCCAAAAATAAAAAATATCACACTAAGACAAAGACTAAACACTTTAAAAGATATACATTTTGTGACTTGTGCCTAAAGTGGGGTATCCACTGGCTGCGGTAAGCTCTGCGGTAAGCCTTGCGATGGTGTTGTGTAATGGTTCACTGGCAATGTAGGCAGGACCTCGCCACTCCTCACCATCACAACGCCATCACAAGGCTTACTGCAGACCTTACCACAGTCAGTGGAAACCACCCTTTATTTTCCTGAAACACATCACATATCCTGAAACCAAATGGAGTCATTGCACCTGTCTGTAACCTAATAACATACATGTATGTGCCTGAGGTGAGCGGAATCGGATTAGGTCTGCAACATAAGTAGGCTTTTATCTGTAAAGAAAGTCCTCACCAGGTAACCTTCAATTGCGCACGCACTGAGAAACCGGAAGTACCCGGCTTGGGTCACTCACTGTAGCCTCTAACACAAGCAAACACCTGTCTCATATGTCAGCCACAGTCATTGGCATTTATATCTAATTGGTTCCATATATAGGCCTTATATGTTTTTCCACAAAATCAACTTCCTGTTTTGAATGGTTTTCGGGTTTTCCTCTGACAGATGTGGCTGTGTGGGGGTAAAAATGGGGTAAAAATGTCAAAAGTTTGCATTTTCAGAAAAAGCACAATTGGCAGCTCTACACATTTAGGAAATTCGGTTAAAATGATGAATACCGAGAATATCTGATTATATTTGGTATCGCATTGATTTACAGTATCAGTTCTGTTATGTTAAACAGCATTTTGAAGCTCATTTCTTTCTTAAATGTAGGTTGTTTGAGAGAATTGGTGAAGTCGAATTGTACATGTTCTGATGATTTCACCCATAACGTACGTCAAAGACACATACACTGCAAAGGCACCGTTTACCAGAATGTATTCAATCTAAACGATGTTGAACATGGTTGTATGTTCAACCCCGTTTAGAACACATTGTTGTAGACACTTTGTGCACTGATTACGATTTTACAATCAAGCCCAGTGCTCCGGTCAACTGTGCTAAACGTTCTGCTACATGGTTTTAACTGTTGAAGACGTTCTTCAATACGTAGCATCTTCAGGACTATTTAGCCAATGGTATGATTGTTCAATGAACATGTCTTTTCTATTAAGCCAACGGTATGATTGTTCAATGAACATGTCTTTTTATATCAAAACTATACCATCGAAATGATCAAGAGATCTTATATATATTTTTTATTACCATCATAATGATTTTTTTTATTACCATCAAAATGATCAAGAGAAACTATCTGATATATTTATATTAAGAAGTCCCAAATGTTACATTATATTCAGATGAAGAGGCACATCCCCTGCACGTCCAGGAAATGAATCCTGATTTGCGCAACTCCTCGGGCTCCTCCAGCACAGCCGAGCGGCCGTCTGGCAATGAGGGCTATGAACATCAATAATGTACTTCCAATTTTAACAACTTTTCTGAATTAGACTCACCTTGAAATATCCGCCAACCTTTGTAAAACAACAGACCTGCATTTTTGGTTTCACATTCGCTTGTAAAGCTGTTACAATGAGTCCACACTCCCTGTGGAGTGTGGTATGGTGAGCGAAATCTAGGTGTGAAAACTAGTGTCATGTGCGACATTCCTGCTATATTGACTTTGTGGATTCAGAGAGGCCTGAATTTTCACACAGAGAACGGCTATACTATATATCAAGATTAAATCATAGAATCTTAGCCACTTTTATATGTCTAATGAGGCATTATCTATTATGCCCTTATCATAATTTGTTAACCCTTTGTCCATGATGAAAACTTGTATAAACCGTCTATGCTTCGGCTCGGCCCAGTACGATTTGTGTACATATATTTGAAAGGATGACACACAGAGATCTTTAACGACTTATTTTTGCGACTTGTGACTCCTTGAATCAGTATCATAATATCAGAACCCCTTGAGTAAATATATATAAATCCTTTATATAAATATCAGATGATATTTAATATCAGATATTATTTTATTCGGAAATGATGAATCAACAAATACACAATTCCATACGAATACATTAGTTGAACTGATGTATTCATATGGAATTATGTATACATTCGTATGGAATTATGTATTCGTTGGAAACGCCTATGGAATTTTATATAAAGGTCCTTATGCTTTGAATATATCTTTGTAAGAAAAGGTATATTCAATGTCCACATCTTTTTATCTGGATTATTAATAAATTGGGTTAAAAACTGCCCCAAGTATTCATATGGAACACAAACTCGAAAATTTGCCAAATACATTTATATGAGAAAATATTACATCTTACAATTTCGCTATTGGTCATTGTTTCTGGGCCAACGCGGTTTACCTAGTGGGCCGACCCTATAGTCTAGCCATAGGATTGTTGTTAGAACTGCAGATTGATAGGGGGCGGGGCTTTTACTTTGATTTAATTGTACAATCATGTGGGATTTACCAACTTATCGATGTGAAAATGAATCATTCTTGATCAAAATCGTCTCTATTTGACTGCTTGCCTTAACCAATACATTGCCACAATGGGCAATATAGGCCTACATACACGGTTTCTTTTTTACTGACTATAAGATACACATCCACTTCTTTATAGCGTTACGTCAATCAGGTGCCCATCAGCTGTTCAAAACATGCGCATGCGTAGAGCCACTATACAAAATGGCGGATGGTTCAAAGTGTTTGTTTGCAGCGAGTGTTCATATTTCCACACGATTTTCATGTTTCCACCTCTACAACAGTACAATGGAGTTGCTAACCGTGTAACAGAGAATGTCAGCGTGTAACAGAGAATGTCAGGTAAGTTAAATCGTCCTATGCATTAGAACTGAGTTAATATTTAGCATGTTCTGCCGGTAGCTAACGACTCCCACTGTATAAACTAACCCAGTGCAAGTAGCCCACCCATTCATATGAAAATGCTCACAGAACAGTGAGTTATGCTTCGATTTTCATGCAACAACAAATTTTGGAATCTTTATATCATGCCTTTGAAGTAAAACTCTTCTATTTGATCTAGTTGTAGTTATTTATGTTCGAACGTTGGCCGCGCTCCGCATCTCTGTGCTACCCCATACCCGCAGCCCCTGTAGGCACCCCCCCCCCCCCCCTAAGCCTAGTCTACTAGCTAAGGCTCTGTTTGCTGAGCAGTTTTCTGGGTTGTTCCGGATGTTGTATCAACTTAGAATGTAACTAGACAATTGGTCACCAGTATTAGCTACATCCTGGACTTCGTTTCATTTCAAACGGCAAAATATAAGTGGACATGATTATCACCATAAAACTTTGGAGTTCTGCAAATGGAAGATGGCTTCATATAAAAGCGGTGTCTCCTTACCTCTTAACATGCATAAAGATTCATATTTCACATTAGTTATTCGTAATTCATAAAGTTATGGAATATGATATCATATCGCATATTAATATTCATATTTATTATGCAATATTACTTAATCAGATTTAAAGATAAGGTAAAAAGAAAAGCGGGTATAACATTTAGAACGGTTTCTGAATCCCTTTCCCGAATCCTGTAGCTAGCCACTTTAAATCCCGAATCCTGACCCAAAATAGGCCCCAATCCCGGTACCTGATAAAGTATTCCCTACCCTGAGCCATTGACAGAGATAGAAGTATAGAAATTCCAATTCCCCCACCATTTAGCTCAGTAAATTATGTGGGGTTTTAATGTCCTATAATTATGCAAGTTGGCAAATGTCATATTGGCCGGCGTCTATGAAAGCTTTTCGGGAAACACTGCTATATTGGTATATTCATTTTTGATGTGATGCTAACGTTACATTCATAGAAATAGATATATTCATCTAAGGTGGGGATTAACCATTTACGTTGAAGAGATTGAGGAAAGGGTATTTTTAACTTTTACTTTGTGAATCATCTTCATTTCATTATTTTACCATTGGGACCTAAATAGAGATATGTGTGACATTGAAATCAGCGCTGTTTAGCCATATTTAAAATTAAACGACTGTAACTTAGCCTCAGTGAAGTCCATACAGAATTGCGAATACAACCAATTATAGCCTGAACAACCAATTGTACTGGAAACCTAGCATATAACCTCAGCGGGGCAGAAGTCTTTAGATTGAGGTGCAGTCATCCAAAGCTATATAAGAATAGACCCTGCGCACACACACCTAGGTGACTAGGGGTTCCCCACTACCCCTCCTGTCTTGAATGGGCATTTACAGGCCACTCATCGACGATATTTACCTTTTTTTCCCGTAGCTAATCAATCGTCAGAGAACACTTAAAATACTTATACATGAAAGACAAGATGTCGTCATCTGATTCGTACAAGTTTCTGAATCAGTGCGTAGTTAAAAGTAAATCACTAAATGCAATTTGTTGTGACCTCTGACTCTAAAGAATCTCATCAAATTTTGGCAAAGGAAAATTAAATAAAGAAAATCGTTTGTAGCAGGGAAATAATATTTTTTCAAACTTAAAATCTACCTTGATTCAAGGCTTGATGAAAGTACTACATTATCTTAAAATCATCCAATATGAATATCGTTCTGTACGGAATACTTAGCCAGAAATATTTTTCTTAACATAAGGGTTTTGGTTCTGAATTTCGAGGATTAATTTTAAGAGGATTCAAGCCTAATGCCTAATTTCATTATATATTTTTGGAAATATCAAAGTAACATTGGTGGAATTCTTTGAGTTGTATAGGGTAAGATAGTCGATGCAGATATGCTATAAGGCTATAGGCCTATATTAAGGCAGACGGACATAATTTATCTTCTATTGATAAGGAATTTGGATTTCCATCAATAATCGGCATAATGGTTGATAACTAGGTGTAATGTTTCAGTCACAGGAGTGAATTATACATGTTTGTTTGAAGAATTTGAAGTTTAGTTGCTTGACCAATAAGGCAGATTTTAAGGTCTTTACAAAGCAGTCAGTGGGGCCTGAATAAAACCCTAAATTCCGAAGTTATTGATGTTTTAGGGTTTGATTTCCAAACCTGTAAAAAGCCAGAGTACAGGGACCACCTGGTCACCAACTGATCACATCATCTTTGAATTGTGTCTGCATGTCATGTAAAAGAATATAATATGATAAAGTTCATGCTTTTATCATTACAGGGTCTTTGGCGCTAAACAACAATACAATTCATGATGCCAGAGAATGGTATCATGCTAAAGCAACTCCAAATCAACAACCACAACAGACCTGTGTATGGCCATTCATCTCAATCTACACCAAAAATGTTTTTTAAAAAAAAGGGAGAATGACGCTAGCAACTAGATGCACCATCACATCACTAGAAGTCGACCTGACCTTGACAAACCCTGACCTCAGCTCCACATCTCATTTGTATACATATTAATTGCGTGGTTATTGATATAAATATGAGAAACAGATATGTATGTGTATTAAAAGCACCCTCATCCTATCTCGCCCCACCCCTCCTCCTCTCACTCCCTCACCCTATATTGCCCCACCCCTCCTCCTCTCACCCCCTCTCCCTATATTGCCCCACCCCTCCTCCTCTCACCCCCTCTCCCTATCTCGCCCCACCCCTCCTCCTCTCACCCCCTCACCCTATATTGGCTCACCCCTCCTCCTCTCACCGCCTCACCCTATACTGCCCCACCCCTCCTCCTCTCACCCCCTCTCCCTATATTGCCCCACCCCTCCTCCTCTCACCCCCTCTCCCTATCTCGCCCCACCCCTCCTCCTCTCACCCCCTCTCCCTATATTGCCCCACCCCTCCTCCTCTCACCCCCTCACCCTATATTGCCCCACCCCTCCTCCTCTCACCCCCTCACCCTATCTTGCCCCACCCCTCCTCCTCTCACCCCCTCACCCTATATAGCCCCACCCCTCCTCCTCTCACCCCCTCTCCCTATATTGCCCCACCCCTCCTCCTCTCACCCCCTCTCCCTATATTGCCCCACCCCTCCTCCTCTCACCCCCTTTCCCTATCTGACCCCACCCCTCCTCCACTCACCCCCTATCACCCCCTCACCCTATCTCGCCCCACCCCTCCTCCTTTCACCCATTTTCACCCACCTCTCCTATTAAACAATAATTTATATGATTTTCTTTTGAAGTTTGAATTGATTGCATTGATAATGGCGGTGGCCCATTTTGTGTGCTTGGATTCTGAAAGACTATGTCAATGTTGGAGATCTGCGAATTTTGAGAAAATTCTAGCAATACATTTATTGATAAAATGTTGACTTAAGTTGTAAAATAAAATAATAGCATTTTTCATGTTTGGTCATCTACAATTTCATGTTTGGTCAGATTATTAAGTATGTTATAGGAAGCATATTGTATGTTGCATTCTGATTCCTTGTACACAAATTATTCATAATGAGTCGGGGTAAGAGTATTGTGTAAGCTTGAGTAAGATCTGGTATGGTAGGAATACAAAATGATGCTATGACATGCGATTTGGATATATAATAAATCATAATGAGTGTTAGTTATTAATTTATATCATTATGGGTACATATTTTATAGGAGAAAATAACATACATTACTATAGTAATGTATGATTTTAAGGTAGTGAAATCTCTCAATAAGGAGTTGGTTTCTATCTGTCTATGTTTCTTGGTTTATGTAACAGCCTCATGTAATAAAGAGTTAAGAAATACTTAATTTGCATTTCTCCTTATTTGTTTGTAAATAAAGTGGCTCCTCTGACCACATGTATTTAGTAGTGAAATATATGTGACTGTTCAATATTAATGTCTCTCTCCCCTATATATGCTCTAAACAATTCTCTAGACTCAAGCAATCCTATAAATAGTCTAGTAAATCGAATCTTATATATATCTTCAATTTCAACTAATTTTTAAACAATTTTTATTCTCCCTTATTTGATTTTGTGAAAGATTATCTAAACGTTTTCTGATACGCTATTGAAGACGGTTTTTAATGCCTAGACGGTAATATAGAAGCTAAACGTTTTTGAACATGGTAACGGAAAAAAACCGTCTTCTAAAAGGGGACAAAAAAACCGTCTTCAAAAACGTTTAGTACGAAGACGGTTTCACTTGCAGTGTACACGGCGGACATGGCATTTAACGTTGGTTATTAAAGCATCTGTATTATTCCTATATTAGGGTAAAATCGACGGAAAATGTACAATTCACCTTCACCAATCCTATCAAATAACTCAAATTTAAGACAGAAATATGGTTCAAAACTCAATTCAACATAACCAAACAGATTGCTTGAATCAAGGCAATATCAAATATATTCAGATATACCTAGTATTAAACATTTTTACTGCCTAATTTAGCAGAATTTACTAAATGTGTATAGCTGCCAATTGTACATTTTCTGAAAATCTGACCAAAATAAGCTGCAATAGAATAAACTTTTACCGGCCCTTGTAGGATACTTGAACCAAATAAAATGTTATTTGAACACAGTGCTCAGCCTTTCGTACCATTCATACATCTAAGGAGGGAGGAGGTATCAGAGGAATGATTGTGTACCCTTCAGATCACATTATGGATTAGGTTCCGGTTTTCAGAAAATGTGAACTTCGCCAATCTTCTTAAATAACCCACATTTCAGACAAAAATAAAGTTCAAAATGAAGTTCAACCCAACCAAACAGATTGCTAGAATCAATGCAATGCCGAATATACTCGAATTTTACCAATTACTGACCAAACTGCAGCCTAATTTAGCAGAATTTACTAGATGTCTACAGCTGCCAATTGTACATTTTCTGAAAATCTGACCCCAATACACTATTATAGACCTTATCTCTAAAAGCGAATCTTCAGATACCAGCTGGCGTCTACCAACTTTGAGATACCATTTGGAGATCCCCCACCTGCGTTCCTACACTCACCTCATCTCACCTTATCTTCGCGGGGGGTCCTTGAGATTGGTATCGCTACAGGTGATATGCAGCTATCCGGGGCATGTGGTCAGATGGTATGTTTGTCTGTCTGTGTGTCTCAAGTAGAGGCAATTTAACAAATCATATGTCTTCCATTATAAGTGTGGGTTTGGGTTACGAATCATTTCTTGCTAATAGGCCAGTTGTGGGTCAGATCGTCAGAAAATGTACAATTCATCTTCACCAATATTCTCAAATAACTCACATTTAAGACAGAAATTGGTTCAGAACACAATTCTCCATAGCCAAAATGATATTCATAATCAAGACAATACCAAATATCTTTAGTATTTGTCCCTGTTTAGGCTAATTTAGCAGAATTTACTAAATGTGTAAAGTTGCCAATTGTACATGTTATGATGATCTGACCCTTAAAGCATCGCCGCTTGGAATACATGGTGGCAATAGGGTTGCTTGGTGGTCCATATGATTTTATTTGAAAACAATATTTCATTCAGGAAGAGATACATTTCGTAGTGAAACTATGTTCTCAGTATAGCCTGATTTTGTATTGATTTTAAACTAATATATTATCATTACAACATGAAGAAACAATAAATCGATCAAGTATACATCCAAGAATGACACAGTTCACAAACTAGAAGTTCTTTTTTTAACCAGGATAAATAAATAAAAAAAAAAACATTCTAATGATTTATGGAGAAAGGGAATAAGGAAAAAAGGTAAAATACAGAGTCATGGCAGGGCGATTTCGAGACGTGACACGGCACCAGGTTCAAGATATATTGTTGAAATGTAGCACACAACTCCCATAGGCTCAACATTGTAATCATAATAACTCCCTGTGCTCTTTTCATTACATGAATTTACCCCCCCCCCCCCACTAAATATTCACATATAAAACCAAAACATTTGAATTATAGTCACAAGAATCTTGAGATTTCAAATGGGGCGATGGATAGAGTGAATTTTACCGGCATTTACGAGGCATTTTTACAGATAGTTTCAAAATAAATATGAGGATACCATCTCAAAATCCTTTTTTTAGCAACTTGTGACTCATTTTCCTGTAACACATCGCAATTATCGTCACTGTCAACGCCTTATTTACCCTTCATTTTCAAACCATTTAACACTGATGGGTTAGATTTTCATAAAATGCAGAATTGGCAGCTGTACAAATTTTGTAAATTCTACAACATTACGCTTCAATTTGGTAAATACTAGGTAAATTCGAGTATATTTGGCATCGCATTGGTTCTAGCAGTTTGGTTAGGTTGAACTGTATTTTGAACTTTATTTTCGTCTGAAATCTGGGTTATTTGAGAAGATTGGTGAAGTTAAATTGTACATTTTCTGCAAAAATCTGACCCTTATCTGTGCTGGGTGAAAGCACTGGGTGTAGATATCACCTGCTGTCACCATGGAGACAGATAATCTTAATCTGTCTTGATGGCTTTTATTGGCTCCCTGAAGAGAGAGATTGACAGGTGAGATGACCTTTGGGATCCCTGCGGAGAGCAGGGGGCGTGGCTTACTGATTGTAGGATATAGAATGGGTGAAGTAGCCATATGGAATGGACATGTTGCTTGGGGGCAGGTTACCCTCATTCAATTCAATTCAAAGATTCTTTTATTGATGGTATTACATTACAAGAAACAGAGAAAACTATTTAACCAGGTCTTCCGATGAGTGCCTCGAAACCTTCAGAAAATGTACAATTGGCCTTCACCAATTCTCAAAAATAACCCAAATTTAAGACGACAATCAGGTTCAAAACACAGTTGAACATAACCAGACAGGTTTATTGAATGAATACAATACAGAATACACTCAGATATACTCAGTATTTATCATTTTTCACTCTAGTTTTCACTCTAGTAGCAAAATTTGATAGCTGTGTAGAAATGTAGATGGAGCATTTTTTTGAAAGTCGATAAAAGACTAAACGTACAAACATTCGTACATATATGGCACTTTGAAATTTGGGTTATTTGAGAAGATTGGCGAAGTTAAATTGTACAATTTCTGAAAATCTGACCCAGATAGTGGCTGAGCCCTCCTGGCTTCCCTCACATACTCCTCATGAAGATTCAGATTTGGGCTGGATGTTGGGGTGGAGGGTGGAGATATGTGGACATTGTAAACTCAAGTACGAATTTAATTCCATAGGAAATCGTTATTCCATGTGCAATGTTAAGATCTTGGTAATGTACTATTACTCTTAACATTCAATTGGAATGCAATGCATCAAATACCTTATACTTAATTCATATGTACCTTTCCTAAATCTTTCTGAAGAGAGGTAAACATCGCAAAGTAATTTAGATACCACTTGAACAATGGCCTACAACAGTTGATGTGTTTTCCACATTGAATTTCAGCCAATTCGTCTAACGAACGAACACAAGCGTAGAGTGCTTCTATGTATATAGTCAGAGAATCCAGGTGTGAAAACATGGGATTTCGCAGGTAGTAAATCTCCGGCTGTGTAGGGAGGCAGTTGCACCGCTAGCATAGGCCATTCCTAGGGCATGTCGGTCTGTGGTTACAGGCCATTAAACAACCCAGAACTCTCTCACACCCTCACACCAAGCATTTGTACATGTCCAAGTGCACATTCTCTACTTTACACCTTAGCAAATGGGCATCCCATCCGGGCTGGGGGTGTACTTAAGTGAGAGGAGACTGGTTATTGGTGCAGGTGAGAAGTGTGGGGAGGGGCGTCCTGTCAATCAAACACGTTGCATGTATAAATGATACATGGGTCATAGTTTTTGGGATTGTGCAAATCTGACCTGTTTCAGGAATAAAGTCGCACAATAGGGGAGTTGCATGTGCCACTGCGCATGTCTGTTACAGTGCATCCTGGGATGGATTCTGATGAAATCTGACATACAGATATTAGGCAACATTTTTATCAAAAATTGCAAGAATGTTTTCACCAATATCATAGCTTTTATAAATGATCTAATTCATAAATTCATACTTGTACGTGTGGAAATGTAGTAGACCTGAATAAAATATTTTCTAAATCTAAATTCTATGAGAACCAAATGCATCATGGGAAAGATGAGGATATGTGTTATGGGAACATATATAGCACATGGATATTGATATTAGAGCATTGATAGATAATCCATGCTGAACATGGCATGTTTTCTATAGATTTTATACTGTACCATTAGTCCCATAATTCCATGCGAATCAAGATTCAAAATGGCGGATATACAAATCCTCTATTGATATTTTTCAAAGTATTTCATTCACAAGATCTCTTGGTACGAATGTTCTCATTGTTGGGTTTTGTTCCAAGTCGTATGAATGCATTTACCAAAAGTCAAGACCATATATCCATACATTCCTAAGCTATCCTATAGAGTCTATTCGGCTACTACACTGATAATTGTCCACCTTAAGATATTGGAAACTTTATTTTCAAAAATAAAAATGTAAAACTTAAAATATAGAAACACTTATGATCTGATGTTTACCATCATTGGAATCGGCCCGATCTCATCTTTTCAAATATGATGATATTTCAAAATCCATTTTTGGCGACTTGTGTGTGACTCACTTTCCTAGGGCGAAATAAACAGAACCTCTTGGTCATAAAAAGTGTACTCGGTATTGCCTGAAAGCTGAGACTTTTGAGGAAAATCAGTCTTGTAATCAATTTGAGACATACATGTCCCATAACCCATATTCTTAGAAAGTCCTTCCCACATATGGGTCAGATTTTCAGAAAATGTACAATAATTCACCTTCACCAATCCTCTAAAATAACCCAATTTTCAGACGAAAATTTCGTTCAAAATACAGTTGAACCTAACCAAACCGATTGCTAGAATCAATGTAATGCCGAATGAACTCTAATTTACCTAATATTTACCAAATTGCAGCTTATTTTGCAGTATTTACTCAATGTGTACAGCTGCCAATTGTACATTTTCTGAAAATCTGACCCATATATGGATCGGCCACCTAGAAAGCCACCGGAGGAAAGGATTTTGGTGGGTCTCCGAAATACCTGGAATTTTATGAAGTCCTGTAGCAGAAAAAACTGGGGAAACCCACTAACAGCTTAGTCAAAATGTCTTTTTTATGCATTGGAAGAGAACAGAACACAAACTTCAAAATCTTGAGTTTTTGACCGATGTTAACTGAGAATGCAGCTTTGTGCCGTACATCTTAGATAGAGAAGAGTTGTATAGAATATGTAATGGGCTACATCATATTGAGTCACAAGTCACAAAATTGCTATTTCTCAAAGTATTTATTGACAAGATATATTTGTGGAAATGTCATTTTTCGGGTGACTAACGCTTGTCGTAGCATGGAAACATGTACCGAATTCTAAGTGTATTAAATATAGACCTATTCCTGCATTTCGAAGGTCATCTTATGGAGTATATTTAGCTACTTTCCCAGTAAATGTCCATCCAGATATATTGCAAACTTATTTTTCAAAACCGAAAGTATCAAAGTTAAAACATAAAAATACTTATAAACTGCACTACTGTTTACTATCATTGGAATCACCTTGATCTCATCTTTTCAAATATGATGATATCTCAAAATCCATTTTTTTCCGATTTGTGACTCATTTCCCTGTGACACATCACATATCGAAGCCCCCTTTTGGTGACTTGATACAGCTAGGATATCACCACATCAACACCACTATAAAGTCTGCTTTGCCTTCCTACCGCAGATGGGTCAGATTTCCAGTAAATGTACAATTGGCAGCTATAAACATTTAGTAAATTATGCTAAATCAGGCTGTAATTTGGTCAATACGAGGTAAATTTGAGAATATTTGGCTTTGCATTGATTCTAGTAATCCATTTGGCTAGGTTGAACTGTATTTTGAACTTTATTTTCGTCTGAAATTTGGGTTATTTGAGAAGATTGGCGAAGTTAAATTGTACAATTTCTGAAAATCTGACCCAGATAGTGGCTGAGCCCTCCTGGCTTCCCTCACATACTCCTTAACTGTTATGGACGATCAGTCACTTGATGATAACTCACGAGATACCTTGAGTGACTCCACACTTAGACTCAGTCTATTAATAGCTTTTCATGAGCAGTCCACTTTAACTGGTTAATTGCTTTCACCAGAAACATCAATTTTACGGTGCTCAGTGGGAGTTAGGCTATTTAGTGGCGATCGGTGAAGAAGCTTTGCAGTCAACTTGTAGTTTTCAAGCTTCTAAAAATATGTGTGATGTGTTTTAGGAAAATGAGTCACAAGTCGCAAAAAAAAAATACATTTTGAGATATCATCATATTTGAAACGATTAAATCAAGCGGATTCTAATGACGGTAAACAGTAGGACAGCTAATACATACTTCTATATTTTAAGTTTGATATATTTTTTTTTATAGTTTGCAATATCTCTTGGCGGCCAATTGCTAGTAAAGTATCTAAATATAGTCTATAGCATGAGCTTAGAAATATGATTTGATTTGATTTGAAAATATTTTATTCAGGACATAGACATTTCCATACATATAGTACAAATATTCCCAGAATAGCCTGAATCCTATTTAATTACACATTTAGCGAGTTATCGAAAAAAAGATAAATATAAAAAGGAAATTGAGAGTTATAGTAACATTCCCTCTTTTTTTGGTAATTCTACAATAAGGATCTGTTCTGTTGGTGTTATACGAAGTCATTTATACATCTAGACGAGAAAAAATATCAGATATACATTGAGTTCAATATATACTCAATACATATACGTGTAGTATACCGTACAATTCATGTCTGAGTCAGAAACATTTCATTAAAAAATATAACTAAAATTTACTAAAATATATGATAACATTTATTACACGGTCATAAAATTTGGTAAATGTATTCATACGACTCGAAGCAATTAGAAGACTCAAAAATGAAAACATTCCTACAAACATATCTAGAAATAAGATACTTGGAAAGATATCAAATTTGCGACTTGTGACTCGTTTACCTGAAACACGTCACATATGGAAATTAGTCGCTCGTTTGCACATACAGTGAAATCTGAGGGCTTGGGGACACATCGCCATTATACATCAGTTGCTCTACTTTATGTCCTTGTTGGGTCAGATTTTCAGAAAATGTACAATTCGCCTTCACCAATCCTCTCCAATAACCCACATTTAAGAGAAAAATGAGCTTCAAAATGCAGTTTAACATAACAGAACTGATACTTTAAATCAATGCGATACCAAATATACTCAGATATACCCGGTATTCATCATTTTTCAGCCTGATTTAGCAGAATTTCCTAAATGTTTAGAGCTGCCAATTGTACATTTTCTGAAAATCTGACCCTGTTGTGATGAACTATTTTCTAGCAGGACATCTCCGATAGAAAAGTCTTACATAGGTTGGGGCTTGGTGGATCCCACTTCTAAATGTGAGGTGTTTAAGGATAATGATAAGTCGCAAAAACTAGATTGTGAGATTTCATCATATTTGAAAAGACGAGATGAAGCCGGTTCCACTGGTAGTCAACCTTATCACCTAGATCATACAATCTTCTATAGATGTTAACCTCAGATATGCATAGATATCTCCATTGCACACTCCTCTTGACATTTGGTACAATTATTCATTCTACCAGCAGCGCCAGATACTCAAATAATGAAAACAATCTAACAAAGATCTTTTGTAAAAAAAAAATCCCTTCGAGAAATATCTATTTTGCGACTTGTGGCTCAATTTCCTGGAACACAAATGTGCCCATTGCCTTTTCGGTTGTCTTCATTCAGCGAAAATAAAATCTTTAAAAAATAAAAAAAAAATAAAAAAAAGGAGTCAGTTCGGAAGCTGGAAAAGAGCAGCATATCACTGCACTTCAGAGGATTTTACCTATTTTTTATTATTGTTCCGAATCCTTTGAATTTGGGATAAAAGCTCAGTTGCTACACCATTTTCTGAAGTTGTAAATACTGCACCAATCCTTTGGAATAGCGACAATGGGGAGCAGAAACATAAACTGGTTGTAAATAACGAATGAAAGCAGATATGTCGAGGGACACCTTTAGATTTTATTTCTTTTTTTATCATTTTTAGAGGTGACAAGATACATTAACAGTGGTGGATTGAGACAAACTGGGATTCACATGCCACACAACAAAGCATTTATAACAACAATTCTGGTTTACTAACGAGTTGGTTGAAGGAGCGTGAATATTGCACATGTTACGGAGCAACAAGTGCAGTATTCTAAGCGACTGAAACCAACGAGTTAGTTAACTGATTCATGTAGGTTTCAGTAATATAAAATATATAATGTTCTTGTGTCATGAAGTTGAATTTTGGCGCAAAACTAAGTTAAAAAACCGCATTGGTTGCCATGACTACCACACGTAACTCACTAGTGACATATGCACTGTGCATAACTCACTTATTCAAATATGGGGTTTTCGATATAGTAAATATATAGGTGGAGACAAAATGTACCATTTCCCCCATGGGTACATTCATGCAGTGCTTCATAGCGCAATAAGCTTAGCCTCTGAGGCCACTTTTGTGCAGTACATTACCCGCAGTCAGTAAAACCCGAGAGACCATCAGCCTGCTCAATGAAAAAAGCACCTGGTTATGGAAGAAGGAGTTATATTCTTAATTTATGGCAGAGTTGCACTATTCCCATATCAATCCTGGCTCCCCTTTCTCCTCCTCCATCTGCCCTTCCAACCTGCCATTACTCATACTGGGCGAGCTGTAAGGCTGGGTCTCAGATTGGAAACTGTGAGTTACCTCTGCCTCGTGTTTTTGTATTGTTACTAAGTGTATGAGGGTCAGATCGCCAGAAAATGTACAATTGGCAGCTCTACAATTGAGTAAATTCTGCAAAATTTGCAATCTGCAAAATCTAAATTTATTTTGTGTTGTAGTGCTTCCTACCACCTGTCTCGTTATGCTCAACTGTATTTTGAAACATAATTTGGTCTCAAATTAGGGTTATCTAAGAGGATTGTTCAAGGCGAATTGTACATTCTCTGACGATCTGACCCATGATAAAATCAACTTAAATGATGGACAGGGATTCTGCATACGTGTACGTGAACACCTGCTTCTTGCGTTTCTACTCGAGGGAATAGATTAACATGAATTAAAATTTAAAAATACAAGACATGTTTCAAAATTATGTTCATACACATTCCTATAGGTTTTTGTCATTGTATTGCATAAAAATGTGTAAATGGAATTCAAGATGATATATAAAGGCATGAGATACATATTTAGGTAATTTGTGGAAAACTATGCAGTCTAGGATCAGAGCCTCTTAGATCGGATAATAATGGAATGTTGGTGATTGGACGTCTACTGCTGTATTGGGTTTCCTGACCCTGAAGTAGGCGTTCTAATGAGAAATTAATGGCAATTTGCGGTTTAAAGTGAGGGTCTTTCCCTCAATTTGGAGAGACTCTTAACCACTCTGAGCCTAGACTGCCTGTGTGCCTAGAGAATAGAGAATGTAATTGAAATTGAATTTTTAAAAAGGAACACGTTATCCTAAGAAATCAGTGGTTTGATGTTTGCGAGGCACACCTCTCATTAGAAGACAAATGATCGATGCTGCAGTTCCAGTACAATTCCCTGGGTAAGGTGGGAAGATTGTGATGAACATGCCTCACATGCGTCTGGAGCCACGAGTCTTCATGCTACCCTAACATGCTGCTACATGTTGTATGCTAACATGCTGTTACATGCTGCGGGGTACCTGTGCAGGCTTCATGCTTGCACGTGCATAAAACATGCTCTCACATGCTAGACATGCTGAACATGCATTTCTGGCGCTTCACCTATAGGGACTGTTCATAATTTACCAGGTTAGGAATTCTTATGCAAAATTGTATGACGCCCCCCTTTCTGTCTCCTTTTCTCTTTTTCTCTCTCCCTTCTTCTCCGTCTCTATTTCCAGGATAAGATCATAAACTGCCTCCGTCTCAGCTTTCCTGCCCTTGATATAACCTTCAATGTGTTGATAAGGGCGTAAAGCAACCAATCTCACCCAATCCTCCCCCCGCCCACACACACACACACACCTTACAGTAGTGTTATGCAAAATATCTTGGCGCCACCAATTGAAGGTTTGTACACAATTTCATGCCCCCCCCCCCACACACACTCCCCTTACATGATTTTAGTTCTGAGTCTGTGCAAAAGAAGATGCCCCCCTCCTCCCACACACACACTCTTCTGACTCTCCACAAAAAAGGTGCTTCTTTGAAAATTCTACTCCCGCCCCCCCTCCCCCCGCCCCCAGTGGTTACAATGAACGGTCCCTTACTGCCCCACGCCCTCTAGCACCGTGGAGGTGAAACACTGCTGAGTTGTCTATCATATAACAAGGAAATCCCAGATAGAAATTTAATTGTTTTTATAATAATATCTGTGTGCAAATGCATCATGCATGGTTCCAGCATGGCTGTCATAACGATTGATTGACCGAAGCTCCTCAGCCGTCGATCAGTAATATACTAATCTTGATTTCTTGTTTAAATCATTTGATATTGACATTAGAGTATTTGTATATATAGTCCATGCTGAACATAGTTTTCATACTGTTCCATTAGTCCAATATCTCCATTCGAGTCACGATTCAAAATGGCGGCTATGCAAATCCCCTATTGTGTCCGCAATAGAGGGGTTCTACTCTAGCCCCATACATCCCATTCATATATATATAATATATATATAAGTGTTTTTATTTCGCATTCATCGTACAATTACATCAATAATGAGAAAAAGGTCCTTCTCCCTCTTTGCACGCATAGGTCTTCCAAGAGTGCCTTAGATTGTTCTTTTTATATTCAAATAAGACACTTACTTAATTAAGTGCTTATGGGTATGTTATTAATTTCAATTTCCGATGTTTATATTCTATACACTTACTCATACAACTATAACACTCTAATTAACCTTAATCATACATCACATACGTTTAAAGAGTCGTTGGGCACCTCTCTGAAATGAAGTCCTTGTGTTGTTCTGTGTTGTTCAGCTGTGGACCAGTTGAATGTGGAGTCTTAGTAAGGTTAAGGGCCTAATCCACTAAGCCGATTCTCATGCCATTCTCACAGAATTTACACCCTGCTGTCCAGCCAGCCTCTGAAGAACCGAAACCCCAATGCTAGCCTATACCGGTACTCTTTGAAATCTCGGTTCTACAGAGGCTGGACAGAGTGTAGTGCAAAAGGGTGCTCTGCAGCGCAAAAATCGCATGAGAATCGGCTTAGTTGACCCTTAAGTGTTGTTATATGCCACCCAGGGCCGACAAATAATGAACTTCTCTGAGTTTATTGGAGATTAACGACACATGCTCGATCAACCCCAACCCAGCAATAAGAGAGTTCTCTCTCAGTGTTTCATTTTTACATAAAGCATACACGGTCAGATTTTCAGAAAATGTACAGTTAGCAGCTGTACACATTCAGTAAATTTTGCTAAATTAGGCTGCAATTTGGTCAATACTTGGTAAATTCGAGAATATTTGGCATAACATTGATTCTAGCAATCTGTTTGGCTAGGTTTAATTGTATTTGGAACTTGATTTTGGTCTGAAATTTGGGTTCTTTGAGAAGATTGGCGGAGTTGAATTGCACATTTTCTGAAAATCTGACCCTTTTAAAACAATCTGTGTACAGGTAAAAACAAATCCATAATTGATATAAGTGTTTTGTAACTGCTCACCATTGCTCGCGCCATTTGACATGTGTTGGGATAGAATATGCTTGTATTGTCCACTTATTAACATGCGATAATCATGAAACATTTTAAATTAAAATTGGAAATTAATTAATATTAGACCATATGAAACCCTTCATATAATAGGGAGATTCAGCAACCACAACGCACAAACACAACACTAACGCATCCTCTAACTGTTAGCACATTACTACCGCTGTGGGGATATCTGGAGAGGCTTGCAATGCAGATGCCCTCGGCCTAGCACCTCTCGAGATATCCCCACAGCGGAACTAATGAAGAAATAGTTAGTGGATGTGTTAGTGTTGTGTTGGTGCGTTGTGGTTGCTAAATCTCCCTATTAACTTCCTTACATCTCCTTCCTGCCCAGAACTCCCCTATAGATAGCTGTGTAATTGCGATAGAAACAAAGGGGAGGCCACTAGCATAATTATCTTGATTGTTTGCATAGCTATTAAAGCGGGGTGTGTATCTATGCATACCAGCATTATGCAGATGTGGAGATGTGATCGATGAGAGGCCTGGGTGTGGTATGGGAGGTCCCCTCGAGGGGGGTTACTCAGCTAAATGCATCATAATCAGTCGCCTTCTCCTAGACAGGTCAAACAATGCAGTATGCACAGGACTTATCCCAGGGTAATAATCCTTCTTTATAGGTTAATACTCAAGTCTGGGAGCCAGAGGAAGGCTGTGGATACTGAGAGATAATAAGGTATCATTACTAGGGATGAGGGTCTCTAGTCTAGGCCCACATATGAGAGAGTCCCTTCGAACGGAGGGAAAGCCTCTCGCCTCAAACAGGAAAGTGCCATTATAATTCCATTAAGACTAAACACGTCATTATAATACCATTAGAACGCCTAGTCCGATTAGCGCAGTAGGCTTCCAATCACTGACATACCATTCTTATCTGATCTGAGGGTTTCGGACTAGACTGTATTGCTATTCAATCTTAATTTCACACTTAATGCAGGGAAGGTACTTCTATGCTATGAATTATTCACCCATTAAATACTTTTATCTTCAGATATTGAAGTTCAGTTTATTTTGAATAGGTTCTTTGACAATAGCATGGATATGTAGTTTGGGTTATTTAAGAAGATTGGGGAAGTTGAATTGTACATTATCTGAAAATCTTACCCCTTAATGCTATCTCATGCAAGAGGCCACGATAAGGACATCTCATGCAAGAGGCCCTGGAGGGAGAGGAACGGAATCAGTATGAATGGGTAGCAGGTGCATAGGGGTGCATGTAGTCCATGTATCATCATTAGTTCTTTCACCTTTAATGAGGCAGAGAGCGAGTACTAATAGAAATATGCATCTCATATTTACGGATGAAATCGTCAGAAAATGTACAACTCACCTTCACCAATCCCCTCAAATAACCCAAATATCAGACGAAAATGACTTTCAAAACCAAGTTCAACCAAACCAAACAGATTGCTTGAATCAATGAAATGCCGAATATACTCGAATTTGCCTAGCATTGACCAACTTACAGCCTAATTAAGCAGAATTTTACTAGATGTGTACACCTGTCAATTGTGCATTTTCTGAAAATCTGACCCCTAAAAGCTGCATCATCAAAAACATAAGATGATGTTCTTGTTTTTGTTATGTTGTTTTCCAACCCATCTGAAAGTCATTGGACACACATTGAGGAGGATTTCATGCGGTGTGTTTTGCTGCAGGGCTTAATAAAAGTCTGCATTTATATTTTGATGGACCGCTGAAATCGTGCGCTGCGGTGCTTTCTCTTATTATCGCTCATTGCTGCTAGTTTTCTACCAGCCGATTTGACTTTACGTTCTACTAGAAACATATGATAACAGCAAGATATTGATAACTTCAGTCCTTACCCGATTGTAAATATCACATGAGACACATAAGATTATGGGTCAGATTTTCAGAAAATGTACAATTCAACTTCGCCAATCTTCTCAAAAAACCCACATTCCAGACGAGAACAAAGTTCAAAACACAGTTTAACCAAGCCAAACAGATTGCTAGTATCAATGCAAAGCCAAATATACTCGAATTTACCAAGTATTGACCAAATTGCAGCCTAATTTTGCAGACTTTACTAAATGTGTACTGCAGCCAATTGCACATTTTCTGAAAATCTGACCCTTATGACAAATTGTGACCTCGAGATGAATCCCAGGAGAGTTGTTAGGAATATTGGATTGAAGTTCCCGTCTGGTGCTGAACCTCGGTGAAATGGATTTTGATTTCACGACAGGCACTATGACAAGGCTCAACCATTTGAGTAAAGGGCCTAGTGTACATTGCACTTTATACGAGTGTGTGATAAACCACTCTTAGAGGCCTCACAACTCCTTCTCATCACTATACGATTATTCTCTGAGAGAACTCTGAGAGACCTTCGAGAGAACTCGTATCTCGCTCAATGCATGAAACCTTAAGAATTGTCTTATAGACCCTGCCCACACATAGCCGATTTGCCTCCCGATTGCCTCCCGATTTGGGTCTCCTGGTGAATCCTATGATCTCATTTCAAATCCTGGTTTATGTTTTTGAAATAACATAAACCAGGATTGAAAATGAAATCCTAGGATTCATCGGAAGACCCAAATCGGGAGGCAATCGGGGGGGGGGGGGAATCGGCTATGTGTGGGCAGGGTCTTAGAGTGGTCTACGAAAAAAAATATTTGTCTTAATGTAACATAAGGATACTCTAATCCGTACGAATACGAAAGTGCTCTTAAGAATCTTCGTAGCACCAATTCGGCTCTGAATTCGGTATTGTGTGGGTCAATATTTTGCCTACAAATTGTCTTAAGGACCCAGGATTTGTCGTACGAATTGGAGTTCTGTTCTTAAGAAAGCCCACACATTACCGAACTCAAATAAGTTTCTTAAGAATGTTTATTATTCTTATTTATTCTTGAATGTGTGGGCCCGGCTTAATAGAAAAATGAGTCACAGGCCGCGCAAATTAGATTTTGAGATATCATCATATTTGAAAAGATGAAATCAAGCCGATTCCAATGAAAGTAAACATTAGGGCATGTAATAAGTATTTCTCTATTTTAAGCCTGATATGTTTAGCTTTAAAAAAACAAGTTTTCAATGTTTCTTTGTGGGCATTTACTAGTAAAGTAGCTAAATGTACTCTATACGGTGACCTTAAAAATGCATGAACATATTTAATGCACACTCCTGAAAGTTGGTGTATACATTCATGGGGCAACAAGCCTGAGGCAGCCTAAAAATAAAAACCTTTCCACCAAGGCATCCTTTAAATAACACACTTTGAAAAATATACATTTTGTGACTTGTGACTCATTTTCCTGGACCATATGTTCATATCAGCAAAAGCATGATTGAGGTCATGGATATATGATGCGATCATTGGTACGAATTATCAATTACTGTCACTGGCCATGTGAGGATGTGACAGTCGTATGACAGATGATACTATCACACAATGTGGGGCATTTAGTACTTGTCAACCAATCACATACATCAGTATCAATCACCTCGTGGGTGCATCGCCTAAAACGTGCCAGCTATATTTAGCAGTCTCCTTGAGTTATGGGTCAGATCTTAAGAAAATGCACAACTGGCAGCTCTACGGTTTTAAGAAGTTCTGCTAAATTCGACTGATAAATGATGAATACTAAGTATATCTGAGTATATTTGGTATTGTGATTTAAAAATTATATACTCTGCTATGTTAAACTGTATTTTGAACCTCATTTTTGTCTAAAATTTGGGTTATTTGAGAGGATTGGTGAAGGCCTTTTGTACATTTTCTGACGATCTGATTCAAGCTCATTTTGTTTCATAAATTAAATCAAAATTAAAATATTCACCAGAGCAGCGGGTAGAAAGCCATGGCTATTCCTGGTTGAATTACTCCCATGAGCCCACGTCATAATAATGTTTCATTATACAATCTCTTACATTTCATACTTGATCACATCTATTTTGACTTTGCTGTATAAACATTCTGTATAAAATGCCATGTTTTCCCTCCTCAAATTACGAAATCTGGGTAAAAACTGCATAGTTTGTATGGGTATTAAACAACAGTAAAACTTACGGGAGGGGGAGGGTACTACACTTTATGGGTAATAGAACACCTCGGACTTTCTCATGCATTATTGATGGGTGGCTTATCAGTAACCGCCCTGAATAATCCCCCAGATACCAGATAGAGATCCCTCCTCAGTTATACGATATACATCAGCTCTGGTATGGTTCTGCAAGGGAAATGCACCCAGGTTCTGGTTTAATTGGTGCATCCAGAACAGAGGGGATGGTGGGTGGGTCGGGGTGAACATATTCCACACTATAGGCTATTGGTGATGTGTTTCAAGACAATGAGTCATAAATCGCAAAAGATAGATTGCTAGGAAAATATGACAAGTCGATCTAAATGTTTTTTCATTCAAGGTATTCGCTCTATTTCACCATTTAATTGTGTTATGGGTGAAATCGCCAGAACATGTACAATTCACCTTCATCAATCCTCTCAAATAACCCAGATTTAAGACGAAAATCAGGTTCAAAATACAATTCAACATAACCTAACAGATTGTTTGAATCAAGGCAATATCAAATATACTCAGCTACACCTAATGTTGACGATTTTTCTGTCTAAGTATGCAGAATTTACTAAAAGTGTTGATCTGGCAATTGTACATTTCCTGAAAATCTGACCCTGATACATTTATTCGCAGCTATCAAATAAGGCTCTATATAGACTGTATCTTTATTTTCCTGTCAACCATACTTTACAGTAGGGCTTGACATCCTCCCACAACCAGAGGGTTTGGACCAACCCTTTTGTTAATAAAAGTACGGACAACCGACCGTTTTGAAGCAGATAAGTTATTGTTTAAAAAGATTCAATTCTTTTATTGAGCTAGCATTTCGAATATGTGCTCATAGAAGTATGGATAGAAAAGGGCTAGATAATGAGTGTGGCATAACTATATTGCAAGCTATCGTTGAAAGACATTTTTTGAAAAAAAAACAAAAAAAACAACATTTGTCATATTTCTGGGTGGATAATTACCAGCAAAGTAGGTGAATATACTCTATATAAGATAATGTTAGAAATGCATTGATATATTAAATATACTGAACTGAAATGTGGTAAATATATTCATGCTACACACAGCGTTAAGCATCTCAAATGTGAAAACATTCCCACAAAGCCATCTTGTGAATAAAACACTTCATCAAATTGTGACTTGTCACTCATTTTTCACACATGAAATTAATAGCTAACAACTAATAGCATCCCTTCCTCTTATGCACAATCATGGGTCAAAACATCATCCCACAAAGTCAACCCGAAATGATATCCCCCGATATTTAATCCTCATTTAAGATTGATTCACTCGGGAACAAGTTAATTAGAAGCAGCCTGAATAATTAAATATGCGGGTGCCTCAAGGCAGGTGGTGTTCCTACCAGTAATACACATTACTCTCAGCCTAGTTCTTGCAGACTTGTAGCAGTACGTCTTGCATCAGGGAAATCCTTATGGGGATGGTAGCTTTGAGATGTGCTCTCAGATAATGGAATAGAATAGAAGAGAAAATCGTTTATTTGCCTAAAACCATGCCCACACACAGCCGATTTGGCCCCCGATTGCCCCCCGATTTGGGTCTCCCGATGAATCCTATGGTTTCATTTCGAATCCTGGAGTGGGTGAGTGAGATTGGTTGCTTTACGCCCTTGTCAACACATTGAAGGTTATATAAAGGGCGGGAGAGCTTAGAGGGAGGCAGTTTATGATCATACCCAGGAAATAGAGATAGAGAAGAAGGAAGAGAGAGACAGAGAAAAGAGACAGAAAGGCACTTTATGGTCTTACCCAGGACCATTTTCGAATCCTGGCCGATGGTTTTGAAATACAATCAACCAGGATTGGAAATGGAATCCTAAAATTCTAGAATTCATCAGGAGACTCAAATCGGGGGGGGGGGGGGCAATCGGGAGGCAAATCGGCTGTGTGTGGGCAGGGCTTAAGAAGGTTATACATAATTCAGCATACATAATTCAGCACATTTGTTCCTGCTGTTACCCTGGTTTTGAAGATATGTCATTATAGAGGTAGTTGATATAGTAATTTTAATTTAAAGAGTTTGATATCTAACGACTAGAGTCCAATCGTATAATAAGGTACATTACTATGTATGTTACAGCGGGGCGAGTGAATATTAATTCATCTCGAGGTAAAAACAAGCTTGTACAAGCAACAGAAAATTAAATACCAGATAAGAGATATCTCAATATACATTGAGATATGGGTCAGATCTTCAGAAAATGTACAATTCAACTTTGCCAATCTTCTGAAATAATCCACAATTTAGACTAAAATAAAGTTTAAAATACAGTTCAACCTAACCAAACAGATTGCTATAATCAATGCAATGCCGAATATACTTGAATTTACCTAGTATTGGCCATATTGCAGCCTAATTCTGCAGAGTTTATTTAATGTGTACAGCTGCCAATTGTACATTTTCTGAAAATCTGACCCATATAATAATTAATCAATATACATCAACATCATATGTGACGTGTTACAGGAAATTGAGTCACAAAATCTTTATGTTTCAAAGTGTTTTATTCACAAGATGTCTTTGTGTGAATGTTTTCAGTTTTGGGTTGCTTAACGCTTATTGTAGCATAAATGCATGTACTAGATTTCAGGACAATGTACATATAGATAGAATCTGATGAGAATGTGGTACAAGGGACTCTATTGTACTGTCCGAGATGTGGCAATAGTGTCCTGCGTTATTGGATCAAATTCTGTTTGTTCTCAGCTGAGAAGGCAACTTTAATTGGATCTATGAATAACCCTCGTATGTATGAATCTATATGGGTCAAAAAATGTACAATTGGCAGATCTACACATAAGTAAATTCTGCTAAATTAGTGTGAAATAACGATAAATACTGGCAATATCTGAGTATATTTGGTATTGCGGTGATTCACAACATCGATACAATTATGTTGGTCTGTATTTTGAACATCCTTTTGGTAATAAATTTAGGATATTCGATAGGATCGGTGAAGGCAAATTGTACATTTTCTGGCGATTTTACCCCTATGACAACGCAGCTGCCCCTTGGGGTCAGAAGTTGGGACGGTTTCGGACATTAAATGGTCATTCACCCCATTGACTCGGGCTAGGCTGGTCACTTGGAAGGAAAAGCATTCAAAGAAAGTTCAATGGCTGATAGAATGTCTACGGTGTCTGGGGCCTGCAATAGGGGACTTTCATGTCTGCCATCTTGGTTCACATGGAACTAAGCTGATTCTCATGTGATTTAGCGCATCAGAGAACCGTTTTTTTAAAGTTATGACGTGCTGAACCCCTGGCCTATAAGGAGGGTGGGCTAATACACAGGACTCGGCTTATAAACAGGGAAATACGGTATGTTCCAACACAGACAAATGTGTTTCGAAACTCTGCTTCATCAACAATATTTGGTTATTTTGTGAACTGTAATTATACATATCTATATTCTGACAACTTGAATATATTTATTTCCATAAGTACAAGGTGATCCTCTAGTTACAAGTTGAAAAGGGTGGGAACATCCAATGAGGTAGTTTGTAAAGGTATACAGGACAGTTCAATGAAAAATAAACTCCCAGTCCAATTGCCATATAACTTTCAGGGACCCGATGGTTTTTATTGTAGAGTCACTTGAAAAAAACGGTGGTTTACTATGTGAGTCTATAAGAAAATGTGTTTTTTTAACATTCAGTCATTGCACAGAATTTTAACTGATTTACATGGAATGTCATCATCAGCCAAAGAGTTTTTGCATAAATATGTTTGTGATTATACTTCCCACAGTGAAAAATGTTTATTTGTCATGGCAATAACAGAATCTATGTGAAAATGCTTGAAATGAACTTTGATTTAGACAATAGACACCAGGGGGACCACCGCTAATAGATTTGTATGGGAATGACCATGGCTATTATAGTTCAACTAGGAGCCGATAGGGTTGTATTTAGGGACGCACCTCTATACCTTTAACGTAACACCTGACAAAATAATTTGACAAAATAATAAATATGTGTTTTTCTTTGCAGGTGAGAAATAAGTTTTACTTCTACTAGTTGGACCAACAACAAGGTACCATTGTTTCACATACCTTCCATACTATTTCACCAACAATAGATTGAAACATAGATCGTAGTCGTAAGTTTAAGAGAAATTAAGCCTAAATTAGGCTGAAAAATGAAGAATATCGGGTATATCTGAGTATATTTGTTATCGCATTGATTTAAAGCAACAGTTCTGTTGTGTTGAACTGCATTTTGAAGCTCATTTTTGTCTTAAATGTGAGCTATTTGAGAGGATTGGTGAAGGCGAATTGTACATTTTCTGAAGATCTGACCCATATAGTGCAATGCAGGATGGGGAAGTATCTGCCGAATATCTCGGTTTGAAGTTTCGGTCAAATGCCATGGTAGGAAACATAAACATTGAGCAGGCAAACAATAAACATATTATCACAAACTATAGGGCCACACTTTACCTAAGTAAACCTGAGATATATACCGTATTCTGGCCATCTATGATTCATGAAGCGTTCTGGTCAGGACTGTAGACTATCATGTAGTCTATTCATCCCTTCATCCCTCATCTCTGGTGGCCATTCATCAAAATAACAAATCGACTAAATGAGATTAAAAGAGAAAGGTAGACACTTTAAAAATATGATTAATGGCTTATTGGGTGATAAACGACCGCTGTGTTCTAAGGTAATGCATGGGTTAATATAGGTAGACGACAGGGGAAGAGAGTAAAGATATTTTTAAATAAATGATTAGAAAAATTGTACACGTTGATCATAGGAGCTTTTGGCATGTAATGCATGTGCCAAGTATTTGACTATTGTCAGAAAAGGTAAATTCTAAATAATTCATAGAATTCACCGATTTGACGAGGTAATAGGGAGATTCTGCAAACCGACCTATCTTAATATCCTTTGTTTCTCATATTTTTTCTCAAGTATAAACAACCATTGTTCTAGTCTGACAGTCTCTCGTGAAAGGCCACGTCCTGTGGATCCTTCTACTCTTACTGTAACGTCGTAAGAAACTAAAGATTTCTCCTGCCTAAATCAGGACTTACTGTAGTATGTACTTACTATACTATGTTTAATTATATGTAATTCTATTTACTTGTTTATGTTATCTTGCATCATTTATTAGTTAATTAATTGTATCACGTCTTCCAAATTCGGTAACGGCCGGAAGAGATGGTACCAATGTTGTATCGTGTAGACCTGTTTGTCACCTTTTATATTTACAGAAGCTCTGTAGTTTCTATTTGACAAATAAAAAACATCTTAATCTTAATCTTAATCTTAATTGCGTAACCGTATCCATATCTTTTTGGTGAATTACGTCGCATTTTAATGTATTAAATAATAAATCGGGAGATAAAACATTTGCTGGATATGTTACGTTACGGTTCCCCGTCATGATTTGCTTAACTTCTCTTTTCTTTATAACATATGTTTGCGTATCATGGATATGCATATGTTTACGTGTGCGTATACGTTAGACATGTTGTATCTCCCTAAAGATAGCGAAAGTCTACCTTACTCCCTGCTAGGCTTGTGAAATGAACCAATAAACCATTGATATTGACATTCATAGTAAACGTAGATAAGGGTAATTGGATGAATGATTAATTATCTAATTTTGTTAAAGAGAATTTACATTCCCTTGTAAGCAATGCTCCACATAATCATTAAAGGCTAGGGTATCTACATAGTAGACTTGTTTATTATGTTTATTGCATGTTCATTTCAATATTTACGCTACCTTGTGACATAGGCAAACAGTGGCGCCTTAAATGGAGTGTTAAACTGTCAAACTACTTTTCCCCTCCTTTAAATGGGTAAAACCGACTAAATGTTAGCTTGAATTAAGTAAAATAGGGGTGGTTATATTTGAATAATAGCGAAGAAGTTGATTTTTACATAATATTTTACTGACCCTTTAAATGTTACATAGATATCATAGGAGGCAAAGTCTACTTCCAATATATTAGAAGTATCCCTGATCTTAAGCCTGTCGGTGCTCCAACCATATATAATGCAGAATCCTTGTTCTGAGATTAACTGAATGATTGAGCAGTGTGTGGGGTAGTGATGGACCATGGTAGGGGTCACAGACTGGGGGCGGTCTGGGCTGTATGGGAAATGCTTAGCATGGTATCTAATCATGTTCATGCACTTAAACTATTGTACCCTGACATGTGTTCATTCTCCCAAAGTCTCAACGATTATACCTTCTGTTATTGGATCCAGAGTCAGGATCTGTTTAAGCTGCATTCTCAGCTGTTACGACCAAAACAAATCTGACTAAATTCACTCATATTATGCAGGGACTCCACTATGGGAAAAACGGCAAAAAACGGCTGCAACGAATTTTTTGCGATGAAATATCTAACCAAGTTAGATATTTTGCAATTGTTGGCAACAATAAATGTGTTGCCAACAACCTATTTTACCCCTCTTCCATTAGTGATTTTTAGGCATGTCGGCGACACGTTTTGCCTGTTGGCGCCGTTTTTTTTTTCCTGTAGTGGAGTGGCCCTATTATGCCTTTATAGCGGAACTCCACTAGAGGAAAAACAGCGGCGACAAATTTTCTCATTGCCCACTAACATCAGTTCATTTTATGTTTGCAATGAAAATGCAAATGGAGGAGTGTCAGATGTGTTGCCACATTCTCTGGGAACTTTTGTTTCTGTATGGATATTTGTTGCAATAAATTAGTGGGCAACAACACAATTTGTCTTCGCCGTTTTTCTCTCTAGTGGAGTCGCCCTATTATAGGACTGGATTTATCAATATTCACCTCAGTATATATATGTTTATACACAAATTTGAAGGTTAATCACCGAGAGAAAAATGCTGTCGATGAGCGATAATAAGTGTAGTCATCGTAAAAAGGGGTTCAGACAGGGCCTGCAAATAAAAAGGGGACATTTTGGAAACCCTTTAGTAAAAAGAAACACACAAAATCTTGCACAATGGTGATCCTATGAGCTTTAGATGGGGATGGAAAAGCATGGAACACAAAATAAAAAATGTTTAGTTTTTGACCGACGTTATTAGAGAGGTTTAATTGGGCAAAACAAAGATCTTTGAGCATCAACACCTGTGCCCTCTATATATACATTATATATAACGGGCCAGGTCGTCAGAATTTTACAAATGGCAGCTTTACACATTTAGCAAGTTCTTCTAAATTATACATACAAATATACATACAAGGTATATCTATGGATTAGCAACTATGATTTGGTATTGTCCTGTTCATTCTGTTCATTTATGTTGAACTATGTTTTGAAGCTCAGTTCTGTCTTAAGTTTGGCTTATTATGAAGGGATTTGTGAATATGAATTGTACATTTTCAGGTTCGTTGACCCCTATGTGACCTTGGGTTTATGCATTTAAAGTTCCATTGCTCACCCAGATTAACAGAATATGTACAATTGACAGCTCTACACAGTTAGTAAGTGAGTTAGAAAATTCTGTTAATTAGGCTGCAATTTAGTCAATACTAGATAAATTCTATATATTATTCAGCATTGTACTGATTCTAGCAATCTGTTTGGCTAGGTTTAACTGTATTTTGAACTTTATTTTCGTCCTAACTTTGGGTTATTTGAGAGGTTTGGTGAAGGTGAATTGTACATTTTCTGGCGACTTGACCCATATATATATATATATATATATATTCGTTTTTATTTCCATAATAACATGACAGAAATATGGCTAGCACCTTCTATATGTCTCTGTCCATAGGTACACAGGGCTACTCCCCGGACCTCCTGTATTGGCTCAGGATAGATGGGTGCCGGGTGTTTTGGTTCAAGGCAGGGGTTCAATGGGTTCTATATCTTAATCCATCTTCATTTTGTTGGAAATATTTTTATTGCGTGATTGGTGATTCGTAAAGCCCTTGCGTATATATGTGGGTCGAGACATAAGAAATTGTACCATCTACAGAGTACCCTACACATCTTTGATCCATTCGATCTAGGCCCAAAGATTAGAGAGTCCCTTGAAGGGACTCTCTAATCTTTGGGCCTAGACCGAATGGATCAAAGCCCTTGAATGTAAAAGAATCTCTGATATAAGGCCATGTACTCTAATATACACAATATATATGCACAAACTGTGCACCGGCAGCCCCTCAATAGAGGTTATCAATCCTTTTAATCTCTATCTAAGGTTGTTATGGCTCCAAGGCAGTGATTGAACAAATACCGTCCCTGACTGTATACCTTTCCGTGGTCTAACCCATCGATCAAGTGATAGGGAGTGGCAGGAGGGTGTTTACCTGGGGTGTTGGTGCTACCCCCTCCACACCCTAGTGTACATGGATAACAAACTGGAGGAGGCAGGTACATATTACTCCAGGGTATGGTTACCTGGGAGGTTAACACATTCCAGGTGTGCCTACACCCATTCATAATCCACCTTATGGCTTGAGGGATTATCCATGGATCATCCTCAGTGTGCGCTACTTATTCACCCCTCTCTCTCTCTATGGGTCAGATCATCAGAAAATGCACAATTGGCAGATCTTAATAGAGGTAAATTCTGCTAAATTAGTGTGAAATAAGGATAAATACTGGCAAAATCTGAGTATATTTGGTATTGCTGTGATTCACAACATCGATATAATTATGTCGGTCTGTATTTTGAATCTTATTTTGGTCATAAAGTTAGGATATACGATAGGATTGGTGAAGGCGAATTGTACATCTTTTGGCGATTTTACCACTCTAATGTCTATCAGCTGAAGGGTGTCTGTAGCCACTGTTATGGGTCAACACATTAGCAAATGTACAATTCGCCTTCACACATTCTCTGAAATTATCCACATTTAAAGAGATAAACCACAGTTCAACTGGGAAAAAAACTGAAAATAACATTTTGTTTAAACTTTGCCTTGTGAAAGAACAAGGTTATGTGAATTCAAAAAGCCAATAAAAACAATATGTCACCGGGTTAGTTTTCATTTCAGGGAGCCCTGAAATTTAGGGTTGTTCACTATAGAAATCTATGAGAAAAGGACAATTTTTTTCGTTTTTTCAGTATAAAAAAAAATTTGAAAATAACTTTTCCCTAAAAATCTCTGTAGACATAGCTAACATATTGCTTTACCCTTTCAAGCAATAAAAAATGGGGGTCACCGACTTTTTAAAAAAGTTATTCAAATGAATCTGATTCCCAATGAGTTAAAAACAGGAATATTGAAGATTTTAAAAGCTAAATAATATTGTTCACAATATGTTGATACCCTGTTCTTTCATGCATGAGGGTAAACCTGTATAGTGTTTATGTTTAGAAGACATTTCAACTGAAAAATGTTATTTATCTGTCTGAAATCTTGGAAAAACTAAGAAAATATCCATTTTCTCCACATACTTCAATGCTAAACTTTGGTGGTCTCCAGAATGAAAAAAAAATATGCTGAGATACATTTTTTTTTGCTTTTTGTTATCCCAAAACCACCTTCTTTCTCAAGACGAAGTTTGAAAAAATTATTGTCACTCCTTATTTTTCATGCATTAGTTCCTTGAATTCCCGCCTGCAGCAGTGCATATGACTGTGGTTTATCTCTTTAAATACCGGAATGAGGTTTGAAGTACCGTTTGAAGTGAGCGTGTTTCTAAATTACCTGAACATAAATTTGTTGTTGGAGGGTTAGCCAAATGGCCCTCTTCTGGTGGTATCAACCATTCATGTCAGGGGACTGTTCATAACATCATCATCTATGTGGGCCAGATTTTCAGAAAATGTTCAATAGGCAGCTGTACACATTTAGTAAATTAGGCTGCAATTTGGCTAAAATAGGTAAAATCGAGTATATTCGGCATTGCATTGATTCTAGCAATCTGTTAGGTTTGGTTGAACTGTATTTTGAACTTTATTTTCGTCTGAAATTTGGTTTATTTGAAAGGATTGACGATCAATTGTACATTTTCCGGCAACCTCACCCTTGTACAACCATGCTTTCTCCAGTCCATCCCCTTTCTTTCTCTCTCGCCGCTCTATTTATGTATAAGAATATATGCACCAAGTATAATATATGTACTTAGAATGAAAACAAATACAATGGGTCTTGAAGCATCCGTTCTATATCATTGGATTGATTTAAGATCATTTTTGTTTTAATCATTCTTGTTTAATGTTCCGTTCATTTTGGAGGGCCAGCCTAATCTCTCTCTTTTGGTTGTTATTGATATTGATATACATATTCATATTGATTGATTGATATTGAAAACATGTTATTGCAGTAAATTATTGCCAATTGAAGGGGATATCTCCAGCAATCTGGGAGGTTTTCAGCCCTTTAGTTTTGTTTACCATCTTCTGATGTTGAGTAACAATATTATCTCAGTCGTAACAACGTGAGATGCGTAACATTGCGCAGTAGATTTAACATAAATGATTTACTCAAAGATATAGGATTCAGGTTGATAATTTAATCCTAACTATATTGATTGTGGATTTTTGACATTCAATTCTCGGCACAAAGTTATAAAAGGCTTTTTACTGGTTGCATGTGCAGGGCTCTTACTTTCATGATGGCTTACATAAATCTCACATGATCATATGTTACCTCAGAATTGATTCCCCCAAAATAATGTTCTCAAGGAAGTGATTTTGAAGCTATTTCATTGCTATTCCATTCGGAAGATTTCACATGCTTTGACCCACTTACAGACGCTGGGCTTTACTGGGCTGATGCAATGTCACCCCAGCTAGTGGTAGAGTGGGGAGGAGAATTATAAAAGTGAGAGTGAAAAAGAATAGGAGAAGGGATGCAGGAATCGAATAGAAACTACATGCTGAGAATTACTATGCGTTTTAAATGGGGGACATCTAGTATAAAACTTTAAAGTAATTGAAGCGACTCGGAACACAAGGGGACACAGACGATTGTTTTTGAAGGTGTTTTTTTCAATTCAATTTCAATTCAATTCAAGAATTCTTTATTGCAAAATAGGTGTTGTTTACAATGAGGTGGACCAGCATTCTAGATAGACATGCGTCTAGGTAGGTCTTCCGCCAGATGCCTGATGATTTTTTGAAATAATGGTGATCAACGTTTCGGTCGTCATTGGACCTTCATCAGGAACCAGTATAAAATATTCGTCATAAATTTATAGATTTATACATGACAGGATCTATGTGATCATGCTCCTCACCCTCCTCCCCAGTAACCCCATCAACCCTCCCTCCCTCTCCCTCTCCCTCCCTCCCTCTCCCTCTTCCTCTTCCTCCCCCTCTTCCTCTCCCTCTTCCTCTCCCTCTTCCTCTTCCTCTCCCTTTCCCTCTTTCTCTCACTCTTCCTCTCCCCCTCCCCCTCCCTCTTTCTCTGTCTATACACATTGTATATATGCACCAAATATAATATGTGTACTTACAATGCAGCGGTGCCTCGGGCTATCCTGTGCTTACACAAAACACAGGCTTGGGGGCCCCAAGGTTGGCTATGTGGCTTTGTGTATTCAAGGCTAGTGTGCTGGCAAGGTCATATTTTACCTTTGATATACGCTACTGCTGCAGTCTCGAGTCATTCTGCTAAGTGAGATAGCATGACTGCATATGTATGGATGGATGGGGCCTTGTCATGGACGGCAGTCTGCGCTATACTAGGGCGTATATATAATGGGTCAGATTTTCTGAAAATGCACAATTGGCAGCTCTACAGATCTATCAAATTCTGCTAAATTAGAGTGAAAACTTATAAATACTAGGTATATCTGAGTATATTCTGTATCGCATTCATTCAATAAATCTGTCTGGTTATGTTGAACTGTATTTTGAACCTAATTTTCTTCTTAAATTTAAATTATTTGAGAGGATTGGTGAAGGCCAATTGTACATTTTTTGAGAATCTAATCCATATATATATGCTGATGGTGCCGAATCCGGCCTTTGTTGTACAATAGTGTTTATATACCTATTATTGGTTCATGTTTATGTATGTTTTCACTAGGGATTTGCATCACATATACTTTATTTTCTAATTAAAAGGCCACACTTGATCACTTTCTTGATGAATAATGCCTTTTTCAATATAGTGTACATATACTTTATAAGTTCTTGGGCTCAACCCCATTTTTTTACAATAGGATATAATTTAAATATTTGTATTGGGTTTCAATAATATAATAGTTATCAAAAGATAATAACAATCAAAGGAATCAAACGACGTATACAACATGATTGATCTTAATAAATGAACTTACCTTCCTGCTTAATATGTGTATTACAGGAAAATGAGTCACACGTCGCACAAAATAGATTTTGAGATATCATCATATTTGAAACGAGGGGATCAAGCACATTCTACTTATAATAAACAGTGTGATATTTTATACGTATTTCTATATTTTAAGTTTCATATTTGTATTTTCAAAAGAAAATGTTTGCAATATTTCTCGTCGGAAAGTCACTAGTAATGTATCTACCTATCTCTTTTCATACATGATGGTATCTCAAAAGCCATTCTTTGCGATTTGTGACTCATTTCCCTATAGCACATCATATATAAGCTAACTCGAACATTTAAAAGCTATCATGATAATATTTAGTTAGTGTGTACTCATTGCGTTACAGAGTGAACTATAATACGCCATAGCAGAAGCTAAAGTGGTAGAAGTTCTATTTGGATAGTGCAAAAAGGATAACATTGATTATTAATGCTAAACACTGCCATCAGTTCTATTTTATCGCTTTGTATATATCTTGCAGTTCCTTATCATGATATCAGCTCGTGCTAATGGTCTATGTGGCATGCCCATGCGTAATGATATGTTTTTATTGGTAGATTAAGATGGGATCTCCTCCTATTGTCATAAGCTATAGAGTGTATTATAATAGTACAATAAAGGACTTGCAATAAGAGCACACTTGCATGCAGCAAAGGAAGCACATTTTTATAACACAGATTTTAGATACAAACAAAAGGACTTTTCGCTATACACGATTATATTTAAATATAAGATTATTAACTTAGGGTATCTACACCCAAGGAAATCATTTTTAACTAGTGACTAAACATGTAAGCTTCCTAATGTAGATATTGTAATTTTTAACTTTTCGTCGGTGCTAGGTAGACCCCAGGTCTACTCCTGGTAGACCTGGAGTAAATTCCAGAAAATCTCTTTTTTGTCAAACTTGTATTATTATTAGTTATTTCTATTTGCACATCATAACACTTTATTTTTTTTTTAGTTTCCTACAGGTGGAAATAGGTGGTAGGCTCTGCCATGGCATTTCTTCCATCTACACCTCTTTTCTAGGTCTAGATCTACAGTAAAGGGCCCAGTCCACTATATAAGCCGATTCTCATGCGATTCTCACAGAATTGAGTGGAAGAGAGTCCTCTGCAGCGCACAATCGCATGAGAATCGGCTTAGTGGACGAGGCCCTTTACAAGTCAACAGTTAATACACAGGTTAAAAAACATCTAACAGTAAGAGTGTATAGAGTATTTAGCTCCTTCTTATTTGAATTAGACTCATCATTGTTATGGCTAACCTCTAATTGATTCAGTATTACAGGTCTACTTTTTGATCAGCTGTGTACATCATTCGCTGTACCATATGATTTTAGGAAAATTCTAAATTTCTTTTGGTCTAAAAGTTGCGACTCTGGGGCCAATCCGTTCCACACATTTGGTTGTTGGTACATAAATGATTCTCTAAACTTTGTGTTGTTGGGCTTTGGGATACTAAGTCACCGCCCCCCCCCCCCCACCCCCCCCCCCCCCCCCCCCCCACCCATCTCCGCTAGGCTTGATTTTCTGGAGTCAATTTTGTCCTATGTTTGAATGTATGTACATGAATACGAAGAGTGTCACTGGAAACCCCCTATAAAAGAGACAATTTAGCGGACTCCCCGGCGATAATTAAGTGTCATACCTTACTTAACAACCGCAGCTGATAATACCCAGTATAATAGAGTTTTTGTGTTTATAACCCATATTTATGAGGAAGGCCTATAGACTTGTATCCATATATGTATGAATGGAGGCATTTCATGTGAATAGGCGCATTAGACATTGTATGGTAAATGATTGCAGACGTTTTATCCTCCTCCTCCTTCTTCTTCTTGGTATAATTCTGTGATACAGTTTATTTAAATAATAGCCATGAAGAAGATATCAGTAAGTAAGTGAGATTGGGTGCTTTACGCCCTTATCAACACATATAATATGGTTATATCAAGGGCGAGAGAGATGAGAGGGAAGCAGTTTATGATCATACCAAGGAAATAGAGATAGAGAAGGGAGAGAGAGACAGATTAAAGAGACAGAATTATTATTCAGTCTAGGTCCAAACATTCCGATCAGATATGAATGGTATGTCAGTGATTGGATGCCTACTTCGCTAATCGGTTTCCTGTTTGTAATCGGATTATAATGATCTTTGCGATCTTAATATAATGGCATAATATAATGGCACTTTACAGTTTGAGGTGAGAGGCTTTCTCTCCGTTTGAAGGGACTCTCTCATCTTTGGGCCTAGACTGTATTTTCTAGAGCGGTGTTTGCGGACCTTAATTCTACATAAACTTGAATGTCACTGAAAGCAATTTGATTAGTTTTGCCTTGGAACTGTGAGTGTAAGTACTATATAACAAAAATTTTACTTCGTTGTGGTGTGTTTAAACAGAATAAAATATTGAGACAAAACCGCTCGTGGGAATCAAACCCAGCGCACTGAATGTTTTCATATACTATTGGGTAATTCAGGAGCAGGCAGCAAACCCAGACCTACCCAAACACTTTATTTGTCTGGTAATGTCCACACCCATTGTATATAAAAGTCTCTGCCTGAAGCGGCATTCCCTCCTAATCCGACAAAAGTACTTATATAATGACATTGTTATATCTTATTACGTAATAGTGATTAACTACATTATTGTTATTATTATCCAATTATTCTATAGATATTGATCCTGTCTAATGCTCTCAATAGATTAGATGTTAAATAGAATTTAAAACAGGAAACTTGTAGTTTAGGTCTTCAATTGAAATTATGTTAATTGTTTCTCACTTGAGCTCGAGTAAATTATACCATGTATAACCGAAATCAGTCACAATAAAAATTGTTAAAAAAGATTAATGCTGGAATTATCAATATCCTAATCCTGTTCTGTTTAGAACTTGAAGTTGAATCTGTCGAGAAAAAGCTGCTGACAGTGAACGATAGTAAGTGAAACAGCTTCAGCGAAAAATGTTGGACATTACGAAGGCCTTGCATAACAAATACCTGTGTAAAATCACTTGAAACTCTCATCAAATGACTATTAGATAATAGTATAATAGGAAAATGACGGAACTAAAGTATAGTTTTGTTCTTTTTAAAAAGGTTTTATTCAACAAATCCTGCCGTTGGGGCTAATACACTTCTAGGGCAATTTTTTATGTCTCCCTCCATATTTTTTTTTTGTTTTCTTCATTTTTCACATAAAGCACACTCGCTTAAGGCGCTCAGAGGATAAACGACAAGAGTTAATTTTAACACTATTTTTAACATTAATTTTGACATGTTATGATATGAACTCTTCAAGAAAAGTTTAGTTTTTTATGGATGTTAGCTGAGAATACTTCTTTAAAAACCATTGAGGGACAATGGTAATGTGGGTGTTGCCAGGACGATGGTATGATATGGGTTATTGAGATGTAGATGGTAGATCACAGGGGCTGGCGGCGGGCTGGAGGGATGGGAGATGAGAGGTCAGCAGATAGGACAATAGCTAGGCTTAAGTGATAGGGTTGTTATGGATCTGGATTGTAACCCATTGACCTGGTTTTTATGGGGGGGAGGATCATATTCATGAGCTGCTTTGTGGCTCAATGTATTGGTGGCTATCTGTGATATGCGGCCATGATATTCTTTGTGTATTCATCGCTCCTGGTTAGGCTCCCGAAGCGTGCCATAGTACAGGTTGCTAGGATGGAGTACTGATATTGAATACGAGATGTACGCTTGAGAGACACTTGGAGTGAAATTGTGCGTATCATGGTGAGTGGTGATCATGCACACAATTTCACCCGAAGTGTGACAGGGAACACCTCTCAAATATATTTATATCCCAACTACCATGTTTTAAGGATGAATAAACATTGTGGTACATTCCCCTGACATGTGTCATTGATGATTTATTTAATCCTGCCTTTCCTCTTCCATGTAAACTAGCTAGGCCAACCAAAAACACATTGTGGCTTCACATTGTGGCTTTACATTGTGGCTCCACATTGTGGCTTTACATTGTGGCTCCACATTGTGGCTTCGCATTGTGGCCTCACATTGTGGCTTCCCATTATGATGTCAAATTGTGGCTTCCCATTATGGCTTTGCATTGTTGTTTTGTACTGTGGCTTCACATTGAGGCTTCCAATAACGGCTTCACAGTATGGCTTCACATTATGGCTTTGTATTGTGGCTTCACATTACGGCTTCAAATCATGGCTTGCCATGATGGCTTCACATTGTGCCTTCACATTATGGCTTTGCATTGTGGTTTTGTATTGTGGCTTCACATTATGGCTTCACATTATGGCTTCACATTATGGCTTCACATTATGGCTTCACATTATGGCTTCACATTATGGCTTCACATTGTGGCTCCCTATTCTGGCTTCACATGGCGGCTTCACATGGCGGCTTCACATTGTGGCTTCTTGTGGTAAATTGTTTCATGGCCCTAGAACCCCTGAAGTGAGCCCCCTCCGGACATATAAGGGATAAGGGATAATGTCCAGGTTCCACTGCAAAACAAATTCTTTCTTAACATGTTTCTTCCTAGGCAGAATTTACCATACATGTACATAAAATGCTAATCTTCATTACAAAGGTATAATTTTCTTCATACAAATTTGTATTTACTTTCTATATACTTTGATATCAATACCAAGAACCCATCAATATTGGTATTGGGCGAGTAATAACAGTATAAACACCATGCATGAATCAATTACCACCATAAACTATCTAAGTAGTAAATACTATTGATCAACATCTCTGCCTAACGCCTGAATATGTCACCATGATCGCGTAGCCTCTGGCCTATCCAGCCTTTCATTGCCCTCTGCGAGCAGATAAACACGAGTGAATGGGGTATGAAACATACATAAGGAACTGCTCTGGCCCACATTATGACCCCACACACAACCCCGGGATGTCGCTTCCAGTCCAGTCTAGGAGCAATAAAAGCAAAGGCCGGCCGCAACGTGGGCGATATTAAATGCATTCTGCCTATGCTACAACAGGTTGATCTATGGGACTGTGATTGTCACAGATAGAGTGAGATTGGTGACGTAAATAATGGACATATGTGATGTGTTAGAGCGAAATGAGTCGCAAGTCGCAAACATATGATATATATTCCTCTCAAACGGCTTTCGATAAGAACCCTTGCTCAGAATGTTCTCATTTTTGTTTATCGCTGTTAAAACCATGAGTAGATATGCCAAATATCATGACTGTGTATTAAATAACTATGCATATATAGCTAAGGTTATCCTAAGGAGTGTATTAACTAGTTTAGTAGGGCTTGACCATTAACATATATATTTCAAACAATGGATGATAAAATATATAATCATTATACTTATTATGATTACCATCATTGAAATCAGCTGTATCTCATCTTTTCAAATATGTTGTTCTCTCAAAATTCATTTTTTGTGAGTTGTGACTCATTTTCTTGTTACATGATGTGGAGGTGTTGCTCCATGCTGTGTGTATATTACCCCAGATGGTACATCTTTAGGCGATTCTACCCATAAAGACCTGATGCATCTTTCCCCCGCCCCTCATGAATTAATGCATAATCTACTAATACACCTCTTCGTGTAAGACCAGCGCAGGAGATAAAAGTAATCTCCTCAAGACTCCTCATACAAAGCTGAAGGTTTTTTAATTCAGATTTATCACCACAGTAGCTCCATGTAGAAAAATGTAAGAATTAAGCTACCTCGCATTAAGGACTGGTTGAATATTTACAGAGCAACACATCCCCACACACCTATTTATCAATAGGTTTGAGCAAGAAATACTACCAACCTGACGATCAAGACAAGACAAGACATGCAATAAATGGATCTGAGTTAATTGAATGAAGAACTGGTTCATAAGCACCAGAATGGCGGACCGTACAGAGCTATTTATGGGGTCGTAACATTGCTAACCACTTGTCTTCACTAAAGGGGAGGCTCCACCAGTCTGTTTTTCCTTTAGATTCCGGAAGAAATGATAGAATTTGGACGGTTGGGACTAAGACCCTGCCCACACACAGCCGATTTGCCCCCCGATTTTCAGTATGGTTTCATTTCATATCCTGGTTTATGTTTTTGAAATAACATCAACCAGGATTGGAAATAAAATCCTAGGATTCATCAGGAGTCCCAAATCGGGTGACAATCGGGGGGCAAATTGGCTGTGTGTGTGCAGGGTTTAAAGGTAGAGTTCACTGCATTCATTTGCTAGAGTTAGTTACTCTAATTTGGTTGATTTTAATTTTTTGAAATTTCGTTTAAGAAAAAATGAAAGCCTTAAGCAAGTCTACCACCACCTGTGACATGTTTACACTATCCAGCGACAGCTTACAAAAACATTCATAACTACATGACATCTGGAAATACCTCAAAGACCTACAATATATATGCAGACATATTCTTTTATCTTACAATATTTTCTGTAAGGAATCCCTACAAGTGTTACTAAATTCACATGGAATTTATTATTTAAATAAATACATGCATATCTATATATACAAATATGATGAATATATGTATTGGCCGATAAGGAATTGTGCACCCTCTTATGCTGTAAAGTGTTTTAATCACCACATCCTATATTCATACTTTAAGTATCTCATCTCATTCCACACATATGAAGAATCAAGTCTCCTTATATGACCATTCTAAGTACACTTCAATTCAAGACATTTTTTATTTACATAAATGATGACTACAAAAAGTCCTCCAGTGGGATCCTGGATGCTTGGTGATTGCTGAAACAGATTTAAAATAAAATACTACGATATAAACTTGATGGCTATTTAATCTTATATTCAAGGGCTATTTTCTACTTATCTAGGTTTAGTTGTTTCTTTATGGGTAGGTTTAGTTGAATAATATAATAACTAGCTAACAGTGAGTTGTACTAACTAGAGAATGAGGTAAAAGTTAGGATACAATGACAAAAGTGTAATCAAACAAAACTTGACCACATATAAAGTGAAAAGCAAGGCTAGCTCTCTGATCCTCGCGTATAGGACGGCAAAGGTCACTTTTCATATTAACACTTGGTTAAATGAGATATTAACAAGAAATTTTGCCTGTGCCCAAGGAGAAAATGGAAATTAGAAGACGTCACAACGACCGGTACAATATTGTGTCCTGGCTGGCATATCAGGTATTGACAAATGGATATCTGCATCTAAACTACCCACCAATAGGACTAATGATGGAAATTCATCTCTAAAGGAAATTTTCGAAGGGAATTTCTACTTCATTTTGAAATATTCTGTTGTTCACTACTTCGCGGCAGCATTACTCATATTTTTCATGTTTTTTTTTTTTAAACATATCTTTATTCAGGTAAATAAGTGCTGGCATATGCCAAAGCAATACGATGTAAGGCTCGGGTAGTCCGATATTCCGCCAAACCCTGAATTTTCGCTTAATCTTTAACAGTTAAAAATAAAGTGTGTTGAAAGCATTACGTATAACAAGTCCAGTTAAGTGGTGTTGAGATTAATAATGAGATGAGATGGGGTTGAATGAGATGGGAGTTGGGTGTTGATTATGCATGTACATTTGAACAAGAGAAATAGGTGTTCTAATGGGGATATATATATATACATAAGTCTAGATTTAAAATTCGGGAATTCGAATAGCATTTGCCAGGATATCATTTTTGAGTCTGCTTTTGAAATTTAACTTATCGGGGATACACTTGAGGTCATCGTTAAGATTGTTCCACATAAGAATACCAGTATATGCAATGGATTTTTGATAGCTATTACAAACCGGGTGACTAACTTCAAAGTTTAGATCTCTATTCTCGCGCATATGGTAAGCGGCCTCGTGTCTCTTATCGATCCAGTCGATTCTGGGTGAGTGCAATTGTTTTTGAAAGAATTTAACATTGTTAAAGAAAATACGTTGTTGAATAGTCATGACAGAGGCCTCAGCATGGAGGAGATCAACATTATACCTGCGAGGTTTTTTCAGAGCAAACCTAAGACACTTATTTTGGAATACCTGTAGTTGGTTAAGACAGCTCTTAGTGCAATTGAGAAAACAAACATTACAGTAATCGAGATAAGTTAATATCATGGATTTGATAAGGAGAAGTCTGGTTCTGATGTCCAGTGCGTGTCGGTTGATATACAGGTTATATAGTCTGGCATTTGCCTTTTTGATTATTAGGTTAGCCATTTCTTCAAATTTAAGATTTACATCAATAGTTAGGCCAAGATAAACAAAGGTATTAACCCAGTCAATCGATTTGTTAAAAATTTGGAGTTTCGGTAATGGAACATTTATCGGGCGGAAGTGACTAACAGGTATAAGCATGGCCTTAGTTTTGGGTAGGCTAATAGAAAGCTTGTTGGATAGGCTCCATTCAGCTATTTTAGTGGTATCAGCTTGGCAGTGGGCCAGAACTTCCTCCATGGAGAGTGCTGTATTTATTAAAACAATGTCATCTGCGAAAAGTAACATTTTACCATTAATTTCCAGCTTACAAATATCATTAATAAACAGATTAAATAGCAACGGACCCAAAATGGATCCCTGAGGTACTCCACATGAAATAGGCAGATAGGGTGAATAATAATTGTCAATCTTGACTTTTTGTTGCCTGTTTTTTAAATAACTAGTTAGCCAAACGCGAAACCAAGTGGGTAGACAATAGTGGTCGATTTTTTTCATTAGTAGATCATGGTTAATAGAATCGAACGCTTTCTGGTAATCAAAGAATACCAGACTGCTAGGGCATTTCTTATTGCGATTATTAAATAGGTGGTAAAGTAATAAGTAACAAGTTTCAATAGTGGAGGCATTTTGCCTAAACCCACCTTGATAAGGAGAAATAATATTGTTGACTTCTACAAAGGATTGAATTAAACCATTAACATGCTTCTCCAAAATCTTACCTAGTATATGAGTAAGAGAAATAGGTCTTAAATTGGTCACCTGCGTAGCGTTACCTTTCTTTGGTATAGGTACCACCGTTGCTTGTTTCCATCTGTGCGGGACAATACCTCTAGTAACCGATAAATTCAATAAATAGATAAGTTGCGGTAGAATAGCTTTAAATAGGTGCATGTACACTTGCATAGGAATATCATCACATCCTGATGATTTATGTGGAGAGAGGTTATCTAAAATTTTAGACAGTGATTGGACCGTTAGGTTCTCGTAGGGCAGCTGTTCTCTGAGATCACCATTGATAGGTCTTGGACCTAAATCAAAAACATAGTTACCTTGTGGTAGGAGTGCCGCCGTTTTGTTGCCTACATTGGCAAAAAATGTATTAATAATTGTTGGGACGTCCTTGGCATATGCCATAGTGTTAGTGTCCGGGTTCAAAATTTTATTAATTGTCTTAGATTTATCCTTAAAGGGTAGATAATCGTTAAGTATCTGCCAAAATTTTTTATAGTCATATTTATGTCGCTCTAATTGATCTCTAAAATAGTTACTTCTGGCCTGTCTAGTCTCGGCATTGGCCAGATTTCTAAAGTGTACTCCTCTAGTTCGATATTCTGGGTTCTTAGTTTGCCTGTATTTCCTAAAGTTAAAGTCACGGTTGTGCGCTAAATTCAGAAGTTCATTGGTGTACCAGGGAGGTTTTACTTTTTTCGCCTTATATATACGCTTGGGGCATAATCGATTCGTTATGGCTCGGAGGTGTTTAAATAAGAAATTCCAAGCTAGATTTGGGTTAGGATTGTTGTAATACAAGTCCCAGTTGTCAATCTTGTTGATTTCCTCAACAATTGCTTGATGATTTAATCTTGTATACAATCTCGCTTGAAAATCACATTTAACATATTTTTCCCTGCTCTTTTTTTTAATAATATATATAATATTGTGGTCGCTGAGGTTATAGTTGACAACGCCCACATCCCTGGTGTGGGCAATGTCCGTAAGAACGTGATCCAGTATAGTGCTATTACCATTGAGTCCTAGCCGGGTAGGTATGGTAATTAACGATTTCAGATATTTACTGGATGTAAGCTTAGAGAGATCATCGCAGTAATTATTAGTTCGTCGATTAGCAGGTAAAGTATCAATGTTAATGTCTCCCATAAGTAGTAGTTCAGAATTGGGATACATTTCTCTAACTTGGTCAATACAAGAGGAGATCTCTTCGCAAAAGACACTGACCCTTCCGGCCGGTGGCCTATATAAATTACAGTAAATTAGATTTTTAGATCTGGGATATTTCACATGAAAACATTGCAACTCTAAGTGAATGCTTTGGTGATTAAGGTTGACCAGAGCCTCGTACTCTAAATCATTATTGAGGAAAGCGCATAGACCGCCCCCTAATTTAGCCGAACGGTCCAGCCTTTCTAAAGTATATCCGTCCAATTGGAAGTTAGAGTCTAGCACGGCTTGTTTGAGCCATGTTTCACTTAGTGAGAATATATCAAAAGCTACATTCTGGAGGTCTAGTTTCAGTAATTGCCATTTATTGCAAATTGAACGGACGTTTAAATGGAAATACTTGCGTCCTTTAATGCTAAATACTTCTGCGATAGTTTTTCTCAAATTACAAACTATGTCAGTAGTTAGATACTGTTTTTAATTCTTGTCTGATAGGCCCTAACATAGTATACTAAAATAAAGTAACATATATAGAGCAGAGTAAATTCCGCGACCACAGCGTGGCATGAGCCAGCCCCTAAGTAGTGCATAAATGGTGACAAGATTGACAGGTCGTGTGTAGATCTGTCGGTAAACCATACAACAAAATAATATAACTTACCACCTTTTAGGTAGGACGACAGTGGCAGGTAGCTAAGTATATAAAGTGTTTTCGCAAACCAAAATAAAAGAGAACATGGAATACGCTTAGTAGTAGAGACCAATATTAGACAGCAAGTGATCAATTTGTCCAGTAGGAGAACTGAGTATGCGTATAAATTTGAGAGGCTACATATGTAAGCAGGTGAGTAAATCATCAACTCACTATCCGAACGCACCATAGGCAATAGGTACAATACAACCAGTGACACTAACAGTAACATAAACAATTGGGCGGAGAGGTCACAGTGATTGGGCCTTATAGGTCTTGCCGTAGCACAATTGACAAAGACAATTAGTATAACAATAATGGTAACAATATCAGTATCAGTAAGTAGGTATGGTTCTTTGCAATTGGCATGTGCCAGGAAAGGATTACTGGAGGTTAAGTCGGTGGCTCCTCTCAATGTTCCTTGCCCAATCTTGGACAATATAGTCCTTAGCATGTAAGCCGTCCAATAGCGCACCATAATTATTCTGTGTCTCGCCGTAGATGCGTCGGTGCACCTTGCTCGTAACAGTGGGGTGAATCACCCCCCGGTCCAAGTTGTGGGACTTGACAAAGTAGTTGATGGCCGTAATTGCATTATCAAGGGTGGTCTGGTTGATATCTCTATGGTAATCCCTATTATAGGTGTCTAAGGACATGCCGCAAATTCCGCAAAAGATGGCACACGAGTTTGGAAAATAGAATTGCATGGCCTCAGTGACCCACTCAATTTGGTACTGCACGTGGTTTTCCAGAATATGACAATCATTCCACCTGAGAGACACCCGATTGGTGACCACACTTTTGACCGTCAGGTCGCATATCCCACCGAGGAAAAATACCAGTCTGGGTTGGTAATGTCGTATTGCCTCCTTACTTAGCTCAAAGAGGGGACGGAGTCCTTTGCCAGGAAGAACTTTTATGCGAATACTGTCATTCTGAATAAAGAGGTCTAGGTTCTTACCCCGTGAGTCGGTCAAAACTAGGGTTTTAACCCCGGACGGGTCGTCTTCATACATGCCGGCCATTGTCGTAGTTGGATGTAACGTGTAGGAAGGTGTGATTTCAGGTGCCTTGTCCCTCAGGTGGATTATCAGCAAGTGAACGTGCGGGTGCAGGTCCACTTGAATTTGACTTGGCACGCGTAGACCTGGGCTCACGTGGCGATCTAACTAGTTGGGGGGGGGCTTTCGCTGGCTTGACTGGCTTGTGGGAGGTCTTGGCGGGTGACTTCTGGTTTTGAGCGCGTCTACCATCGTTGGGGTCAAAAACTGGGGCAGTTGCCTGATCCACTACGTTCTGCTGAATTATTGTGTCGATATCGGCTCCACCAGTGGCTCCCAGGAGGGCATCTTGGTCAGACTCATCTTCCTGGCGATCGTGTGTAGAACTAGCACTACCATCTTCATCTTGTGACTCATCTTCAGATGCAATATTATGATTATCTCGAGTCTGGAGGAGAAGGTGCATTGGCCTGTGTTCCATGTTTTCTAGATCGGGCATAGCAGGTTCCTCATCTTCGTCATCATCCCCACTATCCTCTTCATCAATATCGTAATCATATACTTCGGGATTGAAGAAGTCATCATCATCTACATGGGGTGGGGGTGGGGCTGTTCTAACATATTCATTGCGTCTCAATTCCTCTCTAACCAGGCCCAGGATGCGGCCGTGGTGGTTCTGGCCTGGGATGTTAGTTTCATCCTTCATCAAAGATTCATTACTAATGTGAATACCAGTCCCCCAGTATAGATCATAGGTACATTCGGCCAATGGTGTCATGCCAGTATCAAGCAAGGATTTCTTAGCATCCTTACATTTGGTGAATTTGCATTTAAGGATGTCGGTCATCACCTGGATTTTGATTTTATCCCACACGGTGTGCTTTCCACAGCGGTCGCCCCACTTCTTAGCAACTCTAGGGCAGGTAGAACTAGCAATTGTACTGACGGCCTTTGTGTATTGGTAGGCCTGCTCGGCGCTGTTGAAATCCTTCCCGTTGAAGCTAAATAAACTTTTACTGAAGTTGGATAAGGGGGAGAATTCCCCCTGGTACCCTATAGCCCCTGATCCAATATCTTTGGTTTTCAAATCGGAAATTTTCAATCCAGTAGGGAGTTGGTCCAATTGATCGTGGGTGTATTCATTTTTATCTACCTTCAATTTACCTCTAGATAGCGAGACTTTGTGGGTTGATTTAGATGTTTTGGCATGGGCCAGTATGTTTCTCATATCGGCATGGCGTTTGGCCACTGCATCGGGCAAGTCCGGGTTGAAATAACAGTTCTTATAGCGCCGGTCACCCCTAAGTCTGGTCTTTCCTCTAAAAATCCGATTCCTGGTTTCTTCATCACGAAACTTAAGTATGATGTTTCGGTATGCATTTTTCCTTCTAGGTTTGACACCGATTCTCGATGCAAATTCGAGGTCGGCGGCAGTGAATGTAACATCAATGATTCGGCATAAAGCCGCCATTTTAGCCCAGGTAGGATTGCCCTCCCCCGGTTGTGTTTCATCTGCAGTTTCCACGAACCCCGATACAATGATATGTTTTTTTCTTTGGCCGCGATCTAATTCTAGGCAGTAGTTTTCAAGGTTTTTCGTAACCAAATTAACGTGAGACAGTTCCAGTTCAAGTTGCTGAATTCTGTTATTAAGACGGTTGGCATATGCCTGTATTCTACCTACTTTTGCTTGGGTGGGAATAAATTGTAGCCTCCAGTTTTCTTCCAGGGCACCAAGTCGATCCTCCATAGTTATGTAGATAGGGATCTCCAGCAATAGGTAAACACAATAGGTGAAAAGTCCGTGGATAGCTCACTGAGTGCACATATACAACATTCACTAGTATTGAGTGTATGTAGGTAGGCAGGTACCGGTGTAACACATACGGTATGCGGTGGATGTGCCCCGATTTGAAATCTCCATGTAGTGATCACAGTTTGTAATCCCGAATTATGCACAGAACGGTTAATTAAATAACCAATAGAACCACCTTAGCAACATAGTCCAACTCAGATGATAACATGATGGTGAAGATGGATGAATGTGAGGTGAATAAGTCCACATAGGCTGGGGTTTTCTCACAATCGAGAGAGCGGGTGAGAGGGACGTCCGCTCGCCATGACCGTCAACACATACTTTCGGTGTTTAAATACCAGGGTTGACAGAATTACAGGGGTGAATAAATACCTCTCTACTACTATTACAATATGGGTGTAGCAAAGTATGCTCTTTCTGAATTTTAACATCTTGGCCATGTAATTCGCAAGGCCATGTGGTCGTGAGTGCATCCGAAATTCAGGTGGCAAGAGACAGAGTTGAGTTTCATTCAAATATCCAGTGTGCGGACGTCCAAATTATAAAGCAGGCAAAAACTGGAATATAAGGTTTCCGAGTACAAGCGCCTGCAGTGATCGTACCGCCTTTAGCGAGAAAACTTAACAAAAATATATTAGAAGAATATATTTGAGGAAAAGTGAGCTTGTCACCACTCGGTGTATTAGAGGGATCCGTTGCATAAGAAATCCTTACGTGCTTCCATACTACGCAGCTGAAAAATAGGTTAGCAATGAATATCTATTATGCAAGACGCCACTGAAAAATGTCCATTCGTTGAGAGTTTGTTGACCTCAGTGTTTAGAAATATCCATCTGTTTAGCCCAGTTCCCAGTGAGTGATAGATGGTGAATGGACGTTAATAGCTCTATTTGTTCCATTCTTCTCCTGCACCAGCTCGGGGAAAACAGGTGAAGGAAATTAGAGCCTCGTCCAATGGATAAAGTATGTTGTCTTAATGGATGGCTTTTTAAATGGGGATTCTCTGCAATGAATGGCATCTTAGATTGCTTGCATTGTAACGAGGAGAGCTGAGTGTAACACTTCGGCTGCCATTGAGATGTGTTCCTGGAAAATGAGTCATTAGTTGCAAAATTGATATTTTTAAAAGTGTTTTATTAACAAGATCTCTTTGAAGGAAAGCTCTGATGTCTTAGGTATTTAGCGCTTCAGGTCATATGAATATAAGTATTAAATTTCAAGATTGTATTAAATATACCCATGCATTTCTAAGGTCATCATATAGGGTATATTTAGCTACTTTACAAGTAATTGTCCACCCATAGATATTGCAAACTTTGTTTTCAATGATAAAAATATCAAACTTATGAAGTAGAATAGTTATTAGATATCATACTGTTTACTATCATTGGAATCGACTTGATCTCATCTTTCCAAATATGATGGTATCTCAAAATCAATTTTCTGCGACTTGTGAGTCCTTTTATTAAGACCCTGCCCACACACAGCCAATTAGTTCCCGATTGCCCCCGGATTTGGATCTCCTGATGTATTATAGGACCTCATTTCAAATCCTGGTTTATGTTTTTGAAATAACATAAACCAGAATTGGAAATGAAATCCCAGGATTCATCGGAAGACCCAAATCGGGGGACAATCAGAAGGCAAATCGGCTGTGTGTGTGGGCAGGGTTTAAAACACATAACAAGTGTGATAATAACTAAGGCATTGGGGGCTGAGAGGGGATAAAAAAAACTGCTAAAACTGCTAAAACAACAATGTTAAAATATGAGTCAGCAGTTCAACTTGTAAATAAATTGCAGACATCAGAATGGAAACATTCTCAATACCCACGATCCAAATACACATACTCAATCTATATCAAAATGAAAATGGGTCCGACCTTCAGAAAATGTACAATCGGCAGATCTACACATTTAGTAAACTCTGCTAAATTAGGCTGTAAATTGGCCAATACTTGGTATATCGGAATATATTTGATATTGCCTTGATTCAAACAATTTGTTTGGTTGTGTTGAACTGAATTCTGAATTTCATTTTTGTCTTAAATTTGGGTTATTTGAGAGGATTGGTGAAGGCGATTTGTATATTTTCTGGCGATTTCACCCCGACCTGTTAATTTCACAGCACACCTGGTTTACCCAATGAATAAACACACATGCTGTCCTTTCACTGACAGGCTGTGCTTAGGAAAATAAACATTATATGGCTCATATTTTCAGAAAATGCACAATTGGCAGTTGTCCACATTTAGTAAATTTTGCCAAATTTGGCTGCAATTTGGCCAATAATAGGTGAATTCGAGTCTATTCAGCATTGCATTGATTCTAGAAATCTGTTTGGTTAGGTTGAACTGTATTTTGAACTTTATTTTCGTCTGGAATTTGGGTTATTTGAGAAGATTGGCGAAGTTGAATTGTCCATTTTCTGACGACTTCACCCATATCCGATTCAGTGGTAGACTCAGGTGGGGGACGCTGTGAAAGTTATTCTTGCACGAGTTCCATGTATATAAATCAAATCAATTTTCTTCAGAATAAATATTACACACCGTTCCCTTCTCTGCATGATCATGTCGAACAAGTTCACTAAAGTTGAAATGTCAATAGCACCTCGTCCTGATATGTTTGTTATACAAATGTACTATATACGCATTACTCTGAGAACAACGTATGTTGCACATTGCATAAGTCACTAGTGAGCTACTAGTCATCCTATGGAGTATATAATTTACATTCTTTACTAGTAATTGTTGACTCAAAGATACTGCAATGCTTTGTCTCAAAAATAAAAATATCAAACTTAAATTATAGAGAACCTTATTAGATACCCTAGTGTTTACTATCATTAGAATCGGTTTGATCCCATATTTCCAAATATGATGATATCTCAAAATCCATGTTTTTCGATTATTTTCCTATAACACATCACATATTATAGGTCAATACACCACACAATCTCAAGGCCTTCCCTATTACAGGAAGTATAACTATTATCTCCTGCATAGGATCGGTAGAATGGCATGTATTTCCCCACACAATATACACTAAGCTGTGGAAGTGTAAGGAGGGTGGGGCTGGTCTTCTACGTCGTGCAAGCTCAGCAGTATTTGATGGGTGGGAGAGCAGAGATTGACAACCTCCTGTTACGGTCCAGTGATCCTGGTTCCACCCCACCTGCCATGCGTAATAGAACTACCTCCAGGGTGTAGTAGACTTATCTATACATCTATGCATATATATATATACATATATGTGAAATATATGATATATATGTGATATGTTTTAGTAAAATAAGTCACAACTTGCACAAAATGGATTTTGAGATAACATCATATTTGAAACCGTGAGATCAAGCCGGTTCCAATGATGGTAAACATGAAGAACATCTAAAATGTGTTTTTATATTTTAAGTTTGATATTTCTAGTTTTAAAAAAAATGGATTGTCATATCTCTGGGTGGACATTTACTAGTAAAGTTGCAATATCACATATTCTATAAATGATCTATGAAAACCAAATACATGAAAGATGGAGGCTTGTGTTATAAAAACATGTATAACACATGGATATTGACAATAGAGGTATTAATAAATAGTCCATGCTGAACATGTTTTCATAGCATGTTTTTCTATAAATGGTATACTGTACCATTGGTCCCATAACTGCAAATCCCCTATTGCTATTGCCAAAATGCGCAGTTTCATCCTGACATGTTTTGATCCGTGCATGTATAACCAGCTGTTCACACAGATACCAATAATTATAGATAATGTAGGTGCTTTCAGTCGCAACTCAAGGACGAATGAATGAATACAGAGGGAGATGATTAAATGGCTCTAGTAGAAGGGTCAGATTTTCAGAAAATGTACAATTGGCAGTTCTACACATTTAGTCAATTCTGCTAAATTACCCTGCAATTTGGCCAATTCTAGATAAATTCGAGTATATTCAGAATTACATTGATTCTGGCAATCAGTTTGGTTAGGTTAAACTGTATTTTGAACTTTATTTCGGTCTGTAATTTGGGTTATTTGAGAAGGTAAAGTTGAATTGTATATTTTCTGACAATCTGACCCAGAAAGCACTAAGGCTCGGTTTGTTTTGTTTTCCACATCAAAGGGGAAGAACAGGTAGCAGCAGTAAACATGGTATTCTTAGGTATGCACCTCTTCTGACGTCCTCCAATCATGCCGAGACAAACCATGTCTTGTTATTTCATTTGTGTCTTACATCTTACATCTTACTGCTGTTCCTGCTTATAAATCTAATAATGATTACAGTATTTTGACATCGAGATCAAAGCTCCTTCCTTCACAATATGTACATAATACCTTGTTCTTATGTTTTCTTGTCTCCAATAATACTATATCACTTCTCTTTAATGAATCATTCTTGCTGTAATTACTGTAGCCTATACACTTAATTGTGAAACCACATTAAACCTTGTCATACCGAATGAAAACAAGGTTTTGTTTTGTCTTACGGAGGCTGGAAGCGACCGTAATGTACCTTCCTTGTATATAATTCTACTTATATTGATAGAAATGTATACATATCCTGCTAATTTGTGATTCCAATTCTGTTGCTGATGATATTTACCAGGCATCATGGACTTTCTACTGGAAATTATTGTATACAGGATTATGGGCCTGTCACAAATCTATAGAAATCTAGCTAACTAATCGAATGAAAGAATCTCATGAAGTATTGGATAATGTCAATTGCAAGAATCTTTGTATTAAATTCTCTTAAAAGCACCCTTTTTTAAAAACACGTCCTTTTATTTGCAGGAATTTTTATCCTTTAGAAAAACATTCAAATACGGCATTTCTTGGATTTTAATTTCGAAGGGACATACTGCTGAGCTATTCTTAACATCATATTTATTCAATTATTTTTGTTTATATTATGTGCCCAAATCATTATACATCTCAGTCTAAATGGCGTACCTTTGTTTTTTATTTGTTATTTTGAACAAAAAAACTTAAATAATTATAAAGACTTCTATGTGGAGGTATAGTCCCTTTTATGATATCTTCTAAAGAAATAGGGTCACTAGGTCACGAGTGAGTAGACCTCGCTTTCATCTAGAGCATCAGCCAGGCTGGCAGGAATCTAGGTCAGCTTTTATCTAGGTTATTAAACACCCGAGTGCAAAAAGGTCATTGGCAGATGGCTTCATGTTCTGAAGCCACTTCATAAGAAAAGACAATATGGGTCGGATTTTCGGAAAATGTACAATTAACAGCTGCACAAATTTGATACATTCTGCTAAATGAGGCTGCAATTTGGTCAATACTAGGTGAATTCGAGTATATTTGGGTTTGCATTGATTCTCACAATCTGTTTGGCTAGGTTGAACTGGATTTAGAACTTTATTTTGAATTGGGAAGTTGATTTGTACATTTTCTGAAAATTTGACCAATATTCTCCCATTCCGTCCCCCCTTATCTCCTTTGGTGTTAATAGCTCAGGATTCCGCTTTTATAGGTCAAGTCTTTCCCTTTCGCTGCATCTGTAGGTGACTGCTCTCCTCAGTCTAGGTCCAAAGATGAGAGAGTACCTTCAAACGAAGGGAAAGCCTCAAACCAGAAGTACAATTATAATTCCATTAAGACAGTCAAGGTCATTTTATTTCTATTAGAACGCTTACTGATAGGCCAGAAAAAACAATTAGCGAAGTAGGCGTCCAATCACTGATACACTGTTATTATCTGATCTTTTGGTTTGGACCTAGACTGTCTGAAACTTTCATCCTAGTTTATAATCTTGAATATTAACTGAAAATCTACAGATACCTCCGCTTGAATTCCGAAGAATCAGGCCACCATCTGCCCTAAATACCTGCATAATTTAGTTATTATCTGGTTTGACAGACAAATTACCTTAAAATGAATGATTGCAGTGGAGGGGATTCCCCCCACATCAAGGGTCTATAGGTAGGTGGTTTGTCTTGCTTCCAAGATGACAGTTATTTGATCTGAGATACAGAAGAAGAAGGGGGAAAAAGCACATCCCACAAGATGAGAAAATCATTGGTATTATCCTGCCAAATGAAAAGATCTCCCTCCACCACTGTCATTCTGCTTCCCTTTCATTGGGCTTCCTGGGTGATGCCTCTCTCAACCAGAGGGCGGCTGGGTGGGTGGGGGGGGGGGGAGGGAGGGAGGGGGCAGAAGGCAATTTCAAGCTAGGACAAAACAACTCAAACTGCCTCACCCCTCTTCAATAGAACTGAAATCTGAAAATAATGTTATATCATAGATATATATTTTTATTCAAGATTAATTCATTACAATTACATTGATACAGAAACAAACAATAGGTTTCAGTCCTCTGCTCATTTGCAGGTCTACCTCGACAACCCGTTGACCAAATAAAATACAATATCATTCCATCAATAAGATACTTTTTATCTAACAATTCATTTGTTGTTTTCCAAACTAACCAATACAATGCTCGACTATTCTAGCAATCTTATTTTGTGGTTATTAGATTCTGAGTTTTGTATTATTACATCAAAATTATCGATGAGGGTTATAACATAGCCATTAACCATTACAAGTCAGGCAGATGCAATAAATACCATTAACTATTTATTTCAAGCCCCTCGCATGAAATGTATTGAAATATAAATCTTTGTTTCTGGTTTTGAATGGTCATTACGTAGCTAAGAGCTACTGAGAAAGACCAATTCGAACTGTTATTGTACACCTATACAATACACATATTTTTATTGAACCCCACTTATCGCACGTCTCAAGTGAAATGAGCACATAATAAATAGAAGTATTTGAATAATATTATATGCGAGTCCCACACTCTATTTATAGGCTGGGAAAGCTACCAAAACCTACTAGGTCATTTCCAGGGGGACCTAACTACATGCAGAGGAGTGGTAGAGTGAAGAAGAGGGGAAGGAAGCGCGTTTGTCTCGTATTCATACAGTCATATTTAGATCAGACATATAATTCACATAGATATCACACCAACTCAAAGGCAGAAATAACTGCAATAAATGTAATAACTGAGAATACAGCTTTAATTGAGACACTCCAGTACCAATGACACCCAGCCGTAGATAGCGCCCTGGCAAGGACACCGATGATAACTCAACCTCCTGTCTTCACCTCCTTCCGAGCACTCAAAGCGCATGCCCCGGTCTAACCCAGCTCTCGTTTTCTCTCGCTCTGTGCGTGACCCCGCGAGATGACCTCTTTGATCCATCCACCAGCGTCTCCCTGATGCGCAGCGCCCTCTTTGATGTATGAGGAGAAACAAACTGGGTCCATTTACGGACCGTTAGGCTCGCGTTACTCGGAGGTCCGTGCATGTAAATATTGGTCATATGTAGAGTTATATTGACACTACCAGCCAATGGAACATCCACTGAGGTGGTGTGCTATAAATACCCTCAATAGGGGACTTGCATGTACCACTGCGCATGTCACTGTCAGTTGCAGTGCATCTTGGGATTGATTATGTTGAAATCTCACCTAAAATATTTGGCAAGATTTTTATCGAAACTAAGAAGAATGTTTTGACCAATATCATAGCTTTTATGAATTATCTATGTAAACCAAATGCATGATGGGAAAGATGACTTTTTTGTCATGCATAAAAACGTATAAAAGTACAAATTTTATGCCCGAGAGTTAACTATCATTGGAATCCACTTGATCTCATCTTTTCAAATCTGACGGTATCTCAAAATCCTTTTGACTCATTTTCCTGAAACACATCCTTCAGGACGAATCATTCATACATTCACGCCCATGTGACGATGCTACTATTGACGACAAACCCCTCGATGCATGCATACATGTAGGGAGACATTATATTATTGAGGCTGAGGAATGTATATATATATTGGCAAGCCAGTGCTTGCTTATCGATCCATCTAAAGAAGCACAGCCAAAAAGACTGCGGCTATACATGTATTCAAGGGATCTATAAAGGGGTATAATCTAGCTGCAGGGACGTAGGGGGACAATCCGCCTCGCATTGTTGTGTTATATCTGTGCAGTGCCACCTAACAAATGGCTAACATGTCTCTGGGTCAGATTTTCAGAAAATGCACAATCTACAGTTTTACACATTTCGCAAATTCTGCTAAATTTGAGTGAAACTTGTATTCTTTATTGGTTTCATACAATAAATCTATCTGTCTGGTTATGTTGAACTCTATTTTGAACTTGATTTTCGACTTAAGTTTGGGTTATTTGAGAGGTTTGGTGAATTGTACATTTTCTGGAGACCACCCAAATACCCCGTATGTATTGATCATTTCTCTTTCTCTTATACATAGACAAATCTAAGTCTAACACATTGTTAGTTCTTTGAATCGTGACCAAGTTTATTATTTCTGATTTTATGATAACATAATTGGGATGCGTCACCGGAAAATGAGTCACAAGTTGCAAAAAAATGAATTTCGAGATATCATCATATTTGGAAAGATGAGATCAAGCCGATTCCATTGTTGGTAAACATTAAGGACGTCTAATAAGTGTTTCTATATTTTATGTTTGATTAATTTCTGTTTTATGAAAAAGCAATATTTCTAGGTGGGCAATTACCAGTAAAGGAACTAAATTTATTTACACCGTAGGTTGAGCCCCGAAACGCAAGAATATATCTAGTAGATTGTCTTGGAGTTTGGTACATGTTTTGGTATAACTGAAAGCGCTAACATCCCCAAAGATTAAACAAATCAGACAAGGAATTTTAGAGTATCAATCACTTTGAGAAATATCTATTTTGCGACGCGTGGCTCATTTTCCTGGAACACACTACAAGTGTGTTGTGTCATAGCAATCGCTCAAGTGAAAGCGGTCGCGCCTGTGAGTGATAATGAGCAAAGTGACAATAGGAGCAGATTTACTAAATTTACTCAATGAAATTCTGATGTGGACGTTTTTGAAGCAATATAAAAAAGACTTTCCTCACAAACTTTTGTCAAATTTCCTCACAAATTTTAGTCAAATTTTGATCAAATAATGGGTTGGAAAACAAAGGAACAAATATGACAACATCTTTAGTTTCTGGCGGATTTTAACTGATAGTGCAGCTTTGAATGATATATTGAATATAACAGTTATATTGTATTCAATATTGCACTGGTTTTAAGTAACCACCAAACATGAACGATTTGGGAACAAGTGTCAAAATGTCCTTGATATAGTTGTGCTCAGTGTCCCCTGACAAAATTATAGTGACATTAACAATTTCACTGACGTTGAACTCTATTTTGAACCCTACTTCTGTCTTCAATTTGGGTTAATAAAGAGAATTGGTGAACCTGAATTTTACATTATAAGCCTTCAACACTTTGCCTGCCCGTGAGCTGTGTATTAAATACAGGCCAGCACAACAAAGACTACACAAGTGGAACACATAGGTGGGTCAGATTTTCAGAAAATGTACAATTCAACTTTACCAATCCTCTCAAATAACCCACATTTAAGACAAAAATGAGCTTCAAAATGCAGTTTAACATAACAGAACTGATACTTTAAATCAATGCAGTACCAAATATACTCAGATATGCCCGATATTCATCATTTTTCAGCTGGATTTAGCAGAATTTCGTCAATGTGTAGAGCTGCCAATTGTACATTTTCTGAAAATCTGACGCAGTTAATATCTACTGCTGTCATCATCAGCTGTGTCAACAGATAGCGCTCCGGTAGATAGGAAATAGGTCAAATGAATAATCCATATTGCTAGGTTTTTGTTAAATTCTATTCATAGACTCAAAGCATAGGGGCTGTGCTTAGGATACCACACAAATCAATCAAACCGTGCAGATGGTAATTCTACTCCATTCAGTGTTACATATCAGGTTCAGATCGTGCTCTTTGCTTTGAAACACGTGCATATCGATATATGTGTGAAATCGCAAAAATAAGTTTTAATTCGCCTTCACCAATCCTCTCAAATAACCCACATTCAAAACAAAAATGAAGGTTGAAAATACAGTTCAACATAACTGAACAGATTGTTTGAATCAAGGCAGTATCGCATATATTCAGCTATGCCTTAGTGTAGATCATTGTTCAATCTAATTTAGCATAATTTCCTAGATGTGCAGACAGTAGAGTTAGTCAGTTGCTGATTGTGTATTTTCTGACGGTCTGATCCATATATATGTCTATATGTTCACCATACAGGCATATTTACCTGCAGTTTTAGAATACTTAATCATATATTCTATTGCTAGACTGACTTAACTTTATGAACGTTATTAGAGTTTATGTGTGGTAATATATATTTGGTATCAGAAAATATATGATGTCGCAAAAATGGATTTTGAGTTTTTTTTTAATACAAAGAATTACGTAAAACAAAAAAAGTTTAACACAATAAAACGAATTATTTTTAATCAAGGTGATACAAAATATTCGAGATCAGATATACCTAGTAATTATCATTTTTAAATTTGCGCATATTCTTATGTCGTGCATATAATTATTTACCTGTTATATTCATATATGTAATGACTACAGACGAAATATCAACAATCCTGTTCAAGGATGTACAATTTATATGAATAAAAATGTTTACAAACCAAACCAATTGGGTGAAATCGCTAGAAAATGTACAATTCACCTTCAGCAATCCTTTCAAATAACCCAAATTTAAGATGATAATATGGTTAAAAACTCAGTTCAACATAACCAAACCGATCGTTTGAATTAAGGCAATATCAAATATATTCAAATATACCTAGTTTTGACCATTTTTAGTGGCTAATTTAGCAGGAATTACTTAAATTTTTAATGTGTGCAGCTGTACTGAAAATCGGACCCAATTATGGGTTGAAGTTAGGGCAGAAATGAAGAGACCACAACAAATAATATTGAATTGATTGGGGGCGGGGGTGGGGGCGGGGGGGGGGGGGATGAGCTCACAATGGTCGATCATCATTCATGACAAGACCATGTGCATAGATCTGCATACCATCTGAGTCCATGGGTATTTGCCAGGCGGTATGGCTGTTGAATTACCAACTGAAAACACGAAATTCCATGAAATCAAATCTCAATGGGACAGGAAACGAATATTTATCTTTTTTGGTCTCATCGGTCTTGTTTTGAAATCAATAAGCGGCCGAGGGCTGTCACAATCCTTTTTAGTTTTGTGTCGGTGACGGGAGAGCTGCCATTTTCCTACAACGCAAAGATGATGACGATCTCAATGAATGCTCAGTCATCGTCCGAACAGTCTAGGCCCAAAGTTGAGAGAGTCCCTTCAAACGAAGGGAAGCCTCTCGCCTCAAACTGCAAAGAGTCATTATAATTCCATTAAGACCGCAAAATGTCATTATAATCCCATTAAAACGTCGAGTTCTAGGACAAGAAACCGATTGACTAGGTAGGCTGACATACCATTCTTATCTGATCTGAGGGTTTGGACCTAGAGTGCGAAATCAAGACCTACAGGCTTGAATACAGTGTGAATATCGACTATATTTGTGATGTGCTACTGATAAATGAGTTACAAGTCGCACAGTCAATATTAAATTTTCCAAGTGATATATTCACAAGATCGGTCAGATGTTCCGAAAATGTACAATTCAACTTCGCCAATCTTCTCAAATAACCCAAATTTCAGACGAAAATAAAGTTCAAAGTACAGTTCAACCTAACCAAACATATTGCTAGAATCAATACAATGCTGAATATACACGAGTTTACCTAGTAATGACCAAATTGCAGCCTGATTTAGCAGCATTTACTAAATGTGTACAGCTGCCAATTCTACATCTGGTTCATATCTTTTTGTAGGAATGATTTCATTATTGGGTATCTTGTCATTGACATCGCATAAATACATGTATCCAATTTCAAGACAGTTTAAAAAATATATCCTTGCGTTTCTAAGATCATCCTATGGAGTATATTTAGCTACTTTACCAGTAATTATCCACCTAGAAATATTGTAGACTCTTTTATCAAAAATTAAAATATAAAATATAAAACAAGAAAATACACTATAGCTGTTCTAATGTTTACCCTCATTAGAATCGGCTTGATCTCATCCTTTTTAATATGATGATACCTGTTGCGTCCCAAAGGACATTTGTACTAATGAAGAAATTGGTAGAGTCTGGCCTTTTTGCGACTTGTGACTAATTTTTCTGTAACAAATCCTATATTAGTAAATGTGATGTGTTTCAGGAAAATGAGTCATAAGTCGCAAAAAAAGGATTTTGAGATATCACCATATTTGAATAGATGAGATCAAGCCGATTCTAATGATAGTAAACTAATAATCTGATGAGTTTTTCTAGATTCCAAGTTTGATGTTTGTATTTTTGAATAAAAGAATTAGAATATTTCTGGGGGGCAATAAACAGTAAAGTAACTAAATATACTCAATACGAGGACCTTTAAAACGAAAGGACATATTACATACATTGTCCTGAAATTTTATACATCGATTGATTTAGCTATAAGTGATAAACTCCACAAACATCAGGACATTCCAATAAAGTGATCTTGTAAAATAAACACTTTAAAAAATATCATTTTTGCGACTTATGACTCATTTCCCTGAAACAGATAACAAATGTGGTACTTTATTAAAAGGCGTCCCTATAGGGATTGAACATTCTTTCTGATAAATATGTACATGTAATAACCAGCGGGTTGAAAAACTAACTCATGAAACACGGCTTGATGTGGCTTAAGGAACATTTGCATTACAATGGCCGATTATTGTATGGCTGCCACACGGCAAAAAACACAATGTTAAAGTACTGCAGTTGGCAAGTATCGCCTGGCTGGTCGTGGTAATGGGAATAGACCTTTAACCTTATTTACAAGTGTTCTCACATTTATCCGATACCTCTCTCCAAATAGTTGTGTCTAACAAGTATTTAGTAGACGAGCTGGTAAATGCTAAGTGATCCGGTACAGTCTAGGCTCCAAGTTGAGAGAGTCCCTTCAAACAGAGGGAAAGTCTCTAGCACCAAACCACAAAACGCCATTATAATCCCATTAGGACCGCAAAATGCCATTATAATCAGGGATCACTGACGTAATATTCTTATCTGATCTGAGAGGCTCTAAACCTAGATTGGGTAGTTTTGTAAATAATGCTTAATACATTCGGAAGTTGAACAACACACAAAGTAACTCCAAGATATTTAATATTTGGCTGTTTTATTGAATTGAATGCGTTTCTATTTTTTCATAATGTCTCTGCGTTTCTAAGGCCATCCCAAAGAAGCATATTTATGTACCTTACTAGTGATTGTCCTTCAGAAATATCAGTAACGTAATAACGTAACGTAAATAAAGTTTTACAGTATTGCAATCTGCCTTCTCAAATCTTTTAGAACAATTGTGATAATATCTCAAAATCCATGTTTTTGCATGTGAAGAAACATTTTCATCTGACACATCACAATTTAATTCTGCAACACCTGCTTTCCGATCTTATGGGTGAAATCGCCAGAAAATGTACAATTTGCCTTTACCAATCCTCTCAAATAATCCAAATTTAAAACAAAAGTGACGTTCAAAATACACTTCAATAAGACCTAACAGATTGTCTGAATCAAGGCAATACCGAATATATTCAGATATACCTAGTATTGACCATTTTGCAGTTTTACCTTATTTAGCAGAATTTACTAAATGTGTAGATTTGCAAATTGTACATTATCTGAAGGTCTGACCCATATTCACTTAAAATGACACGAGAGGAAAGGCCCCGTTAAATACTCAATCCCACGCTCAACCAAGAATGACAATCAAAACGCAGTTTACGAATGCCTCCAACCAGTAAACCGAAGAAAGGGAGTTTTTGAACACGCCCACAGCCAGCTAGGCATTATGATTGGCAGACTAAATGTGGTTAGCCATGGCACGAGTGAGTGTAGGAGGGGGAGGGTCGGATTTTCAGAAAATGCACAATCTAAAGTTCTACACACCTCCCAAATTCTGCTAAATTAGAGGGAAAGATGATAAATACTAAGTATATCTGACTGTATTCTGTATTTTATTCATTCAATAAATCTGTCTGGTTATGTTGAACTGTATTTTGAACCTGATTTGTGTCCTCAATTTGGGTTATCTGAGAAGATTGGTGAAGGCTACTTGTACATTTTCTGAAGATTTAACCCAGCAGGAAGAGGAGGAGGAGGAGGAGGAGGAGAGACATAAATGTATCATCCCCTCTCACTTTGAAGTGGGGAAAATCAAAGCTTAAAAACCTGATGTAAAATCAATTGTCTCAGCTTGGTAGTGCATGGGCATGGACAGATTAACTCGTGGAGAGGGGGAAGGGATATGTATGTAATCAAGGGGATCAATCATAGGCATTGACTTCCACACGACTACCTCAATCATATCATAGACATGGATTAGCATACAAATCCAGGGATTAATGACATTAATCTATAGGAGTGGTTCGTTCATGAGCAATTGATACATGTCTGTGGAGTTGCTCTTGTATGAGGCTTTTTACAGTGGCTGGGGTGGTGTGGTTTAGAGTAATACACCGACAGCTTTTGCTGTATTGTTTTTGTATTCTATCCTTAGTGCAACACAGAGCAAGTTGTTAGTTCCTCTTTTAACACAGTCATTGGGGAAATCGCCGGAAAATGTACAATTCACCTTCACCAATCGTCTCAAATAAACCAAATTTACGACAGAAATTAGTTTCAAAATATAGTTCAACATAATCTAACAGATTGTGTGAATCAAGGCAATACTAAATATACTAAGATATATCTAGTGTTGACGATTTGTCCGGTCTAATTTAGCAGGATTTATTAAATGTGTTGATATGCCAATTGTACATTTTCTGAAAAGCTAACCAATTTTGCCATAAGCTTAATTATAATTAACCAGATAATTATTTTCTTTGTTAGAAATTATTTGGAATGCAATGGAAGAAAAAGTAGAGAATGTTCAGTTATTGAGTGATATTAGCGGACACTGTAGATTTAAACATTAATATCGATTGTGTAAAACATCGACCTTGTATTTATATGTAAGACTTTTATTCAGCTAAGCCATAATCCATTTGCATTCTTCTCAGTCAGTAGCTGGACCCATTTAAGTCAGGAAAAATAATAATAGAAAAAATATAACATCAAATAAATACTATCTATAGCATATTCTACATTGATTTATAAACCTTTTCAAAATAAAACTATATATGAAAACAGCACAATAGAGGATTTGCATAGCCGCCATTTTGAATCTTGATTAGCACGGAATTATGGAACTGATGGTACAGTGTAAAATATATAGAAAACATGCCATGTTCAGCACAATATCTATGTGTTATACGTGTTTCCATGACACAAGTCCCCATCTTTCCCATCATGCATTTTGTTTGATAGATCATTTAAATACAAGTTCTGATTATTCTGGTGAATCGATACAAAATATTGCCAAATATTTGTATGTCAGATGTCAACAGAATCCATCCCAGCATGCACTGCAGTAGACATGCGCAGTGAGATATGGGTCAGATTTTCAGAAAGCATCTCTACAAATTTGGTAACTTCTGCTAAATTAGACTGAAACTTGCGTATATCAGTGTAAACTTCTCTTTTCTCTTAAATTGGGGTCATATGAATAGATGGATGAAGTTGAATTGTACATTTTCTGAAAATATGACCCATATCCAAATCCCCTATTCAGTGTGTACAACCTATGCAACATGTAAAGTCCCCTCTAAAAGCTCAATACTATTACCAAGTCATTATAAAGTTACTTTCTGCCAGAAGTCATGTGCGTTTCACATTTACATTCAACCTACACCTCCCCCTCTGTGCAAGGGCCAGACCACACCGGGTGCATTCGGAAACTCCTCTCTCCTCACCCCCATCAGGGGGGCCGGAATAAGTAACCATCAAACTCGCCAGTCTCGGCGCCAGGATGCAAGTCAGAGGGAGACTTCTCTCTTATTTTTCCTCGGCTTTTCCGGTGTTGGTAGTGATTATGTTTGTAATGGGTCAAATTTTCGGAAAATGTACAATTCAACTTCGCCAATTTTCTCAAATAACCCGAATTTCCGACGAAAATAAAGTTCAAATTACAGTTCAATCTAACCAAACAGATTGCTAGAAACAATGCAATGGCATATATACTCCAATTTACCTAGTATTGACCAAATTGCTGCCAAATTTTGTAAAATTTACTAAATGTGTACAGCTGCCAATTGTACATTTTCTGAAAATCCGACCCTTGTAATCGAGCGTGGTGGTGTTCGCAAATGTATCTTTGGTGGGAGATTATGTGTCAGAGGTAATGTGGGTACATGCTGAGCCTTGGAAATACTGGTCCGGTAACCAAGAGCTTTATTGACAATAAAAGAAGTTTTCGATTACTTCCTCTCCCTGTGAGGTGAGCTATCAGGTGTGGGGACTTTAAGGAAGGTTTTCTAGATGGGTCAGATTTTCAGAAAATGTACAATTGGCAGCTGTACACATTCAGTAAATACTGCACAATTAGGCTGCAATTTGGTCAATATTAGGTGAATTAGAGTTTATTCGGTATTACATTGATTCTAACAATCGGTTTGGTAAGGTTGAACTGTATTTTGAACGAAATTTTCGTCTGAATATTGGGTTATTTTAAAGGATTGGTGAAGGTGAATTGTACATTTTCTGAAAATCTGACCCAGATACCTTCGTACCTCATGTCGGCCATGACACACCTTTGACAGGATGACATTGTTGTATGGAAACATTAATCTACTTTTCCATTATCATGTAGATCTCTACTGCTTTCGCATATATAATAGATGATAAGGGTCAGGTCGTCAGAAAATGTACAATTCGCCTTCACCAATTTTCTCAAATAACCCGAATTCAAGACAGAAATGAGGTTCACAACACAGTTCTCCATAGCTAAAATGATATTCATAACCAACACCATACCAAATATACTCAGATATGCCAAGTAATTTTCCTTTTAGAATTTACTGAATATGTAGAGTTGCCAATTGTACATTTTCTGATGATCTGACACATACTACTCTAAAGCAGCTGCTTCTGTAAGTACGTTTTTTTTTATATCCACAGAGATTTTATTCATGCAGTGTACAATTATACATATAATTCCCTCGTTCCCAGTGTTTCTCTGGCACTGCATGAATGTAGCAACTGTGTCTGCTCATTGCGCTAGGAGTGAGTGAGTGAGTGAATGAGTGAGATTGGTTGCTTTACGCCCTTATTAACACATTTAATATGGTTATATCAAGGGTGGGAGAGCTGAGAGGGAGGCAGTTTATGATCATACCCAGGAAATAGAGATAGAGAAGTAGGGAGAGAGACAGAGAGAGAGAGACAGAGAGAGACAGAGAGAGACAGAGACAGAGACAGAGAAAAAAAGATTATGGTACAATTCAAATTCATTACTCTATGATTTTTTCTATTTTGATGATTGAAAGTATAATAAACCTGTTAAATAACTCGTTGGTTTCAGTCGCTTAGAATATTGCACTTGTTGCTACGCATGTGTGCCATATTCAGGCCCCTTCAACCAACATGTTAGTTAACCTGTATATAATATATAAAGGCTATCGTAAACAGTAAGATACTTCCAAAGAACAAGCTCAAGATTGCTCATAAAAGTTTACGATATCTTAAACCCATATAGTTTAGTTAGTTTAGGAATACGATATTTGTTGATGAAACACCCACTCACATACCATATTTTCAAGCAAATTATTTCTGTGGCTAGTATATACATATTATAGTTGAATGACAAAGTTCGAGACGTTTGAATTAATTTATATTGCTACCAGTCTGCTCAATTGAATATCTGTTTTTTCGAATTATGATGATTTGCAATTTGGCAACGCACGAAAAGCACCATACATATGGTCATGCATAATTTAATAATGATAGTTTAAATGTTTGTGGCCAATACAAATATTTAAACAAAATACACAATCGTGAATCTAAACCTTACCAAGCTCCTGTAAAAACTAGTTTATTTTCTTAAACCCATTCAACACCTCAGTGGCAAGCAGTTTAAGCTTAAGCTTAATGTCTTAAGTCCATCCCAACCCTGAGCTGAACCCACCACTTACTGTCCCCTACAGTTAACACCCCCTGAGCACTCAGCTGCGGACTCGTAGTCTCCACTGTTGGTGTTACCACTCATACCGTCATTTTACGAGGAATCACTGGCATTCAGAGCAGCAGTAAATTGCCTGTAATTGCCTGTATTATCAATAATGCGACTTGACAGAATGTGTTTGCAGTGTAGAAGGGTAATTATATGTGACAGGTCTCTCAATAGATGTGTCGCTTTGGTCTGTAAGGAATTCTGTCAGAGGCAACTACTGTTAGTTCTAATTATGATAGGACAAACTGATGGGCTAGCCTGAGTCATTGCTCATCCTATACCTGGGGTATTGTGCCAGATAAAGCGATGAATGATTAATAATGGGAGACTGTATATTTGAGTTAATTGCTCATTTGCTGAGGAAGGATTTATAGTTGTATAATAACATGTAAGGAGCACCTGATTCAGAGTTAAGAGATTTATATTAAATTGAATTAAAGAATACTTGATTTCTGAAAAATACTTACATACATAGGGAATGGCATTTATATGACGTCCATTACGAATGAGTTAACCATTCAAATCTGATACATTATAGTAATAGAATGTGAATATTAAAGACTAGAGGATAATTGTATACATTTCGTATTTTTTATTCTGGTCCATTCAATCAATCATAATATAATTCTGGTTGAAGTTAATTGTAGTTATTCAAAAATTAATATTCTCTTTTCTCACCACGCTTTTACAGTAGATATTTTTCTAGAACTGCCACTGTGTAGGAATTACACAAAATTCCCTAGTAATTGGACACATATTCTTTTTATTCAGAAAGGCCGCAAAGAAATAATGAAACAATGTACTAACCATTGAATATTAAACTTGTTCATTTTATCCTATGTCACTGCATATATACAAAAACTTAACTGATGAAGGCAAGCAGTGGGAGATCAAAATCCTGATCTAAAACCTTAATCAAATTATGAATAATGAATGCCTAAATATATTTAATATTGCATTGATGAAATTTAAACATCTTTTGAATCTTATTATTGTCTTAAATATGGGTTATTTAAGGGAATTGAAGGAGAATTGTAGGTACATTTTCTGGCTACTTTATCAATGAATAGCATGTGTCAGCGGTGATGACAACCAGCTAGAGTGCCAGACACACATATATAGACTCCCCTCTAGTTATAGAAAATGACAGCCCTGTGTGTGTCCTATATATTCACCCCTCCTGTCAGCACATTCTGCCTAATAAATATATCTCCATCATAGCTTTCTTATATGCAGGAATGGTATAGTGTTCCCTCTAACATTTGGTCTGGTCATACAACCAACCATAGGGCCATAATATCTATATGAGTGAAATCACTGGAAAATGCACAATTGGCTTTAACCAATCCTCTGGAACAACCCCAATTTAAGACAAAAATTCGGTTGAAAATACAGTTCAACATAACCAAGCAGATTGTCTTACTCAAACCAATATCAAATATACTCAGATATACCTAGTATTGGCCATTTTTCTGTCTAATTTAGCAGAATTTACTGAATGTGTAGATCTGGTGATTGTACAGTTTCTGAAGATCTGACCCTTTTATATATATTATTGCGTTCAGTGAAGGGCCCTCTCCCATTAATTGGTGGAATATATGCTGCCTCCTTAGTTTCTGTCACTCAATCTGCTTCATTATGAATTGTCATCTAGCATAGCGTGACTTAGCATCAGGGACCAGGGGTGTGTTTCATAAAAAATAAGAGGAAATTGTATGCACTCAACGGAAGACAGACATATCTAAACAATAGTTTACTTAGAATGTCGGACCACCTTATTGTAAAAGGATCTACTGCAATAAATAATTCTTGAATTGAATTGAATGATATAAGCTACATCATACGATGAATTATAAGATTATCATACGATGTATCTCACGATATATGATATTGTCTTGAAAGTTACAGGTCTTTTTCCAAGAGGGATTATATATAAAGAGGCTCTTGAACATAATACAATTACTTGTTTTGTACACTCGTAGGGTTTGCCTAATTATCAATAATATTCTTTTACTAGATATGCTCTTGTGCCATAAATAAATCATAACTAATAAACAGTATCCCACCTTTTACAAACGGTCTTAAATTAAAGATTTCTTGTAAATGTTTACGATACCTTAAACCCACATACGACACTCTTATATTTACGATTAGGTCATGCGATTTTGTTTTATGAAAGAGCCTCCTGTTGTATGAACTAAGGAAAGAAAAATTGTGTTTGGCTTTAACCAGATTATTGTACACAAAATCAAGAGGAAGTTTGATGTGTTTCAGGTAGATGAGTCACAAGTCGCACAGATTGGATTTTGATATATCACAATGTTTGAAAAGATAAGATCAAGCCGATTCCAATGATGGTAAACATTAAGGGCATCTAAGAAGTCTTTCTATATTTTTAACTTTGATATTCTTATTTCTGAAAGAAATGTTTGCAATATTTCTGGTTAGACATTTACTTTACTATAGTAAAGTAGCTAAATATACCCTATAGGATGACCTTAGAAATGCATAGATATATTTAACCACGGACTTGTAACTCATTACAAATCCGTGATTTAACACACAGTCTCGGAATTTGGTAACTCTATTCATACTACAGCCCCTTAAAAGTGAAAACATTCCCACAAAGTATCTCGTAAATAAATCACATTGCAAAATATCAATTTTGCGACTTATCACTCATTTTCCGATAACAGATCACAAATGAGAAGTTCGTAGAAGCTTTGTTTTGTAATATAACAAATTAGACGAAGGTTTCGGACAGGTATCTGTCTGAGAATTATTCCTCTTACACCACACATAAGAGAGCAGCAGGCTGAGTGAGAGTGTAGCTTCAAAGTAAAGTAGCTAAATACATCCTACGGGATGACTTTATAAAAGCATGATTTTATTTAACACACTGTCATGAAACATAATACATGTATTCATATGACTCTAGGGGATACATACCCTAAAAACGAAAACATTCCACACGGAGAGAAGTGAATAAAACACTGAATAAAATACAATTTTTGCAACTTGTGACTGATTTCCCTGCATTCCACAATTCAACACATTAGAAACATAAAGCTGAGCAGCAAATGGAGCAGATGAAGGCATGGCTTATCGAGCAGCTCCTCTAGTCCTACCCATTCTCCCACCCATCCTGCCTAAATCCCATTACGCACCATTACATGGCCTCATTACCCGTTACAACCCAATCACTATCTCATTCCTCATCCACGCCATTCTATCTAAACTTGTTACCAACGTGAGGCCTCCAATGTTATCCATACTTCTATTGCGGGAGGGGGATTTGGGGTTGGTCTGTCATTGAACTTCTCTAGTGAATATTTCTTCATGTAAACGCGGTCAAATATATCTACTTGTGGGTCAAATTTTCGGAAAATGTACAATTCAACCAATCTTCTCAAATAACCCGAATTTCCGACGAAAATAAAGTTCAAATTACAGTTCAATCTAGCCAAACAGATTGCTAGAAACAATGCAATGGCGAATATGCTTGAATTTACCTAGTATTGACCAAGTTGCTGCCTAAATTTGTAGAATTTACTAAATATGTACAGCTGCCAATTGTACATTTTCTGAAAATCCGACCCTTGTACTTTATTTTTTCACCATGTAACCTTTCAAAAGAATAAAAGATGGACATCAACTGGAAGGCCTGTTTGATGTTTATAATCTATTTGTAACACAAAGTTGAGAAATAACGAATATTTCAATTTCGATCTTATGTTTAGACTACTACTACAACAACTATTATTAGTACGAGCTTGCTCATATGTGCATCCTATAACCGGGAGTTCCATATCTGCGAACTGGTGTAAAACTGGTGCTTTATCGACGGGACTTGTTTTATGACGTCACGTCTAAAGGAAGAAAAAGGCACATATTGGTCAGATTGTCAGATAATGTACAATTCAACTTCGCCAATCTTCTTAAATAACCCAAATTTCAGACGAAAATAAAGTTCAAAATACAGTTCAACCTAACCAAACAGATTGCTATAATCAATGATAATGATAAATACCAGGTATATTTGAGTATATTTGGTATCACATTGATTTAAAGTATCAGTTCTGTTATGTTAAACTGCATTTTGAAGCTAATTTTTGTCTTAAATGTGGGTTATTTGAGAGGATTTGTGAAGGCGAATTGTACATTTTCTGAAGATCTGACCCATATGCGTTTCATGAAGACTTCGGCCTGCCGTTTATAGGGGACTTGCATGTGCCACTGCGCATGTGCAGTGCATGATGGGATAAATTCTGTTAAAATCTGACATACACATATTTGGGAACATTTTTATCGAAAATTGCACGAATATTTTCACCAATATCATAGCTTTTATAAATGATCTATGAACGCCAAATGCATTGTGGGAAAGTCGGGGACTTGTGTTATGGAAACATGTATAACATAAGGATATTGTCATCAGAGTGTTAATGAATCTCGCATGTTGAATATGTCACGTTTCCTATAGACTTTAGACTGTACCACTAGTCCCATAATTCCATGCGAATCAAGATTCGAAATGGCGGCTATGCAAACCCCCTATTGGGCGAAATACATACAGTGAGAACAATGAAGGAGGAATGAACGCCGGGTAAAAGTCTTCTGAGAGAAATAATTTCGAAGACGAAATAGTTTTGAGTGTGGAATCCCCGGACTCTCCCGGGACTGTTTTTATAGGAAGAAACACATCGAATGGCAATTCCACTCTTCCCCAAAGCATTTCCATAAAATGATTGGCTATGAAATCAATCGTACATTATTTTACTTTACTGAATTTGATTTGACTTCAATGCTTCAAATTCAAGGAACCTACAATCAATTTTAAAATGAAATCAAGAAGTCAATGAATAAAGCCCAAGATGTGGGCTCCAATAAAGCATACATGGATCAGATTGGCAGCAATTGTACAATTGGCAGCTGTGCAGATTAAGACATTTTGCTAAAGTAGACTGAAAAAATGATTACTAGCTATATATCAATATATTGGGTATATTGTTGATGATGGTTACGTCAAAGTGGATTTCAACTGTCAATTATGTTTCAAATCTTTTTCATTTGAGAGTATCGGTGAAGGCGAATTGTACTTTTTCTGTTGACTTAACCCAAGTAGAAACTGACATGTGACGGGTAAGATATTCAGAAAATGTACAATTTAACTTTCCCAGTCTTCTGAAATAACCCAAATTTCAGATGAAAATAAAGTTCAAAATACAGTTCAACCTAACCAAACAGATTGCTAGAATCAATGCAATGCCAAATATACTCGAATTTACCTAGTATTAACCAAATTGCAGCCTAATTTTGCAGAATCTACTAAATGTACGTATACAGCTGCCAATCGTACATTTTGTGAAAACCTGACCCAAGTAGAAACTGACATGTGACAACGCGCTATCATCAGTGATGCCTAAGTAACAAGAAGCCTTGTACATTTCACAGACATTCCCTCGTCCAATCAACGCCTGCCGCCCAAAATGTAGTTACGTCGGACTTACGTCATACTGGTAATGACGCTTACTTAGCTAGCTCCGCCCCCTCATCAACCAACCCTTTCTCTCTCCACAAGGTAGGGCGTTTGTCACCGGAAATGACGAAAGGATATTTCCGGTGGTAATGAGGGCGGTAATAGGGAGAGATAAGATCAGCAAATCCCATCGTGCATCCCCAGGGGGTATTATGGGTAACGGAAGGGATTGATGAAGGGAGTTACTGTGGTGAGACCTTGAGCTGCGGAGACACCTAGTGGTATGTTTGAGGCAACTTGCAATCGTTTGCTCTGAATATTTGGGTAAATTCTGATAAAATGAGATGGATTATGATTTTTTACATGCTTTTAACACTGCAATGGTGGTTTTCCTCTAGTACCTTAAAGTGTTTTTTTAACAGGACCTCTTTATTGAAAACTTCTGATTGTTAGTGGGTATAGAACTGATAGTCATATAAATCCATGTACTAAATTTCGGGAAATTGTATCAAATATATCCATGCGTTTTGAAGGCATTCGTATGGAGTATATTTAGTTATTTCACTGGTAATTACCCACCCAGAAACATTGTAAACTTTTTTTTTCAAAAATAAAAATATCAAACTTAAAATATAGAAATAATTATTAGGTGTTCTAGTGTTTACTATCATTGGAGTCCGCTTGATCTCCTCTTTTCATATATGGCGGTATCTCAAAATCAATATTTTTCGACTTATGACTCATTTTCCTAAAACGGATCACATATTCTTGCCACTGGTCAACTAAGCGCGCTTTAGACCACTCTGCCACACTTCATCCACAACTGTTAAGAACTAAGTCTATCCACTACTAAGACAATTGCCACTACTAGGATCATTGTTAGATATAATAACCAAAAGGGTTGTTTAAAAAAATACTTTAATTAATCAAATTTAACATTCGAGGTACGTTTCATTTGTCACAAAAGGGAGTTAAATAATAATTTCTTTTAATATGAACCATATTCCTTTAGATAATAGAATCTGGTACCTACAAAACTATAATAAATGTGTTTATAAGGGCGTAAAGCAACACATCTCACTCACTCACTCCTACAAAACTATCTGACAACACTTTTACAGTTAATGTATCTCACTCAAAATCAACTCCAGTATTATACAACGCTCACAAAATCAATGCTCAATAGTACAGTAATTTGAAAACCTGCCACTAGCTGGAGAACTTCCCCCTTGTAGCATTCACAAGATTGAAATACTTGTATTCAACCCAAATATCGAAATTTATTACAATTTTGGTATTGCGGTGATTTACAGAATCATTTAAATAAACATAAATAAGATATGTCGTAAACATAAGTCGACAGAAAGATAACCTCATATGTCTTTTAGGACATTAAGTCACACATCTTAATTTTCAAAATTAAAATATAGAAATACTTATTAGATGTCCTACTGTTTACTATCATTGAAATCCCCTCGATCCCACCTCCGATCCACTTATTGCAACTTGTGACTCATTTGTCTGTAGCAACATCATATATTGTGTTGATCCCAGATTGTGAACCACCAACACAACTTAAAACCCTGCCCATACACAGCCGATTTGCCCCCCGATTGCCCCCCGATTTGGGTCTCCTGATTTATCCTAGGATTTCATTTCCAATCCTGGTTCATGCTATTTCAAAAACATAAACCAGGATTGGAAATGAAATCTTAGGATTCATCGGAAGACCCAAATCGGGGGGCAATCGGGAGGCAAATCGGCTGAGTGTGGGCAGGGTCTTATACATCTCCTAGGCGATACAAGATATGTGAGATTGATCTGAAATCAAAGAAGGACGGGGGTGGGGGTGGGGGGTGATTCTGACTGATTATATCACTGGACACACTCTCCCTCCCATCCTCCCCTACCCCACCACCCCTCTCAATCTGACCTGATGGACTGATCTGTGTAAGAGAGGCTAGTAACCGGTAGATGGATCATGGTGCTGTTAAGAACCCGGAGAAACGATTGAGAATGATGGGAATACAAGTAGTCTTCCATTCTAGCAAAGGTAGCTTAGAATAGCTGGGAGAATTCTAATAGTCTAGGCTTGGAGTGTTTCTATTGAAATGGGAAAGTAGTGAGGAAGAATGTTATATATCTCTCTTAAAACTGGATGTATAGGAGGAACGCTCAAAGAATGATGAATTTATTACCATTCAGCACTTGGGAAATACGAAAACAAATTGCATCAACAAGTTTTCTTCTTTAGAAGTTTGCTCTATAACTTTTGAAAACTTTTGAATATCTTTTGACTAGTTCAAAGCTGCATCCGAGGATAGTTTTTGACTAGATTATTTGCCTTTCTTTGTCCCTTTTTTCCTGAAACTACATTATAACTCTCTCTATATTACAACTTTCTCTTCACATTCCTCGTGGATATTTCTTATGTAACTTTTCACAATATTGCATATCAAACTAGTTATATTTTACTTCGCTTCGATGGAAAAAAACCCACTAGAAATTCGTAGAAGTATAGTCAGGGTCTGGATTTTACACTACTCTCGTTCTCTAAGGCTGACATTAACCGGATTCGACTACAAAGATACGTAGTGTTACTCCCTCTTAAGGGTTGAGAACGTCTAGGTTTCAGCAATTAGATTTCAGCATCTAAGCTTTTCACATTTTACAGCAAAGAGGGTTGGCCTTGGCACATGGAGGATTACTGCATAAATGGGTCAGATTTTCAGAAAATGTACAATTGGCAGCTGTCCACATTTAGTCAATTTTGCTAAATTAGGCGGCAATTTGGTAAAAACCAGGTATATTTGAGTATATTCGGCATTGCATTGGTTCTAGCAATCCGTTTGGTTAGGTTGAACTGTATTTTAAACTTTATTTTCGGCTTAGATGTGGGTTAGTTCAGAGGATTGGTGAAGTTGAATTGTACATTTCCTGAAAGTCTGACCCAAATGAGAGTGCACCCATTCCACGAGCTAATCTGGGACGCACCTCTAATCCCTCATAAACATCGCCAGATGCAGCCACTGTAAATGTCGTCTGCTTTTTCCCGCCAAAATGCATGGCTTGTTGAAAGTGATTAGAATGGAGCATTTAACATTAGAACCACTCTTGATATCGCTCATCTCCTTTCCTCCATTTCCTCAGGGAATAATTGCATCCGTATCAGTGTATTGTGAATTCACCGAAGACTTGCTTGAAACATTTGCTGAAATATTTGTATATTAGATACACGGTACGTGTAATAAACTGTGGAACCTCTCTTTTAAGACCACCCTTGGGACTGAACGATTTGTGGTCTCATAGCGAGGTGGTCTCATTAGAGTGGCTAATCTAATAAAAAAGGGAGCAATTCAGAACTGAGAGGAACTAGTCTGAATAGAAGGTGGTTCCACTGTATACAAACTCGTGTTATTCTGAAATAGCATATCAGACACACTTGAAATGAAAATATAAGCATAATCGACTTTGGCTCCACCACTATTGATGATACTTACATTTTCACTCCCACTGTGCCTAATATGCTATTTCAGAACAACATCTTGTTACATTCACTGCATTTTTCATAGAATGATGAGATTGATAATAAATGTTCTCGGTATTCTCATGATGAACATCTAAATAATGGAAGTGAGACAAAATGATGAAAAAAAACTTGCAAAAAATGTTTAATAATACCATTTGTTTCTTTGTAGGTGAGTCCGATCAGATTATGGCAACATCTTCCGTGAAGTCTGGGGTCAGGTGGGTCTAAATAATTATACGAAAATTAATGCTGAACTCTCAGCTAACCTTGGTCAAAAACATGTTCTACTTCAACTTCCATTCTTTTCCAAACCATCGGAAAGTCTTTTAACCAAAACTTTGTAGGATTGTGTCAAGTTGTCTTTGCTAAACAGCTTCTAAAATGTCCTCATTTGTATTTGGAGTAACTGCCCAAATCCTTCCATGCGATGACTTCACTTATCATCGCTCACCGGCGGCAGTTTTCTCTCAGTGATTAGACTTCACATTCTTGTGTTTAACACGTACCAGCAGCATGTTTTGATCAATCCAGTCATATAACTCATGTCATGTTTTAAGTTTGATATTTTGATTTTTGAAAAACGTGGTTTCAAAAATTTCTCAGCGAACAATTATTAGGAAAGTAGCTAAATATACTCTATTGGATGACCTTAGAAATCCATAGATGGCTTCAATACACTGTATTGGAATTGTGTATATACGTATTTATACAACTTAAGGCAGTAGATGGCTCAAATATGGGAACATTCCTACAAAGAGATGTTGTGAAAAAAACATTTTGAAAAGTTTCAATTTATATAACAATTTTCTACTTTCTATAATTCTATGAAAATATTGCAAACTTTTTGTCTCAAACATAAATTGTTATTAACATTAGAAACACTTCCAACACCTGAAACATTACCTACAATCAACTGACTTATGAGGGCAGGAATACCCTGGAATTCCCCAGAAGGAGCCTGGAGGGGAGGAGCATATATGATGTGTTTCAGGAAAATGAGTCACAAGTCGCTAAATTGATATTTTTCAAAGTGATTTATTTACAAGTTCTCGTAGTAAGAATATTCTGATTATTAGAGGGTTTAGCACTTATAGTCATATAAATCCATGTAACAAACATCGGGACATTGTATTAAATATATCTTTGCATTTTAAAGGTCTTCGTATGGAGTATATTTAGTTACTTTATTGGTAATTACCCATCCAGAAACATTGCAAACTTTTTTTTTCACAAATAAAAATATCAACCTTAAAATATAGGAACAGTCATTAGGTGTCCTAGTGTTTACTATCATTGGAATCGTCTTGGTGTCCTCCGTTCAAATATGGTAATATCTCAAAATCCATATTTTGCGACTTATGACTCATTTTCTTAAAAAGGATCACAAATGAGTCACAAGTCGTAAAACGGGTCTTTGAGATATCATCATATGTGAAAGTATGAGATCAAGCCGATTCTAATGATGGTAATCATTAAGGACATCTGATAAGTATTTCTCTGTTTTACGTTTGATATATTTATGTTTGAAAAGAAGTTTGAGCTATTTCTGGGTGAACAATCACCAGTAAAGTTGCTAAATATGCTTAAGGATCACTTATAAATGCAAGGATTGATCTAATGAAGTTTGGTACATGTATTGATATGACTTGAAACACTAAACCCATCAAAACTCAAAACATTTCAACAGAGAGAACATGTAAATAAATCACTTTAAAAAATATCATTTCTGCGACTTGTGACTCATTCTCCCGAAGCACATCACATATTTATACATAGGCCTACACATAGATCAACCCTGGATGAACCTGCTCCAAGTGAGAAGCCAGGAAACCCAATTTCCTAAGGCAGGAAATTGCTTTGAACCTGGGACCTTTGTTTTCTGTGGGGAGATGCTGCAAGCGCCCGTAAAGACTCTCTCCTATATTGGCCAGCGACCTCAGGGAAGACATGTTTATGTAAGGCTTGATTTACCTACTGGTGTCGTTCTAGGTGAGACATAACAGTCACTGTGAGAGCTCATCGAAATGTGGGATGTGTTTCAGGAAAATGAGTCACCAGTCACAAATTTGATATTTTTCAAAGTATTTTATTTAAAAGATTTCTTTGTACGTATGTCCTCATCTTTGGGCTATCTAATGTCCCCAGTCGTATCGTCGTATCAATATGTACACCAAATTACAAGACCGTGTATTGAATATATTAATACATTTACAAGGTCATCCTAAAACCTATATGGGTCAGATTTTCAGGAAATGTACAATTGGCAGCTGTACACATTAAGTAAACTCTGCCAAATTAGGCCGCAATTTGGCCAATACTGGGTAAATTTGAATGTATTGATTCTAGCAATCTGTTTGGTTAGATTGAACTGTATTTTGAACTTTATTTTCGTCTTAAATTTGGGTTATTTGAGAGGATTGGCGAAGTTTAATTGTACATTTTCTGAAAATCTGACCCATATATAGCTACTCTACTAGTAATTGTTCACCCATAAATTTGGCAAACGTTCTTTTGAAAGATAAAAATATCTAATTTAAAATAATAGTACAGGTACTTCTAAAATATCCTAGTGTTTACTATCATATTGGAATCGAATTGATCTCATCTTTTCAGATATGATGATATCTCAAAATCCATCCTTTGAGGTGTGTGACTCATTTCTCTGTAACACATCACATATAGCGTTTAGGCACATAAGTAGGCTGAATATTGACCAAAGGAATTAGTAAATTTATACACAAAGATGGTCAAGTTTACTATCATACTGGTAAATGATATTGGATCGTCTTCAGGGAATTCCTTGATTAATGCCACGAGGTTCTGTATTAAACCCAAGGAAGTTTGGAAGCGCAAAGTAATTGAATAACATAGGGGACTTGCATAGCGGCGATTTTGAATCTTGATTCTAAAATCTATAGAAAACATGCCATGTTCAGCATGACATATTTTTCATAGATCATTCATAAATACTGCCAAAAATGTTGCCAAATATTTGTATGGCAGATTTCATCAGCATCCATCCCAGGATGCTGTGTAACAGACATGCGCAGTGAGACATGCAAATCCTCTATTGAATGGTTCATAAATATTGCCAATATCAGGGTTCACAGCAAATGCTGATCACCGTGTGCTGACATTTGGGTAGCATATTATGTCTGGTAACCCTATAGGTATCCAGTGCATATTCGACTCCGTTTTTAGCTTATATACGGGTCAGATTTTCAGAAAATGTACAATTCAACTTCGCCAATCTTCTCAAATAACCCAAATTTCAGACGAAACTAAAGTTGAAAATACAGTTCAACCTAGCCAAACAGATTGCTAGAATCAATGCAATGCCAAATAAACTCGAATTTACCTAGTATTGACCAAGTGTTAGCCTAATTGAGCAGATTTTACTAAATATGTACAGCTGTCAATTGTACATTTTCTGAAAATCTGACCTATATCCCAATTGCAAGTTTATGGAGAAATAGCGAGAATAGCGAGTGCGCGAGAAAACCGAGAAACGGGTCCCTGGAGATTTCACTAATCTTGTAGGAAATGGTAATAAGGACGCTTTCTAAACTTCCATGAGCTAATGTTAATTTATGAAGAGAATTCAAATCTTTCTGAACTATTCTATGAATTTGGTGTACCCTGTAGCAAAAACAATAGGAATGCACCATAAAATCTTTGGTCAATTGGATTTCAGATGGATTTCAAAATAACGGAACAATAAGTAGAAAATCTCTAGTTTTTGACAGTTAAGAATGCACCTTTAATGCGTCATATTGACTATTTATTTGGGAGGTTCAATCAATCCCAATTACATAACTGTGTCCATATCTTTTTTGTGAATTACATAACATTTTTATGTATAACAAATAAATTGTAAGATGAAACATGTTGCTTGAAATGTTACACTACATTTTTCCCGCCATGTTATGCTGAACCTCTTTCTTCCTTTTAACGTACGTTTGTATATCAGAGATACGGATACGTTTACGTTTAGGTTAGACTTGCTGAACCTGTGTATGGGTCAGATGTTCAAAAAATGTACAATTGGCAGCTGTCGACCGTTAGTAAGTTCTGTAATTAGGTTGCAAGTTAGTCAATACTAGGTAAATACGAGTATATTTGGCATTGCATTGATTCTAGCAATCTGTTTGGTTATGTTGAACTGTACTTTGAATTTCAATTCTGTCTCAAATTTGGGTTATTACAGAGGATTGGTGAAGGCGACTTGTACATTTTCTGGCGATTTCACCCATATATATATGCATTTGTACAGGGACTTGATTTGCTGTACCTAAACAATACACATTGTGTGAACATTTTAGTTGACAATGGGGGGGTCCGGTCCTCCTCACACCACATTAACTAATCGTTTTCCAATTTAATTCCAATCAGTAATCAAATAAAAGAAGTAATTTTCCCTCAATTTAGCAGTAATTGATTGGCTAATTGCTGCCATTTTGGAGCGCCATTTCCAAAGGATTGAGTGAAACTTGGTCACGAATTGAAATGGCACAAAGTGAATGTTCCAAATATTAGTCAATTTTCCTTTTTTTTAGACAAGGACTCTATTACATGGACAACTGTAACAGGTATTGCTCTTCCTCGTTAATATCTCATTAGTGCTCATAAAAAGCCCATAAAAAGCGCATTACATCCATATTTCTCCTGTTGAAATTCTTAAAAGTTGGAAAAAATTATCAAAAAGGCGCTTAATGGGTTATTGGTTTGGTGCCACACAAAATGGCGATGCGATGGATCTAAATAAAAGTTGTGCTCGTTGTTTGGTTAACGATTTTATCAAGGGATCATCTCACAGTTTGATACTCTTGGATACCAGGAGCCCGTGGCATAAGAAATTGTTTCTTTGTTATACAGACTATCATCATTTGGGTCAGTTTTCAGAAAATGTACAATTGGCAGCTGTACACATTTGGTAAATTTTGCTAAGATAGGCTGCAATTTGGTCAATACTAGGTACGTTCGAGAATATTCGGCATTGCATTGATTCTAGCAATCTGTTTAGCTAGGTTAAACTGTATTTTGAACTTTGTTTTCGTCTGAAATTCGGGTTATTTGATAAGATTGGCGATGTTTAATTGTACATCCTTAGAAAATCTGACCCATTTGTGAAGTGTTTCGGGAACATGAGTCACAAGTCAAACAAAATTGATTTTTTTAATTTTTTTTATTGGTCAAAGTTTCACATCAAATGAATATGAATTTGAGATATCATCTTATTTGAAAAGATGCGACCAAACTGATTCCAGTGATAGTAAACATGGAGGGCATCTAAAAAGTATGTTTTAAGTTTGACATTTTTAGTTTCTAAAAGAAAATGTTGGCAATATTTATGGGTGGATGTTTACTAGTAAAGTAGCTAAATAAACCCTATAAGATGACCTTAGAAACGCATGAATATATTTAATACACTGTCTTGAAAGTTGGTACATGTATTTATACGACCTATAGCAGTCGATACCTCCAAGATGGGAACATTCAAACAAAGGTATCTTGTGGATAAATCACTTCAAAAAATATCAATTTGGAGACTTGTGACTCATTTTCCTGGAACACATCACACATGTTATTTTACGACAAAACGTAAGTTTTATTGGTTCTGTTTTACCTGTACATGAAACAGGCATTACATACACTCAACATACATGTAGACTCACACCAGTTGTGCTTGATAACAATCTGTGTTTGATGTGGCTAAGATGAATGACTAGTGAGTACAATAAGGGATGAGATATGTACTTAAGTAGCGGATGATGAAGTAGCCCTGGTTGTGTGCAACATATGGGGTAAGATAAGAGGTGGGTAATGTATACAGACAGGTGGGGTGCCAGGTTTTGTAGTCATGGAACAGATTTTCTGAAAATGTACAAATGGCAGCTGTACACATTTAGTAGATTCTGCTAAATTAGGCTGTAATTTGGTCAATACTAGGTAAATTCGAGAATATTTGGCATTGCATTGATTCTAGCAATCTGTTTGGGTAGGATGAACTTTATTTTGAACTTTATTTTTGTCTGAAATCTTGGTTATTTGAGAAGATTGGCAAAGTTGAATTGTGCATTTTTCTGAAAATCTGAACCTGATCAATACCCTCCTAGAAAGTGAATTATCTACTATAACAACACACACAATCCTAATCGTATTGAATTTACTCATATTACGACTTATTTGACTGAAAACATACATATTCTGCTGCTGTTATATGTTCATACAAGAGTTTGAAGTTGAATCGGCCTGGCAAATACGGCTGACGCTGGTCTTTGCAGGAAAGTGGCTTGGCGGGTCCCCGGAATATAAATGAGTACTTTTATGAAGCCCTGTACCCAAAACAACTAAATAAATCCTCCAAAACCCTGGTCAAATGACCTATAGATGGGTTGGAAAAGAATGGAACAAAACGCAGAAAAGATCTTTACTTTTTGACCGAGTTTTTCCAAGTGCACCTTTCGTAAGATAATTCACATGTCTCTCCCATTCCAAATATACAGTTAACCCTTAATGAATATAATTTTAAGGCAGTCAATCGAAAGAAAATGAAACTAAACAATGATATGAACGTTCTTTATCGGAAGATAAGTTGTCCGAGTGTCTGTTAATGCGATTATGACTAATGAGAAAGGCACACAATGATAGATCATGTTGATAAGTACCTCTCCTTGCAACACAAATGTTCTCATATATCGTTCCTATCTCCTGATCCATCAAGTGGGTGAGCAGCCATGGAGTGCACTGGGAGGTGGAGAGTCGCACAAATACATGTATAGGTCTTATCTTGTTAGTATACATGGGTAAGATTGTTAGAAAATGTGCAGTTCTCCTTCACTAATCCTCTCCAATAACCCAGATTTAAGGCAAAAATGAAGATTGAAATAGAGTTCAACATATGACTGAACAGATGCTTTGAATCAACCCGATGCCAAATGAACTCTAATATACCAAGAATTTGTGTTTTTTTTGTCTAATTGAACAGAATTTACTAATTATGTGGAGAATATGTCGGATGTGTTACAGAAACATTGGTAATTAGCCGCAGATGTGTTTACAAGGAGTTTTATTAACAAGTTTCCTTTGTCGAAATATTCTCATTTTTGGAGAATCTGGCGATTCAAGTAAGATAAACAGACATCTCAAATTTCAAGGCAGTCTATAAAATATATTCATGCATTTCCAAGATGAACCTCTAGGGTATATTTAGCTACTTTACCATGTTATGCCCACCAATGAATATTGTAAACTATTTTTTTTTAAATTACAAAATCCAACATAAAGAACTTTTTAAAATGTATACATTCACCTTGTGATACTACAACTTTACTAAAAGATGAATTTATGTAAATTCATGGTGCCAAGGGAAGAAAACATTTCTTTAAAAATAATATTTAATTCTTATAACATTTACATGAATCTCACCGTGCACTATCCGAGAAACTATATTGCGCAGCTTGGCTACGAGAGAAAATTGCAAAATTGACACTTCCGAAGAGAACAATTTTCGAAAAAGCAAACAAAAAGTCCATTTTTTAAAGCTTTCTCTTTTAGGACCGCTGCGAAAACGAAATTCTAAAAAACACCATGTCCTTGACATGAACTGAACAATGGGATACTTTTGTTACGAAGTGGTTCTTGGATTTCATCCGAGTTGACCCAACAGATCCGCAGAAAAAACTCAGAACTCTTTTTTTTAGCACGTTCAGGGTTAATAAAATATCTTGACCTCATTCAAACAATCTCCAACAAAGTTTCCTCCAACAGTCGCGGCCTGAACATTAAAGCAGAAAATATTAAACATCAGCCATGTTTTTAGGAAATTTTGATTATTTTGAAACAAAATATTTGTTGCTTTTTGATGCAATGTTTTAATTTCATTTAGCTTTGAAAGCCACAACTACATCGTTTTATCCGCAATTCTGATAGAAAGAGAGGCAGAGAGGCAGAAAGGCCCCGAAGTGAAGCAAAAAACACACACTCCAGGTAATAAAGCCACTACTGTCGTTGTCCTCTTGAAATCGAAAAAAATAAAGTCAAAAGCAACTTCGCAGAAACATTGCCAAGATCTTAATTTTCAAAAACTCCCGAATGAAATTAAATTCCTCGGGCCCTTCCCTTGAGTTGAGAGAGCTTGGATCTGATTGGTTGAGCCGGGAGTGTCCTATCTGAATAAGGACATCCCCATGAGACGACGGACGATAGGAATCTTTTTGAAAATTAATTTCCTCTCCATTTCGTCAGATTTTGGTCTTTCGATTTGTCTCTTTGATGATCAAAAGCTTGGTTTGTTATACATTAATGCTAGATTGATTTAACTTCAAAGCGATTCTGCTTTGGGTTTTAGTCACAGAGCAAGGAATGCCTTTTAGAAACGTAATTACTGTGCTGTCTTACTCATTACGAGTTTAGTCGATTCAGCAATATTCGAAGTGTGTTATTTATGTCCAATCTTCAGAACATCATCTTAATACAGGCATTCTCCCAGAAATATCTAGCATCTTTAATTTTAATAACACAATAAGTGTTGAAAATGGATCCAACTTACTGGAACGTTTAACAAATTTCGGTATAAATCAGTAGGTTATATGAAATATATTCTTTGCAATTTGTCAATATCTCAAACCTCCTAGTTAGTTAAATGAATTATTACTAGCAAATTTGAATTTGAATTTGAAAAACATTTTATTGAGATCAAGGATCGCTATCGAAGTAGATCTGTGCTACGGTTGGGATTTGGAGAATTTTGTCCAGCTATTTTTTGTGACCGGGCTTCTAAAAGGTGCCCATAATTATTTGAAGGAGAGAAGCTTAAAATAGATTAGCTATGTTTGTTAGGCCTTGCGACGGCAAAGTGTCACTGATTATCATGATCGCAAGCCATCGCTTGGGTATTGCGATATAGTGGGGGAGTCCCATAATAGTACATTTTAATTGTGAAGATACAAGTGCATCAGACAGACCATTCATGTCTTAAATTCTAACAAAAATACAATAATCAATATACTTAAATGTGTTCCAATCTGAGCATAACTGTTTGACTCGTACAATGAAGGCATTTGTTGTCGAGTGGTGGTTGCTGCAATAAGCCCTATGGCTTCATATGTGTTCGGGGGAGTTGTCAAAAAGAGTCTTTTTCCTTTGTTCTCCTTTTCCTGCATTGGGCCCCAGATATTGCTTGGTAATTGTTTGCTGTAAGGCGTTGGTGCGGTTGGTATCTGGAGAAAGGGAACTTTAGGGTGGAGGTGTGTGCGTGTGCTAGTGGGGGGGGGAGGTGGTCGGGGGGGAGAGCCTATGTGGTGGGTCGGGGGTTGCATAAATGGCGGTGAGGTAGAAATGCAAAAAAAAATACATTTTAAGATAAATGGTAATATTATTACCATTTTTGAAAAGGTGAGACCAAGCCGATTCTAATAATGGTAAACAAGAAGACAAGTCAAAAGTATTTCTGAATTTTATATTTTTGAAAAAAAGTTTACCATATTTCTGGTTGGACAATTACTAATTAGTAGCGAACATACCCGATAGTATTACCTTAGAAACGTCAGGATAGTACAAAACCTTGATATTTGGACGATCTATTTATACACCATGGAGGACCAGACACCCCAAAAATGAAAACATTCCAACAAAGGGATGTCTTAAATAGGACACTTTGAACGATATCACTTTTTGCGACTTGTGACACATTTTCCTGAAACACAACACAAATGTTTATTGACTATTCACACATAATTAGTCTTTTTGAAGTTTGATTTTAATAAACGCACTGTGATGGTCTACAGTGATGTTTAAATAATGTTGAGCTTGGGATTGTACATTTTCAGACGATGATATGCTCTGTTTTAAAATTGACCACGTGCTGAAACAAACATTACTTGGGTCAGATTTTCAGAAAATGTACAATTGGCAGCTGTTCACATTTAGTAAATTCTGTTAAATTAGGCTGCAATTTGGTCAATACTTGGTAAAGTTGAGTATATTTGACATTGCATTGATTTTAGTAATCTGTTTGGTTAGGTTGAAATGTATTTTGAACTTTATTTTCGTCTGAAATTTGGGTTATTTGAGAAGATGGGCGAAGTTGAATTGTACATTTTCTGAATATCTGACGCACTTAATTGTTCGCTGGGATCAAACCCCTCGACATGTGTAGGCCAAACCATCTCCATCTCCCAGCCCCATTATCTCGGCGCTCACCCCCCGTGAGGAGAGAGTTAAACACAAGAGACAATGGGGGAATTTATACAGTTCCTAATGAGGACCCACCTCTCAATGTTCATTACCGCTAATTGGTATCTTCCCACGGGGTACAATAGGCCCGGCTGAGCAGCGTTTGGTAACATGAAACATTCCCACGCTGGGTGCACTATGTTCCAGACTACAGGAGGTATTGTTCTCTATTAGGGAACGCTGTTGGCGTTCACTTGGCGTTTGTGCATTTGGATGGAAATTTACTTTCGCTTTCTGTAGTCCATTCTTTTTTATACTGTATGGAGGCATATAGACGTAATGTGAAGGTTAGTGTTTACATATATAAATGGAGAAAAAAGGAAAAGAGCTGTTCCATCTTTTCAATATTCATATGTGATGTGTTGCAGGAAGATGAGTCACAAGTCGAAAAAAATGGATTTTGAGATATCATCGTATTTGAAAAGATGAGATCAAGCCGATTCCAATGATTGTAAACATTATGACATCTAGGAAGTGTTTGATGTAGTTATGTGGGAAATAAATTTTGCAATATTTCTGGGTGGTCAATTGCCAGTAAACTAGTTGAATGTAGTCCATATGATGACCTTTGAAACACAAGGATATATTTATTACAGTATCTTGAAATTTGGTGCATGTATTGATAATTATGACTTCAGGCACTAAACCCTCCAACAATAAGAACATTGCAACAAAGACATCTTGTGAATAATTTATTTCAGACAATATCAATTTCTTAATGGTCACTCACTATAATAAAGTAGGTAAATATACTCCTAGGATAAGATATGCATAGATATATTCAAGAAACAATCCTCAAATTTAGTATATATGTATTTACACTACTAGGAGCACTGAGTACCCCAAAGATAAAAACGTCCTGAACATCTTGTGAATAAATCAATTTGAAAAATATCATTTTTGCGGCTTGTGACTCATTTCCCTGAAACACGTCATATATGAAGCCTTCCTACAGAATACATCAAATAGAAAATATCCAGCTTCAGCATCATTAATATTGGAAAGGCATATTTGAAAGGAACGTTAAAGAGGCTTTCAAACAGCCGACGAATTGTTCTAACGAGTTATCATTATGCTCTAATTGCGAGCAGCAATCGCAAAGTAATGATCAAAAAATCACAGCAGATTGTTCCTTCTGGAAGTTTGATAATCGACGAGAAGTCCTGCTCATTAGACTATAATTACTGGGTAAACAACATAGAACACGGCTTATGGATATCAAGGGACCGTTACAGCACCGTTATATAGGGGATTTGCATAGCCGCCATTTTGAATCCTGATTCGCATGGAATTATGGGACTAATGGTACAGTCTAAAATCTATAGAAAACATTCCATGTTCAGCATGTAATATTTATCAATGTTCTAATATCAATATCCATGTATTATACATGTTTCCATAACACAAGTCTTCGTATGTCCCATCATGCATTTGGTTTTCATAGGTCACTTATACAAACTCTGATATTAGTGAAAACATTCTTGCAATTTTCGATAAAAATGTTGCCAAATATGTGTATGCGAGATTTCATCAGAATCCATCACCAGAATGCATTGTACAGACATGCGCAGTGGCACATGCAACTCCCCTATCCCTTCATGTTTCAAGTCGGTCCTGTATGTTATAGTATACGAACGTCCGAGTCTAAGCTTTCTTGAGTTATAAACAGGTTAACGCTGTATGTGTATGTGCAATGGAAGATTAAGAGAGCGTGTATGTTTGTCTAAGTATTTAAACCTGTGCACTTTTTCCTTGGAGATGAAACATATTACATCTGTGAAAATCTGCTGAATGAAATTGTTTAAAAAAAACTAACGAGTTGTTTGAAGGAGCGCAAATATTGCACCAGTTGCAATTTTCAAACAATGAAAATGCTAAGATATGATGAAAATAAAAATGCTAAAATATAATGAAAATAAAAATGCTAAAATGTAATGGAAATGAAAATGCTAAGATATAATGAAAATAAAAATGCTAAAATATAGTTCTGATTGTAGTATCAGTATATGATTTATTGTTATTGTCAACGTACTTTATTTCACTATTTACTATGTTAATTGAATAATATATTTTGTAACACAAGGTGACGCATGAAGGGACCATAACAGCACCGTTATATCCCTTGATGTTTGAAGTCTGCCCTTTCCCTTGTATGTTTTAGTACACACTCATCTGAGGTTTTTTGAGTTATAAACAGGTTAACTGACGAGTTGTTTGAGGGAGCGCGAATATTCTAAGCAACTGAAACCAACGAGTTAGTGAACAGGTTTATTATATATATGCTCTCAATCATTAAATAAAAACAAAATCTAGTCATAAATTAGAATATCAGCGGTGGTCTTAGTAAAAAGAGATGTATTGCCATGACAACCCCACATAACTCATAAGTGAAACATGCACTATGCGTAACCCACTCAGTATATACGTGTTTCTCAGAGCAATGTCAACGTATTTTCTTACTATTTACTATGTTAATTGAATAATGTATTTTGTACCACCAGCTAGGCAACGCATAAACGTTTCTGGTTTGTCAGAAATACGTTATTTGAATAGTATTTATTTAACTATTAATGTTAAATCTCTTCAGCCTAATAAACATTTTTCAAATTAAATCAAAGTTCATACTAAAACTGTTCCGATTACATAAGCCAGCAACGTAGTATAAAGAGTTTTAGGAAACCAGACTAGATACGATGCTGGGTTTATAATGATTAGAATCTCAATTCTGTGGTACCCATCAATTATTCAAGGCAATGTCTGGAAAAGTTTTGTGTTAACAAGCCCTGTATCACAGACGGGGAAGTGGCTGAATTTTATGTGAGGTCTTTCCTTAAAATGGGCCAAAGTAAATTGGATTTTTTTTAGAGATCATCATATTTGAAAAGATGAGATGAAGCAGATTCTAATGATGGTAAAGTCTAGACTATCCAATAAGTGTTTCTATATTTTAAGGTTGATATTTTTATTTGTGAACAAGTTTCCAATATCTTTTGGTGGACAATTATTAGTTAGTCTATAGGATAAGCTTAGGAATGCATGGACATATGGGTCAGATTTTCAGAAAATGTACAATTGGCAGCTGTTTACATTTAGCAAATTCTGCTAAAGTAGGCTGCAATTTGGCCAATACTTGCTAAATCCGAGTATATTCGGCATTGCATTGATTCTAGTAATCTATTTGGTTATGTTGAACTGAATTTTGAACTTGATTTATGTATCAAATGTGGGTTATTTGAGAGGATGGTGAAGGTGAGTTGTACATTTTCTGGCGATTTCACCCATATACACGGGCGTGACATCTGGTACACGTATTTAAAAGACTCGGAGCATTAGATAATTCAAAAAATAAAAAACATTATTTTGTACAAAGAGATCATGTGATAAAATTACTTTGAGAAAATGTCACTCACCCATGTGTTTAAGGGATTCAGAATTGACATCATTTAACCCAGAGATGTGAACGGAGATATCGAGGCGATTTTTGAATTTCAGCTAAAATCCTCACGATCAAAGCCCACGATTTGTTGTAGAACATGAAATTATACGATTTGCAAGATTATGAATATGTTTCCGCCGCGTTAGGAAAAAGGCTTAATATCTAGCGATAGACAAAATTATGGGCTTATCAAAAGCACAACGCTGATTTTAATAACTTATAACTCTCTCTCATTCTCTCTCTCTCTAAATATCCTTGTTCTATGACATCAGATGCAGAGGTCTAAAAAGCCTTAAGTTAAATGACTATGGCCATGAATTTCTTGTTGTTCTTCTGTTCCTCCCAAGTCACACTGGCAATTAATCCTAATATTCTCAGGCAGACAGTCGTCATGGGAATAGAGTAAAACTGAGTATGCTTTGTCTGGTCGCAGGTGTTTGCGGTAGTGAATGGGTTCTTGCCGTATCCAAAACAACGCACAGCGCACCACAGTCCATAGCACCACATATGCAACCGTTTAGGAACCATCATGGTTTTTATTGCGAAACTACAATATTTTACTGTAAAGATGAAATGCTATCAATAAAAAAACCCGACATCATTTTACTCTGTTAAGTAAAAGACGTGTCAATAAATATTGCTAAATAAATTTTCCAGGACCATACATATGAGAGTTCAATTGCAATATTCTAACTCAATTATGTGTTCAACAATCATAATAGAATCTTCTTTATAGTCTCTTTGTGGACCGTGACTCATCATATTTCTGATAACCCGATGTGCACGCTAGGAGCCATGTTGGGTTTTATACACTTTCTGTCCTAATATATAAATCTAAAAGCAGCTATATGCATTCTTGGTCATGTTGTATGAGATAAGGAGAGGAAAATTGTGTTTTTGAATTTCTGCATTCCATTAGTATTCAAAAGTTATCGACATTTCCTAATTTGCAAATGCGTCATATTTTCAGAAAATGTACAATTGGCAGCTGTCCGCATTTAGTAGTTAAATCAGGCTGCAATGTGATCAATACTCGGTAAATTCGAGTATATTTGGCATTGCATTGATTGTAGCAATCTGTTTGGCTAGGTTGAACTGTATTTTGAACTGTATTTTCGTCTGAAATTTGGGTTATTTGGGGGGATTGGTGAAGTTGAATTTCACATTTTCTGGCGACTTCACCCATATACCTTTCCAATCGTTCAGCCTTTCACATCCAGTCAATCATTTATCTCCCTAGTCCTGGGTTTTTGGCATTCAATGAAGAAGTCAATTAAAAAATCTTCTTTGGAGCGATATGAGCACTTGGGGTCTTCCTTAATTGTCATGTGGCTAAGGTATTTAGTCCTACATGCAATCAGTCTATGAATAGGATTTACCGGTACCATGAACCAACTGCACTACTTGTCAAACCTATTTTCCACTTATTAGATTTGTTTACATCATGTTTCTGTAGTGATATTATTTAACGCCTTATACATGGTGTTGGTGGAAGCAGAAGTGATGTCAATTCCAATAGGCCACTTTTGGAATACCATGTTTGGTTTGAGATAGTGACAGCTGGCCCGGATTTCATAGAGGAACCGAGGCCTATCTGAGGGTGGGTTGGGCTCTGGCCACAGCTGTAGGTATGTGCCTCCACACACCTGCTCACACTGTAGAGTGCGGACTTCTCAAATCTAGACTCATGTGAAGTATTTTCAATAAATTCAATTTTGTTTTTAATATATCCAATCAATATGGATCAAAAGGTACAATATTGTTTCAGCTTCATTTTAAGGTGATTTGACCCTCGGGCTGAAAGTACCCAAATCTGTTTAAAAGCCTTCTATTGCAATTTTTGAAACCTTTTACCCTAGCTCTACTGGACTATACAAGATAGGAGAAAAGGTGGATATTTTCTTGGGGGGTTGTATGTCGTTTGTTTTAGTCTTGGGCAAAAGAAATCTGTGAAAAAAGGGCAAAGTAAAAAGGGAAAGTAGAATAATATTGGGTAGAACAAATAGGTAGAGTGGGTACGGATACATGGGTAAATTAAGATTATTGCTATGGTATTTGGATGTATATTGGTCAGGTTCTCAAAAAATGTACAATTGGCAGTTCTACACATTTAGTAAGTTCTGTTAAATAAGGCTGAAAAATAACGAATATCGAGTATATCTGAGTATAGTTGGTATCGCATTGATTTAAATATCTGTCCTGTTATGTTAAACTGCATTATGAAGCTTATTTATGTATTAAATGTGGGACATTTGAGAGGATTGGTGAAGGCGAATTGTACATTTTCTGAAGATCTGACCCATAGATAGTAGAACGCATTAGTCTGCATAGGCTTAAAGTGGCTAAGATAGTTAAAATGAGTAGTCATGGAATCGTGTGAAACTTTGTCAGTGTAATCATATATGATAGGTATAGCAATATCTGAAGTATTGAGTATCAGCATTGCGTTTTCATTCAATGATTAGTGAATATGTGTAATGAATGGGTTAGAACCTAAACCCATGTCAAATCCATGAGGAAATGGCTTGGAGACCAGGAGGTACTGCCAGATTTAGCCCTGGTGGCAGAATGCCCTTTGTACTGACCAGTGCCGACCTGGGGGTTACATAATTCCAGATGTCATCCCAACTGACAGTTTGAATATTGGATTGGAAAGCCAAAACGATTTTGCTCTCTATTTTACCACATATCTGATATAATATGAATGTTAGAGTTTTGATATCCACAGGAGTTATTTAGGAGGGTAAGGTGAACCAAATACTAGAAAATAAAGTAGAAATTCCATTACTCGATAATCTAGCCCTCAACAGTGAGAAGTGTCACTTTAATATTTAAAGGGCGAATGAAACGTACCACAAACTCAATAAGCTGATAGCCAGTGAGGGAGAGGGTGGAGGAGGTAGTGATAGGGGGGGTAAATGGGATTATATGGGTCAGATTTTCAGAAAATGTACAATTAGCAGCTATACACATTTAGTAAATTTGCTAAATGAGGCTGCAATTTGGTCAATAATAGGTAAATTCGAGAATATTCGGCATTGCATTGATTCTAGCAATCTGTTTGGTTAGGTTGAACTGTATTTTGAACTTTATTTTCATCTAAAATTTGGGTTATTTGAGAGGATTGGTGAAGTTGAATTGTACATTTTTTGAAAATCTGACCCATATGATACAGGTGGTATGTGAAATCGGCGAGGGATTAAGCCAATAATCTACACTAATCCAGCCTAATCCTCTACATGACATCATTGTCTATTTATAACCCTCAGGCGAGATTGTCCCAGTTAGAAATAGCTACAGCCGTGGTGGATCTTGAGGACATGGGGGGGGGGGGGGTGAGGAGGGGTAGGGGGCTTCAGCTGTCTCGCAACCCCATACATATGTGATGTGTTTCAGGGAAATAAGTTACAAGTCGCAAAATTGATATTTTCCAATGTGTTATATTCACAAGATGTCTTTGTCGGAATGTTCTCATTTTTGGGGTGCCAAGTTTCAAAACAGTGTATTAAATGTATCCATGCATTTCTATGGTCATGTTATAGAGTACGTTTGGCTACTCTACTAGTAAATGTCAACCTAGAGATAGTGCAATTCTTTGTTCCAAAATAAGAATATCGAACTTAAAAATATAGTAATACTTGTTGTATGTGTTACTGTTCACTATCATAGGTAAGGATAAGAACAAAAAGTTCTTGTGAATAAAACACGTTGAAAAATATCAATTTTGCAACATGCGACTCATTTCCCTATAACACATCACATATGCCATAATAGTGTATGGCTCTACTGGAATAATAGCTGACCTTTGGCTTTTTAAAAGCTCTTGACTGTTTCCAACATTTTTACATTCATTTTGACAAGGCCTAAATAATTGTAGTCAACTCGTTTTACACAGATCCGCTCAGGATATAAGAGATCTCACACCAATTGTGAATTTCAAAACTGTAAATCCCATATCGATTTAGATATTGGTTTCAGCGCCAATCTGACAACAGTCTTCTTAAGAATCAAAAGATTCTAAATATTTCTTTGTTTTGCGTATTTTTAGCTTCAACCTTTTGAAATATACGAAATACAATTATTACCATGTCGTTATTCATAGTTCAATATGAATTCTTTAGTAATCATGGATTTCCATTGTGTGAAATGCAGATGCAGTCATAGTAAAGATCTTTTAAAAGCGGACATTCAGTTTGCTTCCTACACTAGAATCAGTAGCAGACTAAAAAGAGAAAAGTCCCTGGGTGTCATAAGCTGAGAGCGGGGTGCAAGCCGGACTTGTCAATTTTCCCCGAGCGAGGATTCAGGGCAAAAACATCTTAGAAACATGAAGAAAAATGTACCCAAGAGGTTCTTCCTAATGCTCAAATTTGTACCAAACCCACAAGAGCCTGCGATAACCAGCGAGAAAAGGCGAGAGTACGAGCGTCTGCTATGCGGCTCCTGATTGGCTCAGATAGAGACGCGCAACTTCAAAGCGAGGCTAGGATTCCAAGTCAATAAATTGGCGGGGGTGAACGCCCTTAGGGGCAATACACAACGCACAAAGCTATGATATCATCATTTCTGGGGCACAGGAATCGATGACGTAATTACTCTCTGCGGACCTGTAGAATTGCCGGAGGTCTCCTCGTTAGGACTCGTGTGAGCTTAAAAATGGGGAGAAAGATGTGTCTGAGGGCATGGAGATGTTTTTCTTTCAGCTCTAATTTTTGGTATGACTTTGTAAAGAGCAAGTGAGGCTCGTGGGACTTGACTGGGCATTGCTACATCATTTATCTACTGTAATAAACTGAACGTAAAAGTCTCACCACAGAACAAGTACAAAGCTTTTGATGCACTATTGTGTTTTATTCTATATACAAGACACTTGTTTACAAGCCATCGTACAGCAAATGGACTACAAGTGCGAATATTTTGATAGAGTATGGGTGAGAGGTTAGTGTTAAATCCTGTCCTATTAACTCCTACCCTACAACTGTTTCCTTTTCATTTATTTAGAGAGTGATATGTAAAAGCAGGTGTATTGAATGATTGATTGATATTTGATTTGATTTTGTCCTGAAAAAATATTTATTCAGGAAGACTACACATTTGCATCTCGTAATAAAACGATGTTCTCATTATAGCCTGATTTTATATTCAATTTAAACTAAAGGGCCTAGTCCACTAAGCCAATTCTCATGCGATTCTCATAGAATTTAGTGGAAAAGAGTCCTCTGCGGCGCAAAATCGCATGAGAATCGGCTAATAGTGGACTAGGCCCTTTATAATATGCTATCATCACAACATGAGGAAAGAATAACTCGATCGATTATACATCCAGGAGTGACATAGTTCACAAACAAGAAGTTCTATTTTGATAGTACATTTATTATTATAAACAATTCTCATGATTTACTGAAAAAAGAATTAAGGAAAGAAAGTAAAATACGAAAAAAAAGTTTATTCAACCGTCATTAGGGAAAGAATTAATTTTAATTTCCCATAATTGGGGATCCGTATTCCCAATAGATTCTATATTAACCTGAAGACATGTATTCATTTATATTCGACTTATACCTAATGGTAAGATTGCCTAGAAATTTACAATTTGGCAGTACTACACAATTAATAAAGTATGTCACATTAATCAGGATAAAAAGATAGATACTAGGCATATCAGAGTATATTTGGTATTGCGTTGATACAAAACATTCTATTCGGTTAAGTTGACCAGCATTTTCAATGTGATTTGTGTCTTAAATCTGGGTACTTTGAGAGAACTGTAGGAGGCGAATTATTCATTTGCAGGCGACTTTACCCGAATAGGCCGTACTCACCAACAATCTATTAGGGTTAACGATATAAATATGGGTGAACCCCCCAGCAAATGTACAATTTATCTTCGCCAATCTTCTCAAATAACCCATATTTAAGACAAAATACTAGTTTAAAATTCAGTTCAACCTAACCAACCAGATTACTAGAATCAATGCAATACCGAATATACTCGAATGTATTGGCCAAATTGCAGCCTTATTTAGCAGAATTGACTAAATGTGTACAGCTGCCAATTGGACCCATATTAACGTTAAACATGGTTCTGCTATGAGTGACAGTGGGGACTGAGGCTGAAGCATCCCACCCACTGGTAACCGCCTGTCGTTGATGCCTCCCTATAGGGTCATACCCAGCCATCTTCTCATCCCATTATAATATAAATTGAATCAAGTGAGTTTACCCGCCCGCCCGTCACACAAGTGCACAACATGCAGGCTGAGTGGAGCCATATTCATGCAGTGCACCGATGACTTAACACTTGGCAACAGCAACAAAATGCCTATAACAAGGCATGAGTGAGTGAGTGAGATTGGTTGCCTTACGCCCTTATCAACACATTGAAGGTTATATCAAGGGCGGGAGAGCTGAGAGGGAGGCAGTTTATGATCTTACCCAGGAAATAGAGATAGAGTAGAAGGGAGAAAGAGACAGAGAAAAGAAACAGAAAGGCACTTTATGCTCATACCCAGGACCATGTAACCAGGCATGTTCTTAGTTATATAATATTGGACAACTGAACATGGTCAATACAAAATGTGGCGTTCTTACATCTAGCCTATGATTTAACTATATCTTTTTTTTTAAAGAAATTTTATTGGATCTTTTTTTCATTCAATGATAATCACACATATCTTGATCGCTTAACGTTTTGAAGATATATCTACGATATTTCGATGGACCATCTACTCTATAGACTGGGCCCATTTATGATGTGTTTTAGGAAAATATGTCACAAGTCGCAAAGTTGATATTTTTCAAAGTGTTATATTCAGAAGGTGTATTTGTGGAAGTGTTAGCTACTTTACTAGTAATTGTCCACCCAAAAATATTGCAAACATTTTTCTTAAAAATATCAAACTTAGAATATATAAAATAATCATTAGACTTCCTACTGTGTACTATCATTAGAATCGCCTTGACCTAATCTTCTCAAATATCATGATATCTCAAAGGCTATTTTAGCTAATTATGATTAATTTTCCAGAACCACGTCACATTTGAAAACCTCACTATGGTGAGAATTGTCCACCCAATATAAAAAACTATTAATAATTTTACTAATACAAAAAAAGATGGGGGTGCGGGGATGCGGGATGGGGGTGGGTGAATGTTACATTTAGATGAAAATAGTATAAATACTATATCATGCTTGAAACCCTCCCTAAGTTGGGAGCTTAGACCCGTCGACATTGCCTCATGGCAAAATAAAAGTCTCATCAACAACAACAACAGATTATATGGTTCATACAAACTGTGATATTGGTGAAAACATTCTTGTAACCCAAACTGCTGACATTACAAGTGTTTCCAGTTATTATATATGTGTCAGATCTTTAGAAAATGTACAATTGGCAGATCTACACATTTCGTAAATTCTGCTAAATTAGACTGAAAATGGTAAATATTAGGTATATCTGAATATATTTGGTATTGCCTTGATTAAGACAATCTGTTTGTTTATGTTGAACTGAATTCTAAACCTCACCTTTCTCTTGAATTTGGATTATTTGAGAGAATTGGTGAAGGCGAATTGTACATTTTTTGGCGATTTCACCCATATGTAATATTAATCTAAATTTAGTAATATCACAAGGCCTCCTTGGAAGAACAACTGTGTTGAGAGTTGGATCATTTTCTCTATTTGGAAAATTGTAATTGTATGGATGAAGAGAAATAAAAATACTTATATATACACATATCTGCCGTCTATAATAATGATATCTTCTTTTACTTGCAGGTGAGCAAATCGGGATTATTTATAAAACGTAACAACCTTGGTGACCAAATGTAAGTTAATGACTTTCTAGGTGAAATGGTGCTGCATTGGGATGAGGGCGTGAGATGTGAATAGATGTTGTATTAAATAGCTGGTTTCCTACGATGACTAGACCTATTATCGCTCACCGGCGGACAGTTCGGCCCGGCGGATATCAACTTCAAATTATGATACTAAAATATAACAGTGCAATGCCCTATACACGATAAGATTGTGTCTTGAAGGCCTCCTAACACCCTCTTGAATTTACGACTACAAGGGCTTCATGGTACCAGGGTTGTTGCAATGAAACTCATGCATTTGAGCGAGGTAAGAGGTCTCTCAGACTATAATTGTATATATAGTGCAATGCAAGTTATGATAAGAAGCTGTGAGAGGTAGTTGCGAGGGCTCTCAGAGTGGTTTAACATAGAATCGTATAATAGTGCAATGCACCCTTAGACTTTTATATTCTCCTCAATAGAATATTCTATTAAACAGGCGATGTTTGACTTTGAGAAAATTGAAATCCATAATGAAAGCCGAGGCCAAGCGACAGCAGTTGAAGGTCTTGTTTTACAAAAATATCCTTCCCAATTTAACTTGGCCTTGAACTAAGATTGGGTTCAAAATTCTGTAGATAGTTAACAACTACTTTAGAGGAAGACGAGGTGTATTTATAGACTGGTATTGATCTAGAAGTACTCTGAAAGAAGAGTGAAACTGCTAATTTGGAGTATTTTTGTGTCTGGGCGTACTTGTAAGTGGTCAAATAGCTTTATTTATAGTCTGTTTCTTTATACTCTCCTCTTCTTTTTTTGGCAGAAACATCCCCGCGTCAAAAGCAAAGTACATTTTAAGTCATACAGCTTTCTGGTCATTAGTTGCTCTCGAAGTGATTTATTTGTTTTAGTAAAGGTTAAAAACATTTGTGAGGTTTATCAAAGTGTTTTAATCACAGGATGTATTCATAGGAGTGTTTGTATGTTTGGGGTATCTAGCAATATCAGTCGTATTAACATTATGGGTCAGATTTTCAGAAAATGTACAATTGGCAGCTGTACACATTTCGTAAATTTGGTCAATACTAGGTAAATTCAAGTATATTTAGCATTGCATTGATTCTAGCTATGTGTTTGGTTAAGTTGAACTGTATTTTGAAATTTATTTTCGTCTGAAATTTGGGTTATTTCAGAGAATTGGTGAAGTTGAATTGTACATTTTCTGAAAATCTGACCCATATACAGGTGCGTCCAAAAATACGACCCTATGCGGCTCCTGGTTGAACTATAATAGACAATGGTCATTCCCATATGAATCTATTAGCAGTGGTCTTCCCAGTGTCTATTGTCTAAATCAAAATTCATTTCCACCATTTTCGCATAGGTTCTCTTACTGCCATGACAAATAAACATTTTCCACTGTGGGAAGTATAATCACAATCATATTGAAGCAAAAAACCCTTCAGTTGATGATGACACTTCATGTAAATGAGTTAAAAGTCTGTGCAATGACGAATATCAATGTGAAATGAATGGCATCAGCCAGACCAGCCACAAAAGTAGACTACATGGTCAACTTTAGAGGTATCTAACTTTGTTTTATCAGGGTAAGATATGACTTTTTTTTTATTTGTGGGATATGAACTCAAATAAAAGTGTAGAAAATCTGAACTAATTTGGACCAGACATTTTAGTATTATTCCATAAAACGTGAAAAAAAACCATTTTTTTTTTCATTTATTTAGTTCTTCTGTAGTAAGAAAGAATCCCTGAAAGTTTTATGGCAATTGGACTGGGAGTTCTTTTTCATTGAACTGTCCTGTATACCTTTAATAAATGTACCATACCTCAAGACAGTGTATAACATGTATCCTTGCGTGTCTAAAGTCATTCTACGGATACTTAACTACCTTGGTCCTCGGTAGTAATTACAAGCCAGAAAGCTTACAAACTTGAATATTCAATATAATGGTATTTCAAAATCCATTGTTTCAACTTATGACTCATTTCTCTTTTCCACTTGCCCTGAATGTTAATGGACATCCAGGAAAATCCTGATGAAATCAATGAAATTCAGTCAGCAGTGCATTCAGCATTTCTACAGATTATGATTCTTGGAGAACCTCTCGTATTCTAGCCAGTCCTTGCACATTCCGCCACTTAGGCCCTAGACCGGCCCTGCCATGTGGAGTAAATTGGTGTGAGTGATTAGACCATGGATGGTGTTATATCTAGCATGGTATTGTACAGTGGTAACGAGTGGGGCCAAGTGGGATTATGATGTGGGTCAGATTTTTAGAAAATGTACAATTCAACTTCGCCAAGCTTCTCAAATAACTCAAATTTCGGACGAAAATAAAGTTCAAAATACAGTTCAATTTAACCAAAAACATTGCTAGAATCAAGGCAATGCCGAATATTCTCGAATTCACCTAATATCGACCAAATTGCAGTCTATTTTTTCAGAATTTACTAAATGTGTAGAGCTGCCAATTGTACATTTTCTGAAAATCTGACCCATGTAACACTACTAATGCTCAGTCACACTTGTCTCCGTCCATATACCATCCAGACTCGATATTTTTAGATTTTCGTATGAAAACTTCCCTGAGGGATAGTGCGTTTTTTTCTAAAAATTGTTTGAATATTGTATATTGCCCCCCCCCCCCCCCCCCAAAAAGAAAAAGATTATTGATGCGGTAATAATGAGTGAGTGAGTGAGATTAGTTGCTTTACGCCCTTATCAACACATTTAATATGGTTATATCAAGGGCGGGAGAGCTGAGAGGGAGGCAGTTCATGATCATACCCAGGAAATAGAATTAGAGAAGAAGGTAGAGAGAGACAGAGAAAAAGAGAGAGAAAGGCACTTCATGGTCTTACCCAGGACCAGCGTTAATAATGAACAAAGTAAATTTGGTTCTAGAGGTATTATGTATATGTATATGTATATGTTATGTATATGTACTCAGCTCCAGTCTGTTTCCTTAAAGGCATCCATACAAATAAAGCAAAGTTGTTATATATTTTGGTGTGGTCCAAGTTTGATTACAATTAGACAATTAGATGTGCACGTAAATGGTACATGTCTGTCAAATCAACAATAACACAATGAGTTCGACTTTATCACAAGGGATTTCGATTGCAATTTTACTTTTTAGCTGAATTCACTTATTCATGCAACAGCCCTTTTAACCCCTTCATCTATCAAGCAATGCAGAATTGATTGTGCCCTTGAACTTCAGTGTTTCAGATAAAGGAAAATAAGAAAAAAAGTACTTAATTCAATCATCAGCGGCTACAACTAAAACATTTCCCTAAAAACAGGGGCAGGCATGTCATGGCCAATAGATGGCGACACCAAGTTAATTGCCTTGTCACAAGAAGGGGAGTAATTTGATTGAAATCCAAGATAAATCAAAACTAATTTCAGTGGAGAAGACATCATTTGGTAACACATTGTGTCCATGCTTTCCTGTTTGACGCTGTGGGTTAATATGGGTCGACATGTTAATCGGGCGCAAACTGGTAACTATTAGAGGGAGGAATATACAGCTTTTCATTACAATACGTTTTAACGAGGATGAATATTGAGGGGGATATAGGGGGGATATTGAGGGTTAATATTGAGGGTTAATAGTGAGGGTTAATAGTGAGGGTTAATATTGAGGGTTAATATTGAGGGTTAATATTGAGGATTAATATTGAGGGTTAATATTGAGAGTTAATATTGAGGGTTAATATTGAGGGTTAATATTGAGGGTTAATATTGAGGGTTAATATTGAGGGTTAATATTGAGGGTTAATATTGAGGGTTAATATTGAGGGTTAATATTGAGGGTTAATATTGAGGGTTAATATTGAGAGTGAATATTGAGGGTGAATATTGAGGGTTAATATTGAGGGTTAATATTGAGGGTTAATAGTGAGGGTTGATATTGAGAGTGAATATTGAGGGTGAATATTGAGGGTTAATATTGAGGGTTGATATTGAGGGTTGATATTGAGAGTCAATATTGAGGGTGAATAGTGAGGGTTAATATTGAGGGTGAATAGTGAGGGTTAATATTGGGGGGAATAGTGAGGGTTAATATTCAGGGTAAATATTGAGGGTGGATATTGAGGGTGAATATTGAGGGTGGATATTGAGGAGGAATATTGAGGAGGAATATTGTATATATATGCCATCATAAAATGGCTTATTATTTAACTTCTTCAAATGTTTATCTTGTCTGATTCTGTTCTGACTTGTGTAACATGAGATCATCAGGTTCGCCTGAAAATGTTTCGCAATAAAATGTATTAAAAAAACGAATTGACAATGATCGTTATTGATGAATACTATGGAGGGTTGGTGGACAGACAGGACATGGACCTTGTGTGGGGAATTCAGTTAGTTGGGTGCATTTTGCAAACATGCTACAATTTAATACAATGATAATAAGTGTTATTTATGTCAGGGACCTGTTGCATAATAACTCCTTTATCAATATAATCCGACTAAGCTATTGGTACTCGCTGAGGTAATACATTCCTATTGTAGGAAAGAAGGCAAATATTAGGTAAGGACTATTATGAACAAGGCCCCCGGGGTATTATCCTTTCATTACTATTTCACAATTGGGCCATTTCAAATAACTATCCTCAGCTGCAAAAGAGGAAAGAAAGGACTATATTTCATACCTCATGGACCAAGACCAACATACATTTCCGGTCAAGGGCTGATTCCCAGTTGCCGAAATGTTAGTATTGATTACAAAATTTCATTCTCAAATACAATTCCATGAAGTTCAGAATCAGAAAGATCAATATGGTCTACCCCTGGCAATGTATAATTCCGAATTGGTGTAGGAATAGTTGTTAATTACAATGGGGAAAACGCCGCACTCCAGCCGCCGTGCACGCGGAAGTGAGCACATGTATGGAGGAGTAGTGCTGGAGTCGGGATCCCCGTGTTGGGAGTCTTCTGATACTCAGATCAAACTGATGGAAATCCATTTTAGAGATTGACAAGGACGAATATGTATATCTAGAAACCTTCAACTTCTTCCCAGATGTACCCATATTATGTCAATAAATAACCAAGTAATGCTCTTTCAAACTAATAAAAACAGGATAAATTAAGTCTATAATGTATCAGTGACTTTTAGTATAAAGTTTCACATAACCTTTTTGTAACAGTACCTACGGAAATTCACCATTATAAACCCAATATTACTAACACTATTTCCAAAATGTATGTAACAATCATACCAAATCGCTACACGCCTATCAGTCTAGGCCCACATTTGAAAGACTCCCTTCAAACTGAGGGAAAGCCTCTAGCCTCAATTCTGTTAAGACCCTAGTCCACCCAGAATTATTGCCAACTTTTTTTAAAAAAATGAAAATATCAAACTTGAAATCTAGATAATATTAAATATAAAATATTCTTGTTCTCTTTCCCATTGTTTACTATCAGTGGAATCGGCTTCATCTCGTCTTGCCAAAATGGTATGTCAAAATCCATTTTGAATTGGGATCCATTTTTCTGAAACACATCACAAATATTTCAAGATAGGACGAATCAATGGCATCTGTCTGTCTCTCATACCATTCCATCCCAAGTTAAGAACAATATTGCTTGAGGAAGCCAGGGCTAGCGTCTCAAAATGTACATTAGAACACATCCCAGGGAAATGAACATGGTACAATCTGGTTAGCAAATAGGCCGTAAATCCATGCAGTAGACCCTTAGCGAAAATTACCCTGTCCTAGTCCGTAGGAGAGAAAATCAATAGTGAAGCGGAAGGTCAATGGTTTCGGCTCGTTTCATCAAGGGAATCGATATGGATGGCTTTGGTTTGCAGTCTTTTGAATGGTTCTTCTATTTAGGGGCTGGCGAGTTAGAGAGGATGTAAGAGAAGATGGGTGAGAGGTCGGGGTATTACGGATATGCTGGGTCTAGTAGGGGCTTATGAATGGGCAGAAAGAAACGAGGAGACCAGGGAGATTTCAGACATGAGGGATACCATGGTGTTTGTTTTTCTTTTATTTCAGTAAGCTCACAATTTACATTTACGATTCTCAGCTTATAATTATAAGTTACATGGAAAATGATAGAAACTACCAGAGATCTACAAGATCAAATTAGCAAATAATAACATCAATATTAGACCACTACTATTCTATCGGGCTAACTTTTGAGATAATATTAATGGTGATTTGGGTGGGTGGAAAAGGTATGAAACAAACTTTGCATTGATGTGTTTGAAGGAGGAGAAATTGGCAGAATTGTACATTGGGAAGTAGCAATTCTCACACCTAAGCTTAATCGAAGACATGAATGAGGTTCTAAAATGTGATGTGTTTCAGGAAAATGAGTCACAAGTCGCAAAATTGAAGACAGTGATTGAAATATATCCATGGATACATAGGTCATCTCATAGAGTATATTTAGCTACTTTACTAGTCAATATCCAACCAGAAATATTACAAACTTCATTTTCCAGAACTAAAAATATCAAAATTAAATATAGAAATACTTATTAGATGGCCTACTGTTTACTATCATTGGAATTGGCTTGATCTCATTTCCCTGTAACACATCACAATTCAACCTAACCAACAGATTAGTTGAATCAATGCATATTTAACCAAAAATCAAATATCGATCGTTGTTCTGCCTGATTTATGAGAGTTCACTTAATGTCTAGAGCAATTTGCATTCAATGGCTTGATCGCCAGAAAAAGAAACGACAGAAGAGCAAAGCATCTAACAATAGGAGTGCACCTCATCACATCCCTAGTGGGTGAAATCTTCAGAAAATGCACAATTCACATTCAGAAACCCGTCCAAATAATCCGAATTTAATAGAAAAATGACACTCAAAACGCAATTCAACATAACCAAACACATCCCTTGAATCAACTCGATGCCAAATATACTCAGATATGCCTGGTATTTATCATTTTTTTACCTAATTTAGCAGAATTATAAAAATTTGTAGAGCTGCCAGTTGTACATTTTCCGGCGATCTGACCCTAGTATACAAAGTTCAAAGTACAGTACAACAACCACAATTTTAAATCAATGCGATAAATATCAATATGTACCTAGATTTGTGATGCGTTACAGGGAAACGAGTCACAAATCGCTTGTCACAAGAATCTTGAGATACCATCATATTTGAAAAGATAGGATCAAGCTGATTCAAAAGATAGTAAACATTAGGACATCTAATAAATATTTCCAATATATCACATTTTCTTACGCCCTGCCCCATATGCTTACCTCGCTCAGACATTCAATTAGTTTGTCCAAATTTTGAGAACCAGAAATATGATAAGATCCTATCAGATAAGATAAGATAGGGTCTTAGATCTGGAATCGATCGCCCTATGGCCGAGGATTGGGAACGGAAATGTCGCAAACTAGTTACAGTAAATCGATCTGAGAGTCAAGTCGCCCGAAAATGTCCAATTCACCTTCACCAATCATCTCAAATAACCCAGATTTAAGATGAAAATCAGGTTCAAAATACCGTTCAACAAAAACCAGACAGATTTATTGAATGTATACAATACATAATATACACAGATATACATAGTATTTATCACGTTTCATTCTAATTTAGCAGAACTTGATAGATGCGTAGAACTGTATATTGTGAATTTCCGGAAAATCTGACCCCTGAGATGTAGGAATTTTATATTATATTTTGACTGGAGTTATACCTGGACAATCTAGAAAGGTATATCAGTGATTAAACCCTTACTTCGCTAATCGGTTTGAGAAATAAAGAATAGTCCAATGCCATTCAATATCAAACAAAATAAAATATAAGTCCAATTATACAACTCTAGAAGTTGATGGTCTATAGGAGGAATCTTAACTTATTCTACTCTAGAAGTTGATGGTCTATAGGAGGACTCTGATGTCAGCTGGATGTGTGATGAATAATAGAGAGTTTGTGAGCACCCTCAGCCATTGCACTTCCCCCGCGCGATCCGCGGAGATCCCCGCAAATCCGCAAACGTGGGCTAGAGTGGTCTGGAAGCTCAATGACCAGACTCACCGCTAGTATGTGATGTGTTATGGGAAAATGAGTGGGTGAGTGGGTGAGTGAGATTGGTTCTTTACGCCCTTATCAACACATTTAGTATTGTTATATCAAGGGTGGGAGAGCTGAGAGGGAGTGAGTGAGTTTGGTTGCTTTACGCCCTTACCAACACATTGAAGGTTCTATCAAGGGCGGGAGAGCTGAGAGGGAGGCAATTTATGATCATACCCAGGAAATAGAGATAGAGAAGAAGGGAGAGAGACAGAGACAAAGAGACAGAAAGACACTTTAAGGTCATACCCAGAACCATCAGGAAAATGAGTCATATTAGTAGCAAAATTGCTATATTTCCATATCTTTTATTCACCTCGTTGTATGAATGTTCTCCTTTTTGGGGTATGTACCCTTTCAAGTCGTATGAATGGATTTACAAAATAGGAAGACTGTTTTTAATATATCCTTGCGTTCCCCAGGTCATCCTATAGAGTATATTTAGCTACTTTATTTGTAAATGTCCATCCAGAAATATTGCACACTTATTTTTTCAAAAATAAAAATATCATACTTTAAATATAGAAGTACACATTAGCTGTCCTAATGTTTACTATCATTAGACTCATGCTTGATCAAATATTTTGAAATAATTATGATGGAATCTCACAATTCGACCTTTGCAACTGGTGAGTTATCGGCCTAGGATAAGCATGTCAGATATCAGTTGAATGATTCCCTGCTGTGTTTCCATGAAACATGACTGAATACAATCTATACCCTATAACCAACACATCCAAAGACATGGGTCACATTTTCAGAAAATGTACAAGTAGCAGCTCTACACATTTAGTAAATTCTCCTAAATTAGGCTGGAAAATGAAGAATACCGGGTATATATGAGTATATTTAGTTGCGCATTGATTCAAAGTATCAGTTCTGTTATGTTAAACTGCATTTTGAAGCTCATTTTTGTCTTAAATATGGGTTATTTGAGAGGATTGGTGAAGGCGAATTGTACATTTTCTGAAGATCTGACCCACATACATGTTAAACGCCTCCATATAGCTGCTCTATATTGCCGACCCAGTGAACCCTTCCCTGAGCTTTAATAGTGAAATTGACCAGTAGATGTACTGGAGGAGGAAGAGGCCTGGTGTCCAGCCAGTGAGTGGGTGGAGGAGGGGTAGAGGATACACAGGGACACAGGAGGAAGCAAGAGGGCTTAAGTGGAAGTCTCCTCTAGAGGAGGCGTTCAGTAGTTAGCATAATGTTAACATGGCTGAGAGCAGGTCCTTCTAGACGAACGGTGGCAAAACGCTTATTTCAATAAGCAAATGCTATTCACCTAAACATTGCGAACGCCACGCCATAACTGTACAACGATTATAAGAGATGGGCCCCTGGGTCTGCAAAAGGTTTCTCGCACTTATTTTCCTACAAACTTAGGCATCCACTACAATGAATCGCCAGCATATTAATACACCTAGCTATAAGTAAAGTCGATTTAACCGAAATGCGCACAGATAAATTACAATCTTGGTGTAAACTTACGTTAACACTAGCGTGAATGGGGACTGCATATCGGCCGATCGACTGACCGTGAAAGTTGGGCCACATGACTGAAATGTATGGGAAATGATACGTAAGGCTTCTCATAGTGTATTGAGCACGCTCCGGTCAGACACTTCCGTCTTTGCAACTAACAACAAACAACTAGCCTAGGATTATCACGTGCATGTATTGCTGTCATATTCCATGTAGAAACTCCGCGATTATTCCATTAAAAAGGTAACGAAATATCGATTCTTCTCCTGAAGTCTAAAATCTGCAGGGGTTTTATGGCATTGCCATAAAGACGCCTGCAGACCAAGCAAAACACCGAGTCAACTCGTTCCCAGTGGCCAAGTTTAGCCGGGTCCCCCGGCTCTGCAGTCGCCGAAACCATAATTTTAAAAGCTTTCATTATTACCAACGATATAACAAATACAGCGGCCGGAAAATATTCTACTAAACTAACCAGCCAAGCAGTTACCATACACCTACACAACACAAATTCTCGCGCGGATACTTTCTAGACTCAGGGATCATGTGGGTCAGATGTTCAGAAAGTGTACAATTCAACTTCGCCAATCTTCTCAAATAACCCAAATTTCAGACGAAAATAAATTTCAAAATACAGTTCAACCTAACCAAACAGATTGCTAGAATCAATACAATGCCAAATATACTCGAATTTACCTAGTATTGTCCAAATTGCAGCCTAATTTAGCAGAATTTACTAAATGTGTACATCTGGCAATTGTACATTTTCTAACAATCTGACTAATGTGTGCAATAAATGACCTTGTTGCATAACAAATCTCACTTCAGATCTTCCTTGCCAAACTGTTACTTGTTTATGTAAAGGAAACTCCTACCGAAGGTATACAATTTGTCTGTAGAAATATATATACCTGTTCTGTTCTTTTAATAGCTTCTTAACTCCCACACTCGCTTTGTTTACGGAGTAAGGGCAACTGTTTTTATATTGTATCTTACCTTGGATTATGCATAATTGTACTATAATATACAGAAATCATGTATCTTGAGTAAAAATGACTTTAAATGTACATAGTTATAATGATAACGACTAATTCATGTAAACATTCTCGCTTTTTGTAAAACGTTTCGTCGGAATTCAGGCTGCCCTGAGAATATTCGTGCTATATGTACGGAAATGTTCAATGACCTGAATAAAATATTTTCAAAAATCAAAAATCTAAATTTACAATTGTCTGTATAGATAATTATTTCCTTTCCTAAATACTCCTTACTTACTATCTAGCAAGGAAAAACCGCTAAGTAAAGTAAAGAAAAGAAAATAATTTAGGCTTGCTTATGCAACGATCCCCTGGTCTAGCTACGAATACAATTTAGTATTGTCTGTATAGCAAATTTATTCCTTGCCTAAACACTTTCAGGGGAGCCTATGAACTCCCTTTGTTTCATCATTAACAGAATGATATCAAAAATATAATTAACATATACACGTGTATACTCTGTTTCAATAGTATCTATAGACACAAAGTTTTATTTAGATTTCATATGAAAAGGAAATAATAATGAAAACTTTAAACAGGAAGATATTCCTTTAAAAAGGCCCATATCCTAGAGAAAGCATTCCTAAACGCTTTGTACCTGATACTATAGAAAATGAGCTAAGAAAAAGAGGTAAGATACAAAGTAACGTTTCCTCATGAATCGCCTCCTAGCTATGATTGTACCGTATATGGGTCAAATTTTCAGAAAATGTACAATTTAACATCCCCAATCTTCTCAAATAACTCAAATTTCAGACGAAAACAAAGTTCAAAATACAGTTCAACCTCACCAAACTGATTGCTAGAATCAATGCAATGCCAAATATACTCGAATTAACCTAGCTAGTTGTGGGATGTGGGATAGTTGTACCATAGATATTACATAAGGATAGCATGAAGGCGTTTGATGTTGTGGAATAGTTGTACCATAGATATTACATAAGGATAGCATGAAGGCGTTTGATGTTGTGGGATAGTTGTACCATAGATATTACATAAGGATAGCATGACGGCATTTGATGTTGTGGGATGGATTGAGAAGCCACAGAGATGACAAGGGCAGGGGTTGTCAATTTAGCCTGAGGGATTACTTATCTCTATATTAATAAAATAAGGGTTTTGAGCCTTAAACCCCTATCTTCTCTGAAACCGCTGGCCAGATCTCCATTATAATTCACATGCACATTGCCAAAAATGGTGCCGAGCCATTCCACTATGTTTCATTAACAAATTAGGGTTAGAAAGGGGTTAGAAATGGGTTTACATTGAGCACCCCCATCCAGGGCCCCCAGCGCTGCCTGAAAACAAACCTATCAGTGACACTACACCAGGTTTCTTGGTCACCCAAAGCATGATGTCATGGACGGGCACATCATTGCTTCACTACGGGATTGGAGTTGATATATTTCCACCGAACGGAGCATCTCAGAGTTGAATCTTTGCCTCAGTCTTCAGCACTGTGTGTACAGTGTGTGAAATTAACTTTTTTTCTTTGCCTGCTACGTTGGCGGGTGAAATCAGAGATTTACCCGCCCACTCTGATTTCACCGCCCACACAGAAATTTATCTGCCCACTAATTTGAATCACCTGAAAATGAAAGAGGGAGTGGGAGAGGGAATGGGAGAGGGAGAGGGAACGAGAGAGGAAGAACGAGTGGGAGAGGGAACAGGACAGAGACAAGGACAAGGCCCACCTACACAGAAATTTACCCGCCCACTAATTACCCCACAATGAAAGAGGGAACGGGAGAGGGAGTGGGACAGGGACTGGGACAGGGACAGGGACAGGCAACACAACAACAGCACAACACTGAACAGTGACCAAAAAAAGCATCTAAACAGGGTTCCATTTGTGGTATGAAGATACTATAAGTTGTAGAGACAACTTGAAAGTGAAAGATAGTGGGAGAGGGAACAAGGGGAGATGAGGATGTGGGTGGGCCCCACTGTCCCACTAGCAAATTCCGTGCATAGCACGGGTATTTGCTAGTATTATATTATTATGTAATAGGGGATTCGCATATGTCACTGCTAATGTCTGTTACAGTGCATGTTCGTATGGATTCTGTAGAAATCTGATATATGAATAGTTGGCAACATTTTTTATCAAAAATTGCAAGAATGTGATCACCAATATCATAGCTTGTATGCATAATCTATGAAAACCAAATGCATGGTGGGAAAGATGGGGACTTGTGTCATAGAAACATGTATAACATAACATATGGGTATTCTCATAGAGCATTAATACATAGTCCATCCTGAACATGGCATGTTTTCTATAAATGTTAGACTGTATCATTATCCCCATAATTCCAGGCGAATCAAGATTCAGAATGGCGGCTATGTAAATCCCCTATTGAATCTCACCAGTAGAAGCCTGGCTAACAAAGAGAATATAGTGAATACATATAGTTATGATGGGGTATAAATATGATCAAAATATACTAACCACGAAAATGAAAACCAATTTATTGATGTTTATTTTAAGATGTTATCTCTGAAATGTGTGATTTTAGTTACGAATGCAGGTGAGTGCGACACTCTAGGATGTGCACCGCCTTACTGAATTGTGTTATCACATTTATGAATACAATAAAAATATTCATGAACTGAAATGAACACATAATAGCATGGGGCACAAACCTTAACGGAACATTAACAAACTGGTAGACAGTGTTGTAATGAGATCTGGAATTTAGAATGATATTTAGAATAATGAAGTCTAGTGTTGATGGCGTTTGAACAATGCGGTTGCTATAAATAGCTCAAGGTGGATTGTCCTAGTTCTGAGACGGCACGCCAACCTGTCAAATATTGCGTCACACAAAACACTCTGGGCGAGATCAAATTTCCGTCGTTCCATCTCCGGCGTCCCTTCTCTGTCACTCCCATCTCCCTGCCTTTACCTCTCTCTCTCTCTCTCTCTCTCTCTCTTTGTGGCTCCCTCCCCCTCCCTCTCTCCCTTGCTCTCTCGCTCTCATTCTGTCTTTCCCTCTCTCCCCTGCTCCCTCTGTCTCCCTCTGTCTCCCTCTCTTTTCCTCTCTCCCTCTCTCCCTCTCTTTCCCTCTCTCCCTCTCTCCCTCTCTCCCTTGCTCTCTCTGTCTCCCTCTCTCTCCCTCTCCTTCCCTCTCTCCCACCTTCCCTCTCTCCCCCACACTCTCTATTTCCCTCTCTCCCTCGCGCTCTCTCTCTCTCTGCCTCTCTCTCTTTTTCCCTCTCTCTTTCGTCTGGCTCTTCCCCCTCTTTTTCTCTTTTTCATTTTGCTCTCGTTCCTTCTCTCCCCCGTCTATTCCCCTCTCGCTCCACATCAGTCTCTCTCTATCTCCTTTTCTCTCTCGCTTCCCTCCTCTCTTTCTCCCTCTCCCCATCCTTTCTCTCATCTTTTCCCCTTCTCCATTTCCATATCTCTGCCCTTCTAAGCCAGCCTGTTCAATTCAACTTTCTAACTTTCCACCTTACACCAACCTAATCCTTGCTACAGCCCCATATTGTTTTAAACATACCAACCATTCTATGGAGAGCGTGCCATGAAAAGCATTCGATTTGATTACAAGGTCTTTACTAAGTCTAGACCAAGACATCTCATGTAATTATGAATCTATAATGAAATGAGTTCCCATATCCTACATCTAGTCCAGACAGAGTTCATTATGGAAACCTATACACATTTCTTTCATAACTGCCAAATGATGCAAATGGTTTTCAAATATTTCTTTTTCAACTTTCAAGGAAATTCTCGGCACCTGGAATGAAAAAAAGTAAATCCTAATCCAGACAGGATTATCTGTTAATCCAATCCAACCACCTGCAAACTTTCCATAAATCGTTTTTCAGAAGCCTTTGGGATTATTCAAATTTCATCAATCGGTTGTTTTTGGGTCAGATTTTCAGAAAATGTACAATTGGCAGCTGTACACATTTAGTAAATTCTGCTAAATTAGGCTGCAATTTGGTCAATACTAGGTAAATGCGAGTTTATTTGGTATTGCATTGATTCAAGCAATTTGTTTGGTTAGGTTGAACTGTATTTTGAACTTTATTTTCGTGTGAAATTTGGGTTATTTGAGAAGATTGGCGGAGTTGAATTGTACATTTTCTGAAAATGTGACCCTTTTAGGTATTTTCTTCTTTTTGGTATCCCCAAGGTACCTTCAAAACTTGATAAACTCCATAGTAATGACGCAGTTATGGAGCAATCGGCAACAAGTGGACCCATAGGAATGTCCTCCTTTATACCAAAAGCAACATTTAAGATTGAAATGACTCCAGAAATGGTTTTATCATTAGTCACTTGAGGTACAGTATAATGCGCTTGAGTTGGGTGTTGTACTTCATCATCCGAAGGGTCTTGCAAAATGAATTTCAAAGAATAAACAACAACGAACAGGATTGCATCTCCGTAAGGGTCTACTAACGAACAGGAACAGCCACGATTGCACACTGCTTGCTCTAAACTCTCCTATATGTAGTATGTCTACTCATTCTTTGAAATCTCTGCATGAACCGGCTTTTGGGCTGAAATGCGTCCAACTGAACCAGAACCTACCGATCTCTAGGCCCAAAGATGAGGGAGTCCCTTCAAACGGAGAGAAAACCTCTCGCCTCAAACCGCAAAGTGCCATTAAGGCCGCAAAATGTCATTATATTCCCATTAGAACACCTAGTCCTAAGCCAGGAAACCGATTAGAAAAGTAGGCGCCCATTCACTGACATACCATTGGTATCTGATCTGAAGGTTTGGGCCTAGACAGCAGAAATGTTGTGAAACAAACAAGCGAGAACCTCTACAAATGATCTCGGGCAACTTGTCAGAAAATGTACAATTCGCCTTCACCAATTCTCTCAAATAACCCAAATTTCAGACAAAAATCAGGTTCAAAATACAGTTCAACATAGCCCAACAGACTGTTTGAATCAAGGCTATTCAAAATATACTCAGATATACCTAGTGTTGACGATTTCTCAGTCTAATTTGGTAAAGTTTAATCAATGTCTTGATTTGTCATTTGTACATTTTCTTACTGACAACAGCCACTGGTATGGAATGAACAGGCCTTGTACAAAAACCCTTTGTTCAGCATGAAGTGTATCATATAACTTACAAACGACTTAATTGTTCAGCTGATTTACCCCAGTAGTAGTTTCCTCAGTCTTTTAATAATATATCAAGCATACTAATACTAATTCTGCCATCTGCCCCATGCACTATGCTTCTGAGCGACAACATTTCTATAATTATTATCAAAGTAATTCACTGAACCAAAATTACTTAACGTTCTGGCTGTTGGTTGGGATACAGATAGTTTCATTAGTTCACCAACACCCCAAAGCGAATTAAAGCTGTTGAAGAAACATTCGTGACTAACAGTGATTTCCATGTTTGCATCATTTAGGGCGTTCCTAAGACCACACCATCGGGTAATTACTAAGAAGTAGCGTTAAAAGTTCGTGAGGTTATTCACCTCTTTGTGGCATTACTTATATATGGGTCACATCGTCAGAAAATGTACAATTCACCTTCACCAATGTTCTCAAATTACCCAAATTCAAGACAGAAATGGGTCAGATTTTCTGAAAATGTACAATTGGCAGCTGTACATATTTAGTCAATTCTGCCAAATTGGGCTGCAATTTGGTCGATATTAAGTAAATTCGAATATATTTGGCATTGCATTGTTTCTAGCAATCTGTTTGGTTAGGTCGAACTGTATTTTGAAGTTTATTTTCGTCTGAAATTTGGGTTATTTGAGAGGATTGGTGAAGATAAATTGTGCATTTTCTGGCGATTTCACCCAAATGAGGTTCAAAACACAGTTCTCCATAGCCAAAATGATATTCATAACCAACATAATACCAAATATACCTAGATGTGTGTAGTATATAGTTATCCCTTTATAGGCTTATTTAGCAGAATTAACTAAATGTGTAGATTTGCCAATTGTACATTTTCTGATGATCTGACCCGTATACTGGAAAATGATCAGGCTACTGCAATGAGACGTCAATTTCTGAATCGTTTCTCATTTTATAAAAGTTTTTCAAACATGGGTTCCTCATGTGGAAAATCCACAGAACTTTGGAATTTATCATGGGCATGTCTGCAAAAAGACATTTGAGAGGATTGGTGAAGGCGAATCATACATTTTCTGACGACTTCATTCATTTACATTGTAATGGACGTTGACTAGGGAAATCCAATACATATTTCATGCTTAGCATGCAATGTTTTCTACAACATGTTGTGTTATGTTCCAGAAGGATGAGTCATAAAGTCTCAAAATTAATATTTTCAAATTGTTTTATTCACAAGATCTTTTTGTAGGAATGTTTTTATTTTGTGTTATTTAGCGCTTTAAGTCGTATTTATATACCGAATTTCAAGATTGTATTGAATACATTTATGCATAAATAAGGTTATCCTAATAGGAGTAGTTTACTAGGCGATCTAATGGGATTATAATGACATTTTTCGGTCTCATCGCTATTCGTTATCTCCTGCATAAACGAATATAGAAGTACGGATTAGATGTTTCCCATCCCTTGATCTCATGAAATGTGTTGATAAAACAAAATACATTTCTTTTGAACTCATCTTTCTTTGACACATCACACATCACTCACATGTATGTATATACACTGATATACACCTCCCATATTTCCATGCAGTCTAGGCCCAAAGATGGGAGACTCCCTTCAAACGGAGGCAAAGCCTCTTGCCTCAAACCACAAAGTGCCATTATAATTCCATTGAGACCGCAAAATGTCATTAAAATCCCATTAGAATGCCTAGCCCTAGGCTAAGAAACCGATTTGCGCTCTTATCTGATCTGAGAGTTTGGACCTAGAATGTAAAAGGGTGGGAACATCTGGCGAGGTAGCTCTTAACGTAACGCTTGACAAAATAATTTGACAAAATGATAAATATGTTTTTTTTCCCTTTGCAGGTGAGACATAATATGTTCTTCTACAAATTAGATCAACAACTCAGGTACAATTGCTTCATTGTCATGCTGTAATATGATATGATATCAATTTTTAATATACAATCTAGGCCCAACGATGAGAGTTCCTTCAAACGGAGAAAAAGCCTCAAACCCCAAAGTACCATTATATCTCCATTAATACCACAAAAAGTCATTATAATCACATTAGGACGCCTAGTCCTAGGCCAGGAAACATATTAGCGAAGTAGGCGTCCAATCACTGACATACCATTCTTATCTTCCTTTTTTTGAAAATATTTTTATTGGCCCAGACATTTAACAAATTCAAGATTATCAAGATGTAGAAAAACATGCATAACTGTCCACGCAGCTATATTTCATGCGTTGCCCTGACGTTCGATATTAATAAGGAGTCACAATCGATGGTACATGTGATTATGAAAATTTAAGTTAGGTAAATAAAGACTTCCACAACCGTCATTATACATACATTATATCATCATACGAACAAATTATGAGAGAAACAGCTGAAACAATTCCAATATTCCAAATACTTTCACAGCAATTAGACGAATCCATATGGTCACCCTATCCAGAACACACTGTTACTACCCATCTGATATGAGGGTTTAGGCCTAGACTGCATGCAAATAGAAATGCAAAAATGGTGGACATGCAAACTCCCTTATTGACGCCCGTGGGTTGATGTAGAAAGTAAACACTGCACGAACCTTGCCCCATAGTGCCGGGCAGATTGACCCCTAGTTGACCCCTGTTTGACATATGACCTACTGACCTCTATAACACCCCCACTGGGCGGACTCTTAACCCTGCCTAGAGTGACGTGGGTAAACCCTTAACCCACGGGGCGTATTTATCTTATTTACTCGGTAAATAAGGCGTCTGATTCACCGAGGGTTGGTGTTCAGTGGTGGGGTGTGGTCAGAGTTTGTATTCATGAGTTAGGGTTTATAGACACAGGATACGTGGGTCAAGTCGTCAGAAAAATGTACAATTCACTCTCACAAATCCTCTCAAATAACCCAAATTCCAGACGGAAATAAATTTCAGAAGACAGTTCAACCAAACCAAACAGATTGCTAAAATCAATCCAATGCCGAATGTACGCAAATTCATCTAGTATTGAACAAATTGCAGCCTAAAATGTGTACAGCTGCCAATTGTACATTTCCGTTAAATCCGACCCATGTTCAAGCTTGCAACAACATGACTAACATAATCATACCATATTTTTATTTTCATATTACATTTACAACGGTTGTCATGTATAATGTAGAAAGTTAAAACAATTGTACTCCCTGGATAAATATTCTTTCTTAAAAAAATAAAACTATCTATTTCACTACTCCCTCGTATACCTCATCCCTCTCCGCCTATTCACCCACAATGCACCACGGCGTCCATTTTGCACACAACCACTATGTTGTAATTGCCTCAGAGCGACCCCTGGTCTGTGGAAGTCTAACTAAGCATACTCGTGGGAACGGTTAGTAATCTCAGGGGATCTTTTACCATTTACAGGCCTCTTCCGGGTAGTTACAACGCGAGTCTATGTATATCTTGATGTTGGATTAATTCACTTTGATAAGCAGAGCGAAGGTTGGGATAAAGCAGTGGTCCCGGATTATTTCGGCCAACGGATAGATTGTATAATTGCTCCATTCTTCTTTCCATTGTCTTTTCCTTTGAGAAATCAGGAAAATGGAATAATAGAGAACTTGTCCTTGGTTATGCCATGAATAAATTTATAGTCAGCGAATGTATTTCTAAAGACAAGTCTATAAAATGTGTTTAGGAAGAGAGAACAGGCATGTAAAATATGTGGATAGTTTTAATGAGAATATCAGTAAAGGCCCATGTCCATTAGGTTGTATGACATGCGAGGCGCTCACCTCCTTTCTATGTGCAAGCGGATACCGATGTTCCAGTAGATGTAAGGGCCTAGTCCACTAAGCTGATTCTCATGTGATTTTTACTGAATATAGTGAAAAAGAGTCCTCTGCGGCGCAAAATCACATGAGAATCGGCTTGGTGCTCTAGTCCCTTTATGCATGTTTCACTGCGCATGTCTACTGCAGTGCATTCTGGGATGGATTCTGTTGACATCATTTTTATCGAAAATTGCAAGAATGTTTTACCAAGATCAGAGCAAGTATAAATGATCTATGAAAACCAAATGCATGATGGTAAAGATAGGGACTTGTTTCATGGAAACATGGGACTTGTTTAATGAACACCACCCAGATAGTTATATTAGAGCATAGATAAATATTCCACGCTGAACATGACATGTTTTCTACAGATTTTAGACTGTACCACTAGTCCCATAATTCCATGCGAATTAAGATAAAAAATGGCGGCTAGGCAAACCCCCTATACAATAATTCTATATTGGGACATGTTACCCTTGGATTTGCATAATTCTTCTTTTTAACTTGTGCAATTTATGCTCATGACAACATTATTTTGTTTGTTTAGACCCTCACTTTGATCCGGTTTAGTGGAATAGGAAGGCTTTCTGCACCAACACAAAATCCATCTATTTTAATCAGGAACATCATATATCTACCACCCTACTCTTAGATAAAACAAGACTGGCTTATCTGATACACAAGCGTCTGATTCTCAGAAAATGTACAATTGGTAGCTGTACACATTTAGTAAATTCTGCAAACTTAGGCTGCAATTTGGTCAATACTAGGTAATTTCGAGAATATTCGGCATTGCTTTGATTCTAGCAATCTGTTTGGCTAGGTTTAACTTAATTGTCAACTTTATTTTCACATGAAATGTGGGTTATTTGAGAAGATTGGCAAAGTTTAATTGTACATTTTCTGACAATCTGACCCATAACTCCTATGATAAGAGGCTCTATGGTGAAGGTAGCGTGCTTTAGGCATGCTAGGACATCAATAGGAATTACCCACCACTTCAGGATGGCGTACCCAATGTTTATGTTCTCTCTATCAATTCTTAGATACTGTTTTATGTACCTACTTGATTGAATTTATGCCTGTAAAATGTGATGTGTTCCAGAAAAATGAGTCTCAGGGCAATCGTCTTTATCTCATCTTTTCTAATAATGATATCTCAAAATGATTTTTTTGCGATTTTTGACTCATTTCCTTGAAAAATATACTCATATTATAATATGTTCTGATCCCGATTAAAAGTGATGGTACCGCATAACAGGATCTTACAGGTTTCCGAGATATTAATGGGTACCTCTTATTTCTTTTTTTTATATTTCATTTGCAATCATTTTATTCCGAAACTTATTACACAGAGCGGTGTTCTCTTTGGTGACAGATTGAACAATAAAGATGTAGTACTTGAGTCAGATCTTCAGAAAATGTACAATTGGCAGATCTATACATTCAGTAAATTCTGCTAAATTAGACAGAAAAATGGTCAATACTAGTTGTATCTGAGTATATTTTGTATTGCCTTGATTCAAACAATGTGTTTGTTTATGTTGAGCTGTATTTTGAACCTCACTTCGGTCTTAAATCTGGATTATTTGAGAAGACTGGTGTGGGCGAATTGTATATTCTCTGACAATTTCACCCATGTAGGCCTAAACGTTATTGACGATATGTATTTTTTTTCTTAGCTCAAAGGGGAGCCTCCACTTCTGGAGAATACGATGTAGAATTCGATTCAGAATAAAAATATGATATATATATATATATATATATAAGCTCGGCAGTAAGCCTTGCGATGGTGTTGTGCTGGTTCTGTAGGTGGAGAGGAATGGCCAGGTCCTGCCTACATGTGTTACTGTCCATGTGGGCAGGACCTCGCCACTTCTTACCAACACAGCACCATCACAAGGCTTACCGCAGAGCTTACCGCAGCCAGTGGAGACCCCCCTTTTACTGCACCGTTATACACACACCTCTAATGTCAAAAAGATGATGGTGTTCAATGGAAGAACTGGGTTGCCAGAAATGATTTACTGAATCGTATCAAGATCAGAAAAACAGTGTATTTGAATTGAATTCAATTATTGAGTTAATCTCAGTTAATTTCCGTCAGCTATACAAAATCATGTATTTGTCACTAGAATTACATACATATGACAGTTTCTAAGTAAGTATCACCAGATTCATGTGGTAAATTTCTGTCGTTGTTGTAAAATACAAGTCCCTGAGCCAAGAATAAAAGATAAATATCATCATATCCTAGAAAAAATATTTGTTATTCGTGAAAGAGGATGAAGCATTCCGGAGAAGCATATGGGTCAGGTCGTCAAAAATGTACAATACGCCTTCACCAATTTTCTCAAATAACTCAAATTTAAGACACAAATGAAGTTCAAAATACAGTTTAACCTAACGTGACTGACATTATGATTCAACTCATTGCCAAATATAACCAAATATACATGATATTTATCATTTTCAGCCTAATTTTTCAGAATTTGATAAATGTGTATAGTTACCAGTTGTACATTTTCTGACGGTCTGACTTATATGCATGGAGGCGGCACATTGTAACCAAATAAGGCATTATTATACAGTAGAAAATCTGCCGATTCAGCAATAATTGAAAGCTGAAACCTGCCATATAGAAAAGCATTAGGAGTTAATCAGGAGCTCTGTACATCTGAATCAACTGGAGAATTGCTCCTTACAAAAAGTCATTAGTATAACAAAATATGATACGGCGGCTTGTTGAAATGTCAGCCGAGCATATCTCGTGTCCATAATGTGTCTCTATTTCTAATGTTTGACTATGTTTGCTTGACAATGGCACTGTATGCGATGGTCATGCGATGTATTCAGTAGTCACATTTGCGTAGGCTGAGGTGAAAGGTTTTATTTTGATTAGGATGATAACCAATATGAGCAGTTCTCACCGAAACAGGAGACTCTGTAAACTCAAGTGTAGGGTGGGTTCCACTGTCCTGCCACTACTCTTGCTACTACTCCCGCTACTACTCTTGCTACTACTCCCGCTACTACTCCCTCTTCTACTCCCGCTTTTACTCCCGCTACTACTACGACTTAAATATTCAATACAATATCCTGAAATTTGGTGCATGTATTTATGCTACAAACGGTGTTAAACACCCAAGAAATGAAAACATGCCCACAAATTCACCATGTGAATAAATCACTTTGAAAAATATATATTTTGCGACTTGTGACTCATTCATCTATGACTCATTACATATATATGAAGCAGGTGGGACTATAGCTGTTAGAGGAGCCTGAGGCATATCAATTATAGAGATAATGATGTCTGAAATAGTCTTAATGCACAAAGCCTCTTCTCCTCTCCTTATCCTCTTACACCTCCGCCGTCCCCTCGCAACTAGTGCCTCAGTAAGTCTACACAAAGCCTTAGTCTTCACCCGAGACATTGCCTTGTGGCTTAGATCAACCAGAAGGAGTCAGATCGTCAGAAAAATGTACACTTGCCTTCACAAATCCTCCAAAACAGCATACATTTAAGACTAAAGATCAGATTCAAAATGCTTTCCCATCACGCTTTTGGTTTTAATAATTACCTATAAAAGCTATGATATGGGTGAGAATATTCTTGCAAGTTTCTATAAAAATGTTACTGAATAGTTGTATGTTAGATTTTATCAGAATCCATCCCATTATTATTGTGCTGGCGTTGGCTTGTTTGTACAGACAATGTTCAATCGGCAGCTCTACAAATTTACTAAGTTCTGCAAAATCTGGCTGCAAAATTGTACATTATACTGAGTATTCCTGAATATATTGAGTATTGCGTCTATACAAAACCTCTGTTCGGTTATGATGAATTGTATTTTCATATTTAGTAGTCTTATATGGATTATTTGAGAGGGTTCCTGTTTGCGAATTGTCTAATTTCTGGCGACTTCACCCATATAATTATACCTATTTGAACAGAATTCCTTTTTAGGTAGTTTTACAAATTCATCACAAACACTCTCATTCAATGAATGTGTTTTGTCGTGTCATGACAATCTTATTAATGAAAATACCGTAAATGGGCAGATACAAACAAGTCTAGTTTATAAATGGGTCAGATCTTCAGAGAATGGACAGTTCGCCGTCACCACACCTCTCAAATAAACCTGATTTAAGACAGAATGAGCTTCAAAAAGCAGTTTAACATAGCAAAACAGATACTTTAAACCAAGTAATACTTAGATATACCCGGCAGTTATCATTTTTCAGCCTCATTTAGCAGAATTTACTAAATGTGTAGAGCTGCCAATTGTACTTTTTGTATCTCAAAATGCCATAGTCCGGTATTCATTGGGCTACAAAGCTTTGAATTCCATCATTGTTCTCTAGTTTATGTGGGTCAGATTTTTAGAAGATGTGCAATTCAACTTCGCCAATCTTCTCAAATAACCAAATGTTCAGACGAAAATAAAGTTCCAAATACAGTTTAACCTAACCAAACAGATTGCTAGAATCAATGCAATGTCAAATAATCTCGAATTTACCTAGTATTGACCAAATTGCAGCCTAATTTTGCAGAATTTACTAAATGTGTACAGCTGCCAATTGTACATTTCCTAATAAATCTGACTCAGAACTACTATTTAAATGAGTGAAACATATTGTAAGAGCTATTGTGTTATACTACCCATACTCTCTTTTCCTTTCCTCTCCTTTCTCTCTCGAACTCTTCCTACCCTCACAGCTGGCTGCCCAAGCATACACCAGCATAGCAAGGCATAGAAGCAGTCAATAAATCACGAACAATACACCCTGGCAACAACAACAGCAACACGCAACAACAATCCTATCTCTCACAACCAATTTACACCCATCTCCCATTATGTCCCTCCTTCTCCATAGAATTCCAATCAAAATGCCAGCCAATCAGCTAGGCTGTAGATACACATGGTCCCAAGTGGGTGGTTTGGTCAGTTTAAGGGGCCAGGAGGTGTAGCAGAGAGGGGTGGGGGTGGAAATAGGAATGCTGGTGGGGGGGGGGGCAGGGGATTTGTATAGCCTCCATTTTGAATCTTGATTCACACAGATTTATGGGAGTGATGGTAAAATCTATGTTCATCATGGGGTATTTAACAAGGCTCTAATGTCAATTCAATATCCATGTGTTATATATATAACCGAAGTTCCCATCTTTCCCATCATGCATTGGGTTTTCATAGATCATTTGTACAAACTTTGGTATTGGTGAAAACATTCTTGCATTTTTCGAAAGGAATTTGCTATAGTGTTTTATACATGTCAGATTTGAACTGAATCCATCCCATGATGCACTGCAATAAAAATGCGCCGTGGCACATGCAATTCCCCTATTGGGAGAATTATTGTATGAAAAAGGCAGGGAACTGGGAAGTTAGTATTTTTATTATTTACTTTTATTTCCCTATCAAAACCAAGTACACCATAGTTCTATCTACAAGTGGAAAAAGCTTATAGCTACTGCTACGGCCGTTTGGCCGGTTTCCCAAGTGTAAATGCCTTTTCTTGTAAAAGGGCATATGTTGGAAGACCTGCTTATAGCAGAAACTGTAAACCTATTTCTTAGGAAATAAAAGTTATATTATAAATATCACATGTCTTTAAACCTCATTTGAGCCATTCTATAACATATTATTTCACAGGAATATATTCCATATGTGGGAAATATATTAATATTTTTTTATGGCAAAAATGACAGTAAATTATAATCTACCCACATCATGTATAGTACATGGAAGATTATGGACAAATTAAAAAACTCCCTTGAAAGAACTAACAGATTGATTAACCATTATCAATAGATATTGGCTAATTTTAGCAAAATATCGAGACTATTTACAAACCTATTTTAATGTGACTCATGCAAAGACAATAATAAATCGCAATTCAACAGTAAAAGAAACCAAAATATTGCGTGTAGAATCAAGTTATTGTCCAGTTTGAAACATCTCAATTAGACATGAAAGGGTATGAGCTACCTTTAAGCCCCCACCTCCATATTTCACGAAGACCCCCAAAGCCTGTAGCTGGCACAATAATGATTCATAGCGGCAAGTCAGAGGCGGGGGTGATTTTTCTTGGTGTGATCTTTTACAGCTTCACTCTCTCCTTTCTTACTCGCACAATCATCCTCCTACCACTTCTGCGCATGTGCGGAAGGCAGGGGGAGCCATTGAGCATGCTCAGTCAGACATGAAACTACTTCCTTCCGGTGGCCACATCAACAGAGGCCTGTTGACGGGATGGGGAGGCAAGAAGCGCGGGAGTCTGTAAGTCGTCTGCTTTTTATCCAGGAACCGGAAGTCGGCGAACTCACACTATTCAATGGACTATTTGGTGTGGCGGAAGGCGGAAGTAGTCTCTGTGTGTTAGGGAGGTCAAGCGCGGAGGAATACACAGATAGGAGGTTTATTAAGAGAAGAGGGGATGAATGCGTGATTGGGTCGACTCAGAACGAGGCTATCAGAGTGCAAAAAGGTCAGGTTCGGACAGCAAACAGGCAGAAGGAGGCAGGCAATATGCGAAAGATTAAATATCAATAATGCCATCAAGCTGACTGATCTTATCGCTGAGATTTACAACCCGAGTTTGTGTTTTGGCCACCAAGATTGGTGTAGTTTTATTGATTTAATGTTGCAGTTATTTTGTGCTACAATATTCTCGGAGAGGGCTTTTGATTTAGATTGTTGGCGAATGAGACTTCGCACAGAAATGGCAATGGCGTGGAAAGGCAGTGTTGGAATAGAATTGGGAAGGCACTTGTGAATGAAAATATTTTCGAGAGAATATGATCTTATGGTGACTAGCCGTGATGCAACATTAAAAGAAAGGGTTCTTTATCAATATTATGTAAGTAGTTTTATTTCCAATATCTAACAGTTACAGAATATATAAATCGCACTACCCTCTTGAAAACGTCAGTTCTTTCAGGGTGCCCCGAACACAAAACATTGCATGAAAATTAACGATGGGTAACATTAGAACATCACAAATTTGTGTCTTTAATTTAAGTTTGATATTTTTATTTTGGAAAACAAAATTTGCAATCTCCAGTTAGACAATTACTAGTAAAGTGGCTGTATACACTCTATAGGATGAGCTTAGAAATGCATGGATATATTTAACATACAATCTTGAAATTTGGTACACATATTTACTGTAAGAATTTTATTTCTGAACAAAAGAATTAACAACATGTCTTAGGGAGACCCTGTTAAAAACAGGTATTACAAATATATATTAATGCCCTACTAGGAAGCTAGAGTCTGACATGCATCGAAGTGCTGCTTTAGGTACTTTTCTACCAATACAACATCACTGAATGTAAGAAATTACTCTAGTTGTAATATGTCTGTAATATAAGCTCAAAGACAGGATATATTGAATTCGGCATCAATTGTGCATTTCTAGGAAACATGACACTTTTAAGATTTTGAGCATTAGATAACCCACAAATAAGAACATTCGTAAAATGATATCCTGGGAATAATATACTGACATATCAATTTCGCGACTCAGTTTCCTGAAACGAATTACAAATATTTATTTCTGATATAAGATAAAATAGGTAGTGACGTACACACAAAGAACACATCATTGTGCTCCAATATTCACTCACTAGGAAAGCAGATCGTTTTAGCTTTCCGTCAACAATGGATGTGATTTGAAAGAGCACGGTCTTGACTTAATGAACCTATAATAAGATGTATCTTCTATCTTTGAAACTAATCCGGCGTAGAAGACTAATTAAGCGCTAAAAAAGTTAATTGAAGGATGAAGTAAAATCACATCTCAAAGCTCTCAATAAGCACGTTTTGCTTACGTAGTACACACACTTTCAGGATAGAAAAAATCTTCATCTTCCTGTTCCTAGATGCAGAGAGAGTGTTTAAGAGGGAATCTAAGATGGTGATTGGGAATGACTCAGCAATTTTCACTATCTCTCCTATTATTAACAAGGAAGCGGCCATGTTCATTGTAGCGGCATTTGCTGCGGAGCTATAATGGAAAAATCAAGCTTGATAAGGTCACCATAGCAACGATAGCTTACCATTAGCGTAGTGGTGAGAGTGATTTACTGGAGGCCATTTTCTTTCTTGCTGTACATCGAGGGAGCGATCGTTTATTAATTGCTGCTGAGGAAAAACAAGACAACATCCTGTCAACGCACATTTGCTTGTTCTGAGATTAATTAACTCAAATCTGATTGCCAGGGAGGTGCTATAGTGATTGGCGCGATGGAGTCGGGTGAGTGATAGAATCTGGAATGAATGTGCGATCTATATATATTAGATAAATCACTCCTGTAAGATGAGGAAGGCAATTAAAGCAGTATTCCCAGCTATTATAATATTATAAAAAATAATCTTAACGAATTTACATATTACGGCTGCATTGCACTATATACGATTCTGCATTAGGCAACTCTTAGAGGCCTCGTGTAAAGACTCCCTCTTAGCAAAAGTTGCATTGCAATATAAACAAATATCTTCAGAGGCTAGTCTGAGAACACTGAGAGAACTCTGAGAGTTCACTGAGAGACCTCTTACCTCGCTCAAATGCATGCGTTTCAATGCAACAACCCCCGTATCATGAAGCCCTCGTAGTCTTAAATTTAGGAGGGTGTTATGAGGCCTTTAAGACAAGATCCTATCATGAATAGTGCAATGCTGCCTACGGCTTATAGGACTGAATTCATCAATATGCTGCTGCTGTTCTTTATTCAAGTACAAATCTGAAGACGAATCGCCTGAGCAAGAACAGCCTGCGGGAGCGATAATAAGTGAAGCAATCGCAGGAAAGACGCTCGGGGAGGGGGCAAAAATCAAAATGTGAACCTGTATGAAGGCCTGCAGTAATTCTTCAAAAAATTGCCAAATGACATTTAAATGTGTTCAAAAAAAGGAACAAAACTAATTGAGAGTGAAGCTTTAAAAACTAGCAAAGTACTAGTATAACTGCCAGGTGTGACAGCTGCATGCCTTGCTCTTATAATATTCTATTACATGTCTTTGAAATAATATTCAAAACATTTCATTAAGCGATGAGTATAAGTTCCAAGAACGTTATCAATAAAACTAAACATTATGGTTGATAGACAGTGTATGATTGAGATGGGATCATTTGTATACATGTAACCAGATGTCAGTGGAGAAGTTTAAATTGGTACTTCAGAGTACCTATCCCTATAGGGGAGTTGCATGTCTCACTGCGCATGACTACTGCAGTGCATGCTGGGATGGATTCTGATGAAATCTGACATACAAATATTTCGCAATATTTTATCGAAAATTGCAAAAATGTTTTCACCAATATCATAGTTTGTATAAATCATCTATGAAAACCAAATGCATGATGGGAAAGATGGATACTTGTGTTATGGGCACGTGTATGTATAACACATGAATATTGACATAAGAACATTGATAAATACACCATGCTGTACATGACAAGATTTCTATAGATTTTAGACTGTACCATTAGTCCCATAATTCCATGCGAATCAAGATTCAAAATGGCGGCTATGCAACTCCCCTATTAGCGTGTTTAATCACTATAGTGATTAAACAAGCTGTATTTCTCCCTCTCCTTTCTCCATCCCTCCATCTCTCTCTCCATTTGAGCCTTCCCCTCTCTCTCTCTTTCTCTTTCACTTCCTCTGTCTCTCCCCCTCGCTCTCCTCTCTTTCCCCTCTCTCTCAACTCTCTCCCCTCTCTCTCTTCTCTCTGTCTCCCTCTCACTCCTCTCTTTCTCCTCTCTCTCCTCTCTCTCCTCTCTCTCCTCTCTCTCCTCTCTTTCCTCTCTCTCCTCTCTCTCCTCTCTCTCTCTTCTCTTTCCTCTCTCTCTCTCTTCTCTTTCCTCTCTCTTATCTCGCTCCCTCTCGATCTCTACTCTCTCTCTATCCTCTCTTGTATCTCTGTCCCTCTCTCTGTCCCTCTCTCTCCCCCTCTCTCATCTCCCTCTCTCTCTCTCTCCCTCTCTCCCTCTCTCCCTCTCTCTCTTTCCTCTCTTAGACTAAAAGGCAATCAATGATAACCTAACACAACCCCAAACCATTAAAACCTGCCAGAGCAAAGCTCTGTGATTAATGACAACAAACAAAAGATATATTCCCAGGCGTAAATATTAAGGGTGAGACTAATTGCGCAAATCCCGCCACTTACTAGGGAGGTTCAGCAAGTCTTACCTATACGTAAACATAAACGTACCCGTATCTCCGATATACAAACATACGTTTAAAGGAAGAAAGAGCTTCAGCAAAACATGGTAGAAAGAACATAACATAACATATCAAGCAAAATGTTTCATCTAAAAAAATGCGACGTAATTCACAACAAAGATACGCATCCGGTTACGTAATTGAGATAGGTCTGCTTGCAGAACCTCCCTATTATATCTCAGGCGATTATCCATTCAACACGATGAGTAGACGGATTAGGATGTAGGTTGGTTAGATGGGTAATAACTAGCGCTCCGTTGATCAAAGGTTTGAGTTCAAATCAATAGCTTCCTAATTAGGGCGGGCAGTTTGTGCGTGCTTTGATTAAATGATACTAATTAGACGTGATGTGGTAATTAACGGTAGCTGGAGCCTGATTAATTGGTCTGTGCAATAGAGGGCGAGTCTGTTGGCTCAATAGGTATATTTTCATGGGCGTGTGATCTGAGGGTTTGAAGTTCGATTCTCTCTTTTTAGAATGAAGTGATGGATAGATTAAATGACTTTGATATTTGTGTATATTTCTGTCGTATTATATGAAGGTTTTGGGATTTAAATTCAATTAGAAATTCCCCCAAAGAAGACCAAACTTAGGTCGAAACGTTGTGTTCTCTAATCTTTCAAGATCAATAATAAACCAGAAAACCAAAACGTGCTTATTACGGATTTCATATCATAAACATTTTTAATCAGAAATAGTACATCAGTTTAACACATATATAGGATAATATCCACAAAATGTGTTATTTCACATACACATGAAAGGCCGTATATAGGGCAGTTTCATAACTTCATCAATGAAATTATAAATTCATGTATACATATATGTACTTTTGTGGCCGATAGTTTCATAACGACTCCTTAATTACGTAAAATATTACTTCCAAGTTCCTTGCTTAGGTAGAAAATTCCTGCTGTAGGAATAAACTTAGTCTGTATAGCAAATTCCCTTCCCCATAAGTTCTATAGCAGCCGATCAGTGAGGAAAAATCGCTAAGGATAGACGATCTTAAATAAGGAGCTGTTATGAAAAAGGCCCTAGATTTTCCTTTAACCCTTAAAGGCATTTCTTGTAGTGGCTTACAAGGGAAAAGCAAACAAAAGAAAATGACCACAATCTATCTGAGCAAAGCTCCAAATTTGTGGGATATCTGGGGAGAAAAGGAACATTTACAAAACATCAATCCTGTCCCAGAAGTAGCCAGCTGTTTGTTTGTCAGACGGGTATATCAACAATCCAGTAAAACATTGGACCCCTGGTGGAGGAAACCAGAATCATTTCCCAGAGGACCACGGTTGGAGCATTTCCGGCTTCCGGCAGCGTTTCATGCTTGTTTGTCAACCGACAAAACAAGCGTTCTTGTTTGGCGGCTTTGTGGGGGAGATTGGCTTGTAGGAACTAGAGAATGGGAGGAGTATAGGAGAGGACAGGGATTGCCTTGTAGGAACTAGAGAATGGGAGGAGTATAGGAGAGGACAGGGATGCTGGGGTAGCAATGCAGCTATCTGGCAAAGGGCATCTGTTGTCTTCTCTTTTTTATTTAGAATGTTTGTAAAACAAGTGAATAAGTCAAATTATTTCACGTATAGTCAAGTACAATGAAGATACATAGGCCCCGTTGTATAAATTGCGATGGCCGTTCGCAAATGCTTCTTAGTGCGTCGCAAGTCCAATCTTCTTGTATAAGCTCAAGAAATAGTATGTCCTTCACAGCCCTATCATCCTATCTTCATCGTAAGTGTGCTTCGGCTTGCATAAGAAAATCAGCTTCGTATCTTTTTCGCAAAGAGCAGCAAAAATCTACGATCACCCAGAAGGCCTTCGTTTCTACTTTGCATCTCATCTTTATTGGAAAAATTTTCACAACTTTTTCAGATCTTATTTACCAAGTAAATACTAGAAAAAATACCTTTAATTTTAGATTTACATCAAGATGAAATCTTTACACATAGTTAACTAATTAAACTATATACTTCAATAAACATGTGCCTTTAACACACCAATGTTTTAATCAATCAAAAGATTAGCCTAGTATCCACTGAACAATAACATTTGTTTATACATTTTTAGTCCACAAATGAATTCCCGATGGCTTACTTTTCATCCGGTAGCAATGTTGTAACTGACAATAATACTTTGCAATTCCAATATAACGAAATAAGCCAGTAACTTCCACATATCATCAATAATATTCTAATGAATCTTACTAAATGCTTACAAGTACATCTACTTTGATGTTGAACGAAGCGATCGAATTTGTTCTATTTTAAAAGGTAGTTTTGGTGTCTCTTTGCTTTGAAGATGTCCACGATGCCAGGCCAACCTAATGGAGACATGTCATGGTAATAGCTTTGCGGAACTGCTATATTTAGTCATGATTGGATTGCCGACTAGTCCTTCAACACTGCGCCTTTGTATTTGGGCTGAAGATTAGATTTCCTAAGCTCAATGTAAATTATGCTCATGAAATTGATATGATGTCGTCCTTTGTTGTGATATTATTTCCCATGAAAGTGACAGTTTGATGAGTTGGTAATGCCAACGGTTCATGGTCCCTTCTGGGCATAACAATGTTTACTTGAAACAAAGGCCATATATGTGAGGTGTTTCAGGAAAATTAGTCATAAGTCGCAAAATTGATTTTTTTCAAAGTGTATTTTTCACAAGATCACATTATTGGAATGTTCTGATTCTTGGAGAGTTTGTCATTTGTAGTTATGTCAATCGATGTATCAAATTTCAGGACAATCTATGTAATATATCCTTTCGTTTTAGAGGTCCTCATATGGACTACATTTAGTAACTTTACTGTTTAGTAACCCCCAGAAATATTGGAAACTTTTTTTTTCAAAAACGAAAATATCAAACTTAAAATCTGGAAATACACATTATTTTATTAGACTGTTTACTATCATTGGAATCGGCTTGGTCTCATCTGTTCAAATATAATGATATCTCAAAATCTATTTTTTGCGGCTTATGACTCATTTTCCTGAAACACATCACATATATGTCAATTTGTTAAATTCCGTTAACATCGCTCAAAAACTCCCGTTCTTTTCCAAGACATCTAAATTCAATTGACCAAAATATCGGAGGATCTTGTCCAGTTGTTTTTGCTATAGGGCTACGTAAATGTCCATATTTATATTTTGGAAAATGAGTCCCAAGTCGCAAAAAATGGATTTTGAGATATCATATTTGAAAAGATGACATCAAGTGGATTCCAATGATAGTAAACACTAGGATATTTAATAGGCATTTCCTTATTTTAAGTTTGATATTTTTATTATGGATCAAAGAGTTATGCAATATATCTGGGTAAACACTTACTAGTAAAGTAGCTAGATATATATATACTTGATAGGATGAGCTTAAGAATGCATGCATACATCCAATACACCGTCTCGAAATTTGGTATATATATGTACGTATACAAGTAGGGGCATTATATACCCTGAGAATGAGTACATTCATATAAAGAGATCCTGTGAATAAATCACTGCGATGTGTGACTTATTTTCCTGAAACACATCAGATATGGTTAAGAAAGCGTGGGCTGCAATGTGCATCAGTCTTGTAGTCAATAAGGGTAGAGGATTGGGGGGAGACAATCAATAAGGGGGGACTGAGAGCATTGTTCTAGTCCTGCCTAAACTTGATTAAAGCACTGTAAGCCAAGTACATGGCCCTGATATCTGACCTTGTACAGTAGGGTATGTTGAGGTCTGGGTAGAGTGTAGAGACATGGGGAGTATGCTGACTAGGTATGCTGAGGGCTGAGTAGAGTGTAGAGTCAGGGGGAGTATGCTGAGTAGGGTATGCTGAGGGCTGAGTAGAGTGTAGAGACAGGGGGAGTATGCTGACTAGGTATGCAGAGGGCTGAGTAGAGTGTAGAGACAGGGGGAGTATGCTGAGTAGGGTATGCTGAGGTCTGGATAGAGTGTAGAGACGGGGGGAGTATGCTGACTAGGTATGCTGAGGGCTGAGTAGAGTGTAGAGACAGGGGGAGTATGCTGAGTAGGGTATGCTGAGGTCTGGATAGAGTGTAGAGACGGGGGGAGTATGCTGACTAGGTATGCTGAGGGCTGAGTAGAGTGTAGAAACAGGGGCAGGGGCAGTTATTTAAAGCAGAATGCTCAGCTATTACGACTAAAAAGATCTTACCAAGCACACTCATATAATGATTTGTATGACTGGATTTGTCAATATTCTGCATCTGGTGTATACAACACTTTGAAGTATAATCACCAAATGAAAACTGCCCCACACCTTCCCGGAATAAGAAACGAAATTCTCTGTCAGGTTTGCCTTAAAATGTTGGTACACATTCTCCCAGCAGGTGGCAGTTCGTTGATGAGTGTTGGTACTTGTATTGTGAAGGATTTTCTAATTCTTTCTGTATTTGTAATAATTACCTTAGAAAAAAAATAAAAAAAATAATTACCTTAGATGGTAATATGGAGGTTCCGCAAGCAAACCTATCTCAATTACGTAACCGTATCCGTATCTTTTATGCGAATTACATTTATAGGTATGTTGAATAGATTGGGAGATGAAACATTCTGCTTGACATTTAATGGTACGTTTTCCCCGCCATATTTTGCTCAACCACTTTTTTCATTTTAACTTATGTTTTATCAGAGATACGGATAGAGATACGTTTACGTTTAAGTATAGGTTTGACTTGCTCTAACTCCCTATTGTGTAGTGTGACTTAAACATTGTTATATTGACATGTCTAAACTAGGATTTCTTGCTCATTTCTAGGTGAGGGTATTTCAATCATTTTTGGACTACAAAGTAAGTTCTTTTAAATGTTGCTACCAATTATCCAGTTTCAAGATAGCCAAGGGGACATTCAGGATATATTAAAGAGTTATTTCCTGAGGTCTTCAATAACTCATGGATTTTCTAGAATATTTTCATGATTTGTTTTGTGCTGATCTACAGTGGAAATCTGGATCAAATGGGATTAATAGTGGCATTAAGTTGGCTTCTTCATGTACTTATCTAACCAGTGTTATCCTTAAATTTTCGATTCCAAAAAGGATTCCAAAAGTTTAAGAAGATGATAGAATGTCCGACTGAAAAATGTCAGCGGGTCCTTTAAATGGGTCAGATTTTCAGAAAATGTACAATTGGCAGCTGTACACATTTAGGTAATTCTGCAATATTAGGCTGCAATTTGGCCAATACTAGGTAAATTCGAGTGTATTCGGCATTGCTTTGATTCTAGCAATCTGTTTGGTTAGGTTGAACTGAATTTTGAGCTTTATTTTCATCTGAAATCTGGATTATTTGAGAAGATTGGCGAAGTTGAATTGTACATTTTGAGAAAATCTGACCCAAATAGTTATTTGGGGATATAATGACATGTTACACAAAGAAGAACAGATCAAAATCCTTTAGTACTCTACATTTGGATGGGTCAGGAATGAATAGATTACTAAATAGCCAATTTCATTATTTTACTGAAATTAGCTGAGAATGCAGCTTTAAACTTACGTGGTCAAACAAATTAATCTCCTTTTAATTTACTGAATAGAATGATCATACTCTCTAGTATAGACAAGGCTGAGTATAATCATGCTCATAGAATATATATATATATAAGTGTTTTTATATTACATTTATAGCTTTGATTTGACTCTAATTATGAACGATGCCTCGAGCAACACCAATAATTAACCACAGATGGAATGTTTTAGGAAGTTTACACAAACCAGAAGTGGGCGAATTATTCTTCAAAATATAGAAATTGAAAGGTTTGGACCAAGTGAGACGGATGTGTGGGTAGTTGCTAATTATTAATTAATCGTTCTTACCAGCCCACAGGCATCTATAGTTACAGGGTCGTGGGGACATGTGGGTGGTCAGCATACTATCCACAGGCTATTACTAGTATCAACACAAATAGGTACAATATTAGCTTGGTTGTTTTTTTTAGTTAGTTGTACTCATAAAAGGACGTTTGAAACTCCAGGTACAGCATTTAATTTAGTGCACCCATTATCTAGGCTAAAACAGTGACAAAAAATGTATTGTCATAGACAATTAAACGTAATCTTAACAAGTTACCTAATAAATGAAGAAAGAGTGGAAGACAGGAGGCTCTGTTCAAAATGGTTACTTGATTCTGAAAAGCTTTTCCATGTCTTCCATTATGAACTATTATCTAACTAAGAGGCAGGAAAATAGTAAAACATACGAGAAAACTTAGCACTTATGGAATGGTTTAACCAAATTGATGTTGATCCATTATGGACATTCTATAATGAGCATAACATGACTGAGATAATGAGAATCCTGTCATAGTATCCCCCAACTAGGAACTACGGTTCGAAACTTAAAAATCTGTATTGTACCTTATTACAAGTTTTATACCCTAATTTCAAATATTATTTTTAAGGGTACCCAGGAAGATCTATCTGTAGAGGGTCTTGCCAGATTATGTATACTTCGTGTCATAATAAAAGTTGATAATAATAATAAATAGTTCATTATATCACGAAATAATTAGATGGGACTGCATGAGAGGTCGGAACTACCAGTGTGATTTAATGGCTCAGGTTAACACGGTACTTCATTTTCAACAAGTGGTCATAGGCCACGCATGAGATTACTAGATGGAACCTAGCAAGGGGGAAGTCTGTACACTTGTTATTGACCGAGGGAGCGCGGGAAGTTAGAGGGCGTTAGCCCGAGATCTTCTGTGCTCCCGAGGTCACCCGAGCTTTGTTCCATATTTATTACACCCCATTAATAAATAAAAAATATAAATAATTAAAAATAAAAGAAGTAATTTACGTTTTGGGCGGACCTACTTGTTGTATGTCCCGAGGGTGACATAACTCACATGTTATGCACCACTTTGACCAAGTGTGACATACAATGCTGAAGGTATAGGAAGCAACAGCACAGAGGTGTAATAATATGAAATATCGAGTAGTTCTAACCTTTTGTGAAGTGCTATTTTTTTAGGAAATGAAAAAGAAAATCACCGTTATGAATCAGACCGGCAGAAGCTGTTAGTGATTGGTCTGACGTCATAAACTACGGCAATATTTACCAATCACAGAGAGGCCTATATCGGCGGGCATGCGAGTAATACAGAAACCAAGAGACTATTAAATGCATGTGTTCTCCCCACTCACAGGGAATAGCGCATTCACTTGTAGTATGAATTGGGGATTTGCATGTGCCACTGCGCATGTCTATTACAGTGCATGCTGGGATGGATTCTGTTGAAATCTGATATACAAATATTTGGCAACATTTTTATCAAAAATTTCAAGAATGTTTTCACCAATAATACAGCTTGCATAAATGATCTATGAAATGCATTAGGGGAAAGATGGGGACTTATCTTGGTGGTAACATGTATGATACATGGATATTGACATTAGAGCATTTATAAATAGTCCATGCTAAACATGGGATTTGTTTTATACATTACACTTTGTAAGTCCAATAAATCCATGCGAATCAATGATTCAAACTGGCGGCGATACAAATCCCCTATTGGTATAATGGAGAAAGCAACATGTTGTTGCGTCAGGTTAAAATCAAACTAACAGTGGATTAATGGGTCAGATTGTCAGAAAATGCACAATCTACAGTTCTTCACATCTATCAACTTCTGCTAAATTAGAGAAAAAAATGATAAAAACTAGGTATATTTGAGTGTATTCTATATTGTATTCATTCAATAAATCTGTCTGGTTGAACTGAATTTGAACCTGATTTTCGTCTTAGATTTGGGTTATTTGAGAGGATTGGTAAAGGTCTATTGTACATTTTCTTGAGACTTGACCCTAAAGTAGCTTCCCTAATGTGGAACAACATCAGTAGTCATTCTATGACTAGATGCACCTGTGTTATGTTTCATTATACTGCTTGCCTGAATAAAACCAAGGTTAGTTGTCCTGCTTGACAGCGAAACAAGTTTTAGTTAAAGCCAACTTTGGCCGGGGAGTCTTGTGTCTTTGAAGGTGGTTAAATTGCTATAAAACCATATTGGCTGATTTTCACTGAATACCGATTGATTTCGTGACTTTAAAGGGGGAATTTTTGGCGTGTTCTAATAGGGGAGTTGCATGTCTCACTGCGCATGTCTGTCACAGTGCATGCTGGGATGGATTCTGATGAAATCTGACATACAAATTTTGGGCAAAATTTATATTAAAAATTGCAAGAATATTTTCATCAATATCTTAGCTTTAATAAATGATCGATGAAAACCAAATGCATGATGGGAAATATGGTGGCTTGTGCTATGGAAATATGTATAACACATGGATATTGACATTAAAGCATTGATAAATATGGCATGATTTTCATAAATTTTATACAGTACCATTGGTCCCATAATTCCATGCGAATCAAGATTCAAATGGCAGCTATGCAAATCCCCTATTCGTTGACAGTGAAGGCACTAAATCATGCAAATAGAATGCCTGCCTATAAGTGACCTTGGCAGGGATGTGCCTTTGAAAGTGATTAAAATCCTATAGATCAGCATTTCTGCCCATGCACTCCTAGACGAATAGTTTCTATCGAGTCTCTTGAGACCTAATATGGATTGTCAGCAGATGAGACTAGTTTTTGTGGTTAGTGGTATTAATTTATTACAAAGTTTTAGAGGGTTTTGTCTGGTTGTTTTTGCTACACGGGCTCATCAAAGTCCATTTTTTACATTTCTCTGACCCACCAAGCTGCTTTCCTGCGATGACTTCACTTATTATCGCTCTGCTGATTCAACTTCAAATTCTTGCATACACACACATACAACAGCAGCAGAATATTGATAAATCCAGTCCCATAAGTCACAATAAGTATAATTCTTGTTTAAACATACAACAGCAGCAACATTTGATAAATTCAATCCTATTTATATAAGTCATAATATGACCAAATTTGCCAATTTTTATTTTGTCATAATAGCTGATACTTCAGCTTAAAACATAATATAACACCCCAATCACCATAATCAGTATACAGCAATATCTACATGAAGCCATGACAAGTGCAGATGAGAGGGTGACAGAGGGATGTAACTGATATGTCTGATGCAGGTGAAGGCTGCACATTGCTTATATGGGTCAGATTTTCCGAAAATGTACAATTCGCCTTCACCAATCCTCTCAAATAATCCAAATTAAAGACACAACTAAGCTTCAAAATGCAGTTTAACATAACAGAAATGATACATTAAATCAATGCGATACCAAAAATACTCAGATATACCATGTATTCTTCATTTTTCAGCCTAATTTAGTACACTTTCCTAAATGTGTAGAGCTGCCAATTGTACATTTTCTGAAAATTTGACCCATATACCAGAGAACACCTAGATGAACCTGACACCGGGAGGGCAGAGGTAAAGCAGCCAAAGGTTGAACAGCAACAACTTCCCCACATTGTTTAGTCAGTCCCGTTATCGTTCATCTTCCTTCCTTTAATACAGACACCTCACCATTATATTCAGTTGAGCCGTTCATGTGGGTATCCGTTATAAACAGGTTTGACTATGGATCAGATTTTCTGAAAATGTACAATTGCAAGCTGTATACATTCTGTAAATTCTGCTAAATTAGGACGCCATTTATTCTCAATACTAGGTAAATTATAGTATTTAAAATATATAATCAGTATTGCATTGATTCTAGTAATCTGTTTGGTTAGGTTGAACTGTATTTTGAACTTTATTTTCGTCTAAAATTTGGGTTATTTGAGAGAATTGGTGAAGTTGAATTGTACATTTTCTGGCGACTTCACCCCTACCAGACCCAGTGTGAGGCTTTCTAATGTGTGTCCTCCGCCCTGCCGTATACATTAGTGAACCGGTCCAACGCCAGGTAGCAAGCTTTTCTATGACATTGATGAAACGGGTTGCGGGGGTGGAAGTTCTGTTTCCAGGCAAATGAGGAAACTTTGTCGTGTACACGTACACTGTCAAAAAAGTTGCCCACCGAATCTACGGGCAAGAGCTATGGAGCAATTGACAACACTCTGCTCGGTTAAGGGTCAGATCGTCAGAAAATGTACAATTCACCTTCACCAATTCCCTCAAATAACCCAAATTTAAGTCAAAACTGAGCTTCAAAATATAGTTAAACATAGCAGAACATATTCCAAAACAACACAGTGCTAAATATATTCAGATATACGTGGTATTCACCATTTCCCAGCCTAATTTAGCAGAAATTACTAAATGTGTAGAGCTGCCAATTATGCATTTTCTGACGATCTGACCCATAAGGTGTTTTTATTAAACGTAAGGGCCTAGTCCACCAAGCCGATTCTCATGCGATTTCACCCCGTAGAGAACCGTTTTATACTAAATTCTGTGAGAATCGCATGAGAATTGGTTTAGTGGACTAGTTGTAAAGTATTGACCGACTATTTGAGGGCCCTTCTAAGTATACACTGCTATTAGTGGAGCTGATGTAAAATGCACTTTGTCGTGATGTTCCTGCAGCGATTAAAAACTGTTCTTTGCAAAAGCAGCAGAGCATACAGATGACGACCATCGTTGAAATGATTTAGGCATTTAAGACAGGTCTATCTTTCTTTCATGAGAATTCTTTGGTTACTCTTTTCCTTCCTTAGCTAAATGTCAATGTTAAACAGCTTGTAAGGAACTATTAGGGAAGGAATTCGCTATATACATACGATGCTAAATGTGATGCGTTTCAGGAAAATAAGTCACAAGTTGCAGAATTGATGCTTATCAAAGTATTTTATCCACAAGATACATTCTTGTACGAATGTTATCATCTTTGGGTTAACTAATGCTTCAACTCGTATACATACATGTACCAAATTTCAGGACTGTGTTAAGATTTCTAAGATCATCCTAGAGAGTATATTCAGCTACGTTACTAGTAATTTTCAACCCAGAAATATTGCCAACTATTTTTTCAAAAAAATAAAATATCAATGTTTAGATATGGAAATACTTATTAGATGTCCGTAATGTTAACCATCGTTAGAAATAGCTTGATCTCATCTTTTCAAATATGATAGTATCTCAAAAGTATCTTTTTGCCACTTGTGACTCATAATCCTGTTTAACATCTCAATTGACCTCCTACTGAGAAATTGCACACTAACCAATAGCTTAGGCCAAAATAAAATAGGTGTGTTTCCGATTTACCCCCCCCCCCCCCCCCCAACCTAGAAAAACCTTACCCTACCTACATTTTTTTTTTTACCATACCTGATTTTTTCCACATCATATCTTACTTTTTTTGGATTTTTTGACAAAAAAAGCTTATAAAAGCAGGAAAACGGGTTTTCCTAACCTGGAACTGTCAAAAGGCACATTTCCCATGTTCAAAACAACTATTGTTATGAAAAAGACATTTTTTTCAGTTCCTGGGAGGAGGTTTCCAAACAAAAAAAAATAACAAAAAAAAAAGTTACCATCCCCCCAACCTAGTTTTCAGCCAGATAAATCGGAAACACACGTATTTTTTTTTGGCCTTAGCAAGGAACATTTTAAGTAAGGATTTGTCATGCAACATACTCCTATTCTGGGAGGGAGAAGCAGTCATTAATAGCGCTGTGTATAGGTAATGGTGGAGGGGGAAGGGGGGATTGTCAGGTAGAAGGACGCTATAAATGGCCTCTAATCGTTCTCTCCCCAGTTTTACCTTTCTCCTGCAAGCTATATACCAGCAAACGCCCAACTCTAAGTGCTCAACATGAATCTCATCTCAATGTGGTATCAAATTGAGATGAATATACACATTTTTATATATTATAAGTATATTTCTATTCCATTAAAAGGTAGAGGAAATGGTCAAAAGCATCTGCAGTGCATCAATCACCAAATTATATTAGTTCATGTAACTGTTATTATGAGTAAATCTTAAGACATGGAAAAAGGATCCTGACATTATAGTGTTTTCTGAATAAATTGAAATAATAACAAAAATCCTACCCACCGAAGAAAGAGAAAACAGTGTAGAAATTCCCCCACACAATTCTCCTCGCTTACCTTATACAGTTGGCCCCCTGGTGACTGAATTCCACACCATACAGCAGCCAGGCTACTAATGTAGTATAACTACTACCTCTACTGACCGAGGTCCACACATTTAAGGTTAAGTTTAGGGTTATAGTTAGCATTGGTATCAATCCATGTACTCTATTCCACTTTGCAGAACACATGACAATACAGTGCATAATGATAACATTGCTTTGTTAGCACCCTGGCGCCTAGTATCTAGTCGCTTCCCAGTTCTAAGACACACACACGCAGCCTTTCTCCTTGTAGCGAGGTAACAATCACAGAAAGGGTGCCGAGTTACACAGAACAAAGGTCAAATGGACCCAATTACTAATAAGATTGAACTCTTTACCTAAGGGTCTAAGGTTCAATCGCGGTAAGGCTAATTGAGTTCGTGTAATGGTCCGTAGGGGTGAGTGGTGTGTTGCTCGCCAGGGTCTAAGAGGTAATTATTCCCCGTGGACATCCTCGGATCAATGGACGCAGACTGCCCAAAGTGAAATGTTAGTCGCCATGAAGATGTTGTACAAATGTGACTGGAGAAAACCGCTGTTTTGTGCTACATAAATTAGCTTTTAATAAAAGCGTTAAAATAAGGGGACAGTTTGCTAAGATGGATAGGAATTCAAGGGAAAAGTGTGTACATTTGGTTTGGCACTGGTGATTATTTTATAGAAATCGGCTTTAATAAAGTGACAATGGAGACTGAATGATGACTAATACTAAAAGAGTTTTAAACACCAGCAGAATTTCCAAGGTTTATTGATTAACGCATATCACAAATTGTATACACAGTCTTAATGCAGGTGCCAATAAGTTATAGTAATCATGTTATATCTTAATTTAATTCACTGTTGTTATTATTGAAACTTCTCGTTGAAACTTCTCAGTAAAAAGCAATCAAGATTCAGGCGTTCTCTGGAAGAACTGATTACTAGATTTATTTCTGTAATCAGATATAGAATACCTCTGTACCTTTGTAAACTCAAGATCTGCAAAAATAAAAGAATCGATGAATTGAATTGAATAAGATGTTCCAATATTTATAATATGAATGTTCCAGTACAATATGGATTCTCCAATATAATTGTAGACTTTTCCAATACAATTGCACAATTTCCAATACAATTCTAGACTTTTCCAATATAATTGTACAATTTCCAATACAATTGGAAATTTCCCAATACATATGTAAACTTTCCAATACAGTATTAAACTTTCCAATACAGTATTAAACATTAAATATTCCTATACAATATCAAACTGTCCAATATAATAGTAAATCTAGGCCAATGGACCAATATATCAAAGAGCGCCTAACAACAAGCCTATGGAGGCTGTATTGAATGTCTGCGAATGTTTGGTGTACACGTGGAGAGGTCAGTGAGTCGGTGTATGATGGATGTGTCTGCTTAGAGCTGCTCTTTATGATTATACAGAGCTTCAACACATGCTCCCCCTCACATATATGAGCCCCTCCATCACAGGCAAACCTACTATATATAGAATACCTCCATTCACTTTTTGATGCATGGGTCAGATCGTCAGAAAATGCATAATTGGCAGCTCTACACATTTAGTAATTTCTGTCAAATTAAGCTGGGAAATGATGAATACCAGGTATATCTGAATTTATTAAACGGGCTTCCTGGTGCAATAAGTGGGGGTCCTATACAAATTTGACTTTGTCACAAATAGTGCTGCAAGTGGGCCCAAAATGAGGATATCAAAACAGTATTTACATGCGAGCTATATGCCCATATAACAAATATAGAATGGAACTCGCCTGCAATAATCGGAAATTTATTGGACTTGATTCCTTCACATACGGCATCGTGCTTATGTGGACGAATCTCGATCGTCCAATAGATTTTTGATTATTGCTGGCTCGTTCCATTCTCTCTATATATTTAGCATTGTGTTGTTTTGGGATATATGTTCTGCTATGTTAAACTATATTTTGAAGCTCATTTTTTCACTTAAATTTGGGTTATTTGAGAGAATTGGTGAAGGCGAATTGTACACTTTCTGACGATCTGACCCATATGTAACATTAGCAACCTTTTGTAAACTCTGCATCTGGTTTTCTGGAGTAATTTCAAATTATGATATTAGAATATTTGTATAATCTTTCTCTAACCTTCATGATCTTATTGACAGCCTCGACTGGTACAACTCAGAATGTTTTTGCTGAATTAAAATCTTCAACTTCAATACATGCTGCTGCTGAGCTCGCCTCAATAGGGGATTTGCATAGCCGCCATTTTGAATCATGATTCGTATGGAATTATGGGTCAGAAAATGTACAGTTGGCAGATCTACAGAGAGGGAAATTAGTCTATTATTACTCTCCTACCCAGATTTTTGTCATTGATTTAAGGCCAATATATATACCAAATTTATTTTTCAAAAAAAAGTTTGAACTTAAAATATAGAAATATATATTAGATGTTGACTATCATTGGAATCACCTGAATCTCATCTTTTCAATTATGATAGTATCTCAAAGTTCATTTTTTCCAACTGGTGACCTATTTTGCTGTAACGCATCACATATATATCACCAAGTCTCCATGACGTCGCTTGTCTAAAACCACCAGTGGAATAACATGTGTAAAACAGATGGTCAAGACTGACCACCACATGGCAGGGCCAGGTTGTGTACATAAAAGTGTATTCCTGATGCCATAGCCACTGCCTGACCATGGCACGAGCGACGTTTACCTCCTCAACCCTCCAGTCTATACAATAGAATGGGTTTGCACTTGATACTCACTGAAGCTGGTGGACATTTCATGACGGCCAAATGGCTGTAACACCAGTCCCTCTGCTCTGAAATAACTATAGCAGAGTCAATAATGTTGATATATGATTTTACTCCCAATAAACTGCACGAAAACGTGTTGTATTATTAATATATATTCATTTCTATTTCCATAAGACAGTGAACAAAAATAAGGCAAGCACCGTCTGGAATCCAGATCTTCCAAGTGAGCCCGAAACAAATTATGTTAAGGGGAGGTCTCCACTGGCTGCGGTAAGCTCTGCGGCAAGCCTTGCGATGGTTTGTTCTGGTTGTGTAGGTGGTGAGGAATGACAAGTCCTGCCTATATGGGTCAGATTTTCAGAAAATGTACAATTGGCAGCTGTACACTTTTAGTAAATTCTTTTAAATAAGGCTGCAATTTGGTTAATACTAAGTAAATCAGAGTATATTCAGCATTGCATTGATTCTAGCAATCTGTTTGGTTATGTTGAACTGTATTTTGAACTTTATTTTTGTCTGAAATTTGGGTTATTTGAGGGGATTGGTGAAGTTCAATTGTACATTTTCTGAAGATCTGACCCATATGGTTCACTGCCCATGCAGGCAGGACCTCACCACCTCTTACCATCACAGCACCATCGTAAGGTTTACCGTAGAGCTTACCGCAGAGCTTACCACAGCCAGTGGAGACCCCACTTCACATTAAGAGTCATCGGAGTAATTGACATTAAGGTTACACCATTCAGTTTAAAAGTACTGTAGCAAGGTGTATCGTGACAAATCATGGCTCTCGGCATTAATTATGTGCCTGATGTTGGGATTTTGTGATAATGACAAAATACGGAGCCTGGGGAAGTACCAAAAACGCAAAGTTTGAAATGGCCACCACTACCAATTTATTTCTTTTTTGATTTTTTTACCAGGACTAGATCAGCGCAATGGTGGTCTTCCTCTAGTACCTGGTGGGAGGGGGTGAAATTGTAGCCACACCGGGGTTCAATCCCACATGTTCATGCCACTGGGCCGACCCAGCGCTTTAGACAACTCAGCCACCACACATAAGGCATGATAACTCAGGGTTAAATCTATATAATATCTCAGCAATATATATCCATGCATGATATTACTTTGTATAGGTCACTAGGACACAAGGAATCCATTTCTGATTTCAAAAAGACAAATAAAGCCAACAAAGGATTGCCAAACAATCAAACTGTTTCATTACTTGCTGGGCAAGTGTCCGTAGAGGTCCAGATGCTTTAGTGCCCACCTTGGGTCACAAAAGCCACACACAGTTGGTAAAGGTGGTAACATCTCACAAGCGGACAAGTTAACTATACATTTCTATCAAGCTCATTGCTGATATTCCTGGCTTTTATATAACTATAACAGGTTATTTGATCCTATTCAGGTATGATTTGGTGAAAGTTAGTAAATGAGATGAGATCGTTTGGTTAATGTTAAAGGCACCGTCCACCATAAAGTTAAATCTTTATAGGGGTCAGATTTTCAGAAAATGTACAATTCATCTTCGCCAATCTTCTCAAATAACCCAAATTTCAGACGGAAATAATGTTCAGAATACAGTTTAACCTAACCAAACAGATTGCTATAATCAATGCAATTCCGAATATACTCGAATTTAATTAGTATTGACCAAATTTCAGCCTAATTTAGCAGAATTTACTAAATGTGTAGAGCTGCCAATTGTACATTTTTGAAAATCTGACCCATGTCATAAGAGAGTGTAAATAAGGGAATGAGTACACAATAATGTTATTAATAATGAAATCTACTAGAAACTCAATATCACTTAGACATCGAGTAATATGATTCGTTTTTACGAGGTTGGTATCTGACTTACAATATACGATGCCCACAGAACGAGTCGGCATCGTATACAGTATGTTGGATACCAACTGAGTTGCAACCTATTTTTATACCACGATCTCATATTTTAAAATAAAATGGATAACAAACTGTTTATTTACCTCGCTCCAAGGACCAGCCATATTAATTGTTGATACCGAAGGGCTAGACAAGCGAATATATCTGATTGGCTAATCAATGACAGCACCGACTGGGTATGACGTCATAAATGGGCGTGACGTCATGAGCGTGCATACCCTCAACTAATAGGGAAACTTCTTAAAATTAGGCTAAAAAAGGTAATATTTTCCCAGGCTGTATCTCAGCAACAAGATACAACAGCATTTATTACACCCAAGTGCTGTAGTTGCCTATACCTTCAGCATTGGATGCCACACTTGGTCAAAGTGGTGCATAACATGTAAATTATGCCACCCTTGGCGCATACAACAAGTAGGTCCATCAAAAACTGAAATTACTTCTTTTATTTTTATTCATTTATATTTTTTTATTCATTAATTCATTAATTCCTCTAACTTCCCGCACTCCCTTGGTCACTAACAAGTGTACAGACTCCCCCCTTGCTATATTCCATCTATGTATCCACTCATTTGCAGGGTGTACAACCCTCAACCATGGTATAAAGCCAAGAACACCCGCCCATTCTGGAAACATGACATTACGCTGAACAACCAAAACACACAATTCCAGGATTAACTGGATTTACATGCCCACTACAGGTATTGGCGCAGGCAGAGACCAAAGGCTTAGTTTGCCTTTCATGCTAGACCCTGGTGCTAACTAATCCAGTGGTATAGGAGAAGTTATGCTACGTATTCTGCCCGTATTTATGCCACACTCTGGTTGTTTGCTACCATAAACCATATCTATGTCCACATTTCCATCAGAGCACTCGGTATATGAGTAAAATCGCCAGAGAAGGTACAATCTGCAGCTAAACATATTTAGGAAAATCTGCTAAATTCGACAGAAAAATGATAAATACTAGGTATATTTGAATATATTTGGTATTGCGTTGATTCCAACAATCTGTTTGGTTGTGTTGAATTGTATTTTGATCCTGATTTTTGCCTTAACTATGGGTTATTTGAGTGGATTGGTGAAGGCGAATTGTACATTTTCCGACGATCTGACCCATCTAGCTCTGAGCAAGCATCTGAGCAATGGTATGAATGTAGAGGGAAGGGGACTAGTGGGGCTGGCATTCTGCTGGACATTCCTGTGTATATTGCCCTAACATATACCTACATACCTGGACATAACGCATAGTGGTCAGTGTGTCCAGTCACTACTGACCAGCTAAACATCCCCTTTCCCTATATGGGTCAGATTTTGAGAAAATGTACAATTCACCATCACCTATCCTCTCAAATTACCCATATTTAAGAGAAAAATGAGCTTCAAAATGCAGTTTGATATAACATAACTAATATTTTAAATCAATGCAATACCAAATATATTCAGATATACCTTGTATTCTTCATTTTTCAGCCTAATTTAGGAGAATTTTCTAAATGTGTAGAGCTGCCAATCGTACATTATCTGAAAATCTGAACGATATATCATTCCAGTAACATATGATTGTATATTTTTAAACCGTTTTTAATCAGGTGATTTTTTACAGATACCCGCTCACCCGAAATGGTTTTTCGTTGTGCCCTGCTACATACTAAGTTAACTACACATTTCTATTAAGCTCATTGGTGATATTCCTGGCTTTTATATAACAATAATAGGTTATTTGATCCTAGTCAGGTATGATTTGGTGAAAGTTAGTAAATGAGATGAGATCGTTTGGTTAATGTTAAAGGCACCGTCCACCATAAAGTTAAATCTTTATAGGGGTCAGATTTTCAGAAAATGTACAATTCAACTTCACCAATCTTCTCAAATAACCCAAATTTCAGACAAAAATAAAGTTCAAAACCCAGTTCAACATAACCAAACAGATTGCTAGTATCACTGCAATGTCGAATATAATCGAATTTACCTAGTATTAACCAAATTGCAGCCTTATTTAGCACAATTTACCCAATGTGTACAGCTGCCAATTGTACATTTTCTGAAAATCTGGCCCATAGACTTTATTTGACATAGGTTTTTCATAGAGGTTGAACTAAACTCCCATAGCTTAATTCTTTCTTTAGTCGAGCTATATCATTCAGTCCAGACCATCTTTTGGAACGACGAGTGATCGAGCTGAAGGAGTTAATTATCATTGCTGTCAAATATATTGTTATTTGTGTCCGGAAAATTAGTCACAAAATGCAAGAAATTGATTTTCAGATATCCTCATATTTGAATAGATGAGATCAAGCAGATTCCAATGAAAGTAAGCATTAGGACATCTAATACGTACTTCTAAATTTTAAGTTTGATATTTTTGTTTTGAAAAAAAAAGTTAACAATATTTTTGGGTGGACATTTACTAGTAAAATAGCTAAATATACTCTATACGGTGACCTTTAAAATCTATAAATGGGTCAGATTTTCAAAAAAATGTACAATTCAACTTCGCCAATGTTCTCAAATTACTCACATTTAAGACAAAATTGAGCTTCAAAATACACATCAACATAACAACAGATTGCTAGAGTCAATGTAATATGCTGAAAATACTCAAAATTACCTAGTATTGACCAAATTGCAGCCTAATTTAGCAGAACATACCAAATGTGTACAGCGGCCAATTGTACATTTTCTGATAATCTGACCCACATATATTAATACACAGTCTTGAAATGTGATGCATGTATTCCTGCGACGACAAGCGTGAGGCAACCCCCAACAAAACATTCCAACAAATACATCCTGTGAATAAATCAGTTTGAAAAATAGCATTTTCGTGACTTGTGACTCATTTTCAATCACGTGATAAATATCAAACAACAAGTGAGACATCCTTAATATGAAAGTCAACAGAAGTAAGTGCCAAAAAAGGTTACGGTGTGGCAGAGTGGTCTAACGCACTGGGTCGGCTCGTGGCATGCGAGTGTCGTGGGTTCGAATCCTGGTGCAGCCGCGCTATCGCTCTCGTCCTCCCAGGCACTAGTGGAAGAACAGCTAATGCTGAACTAGCCCTGGTTAAAAAAAAAAAAAAAAAAAAGGCTAAATGAATCCTCAGTGGGTTATTGAGTAAAATATTTAGATCTTGTGAGAATAATTTCTTTATTATGTCTTCTTCTAGAATTTCACTCCTCGAAGTATGCCTTAAGAAAAATATCTGTAATATAAGGCAATACTGATGATATAATCTAAAATGTATTTGTTCCTTAATGAACATATTTTCAATTCAATTCAATTAATAATCGAATCGGTTAGATTGGCTAAACCTAGAGGAAGAATGCCCAATCGATCTTAAACTTACATCTATTATTGAGCAAAAACAATTAAGGTCAATTGGCAATATTAATTTTGCAGAGAGTCCCTCACTGACGTAGACCATGCGGTTGAATCTTGGCTCATTGCTCTGGAAGCGATGCCAATAGCAACTAAATACGCGATGTGTTACAGAAAAATGAGTCACAAGTCGCCTATCAGTTTGGGCTATTGTGGGCTATTTGAGCGGATTGATGAAGGCGAATCGCACATTTTCCGAAAATCTAACCCATAAATAGATTCACCAAATTTCAAGACTGTGCATTGAATATATCGTCTTAAGGTCATCCTATGGAGTATGTTTAGCTGCGTTACTAGTCATTGTCCACCCAGAAACGTGTTCAACTATTTAAACATGAAAATAATAGAAAATACAATATAGAACTTTCTAGATGTCCTAAATGTTTACGCCGTTGGAATTCGCTTATTTTAACCTTTTCAAATACTTGTATTTGGAAGGATTAGAATATAAATAAAAATGGATTTTGGTATTTCAAAATTAACTTTCATCGACATATTATTCATGTAAATGTAATTGACCTGAATAAAATATTTTCTAAATCTAAAATCATGTTCAGTGACACCTCAATATATGTTATTGCCTGTTTATATAGTGTGAGTTGTGTTGTTCAGAAACTGTAATGTTATCAACTCTCCAACTATTAATGCTGCAGCTAATTTCCGCCAACTAATGACATTTTCTATTTTCTGCTCTATTCACTCCTGACCTATCCAAAGGTTGACGAGATATCAAATTATTAAATTCACTATTAAATTATGGGCCCGTGTAAAATGTCCCACATTATTAATTTCGCCAAAAGCCCACTTTTTACATTCTGGCTCTAGATCATCATCTCGGAATTCTTAATAAAATGGAAAATGTTAAGATAGGACTGGCTGCTAGGCAAATAAAAAAGACAACATAATGAGCTATTGATCCTAATTGCCCATTAGTTCATGGCTTCACTGGTGAAGTCGTCCGAAAATGTACAATTGGCCTTGCCCAATCCTCTCAAATAACCCAAATTAAACACAAAAATCAGGTTCAAAATACAGTTCCAACATAACCAAACAGACTGTTTGAATCAAAACAATACTAGATATACTCAGACAAACCTAGTGTTGACGATTTTGTCGGTTTAATTAAGCAGAATTTAATTAATGCGTTGATCTGCCATTTTCTGAAAATCTGACCCTTATATAGGATCCATAGTGTCGTTTAGGTTAGTAATTACACACTGGTTCAGTGTGTAAGATGCAAGGACATTCAGTACATTCGGTTAAAACTTAAAATGGGTCTCTGACTCAACAACTCCTTTCAGTCAAAGGTTATATGTGATGTGTTACAGAAAAGCTGAGTAACAAGTCGCAAAAAAAGGATTTTGAGATACCATCATATTTGAAAAGATAAGATCAAGCCAATCCCAATCATAGTAAACAGTAGGCCATCTGATAAGTATATCTATATTTTACCTTTGATATTTTTATTTTTGAAAAAAGAAAAGTTTGCAATATTTGTGGGTGGATATTTTACTAGTAAAGTAGCTAGATACACACTCGAAGATGACCTTAGAAATACATAGATAAATGTCATAGACTGTCTTGAAATTTGTGAAATATTTTCATGCAGCAAGCAGCGTTAAGCAACCGAAAAACGAAAACATTCCGACAAAGACATCCTGTGAATAAATCACTTTGAAAAAAGCAAATTTTGCGATTTTGACTCATTTTCATGACAAACTTCACATATGGTAGAAATGTGATTCTAATGTGGATAATCGTCATCAAACCAACGTTTCTCAACCTTCCTCTATCAACTAACCAGCAAGTCGTATTCCCTTCAGCCCCCAAAAAATACACCCGAGCAATTAATCATCATCCCTGACAGAAGGACATTTGGGCCAGATTGTCAGAAAATGTACAATTGGCAGCTGCACACACTTAAGAAATTCTGCTGAATTTGGCATGAAAATGATGAACACCGGGTATATAGATCTGTGTATATCAGGTATCACATTGATTTAAAGTATCAGTTCTGTTATGTTAAACTGCAATTTGAAGCCCATTTTTGTCTTAAATGTGGGTTATTTGAGAGGATTAGTGAAGACGAATTATACATTTTCTGAAGATCTGACCCATTCATTTGTGGCTGGTATAAAGTTGGACAGAGAAACCAAATGCAGTTTGTCCTTCTAATCCCGTAGATGATAATAATCAAATTGATCATTTTAATTTGTGGCTTGTCTCGCATAGCCTGATATCTAGTCTTTAATTCGCTCTTATCATGCAGGTGTATAATTCTTGTATCAATCGTTAGGTCCGTTTCACTATATTATACAGATTGCATAGTGAACCGTGCTTAGAGGCCTTCTAACTCCTTCATAATAATTTGCATTGCACCAAATGCTATGTGATGTGTTTTTGGAATATAAGTAACAAATTGCAAAATTGGTATTTCCTAAAAAATAAATAATAATAACAAGATTTCTTTGTTGGAATCTTCTATTTTTTCTCTAATCATTGAGATCGCATGAATACATGTACCAAATTTCAGTGTATTAAAGAGTGCATTAAATATATCCATACACTTCAAAGGTCACCCTATGCTACTTTACTACCAATTATCCACCCACAACTATTGCAAACTTTCTTTTCAAAAATAAAAATACTAAACTTAAAATATAGAAATATTTATTAAATGGCCCATCATTGGAATCGGTTTGATCTCATCTTGTCAAATATGATAATATCTCAAAAACCAAAACGATGTTATAACATTAAATAAGTGACGAATTTAGAACTTTTAGTATGGTTTATAATTCTTTCAATTCATATTGATCCAAAAATCTACATGTAATATCTTGGTGCTCATTGAGGAGTCGGATGAACGAACCAAAACCTAAGCCACAATTAAGGATATATGAGAAATATGATTCGAAACTAAATTACCCATCATATATCACTCTTTTAATTTGATAACAACCCCTTAAGAACCATAAACTAAATTAATTTAATCGTACTTCGTTATATGAGTGATGATACATAAAAATCATAAAATCATAAAAAGAACATCTCAGTTACTTCATGAAACCATAGCAACCGGCCCCCACTGGTAATTACGGTAACTATGGTAACACGACCAACATTAATAGGAGCTTAATAATTGACCAAACACTCGCAAACAGGCATGAAGCCGAGAGAATAAACGTGTTTACGGTCGTAAGTTCACTTTTTGCAAAATTCCACCCCGCATAAAAAGGCCCCATAAAGAAGGGCATGGGTAAATTGATCCTCCCCAACAGGCAATTAATGTATAAATAATGTTAGTTTTTACAGTGTAATCTGGCCTGGCTTGTGTCTATCGGTGTGCTTAAACAGGGAAGCATAGAGTTAGAGAGAAAATCAACGTTGGGCGTTGGGCGTTGGGCGTTGGGCGTTTAGTTGGGCGTTGGGCGTTGGAACTATAGGACAAGGACGGGAGGGTTGAGAGAAGAAAGAGGAATTGAGAAGGACAGAGGGAGAAGGCGAGAGAGAGGGAGAGAGAGATAGGGAGAGAGAGAGGGGGAGAGAGAGAGGGAGAGAGTATATGAGAGGGGGAGAGAGGGAGAGAGAGGGACAGGGAAGGAGATAGGGGGAGAGAAAGAGGGATTGAGAAGGAGAGAGGGAGAGGGCGAGAGAGGGAGAGAGATAGGGAGAGAGGGGGAGAGAGGGAGAGAGGGTATGGGAGGGGGAGAGAGGGAGAGAGAGGGAGAGGGAGGGAGAGGGAAGGAGATAGAGGGAGAGAAAGAGGGAGAGAGAGGGAGAGAGAGAGGGAGAGAAAGGGAGAGAGAGAGGGAGAGAGAGGGAGAGAGAACGAGAGAGAGGGAGAGAGAGGGCAAGAGAGAGGGAGAGAGAGTGTGAGAGAAAGGTAAAGAGACAGGGAAAGATAGAGGTGGGGGAGAAAGAGGGTGGGAGAATGAGAACGTTAGGGGGAGAAAGAGAGATGGAGAGAGGAAGAGAGAGACAAAAGAGAGAGAGGGAGAGGGAGAAAAAGATTGGGAGAAGGAGAGATAGAGAGAGGATGAACGAGGGAAGAGAAAGGGAGAGAGGCACAGAGAGAACGAGAGAGAAAGAGAGACACAGAGAGAACAAGAGGAGAGAGAGAGAGAAACAAAGAAAGGAGATAGATTGAGAGACTATGCATAACATATGTAATTATAGGCTCTCGGTTGCATGATCGGTCACACAGAGGTAATTGGTAATAAGTGGGTGAAATCGGAAGAAAATGTACAATTTACCTTCATCAATCCTTTCAAATAATCCAGATATAAGACAAAGGTGAGGTTCGAAATGCAGTGATATATGATATATCTAGCTGCAGTCTGTGTGGGCTATACATAAACAAACTCCACAATTCACACTTGGGTCAGATCTTCAGAATATGTACAATTGGCAGTTCTATATAGTAAATTCTCCTAAATTAGACTGAATAATGGTCAATACTAATTGTATCTGAGTATATTTTGTATTGTCTTGATTCAAACAATGTGTTTGTTTTTCAGAAAATGTACAATTGGCCTTCACCAATCATCTCAAATAACCCAAATTTCAAACGAAAATAAAGTTCAAAATACAGTTCAATCTAGCCAAACAGATTCCTAGAATCAATGCAATGCCAAATATACTCGAATTTACCTAGTATTGGCCAGATTCCAGCCTAATTTAGCAGAATTTACTGAATGTGTACAGCTGCCAATTGTACATTTTCTGAAAATCTGACCCATGTATACTTTATTCTAGCAACTTTAGGCAAAAATAAGAGATCGTTATAACAGGTTATAACGATTACTCGGATTGGATACTTGCACAAATTCATTTATATATACATCCTCCTTATATTACAATAAATGAATAAATGCTATTATTAAGCTATATGTGATGTGTTATGGAAAATGAGTCACAAGTCGCAACAAATGGATTTTGAGATATGATCATATTTGAAAAGATGAGATAAAGACGATTCTAATGATAGTAAACAGTAGGAGTTTATTAATAACAGAACTCTGGCCCAAATTCATCACCAAGTCACAAATATGGCCGTCGATATTTAGTTTCCCATTTTACATCTCATCTAAGAAACCTCCTGGAAATGATTTAGTGGTTATGGTTTGCACATGCTCAAGGATGTAAGAAAAAGAAAACCTCTAATTGGAGAAGTTTTAAAGACTTGACAAACCAACTGATGCTGCTTGTTCTCTCGTCTCTCCCTGATTACGTAACTAATTAAGCGATGTCGAAGCTCTTTCGTTTTGTCTCAGATTGGCTTGGCCTTGCACGATGGCGTCCGGGTGTGTTTTTAAGGAACATTATTGGGGAAAATTCCATAATTCATGCAAACTTAATAAAGAGGTTCTAGTACACTGTTAAACACTGCTAGAAATGGTCGTTTAGTAGTGTTCAGGTGGGTCAAGTGTACAATTGGCCTCCACTAATGCCCTAAAAAAAATTTTAAATTTAAGACGAAATCAGGTTAAAAATACAGTTCAACTTAACCAGACAGGTTTATTTAGTGAATACAATAGAGAATACACTCAGATATTGTCAGTATTTATCATTTTTTACTCTAATTTAGCAGAATTTGACAGATGTGTAGAACTGTAGATTGTGCTTTTTCTGAAAACCTGACCCATGTGATACTCGACTCTCCCTTCATTGTTTCGAGTTGATTCTAATTTATAGGACACTCCTTCTTGAAGTTGTTATATTGAAGCAGTATTTTCAGCTATAAAAACTACAAATATTACCAGATTTACACGTATCAGATTTATAGGACTAGATATGTTATAGGTTCATACAATAATTTAAAGTCAAATCAGCCTAGATTAAACAGACGCCAATGAGCGATAATAAGTGAAGCCACCGCAGGAAAGGATTTCAGTGGGTCTCCGAAATGTGAATATTGTCTTCTTGAAGCCTGTTTAAAGGAAAAAAAACATTTACAAAATGGTGGTTTGAAAAGAACAAAGTTGGAGATCTTTAGTTTTCGACTGATCAATGATAGCTCTTGCTTCTCTGTCCGTCCTCATGTTTTCTTTCCCTTTCTTTCTGAATATCTTTCTCTCTCCTTTTTCTCTCCTCTGCTCCCTCCCTTCTCTGTGTGTCTCTCTCCCTCCCGCTGTCTCCCCTCTCTCTCCCCTCTTTCTCCCCTCTCTCTCTATCTCATCTGTCACCTCTTTCCCCCCTTTCTCCCTGTCTCTCGCTATCCCCTCGTACTCTCTTCTCCTCACTCTATTCCCCTATCTGTGTTTCGCTCCCCCTCTTCTTTCTCTCTCTCCTCTACTCCCTCTCCTCTCCCTCTTCCCTATCTCCCCATCTCTCTCCCTCCCCTCTCACCTCTCTCTACTACTAGAGTATGGAGCCTCACCCACCCACCCACATAGCTTCAATAACACAACCGCCCACATAAGTTCAAGCTAGCCTCTTTAATAATTAGTAGCGTCCTTGACTCACTCGTACAGCCAGATTTATGTACAAGCCACCAGGATTGATTGCAAGCAATACCTTTAAGACTCAGTCTGTGTAATAAGGGGGCTTGGGGATCCGATGGGGGCTTAGGGGGATTAGGGGCTCAAGGAGGGGACAAATGACATAAATGGGGATATATTATGGTGAGTAATAGCATTGTCATTGAGTCATTATGATATATATAGTAAGACGAAGGTAAAAGATACCGTAATCCTATTTTCTGTTGAATGATATTGATAACAACAACAGTGCTTGGGACATGGCTGACAAAACATGTTTAATTTGGTCTTGCAAAATTTCGTGAATCATAGACAAAATCTGGCCAATAAACGGGAATATTAGAAATGTTTTGGTATATTTTATTTTGAAAAATCTGATTTGGAAATTGAGGAGTTTGTGCCATATATCTTACTTATGTTTAATATAAACACTTTGCCCTGATGGTCCTGGGTATGACCATAAAGTTCATTTCTGTCTCTTTTTCTCTGTCTCTCTCTCTACCTTCCTTTGTATCTCTATTTCCTGGGTATGATCCTAAACAAAATTGATCAATATTCTGCTGCTGTTTTATGTTGATACAATAGTTTAATGTCCAACAGAAAACGACTACATGTGAGTGATAATAAGTGAAACCACCACAGATCAAGATGCACTTCACGTTTACTATCATTGGAATCCGCTTGCTCTCATATTTTCAAATACGATGTTTTGTTTTTAAATGTGTTTATTCAGCTAAGAGACATTATTTTGTTATACAATTTTCTCAGTATATCTCAAATTAATTGATTTTTACTTTCACTATATTTTTACCTCACTTTTACTTAACTAATTACATTTTACTGTTGTGTAGCAGGCAGGTCCAATATTAGACAATGTCTATATTTAGCTAGAAATAGATGGACAAATGATAGGGTTAGCGAAGTAAAACAAAATTTAAGGGATATTCGGAAGAACTGTCACAGAGATTATTCCTCTTTCCATAGGTTTCTCTCCTTTAATTCTACATTGTATGTCAATTGTTGCAAATGTGATATGGAAATAAAAATCTATAATTATTAGTATTAAAATATATTTTGTTTGCGACTTGAGACTCATTTTCCTGAACACATTATATCATGAGTGTGGAGCATTAGACCCTGCCCACACATATCCGATTCCCCCCCCCCCCCCCCCCCCGATTTCCTCCCGATTTGGGTCTTCCGATGAATCCTAGGATTTCATTTCCAATCCTGGTTTATGTTATTTCAAAAACATAAACCAGGATTTGAAATGAGATCATAGGATTCACCAGGAGACCCAAATCGGGAGGCAATCGGGAGGCAAATCGGTGGGCAGGGTTTTATGCTGAGTGTTGCACTGGGTGTCTCTACTGAGAAAGAAGACTCTCAGTTTACCTGAATGTAAACAGATCGATAGTATCTGTCATGTCTGCACATGATCCCTTGCTTGCCTTTTGTGTACAGTAGCCTTCAATCGTTCACAAAGTCATATGTGTATATATATAGAATGTACCTTAGTAACAAGGCCGATATGATGAACACAATACGGGTTCACCGCCTGAACATATGTGATCCGTTTTAGGAAAATGAGTCATAAGTCGCCAAAAATGGATTTTGAGATATAATCATATTTGAAAATAGGGGATCAAGCTCATTCAAATGATAGTAAACACTAGGCCGCCTAAAAATGGATTTCTATATTTTAAGTTTGATATTTTTATTTCTAAAAAAAACAACGTTTGCAATGTTTCTGGATGGCCAATTACTAATAAAGTAACTAAATATATCCATACGAAGATCTCCAAAACGCAAAGATGTATTTAATACAATGTCCCGGAATTTGATACATGGATTCATATGACTATAAGTGCTCGACCCTTTGAAAATCAGAACATTTCACTAAAGAGATCTTGTGAAAAAACTAGAAGATATCACATATGGCTATACATCACCGAGATATGCACATCTGTCATCTTTGAGAAAACCCTGCTAATTTAAGCCTGACACAGCCGATTTGGCTCTCGATTGCCCCACCATTTGGGTATCCTGATGAATCCTAAGATTTCATTTCAAACCATGGTTTAACCATGCTTTATGTTATTTCAAAAACATAAACCAGGATTTGAAATAAAATCCTAAGATCCACAGGATAGGCTGATTTTTCTACTCTGTCTCAACTGGTCTATTCATTTGTGGACGGGGACAGAGGTCCATCAATTCACCTTTTATGACGTTTTAAAACCCTGTTATTCTTAGAGAAACTGCTAGAAAAAACATTAAAACCACTTTGGGACAACTTCAGTTGTAAGAAATATTAAGTAAACAATTAAAGCTTAATATGAAAGGTAACCATCCAGCGGCTACCACTGACAAACTTATCTGGTGTGTTACAGGAAGTATCAAGTCGCAAAAAAATGATTTTGAGATATTATCATATTTGAAAGGATGAGATCAAGCCAATTCTAATTTTAATAAACATTAAGTCAAATCAAATATATTTGTTTATGTTGAGTTTTAGATTTTTTACTTTTGAAAGAATGTTTGCAATATATCTCGGCGGATAATTACTAGTAAAAAGTAGCTAAATATACTCTATAGGGTGACCTTAAAAATGCATGCATACATTTAATACACTGTCCTGAAATGTGATACATGTATTCATTCTACGAACAGCTCTAAGCATCTAAAACATTAGAATATTCCAACAAATACATCTTGAGAATATCACACTTTGAGACATATCAATTTCATGACTTGTGACTCATTGTCATTGAACACAGCATATTTTCACATTCAGCTTTCCATAGCCCCCTCCTCAGTAATTTAAGTATGAATAACTCCCCTTCATTCACTGAGTCCCTCTTTCCATAGCCGCCTCCTCAGTAATGTAAGTATAAACAGCTCCCCTTCATTCACGAAGTCCCTCTTTCCATTGCCACCTCCTCAGTAATATAACTATGAGCAACTCCCCTTCATTCACTGAGTCCCTCTTTCCATAGCTGCCTCCTCAGTAATATAACTATGAGCAGCTGCCCTTCATTCACTGAGTCCCTCTTTCCATAGCCGCCTCCTCAGTAATATAACTATGAGCAGCTGCCCTTCATTCACTGAGTCCCTCTTTCCATAGCCGCCTCCTCAGTAATATAACTATGAGCAGCTCCCCTTCATTCACTGAGTCCCTCTTTCCATAGCCGCCTCCTCAGTAATATAACTATAGGTTGAGCAACTCCCCTTCATTCACTGAGTCCCTCTTTCCATAGCCGCCTCCTCAGTAATATAACTATAGGTTGAGCAACTCCCCTTCATTCACTGAGTCCCTCGTTCCATTGCCACCTCCTCAGTAATATAACTATAGGTTGAGCAGCTCCCCTTCATTCACTGAGTCCCTCTTTCCATAGCCACTTCCTCAGTAATATAACTATAGGTTGAGCAACGCCCCTTCATTCACTGAGTCCCTCTTTCCATAGCCGCCTCCTCAGTAATATAACTATAGGTTGAGCAACTCGCCTTCATTCACTGAGTCCCTCTTTCCATAGCTGCCTCCTCAGTAATATAACTATAGGTTGAGCAACTCGCCTTCATTCACTGAGTCCCTCTTTCCATAGCCGCCTCCTCAGTAATATAACTATAACTATGAACAGCCCCCCTTCATTCACTGAGTCCCTCTTTCCATAGCCACCTCCTCAGTAATATAACTATGAGCAACTCCCCTTCATTCACTGAGTCCCTCTTTCCATAGCCGCCTCCTCAGTAATATAAGTATGAGCAGCTGCCCTTCATTCACTGAGTCCCTCTTTCCATAGCCGCCTCCTCAGTAATATAAGTATGAGCAGCTCCATCCATTCATTCATTCACTGAGTTCCTCACAGCTGGAGCGGCAGCATGGAGCTGCATACACTGCCTACTGCAGCTGGGGCTGTTTCCCGCCCAAACCTTCACTTTCATTCAGCGAGGACTTGTCTAACCACATGTACTAGTACCTACACGTTGTTGGGATCTATAGCATTAACATCAAGCATTTGATATCAAGCATGGAAAGTCAGGCATGGAAAATCAAACATGTAACATCGAGCATGTAACATCATACATGTAAGACATATATAGTGGGACATGGGATTATCCAGGTAACAGTATCTACACATACACATATAGGAATCTAGCATGTATCATTAACATTGACGTTAATAGTGCAAACAAGAATAAGCAGTTCAAGCATATAACATCAATCATGTAACATCAAGCATATAACATTTCTAAAGCTTTCTTACAGTGACTGTCGACGATAAAAGTTTCGAAATCTAAATCTAAATCTAAATCTTTCATGTGAATTTTCGCATACATATGCGCAGGGACATGGATCTAAGCAAGCATGGGACTCTTCCTGTGACCAAATGCAACCTCAAGCCATTTAACCAAGATCAATAGGATTTCAATGAATATAAAACAGTACAATACACATACTACCACTACTACCGCTCACATGTATATTATGTGGATTACAAGTTTACAATGGATTACCATTATTTAATTGATATCAAAGAGGGATGATATCATACATAGGATGGAGCAGGTGCTGGGGGATTATATTTATCGCTTTAACCGATCGGATGGATTCTAACATGGGGGCGGTTATTGGACATATAGCAGGTATTTATGAGTCGAATCTTCAGAAAGTGTACAATTCGCTTTCTCCAACCCGATGGACAATACTATAGCTAGTGCCAGTAGGGAAGCATCAGGCGAAATCTGATCAGATGCAAAAGTAAAGTCTGTTAATATTCTATATGGCAATAATACTTTATAATATTCATTAAACATATCTCATCTCTATTATTAACACCTCCTTTGCACGATATGAATTGCGTAATTTGAAATTCAAATGTTGTACAGTTTTTTCCATGATTCCCCCTAGCAAAAAATGAACCGATTCTATACATTGTACATACGCATAATGCCCCTCTAGTCAAGCTATCGATCCCTACACATGTACACATGTACTTGTGTGACACATGAATGGTACAGGTGATAGGTTAGCATGTAAGGGTCAGGTTTTCAGAAAATGCACAATCTACAGTTGTACACATCTCTCAAATTCTGCTAAATTAGGGTGAAAAATGATAAATACTGACAATATCTGAGTGCATTTTGTATTGTATTTATTAAATAAATCTGTCTGGTTAAGTTGAACTGTATTTTTAACCTGATTTTTGTCTTAAATTTGGGTTAGTTGAGGGGATTGGTGAAGGCCAATTGTCCATTTTCTGAAACCTTGACCCATGTATGAGTGTGTGTAGTCAGTTCCACTCCATTAGCTTGCACACTTCAGGTATGAATGATGATATTCATAAATCACAATACACACAATACACAGTGTAAGTGGGTTCAAGCGTTGGGCAATATACTTGAGGATTGGTACTCACCGATGTAACAACACTGAAACTTCGGTTCCAGTTATATCCAGTGCTGTCTTTTCCTATTAGGGGACCCTTAGTACTTTCAGCCTTTAGGAACTTGCAGTAGTTATTCCAATAGGGGATTTGCAAAGCCGCCTTTTTGAATCTAGATTCACACGGAATTATGGGACTAATTGTACAGTGAAAAATCTGTAGGAAACACACCATGTTCAGCATGAATTAGTTATCAATGATCTAATATTAATATCTATGTAAACACCTGTTTCAACAACACAGGTCCCCATATTTCCCGTTATGCATTAGGTTGAAATAGATCATTTATATAAGCTATAATATTGGTGAAAAAATTCTTGCAATTTTCCATAAAAATTTTGTTTAGTATATGTACGTGCCATTTCATCAGAATCCATCCCAGGATGCACTGTGAGAGACATGCGCAGTGACAGATGCAAGTCCCCTATTGAGTTGGTCCCCTGATAGGACCCAAAACACACCAAAGCGCGTCAAAAGGACCGAATGTATATGAAAGTATGATTCAAAACAGGGCCTAATATAAAGGAACCGCCCCCTCTCCATCCCCCCATATCCATGTAATTCAATTGTTCTGTCACAATGCTTGGGAAAGCTAATACTCTTTCTGTTTGGCCAGGAAACATGTATTGAATTCACGTAATCGCTAACGTGGCGTTGAGTGTTAATGCATTAGTATGAGCTACTTATCCAAATGTGCCTTTTATACCAGGCTTTTACACTAAGTACTTCTATTAAGGAAATGATGCTCATGTGTGTATCCATATCGAGCCAATTAGTTCATGTCCCAGGTAGATGGAAGACCTGTGTTCATAACAGAAGAAAATCCCATTTCGACAAATTGTAACTAGTTTATAATAGAATTATAAAATACTTATAGCAAATGGCACAATGGAGGGTTCAGACCATCGGAAAACGGGCTGAACCCCAAAGGGGTCAGTCCCATTTTCTGATTGTATTGAAAACGGTTTGAACCTGAACAGAGTGCCATTTGCTATTTTTACACACTGGAATGATCATGATCTATCTTTTAAAAAGTACATTTAACTTGTACAGCCCAAAGTTTAGCTCGCGGAGGCTCGTCTTAACACAATTTGTTGGCCAAAGTTACGCAGCCGGGGACGACATCATTTGTAATAGATTTGTAGGTCAGGCCTACACTGCGCCAACCAGATTGCATCATTTAGTCATGTGTAACCATGGAAGCCAAAACTGATCATTTGAACTGTTTGGATCAACCAATCTGCACCCCCGAACTGCACCTTTCCAACTGCTCATGTGTGTAATACATACATAACTTATATTGCTGTCCTATAATTGGTGTACAGTTACAGGAAAAATATAATGCAATCGTAACAAATTCATGTTGTGTCTTAAATCACAAGTAAAATTAACTGTTATCAGACAGCCCCAATGTACCTTCCTATACCTGCGTTACTGTATGTAAGTATATACAACTAAAACATAACTTGGCTTTTGGGTGACAATCGTAGAAATGACAAGTTTTCCTTCAAATGGTTTAAATCTGACCAAACATAAGATGTAACACAAATTGGTTAGGAACACATATCATATCAATGCCAATTTTTAATACTGCATGGAAGTGGGAGAAACATAATGTATTTGAATAGTCAGACTTTTAATAACAACACAAAATGTGTACATCCAACCATATGAATATTTGTCTGGGTATTTTATGTTATTTTGGTTGAGCTTCAGCCCCCGCATGTCAATGGTTCAGACCATCAGAAAATGTATAATTTCGCCTTCACAAATCCTCACAAATAGCCCAAATTTTAGGCAAAAATAAAGTTCAAAATACAGTTCAACCTAACCAAACATTCTGCTAGAAACAATGCAATACGAAATATACCCAAATATACTAGTATTCATCATTTCCCATCGGAATTTGCCAGATTTTACAAAAAGTGCCGTGCTGTCGATTTGCATACCTGAAGCAAAGACTAGTTTATGGCGGTGTATTGATGAAGAGGCTGTTACCTACCTGTATGTGAAGGTTTGACAGGTGTAAATATCCTGGTCAATACACACCTCTACCTTTATATCTTGCTCTTTGTTCTAGTTTACCCAGTGGGCATCAATGTCAATAATGATCAGAACATTAAAGAATCCAAAGTACATCAAACAACAATACATTATATATTTAAGAGCATTTGTAGCCATATTTTGCCTTTGAATGTTGATCCATTGTTGATCCATGTTGATCCATGTTGATCCATGTTGATCGAAATGCTTTTATCAATAACCCTTCGTTCGTGTACTTCGCGAAAATATTTCATTTGACTGCTCAGGGGTGCTTCAGATCGTTACTAATACCTTCCACTAATCTAATCTATGAGATCTTCCAGCTGTGCCGATGCTGCAATGCTATTGTTTATCATTGCATATCTTGAATATAAATTAAACTCATGTTTTTTTTCTTTTTAGGTGAGACTATAAACTTGTTTTATGTGCAATGGATTAATATACATGTACATCCAAGACGTGGGGATATAAAAGGTAAATATCTACTCTGTCCCTAGGGCCCTGTTTCATAATGATAAATCCTTACTGAGGAGTTTCCGTGCTAAAACATTCCCCTTGCTCTGATAGGAAATCGTCCGATTAGGAATAAAAAAGAGCATTCTATATATAGGCAATGCCTTCCCCAATGGTTCTTAACCAGTTGCTTAGCAAGGAAGTGAGGAAAATCCTAATTAATGAAGGATTTGTTAGGTCCGTGTTATGCCCGGGAAGTGCATGAATGTATATAGATGCACTGAAACAGAACATGGCCTTACATATTGCCTTCAACTGTTTATTAATATTATTATATGTATCGGAAGAGTAATTCAATTCAATTCAAGACATTTTTTATTTGCATAGATGATGACTACAAAAAGGAAGGCCCAGTTTTGAAACCTAGGTTACAAGTCTTCCAGTGGGTTCTTGGTGGTTGGTTATTGCCAAAACTGATTTACAATAAAATACTCCGGTATAAATTTCATGGCTATTTAATTTGATATCCATGGGCTATTTTCTACCTGTCTACTTTTAGCTGTTTCTTTAAGGGAAGGCTTAGTTGAATAATACCTAACAGTGAGTAGTACTAACTAGAATATGAGGTAAAATTTAGGGTACAATAACAAAGTGTAATCAAACAATGGTTGGTAGTTGGTATGGTCGGTCCAGAATGAGTAATTGTTTAAATATGAGTAGAATAAATAGATATTATGGGTTATGATAATGGCGACCGATGTCAAACTTCACGTCGCACCCACAGCACTCATTCCCTTATCTTTTGTTGTCTTTAGGCTCTTTATCTTACCAAATCTATCAGAATTCATACTTTATTCAAACAATATCAATTTGCAACAACTTTATCAACAAATCACTTCAGCAAATACCGTTGTTTTATTGATTTGTTTACGGTCTGCCTACCACCTGCCTTGAACTAACATGATTCAATGGTTTGAAAATATTAGTATGATGTTAGTTCATAGTTCTGGCATTAGAGCTCTCATATGCAATGCGTTTCAGGTAAATGAGTCACAAGTCGCACAAATAATATATAAGTGTTTCTTTCGCAAGATCTCTTTATTGAAACGTTCTGATTTCTGCTGGGTTTAGCACCAATGATCATATGGGTCAGATTTTCAGAAAATGTACAATTCAACTTCACCAATCTTCTCATATAACCGAAACTTCAGACGAAAATAAAGATAAGAATACAGGTCAACCTAACCAAACAGATTGCTAGAGTCAATGCAATGCCAAATATACTCGAGTTTACCTAGTATTGACCAAATTGCAGCCTAAATTAGCAGATTTTACTAAATGTGTACAGCTACTAATTGTACATTTCTTTTAGAATCTGACCCATATAAATCTACATACAAAATTTCATGACAGTGCATTAAAAATATCTAGATGTATTTCTAAGGTAATCGTATAGAGTTTATTTAGTTACTTTACTAGTAAATATCCGCCAAGAAATATTCTACGCTTGTTTCTCAAAGCCTATCAGTTGAGCAATTCCATGTATTGCTCAACTGATAGGCTTTCCGATCACTCTCAGTTTTAGGTATATATTGGGTCAGTATTACAGCATACTTTTTAAAAACATAATGTGACAATGTGGATTGTTCATTGCTGAAAATAGACAATAATATGTTTTCAAACAACAACAGACAATTATTACAAGAGGGTTTCGTGTAATGCCAGGGCAAGCAAGGACAAAGGTCAAGCAAGGAGCTATAGACAGTGTACTGGAGGTGGTGTTAACCTTATTTGTGCTTACATAACCAGTCACATAACCAGTCAAACACCCCTACATGTTTTATTTATAAATAGATTATTACGACCAGGTCATCAACCTACACTAATGCCCTGATAGATCCCTATAGTCAGTTATTACTTACTCATTGCCTTGTTTACCAGTATATGACACCAAGATCTTATGAGTCAGATCATCAGAAAATGTACAATTGGCAACTCTACACATTTAGTGAATTAAGCTAAATTAGACTAAAACGTGATAAATACTAGACATATCTGAGTATATTTGGTATTGTGTTGATTAAGAATACCATTTTGGCTATTGAGAACTGTGCTTTGAACCTCATTTCTGTCTTGAATTTGGATTATTTGAGAAAATTGGTGAAGGTGAATTGCATCCCAATTTGCATGATTACATTACTGACCTGGTTTTGACCTGGAAATTTTGACCTGATTTTGACCTGGTGCTTTACTAGTGGAAAACGTAAATGATTGTGAGGGTCAAACTTGATTTTACAATGCTCTATGGACCCGATTTAGGAATACACTTCTAATGCTCTCAGAGATGCCCATTTAACCAGGTTATAAAATGCACTTTTGAAGCACTCAATGATGCACTACTGACCAGGCTATAAAAATCAGTTCTGTTGCACTCTGCGAGTGCAGTTTCATACCTCTGAATATCAACAGTATTAAGACTGGTGAATTCTTCACAGAAATATATTCCCCAATATAATACAAAGAGTGTATATCAAGGTATGTTACCTTGTCTTTGCATGAAAATACATCAATTATTGCATCATTATGTCCATCCTGTTACACATCCCCAATGCTGGGAAGGGTTATTCCAGTTGTACGTGGAACCAGAGTGGCCCACTCTACTTCAGGTAATAAAGTATGCAATGGTGGGTGGTGGTTTGTTCAAAACATTTTTTCACATACAACAAATAAATTACAAAATTAAACTTTAGAAGTGTATCACTTATAACATTCCTATGTACATGATGTGAAATATCTATATTGGTATAAATTCCACCAAAGTGGATAAGCAGCACTTTCATTGTAAAAACAATTGTAAATGTACACCAGTTACCAGTTGCGCCCCCTGGTGAAATCAGTACATACCACCACTGTATGCAAAACTGCATCTGACCAGTCACAAAACTGCAATCTTAGGAAGGTAAGGGACATAGAAAAGAAGCGTAGGTATTGTAATATCCAATGATACTTGATCTTAACAATATATCCCATGAGTGATGTGCAACAGGATAACGAGTCACAAGTATAAGAAAAATTCATATTTGTTTATGTGGTTAATCGCAACATATTTTGATAGGCATGGAGGAGAAACACTCACTCTCTCTTAACTCTTACCAAATCTTTAACACTTTAAGGAAGCCCGTCACAATGGGAAGGCAGGGACAACTGAAACCTTTTTATAGTGTATTCTCATTCAATAATACGAATGAAATAGATAGCTATAAATAATTAATGCCGATTTGATGCTAGAAGATTCTAATATAACCAATCGTTCTCAATGCATGGCACATCTCTTCATAGGCATAGCATTGTGTGACATGTTCTCGCCAAGTGGTGGCACATATTTTTCATTAGGTGGCATGACAGGTCACCGCGTTGCATTTATAATTTCTTTAATAATAAAAGCCTTGACTTCCTGTATGCGCTATATGATTTGAAATCCAGATATGTTTGCTAATTGTATATGGGCACTTCTCATGAAACGTCAACAGAGTTCCTGGACCTCTATTTCATGATAATTAGTCATTAAATTTTAGAAAAATAAATAGCTTGGTATCCGACTGAATTCATTTTTACTTAATGCTAAATGCATATGGGCATGGAATGAAGGCAAAGACAGATATAATTAATTCTTATTTGGCCCGAAATGCAGGGAAATCTTCAATTTTGGGAGCCTTTTTTCAATGATTAATAACAAATGATACTGATTATCTGTCAAAATATATTATTTAAGAAATTGTTCTTTGTGTGTACGTAAAGAGTGATCATAGACGGTCATCAGCAAATATGATCAAAATGCTAGGAACACCCTCCATACTTCTAAAAACATTTTAAGATTATATAGATATTTTTTCTACTGATTTCCTCAATCGTTGCTGATACACTTTTATAAATTATACTTGATAAGGCTGTAATAATCCACCTTTCGGTGAAATAGCATAATTGTACCTGATTGGCGCTGAGCACAGACAGACGTGGCTAGTGTGAGCTGCGAGTGACGAGACTATTTACTATATTACACGCCTATTTTACATGAATCAACCAACAGGATTACCCAAGCTGTTAGGAACTAGATTCAACAGAATTACGTTTGACCTCTAAAGAAGTGGTATTTTGTGTGTTTTTCTGGACTTTGAATGACTCAGTGATCGATAATAAGTGAATTGACGCCTCAGTGTTTCCGCCAATGTGTTGTTTACGGTGGTTACGGCATGCTAACGTCTGGTAAGAGAAAGAACACTAGTGCCTCAGGCTACTCGCCGGAGCTAAAAAGGGTTATGGCAGACGAGGATTATAATGACAAAGAAATGATTGAACCAACAGACAATATAGATAATACTCAAGGCCCTAAATCGGATTCAAACATGGAGTTCAGCAAACATGACGACTCACCGCAAAAGACGGCCGAAGAGACACTGGTTGATCTGGTAGGCAGTCACAACAATCTCGTATCCAGTGTCGATGACACAAATCTTGCAGTAAAAAATTTGATTGAATTGCATACAGACGAAGCGAGATCAAGGGTTGAACTTGAATCGAAAAACAAAGCCTTGGAAAAAAGAATGTCTATGATGGAATCCACTATAAACCATCTAAAATATGAACTGTCATGTCAGAAAACGACCAATAATGAAGTAGACTCTAGGCTTAAAATCAAATCAATAGTCTTCAGCAGAATAAGAGAACCTAGGAATGAAGTAGTGTCCAAAACATGTGCAGGCATTATTAAACTAGTACTCCCAGATTTCAGTGAACGCAATATTGACGACTGTTATAGGATTAAGACTGACCAGAGCAAAAAACAGAACAATCGACCCGATGCAATTGTATGTACCTTCAAAAACATGCATGATCGAAAAGATTTCATGACACGAAAGGGGCAACTATTTGATACTACCAAATTCCCACCTGATCAGTACCCAGCGCACAAATTTTGGGGGTTTGACGATGATGTCAACTCCGATGTTAGGAGGGAACGAAGCATGATGCGCTTGATAGTGAAAAAAGCCAGTGAAACAAATGTTGACCATGCAGCCAAACTCAAGGGTGATAAAATTGTTATACTGGGAAATACATATGGTGCGAATGAATTAGATGCGATACCTGAGTCTCTGCGACCAGAAACCTTAAAAACACTTAAAACTGGAGGTTGTTTTGCTTACCAGAGCCCGTTGGCCTGGCCAAGTAATCTGTACAGATGTGATTTTTTCATGAAACGACTACTCTTTAGTTCAGTTGAACATTGTTATACATACATGAAGGCGTTGAAAAATGACAGGCTAGCTCTCTCAAGGAGAATACTTAATATGAGGGACCCATTCATGTTAAAGGAAACAGGGGGCAAGATTAAAACCAATGCTGAATGGCAACGACACAAAACCTCATACATGAAGAGCATCATGAAGCTAAAATTCGAGCAAAATGAGGACTTGCGGAAACTATTGCTCAGTACAGGGGAAATAGAGCTAGCAGAAGCTACTGGAGACAAAAAATGGGGAACGGGGTGTTTCCTAGGCTTGGTTCAATTAAAGATGCATACCTGGGAAGGTGGAAATTTACATGGTCGACTACTCGCGGCTATCAGGGATGACATGAAAGAGAGCTACAAACATGACATGCCCGGTATAGTCCCTATGACTCCACCCCCAGCTCCAATTACGCCATCAAAACTGACCCCTAAGTCCAAGGGGAGAGGTATGCCGAGATACTTCAATAAGTACCCAAGCAAAGAAGAGAAAAATCTGGAAAATGGACCTACCAATCAGCTAGTGTTCCTCAACACGTCTATGGATGAGTCAGACGAATCCTGCGATGATGAAATGGACTCCTCCAACATCTCGTCAGTTAGTAGTTCGCTGGCCAGGACCATGGTTAACGCGAACCTCACGAAAACCAAAGTCAGTACACCAGTCTCCAAAAATCCCAGGAACTTGTCCATACGTAGCGTAAGTGCTATAACATCTGGTCAGAGCCTTAATGAATCCATGGCTGACCTACTGAAAGACGCTCATGTCAAGAAGATCAAGAAAAAATAATAGGTTCGTCCATTATATGCTAGACTAGGCCACGCAAAAGGAAACAGCGTGTACTAGTAGCCATGACACTTCTCTTTTGCCTCGATATAGAAATTTCTTATATCTGTCTTCTGTACATGTACCCTGTCACATTACTAAAATATTTTATATTATTATTTTTGATTAATAGAGTGAAGCTTAAGCGTATACACCCACTTTCACTAGACATCGCGTGGTACTCGCATAGGCGGGTGTTATGTAAACAGTGACACGTGCATGTGGAATGCGAGGTCAAGGTATGAAGGGCAAGGCCGCTTCTCCGCAGTAAATGTAAAATCGTGTAAACAGTAGAATCAGACAGATAACCGCGTAAAAAATCTGTGTGGTATAGAATTTGATTGTCATAATATGTATATTGATATGTATGGGTATTTAAACGTGAACCTGATAGCGTGTATATATTATGTGTAATTTACGAATGTCATGACTGCCCGGTACTAGTCCAAAATGGTGGACATCGACGGCAGGACTGCAAATCGCACGCAGGTATTCGGAGTGTATGACGCATGAATTTCAAGTAGACGTCGCAATTGTAAGTTCAGTTACTGTATACTTGTATATATTCTCATCTAGGTGGATAATATGTTATTATTGTGGTAATGACCTCTCGACACGCTCGACATGTATAAACTGTTGTAATAGCCGGCACCGCATGATAAGCTGTTTTGAAACATGACAGCATTGACCCAGTTATGGGAGTTCGCTTTGTTTTTATATATGCCAATATCATTGTGTTCTTATGTCCAAACTATTGAAAAGAAGTATGAGGATTGCGTAGAAGAGTTAAACGACTCATTTAAAGTTTGCCAAGGAAAGAATTATAGAAAGCACCAGTTGAAAAATGGAATCGGTTAGGTTAAACAAGGTAACAGGTATGAAGGGTTTGACAATATGCTCGTTAAACGTACGCTCTCTAAGAAATAAAGCGGTGGAAATAAATGAATGCATGTTAAAAGGTGGGATTAAAATCTTAGCATTACAAGAGACATGGCTGGATGTAAACGATCATGATAGCAACGTTGTCTTAAACCCCATGTATAAGATATTTAGATCTGATAGATCAACTACAAAGAATGGGGAAATTAAGAGAGGTGGAGGCCTCTGTTATTCAATTGATAGCACATTTACGGTTGACCCTTGGGTACTGGCGGATCGAAATATATGTAACGATAATATCAAACTTCAAGTTCTGAAGGTAAAACCAGGAAATAGGAGAAAGGTTATCCTCCTAAATTTGTACAGACCTCCAAATGGTGGTAAAAACATCTTTATTAATGAATTGAGCGATGTACTAACCAACATAAAGGACAGATACCCACATTGTAATATTATACTGTCGGGAGACGTCAATATTAACATGTTGAATAAGGAAGATGAAGGTACAAAGGACATGTTACATATACTGAGTGAGGCTTCTCTTAAATTGTATAGCACTGCACCAACCAGATGCAGCAGGAATACTAATAATCTGATTGATATATTTGCAAGCGATCATCCGCATATTACATCTTCAGGGGTGATAAATACATCTATATCAGATCACTTTGCCATATTCATTAACATTAAGAAGACTACTGCCCCCCACTACACAAAAGTAGATAGGAGTAGGAGATATGATCAGCTAGATTATGAAGAATTCGAGCATTTTATCGATCAAAATGTAAGAAACAAAATAGACGTTAGTAGAAATACTAATGAAGTTTGGATGGATATGAAAAAAGGTATACTTGGGTACTTGGATGATAAATGTCCACTCCGTAAACGCAAAATTATAAATAGAGGCATGATAACCTTAGATAAAGACACCCTAAAAGCTATTAAGAACAGGGACAAACTATTCCGAATAGCCATAAAATCAAAAAGGGATGAAGACTGGCGACAGACCAGGATAGCCAGAAGAGTAAGCGCACGAATGGTGAAGATAGCGAAGAAAAGGCAGATTACGACTATGATAGAAAATAATGGTAATAATAGCAAGAAGTTCTGGAGACTGCTAAATGGTTTTATGGGAAAATCCCCATCGTCCCTACCAGAAAGCTTTGTACATGAGAATGAAGTGGTTGAAGGTACTGAAGCAAGCAATGCTCTTAACGCGTTTTTTAAGAACATGAGCGATATTACTAAAGATTTAGAGGATCATAGTATAAGGTATCTGGATAATGATATAGATACGATCATGTCAACACGAATAGTGATAGATGAGAATGAAGTTGCTAAAGTGGTGAACAACATAAACACCAGTAAAAGTAGTGGATTAAGTTGGGTTAATGCAAAAATCCTCAAATTCTATTTTCTGAAGATCATCCCCCAATTGACAAAATTACTTAACGAATGCATCAAGCAGAGTAAAATCCCGCAAGAGTGGAAAGAATACGCGATTACGCCCATACCAAAAACAGGTAACTTAAGACACTTTAATAATCTGCGGCCAATCGCCCTTGTTCCTATGCCCTCCAAAATCCTCGAATATTTTATTTGCGATGCCCTACGAGGACACATGGAAGCCAATAAACTTCTCTCCCCTGTACAGGGGGGATTCAGGAAGGGGCACTCAACCAACAGAACTGTTTATGAGTTTATCGATCCCATAATAAAGGGAATTGATAACGGGCAAGTATCGGTAGCAACCTACTTTGATGTGGCGAAAGCCTTCAACTGCCTAGATTATGAAATCACGTTTAGTAAATTAGCATACTATAAGGTGAATCCAGTAATCATAAACATAGTCAAAGAATACCTTACCAACCGAAAACAATGTACTGTATTAAATGGCGTTAGGTCAGATCAGATCAATATTGACGTAGGTGTACCTCAGGGTAGCTTATTAGGGCCATTAATTTTTTTGATTTACATCAATGATTTGCAAAATTGTCTATCCAATGTAAATGTGAACACAAAAGTATGTCTGGCAATGTATGCGGATGATACGGCAGCTAGTGTCACGGGAGAGTCACTAGAAAATTGTATGACAACCTCGCAAACGGTAGCTACGAGTGTCAATAATTGGATGCGGGCAAACAAGCTACGAGTGAATGCGAAAAAATGCCAAGTGCAAATTTTGGGGTCTAAACGTAAACTAAACAAAATCAGTAGGCATCAAATAGGGTCGATCTACATTGATGGGAATGTGCTCGCACAGGTGAAAAATGTAAAGTACCTTGGCTTTGATATCGACAGTTGTTTAAGTTTCAATGGCCATTTTCAAAAAATCAAAAATACGGTACAAGCAAAAATCAATCAACTTGGTAGAGTCAGATACTTCATAGATCAAAAAGCAACTGTAACCATCCTAAAAGCCCATGTACTACCTCTCACAGAATATGGTGCAATGTTTTATAAATTAGCTAATGCTAAATTGATTAAGAAGATACAAAGTGCATTTAATAGAGGTATTAGACTGATAGATTATACAAATTATACACCGATCTTGGATATCATGGCGCGCCATGGATTCCACACGGTTGAAAGAAGATGCATTGTATCTCTATTGGGACTTATGTATAACTTGAAAGATCTAGATAAGTATATACAAGAAATGCCTAGAATTACAAGGCAAGCAGAAGGAATAAATATGAAGGTGGAGCAACCGAAAACTGAAAAATTTCGCAAAAGCCCGAACTATTTGGGTCCATTTATGTGGAATAATTTATCGGTTGAATGCAAAAATATGTCGTGGGCCATGTTGAAAAAGGTCTTAAAGGATAGAGATAACCTTTAATGAAGTTGTAAAACAGAATAGAGGTCACAACTGATAAGTGGACAGGAGACTGAATTTATGTCTGCAGAGTGTAAATGGAGCACTTGTTTCGAAATTCAATGGCATTGTATATCACACTCAAGTACTTGGGTTTGAAAATGATGATTGATTTTATTTGTATGGACTGACCCTATGGGTATGTTTTTTAGAGACTGGCAAAAAAAATGTAGAAATGGAGATAACTGATGTTGTGAATAACGAGTATAATGAAATTAAACCAATTTGTAACATCTAAATTTTAATGTACTTAGTGTAATAAAACTGCTGTCTATCATAAAGGTAAAATTGAGAATAATGTTAAAAGATATAAATTGATGATTATGTACCACCAACTTTTCGACAAATGAGAATTATCACTGTGTGAAGTTTTGTCAATAAAATTTATTAAAAAAAAAAAGTACCTGAATGCAGTGAATACCTAAGCTTATACCTCATCAACTATTTGAGATTTCTATAAAATCTCAAAAACATTAAATATCCCGAAATGTCTATCTGACTCTTCCAAAACACGCTGCTTATACAACTATTCTATTTAGCAATAGAGATTAGACGCTTATTATTATAGACTTTGGTATTTTGTTTTCACATGTAAATATGGCCCTTGTCGACGTTTCATGAGAAGTGCCCATAATAACAGATTTTATGATCATGTTGATATGCTTTAAGAAATGAAGATCCGGTTTTGGGAACAAAAATTAATAATGGTGAATTATAAAAGGATTGATTAAATCTGGGGGAGAATTTGGGAAGTGATATTTGGATAATATGGAAGTTGCATTACATCCTTTAGCTGAGTGGAGAGGGGTTTCTATGAGTGTGAGTGTCAGAGAATAGAGTGTCAGATATGTGCGACATTAGGTGTGAATGCCATGCAGGTGAGTGAGCAGTGGCAGGTATTATAGCCTGTTGTAGCTTCATTGTGTTGTAGAATTTTATGGTAGTTGTGGGTGCAGATTTGGTTTGAACTATTATTTGGGATAGAAGTGTTAAAAATGTTTAGGTTATACAGATGAATATATGAGATTCTCAAATAAATACAATATGCTTCATGGGCTTTACATATAAATGTGGTTCTGATGCTCCCAACGATGTGCTATTGACCAGGTGTAAAAGACACAGTTATAATGCACTCAGTGAAGCACTTTCATTGCTATTGCTATGTGAGGGAGAGGGCGGGAATTACTTAGTACAAGTAAAAGTTATTCCTTCATTCATCATTATTTATACAAATAAACAGGACATTTAGGTAGAGGCTTAATTTATAAGTATGTTATTCTTTATAGGCCTTTAACAGTTTAACAGTTACATTGAAAAAAAATGTTTTCATACGTTGCCTTATGAAATATAACATATTTTTGAGGCAGAATCAAAGATACTATAAATTGCAAATTGTATAAATTCCTCTAGATTTTGACTGATGTCCATTATTTCCACTGCATGTAACTAGTGCATTGATTCCCGATTTATATACATAAAGTTGATACTCAATTTTGGAGTGCATCTGATGATGCACATTGCATCAGGTGCAAAACCAGGTGCAAAACTGCTTTTTTGAGCGGATCGCACTTTTGTGACTGGTCAGATGCACTTTTACATGCACTGGTGGATTTTCCAATGCACATCGGGATATTTACTGACGATCTGACCCTTATATTTATGTGGGAGGTTTTGATATCAAGTTGAAATAGTGAGTTAAGACGATGGTACCAACCATTCTGGAACTTTAATAGGACCGACGATACTGTTAAATAAAGAAACATACATATAAAAAGAACAAAATAATCATTCATCGATATTACAAAATTACAGACCAACATATGACTTTGATAATGTTATTTTCAAGTTGTTATAATTGATTATGAATTCAATTGATAAGGTGATGGTGAACATAAAACAATGGTTGAATCTTTGGTAGTCAACCTCTAGAACTATCAGTCCCTGTTTTCTTCCCAGAAGGAACTTTTCCCCCCAGGTTGTCTCAACTCGAGGTCATTTCTACCCCAAATCGTTTCAAACCCAGGTCATTTCTACCCCAAATTATTGGTTTGAAATGATTTGGGATTGAAGTGACTTGGGTTTAAGACGATTCGGGGTTGAAATGACCTGGGTTTGAAACGATTCGTGGTAGAAATGACCTGGGTCATAATAATTCGGGGTAGAAATGACCTGGGTTTGAAACGATTCGGGGTTGAAATGACCTGGGTTTGAAAAGATTTGGGTAGAAATGACCTGGGTTATCAGGTTATTTCTACCCCAGGTTGTTTCAATCCCATGTCATTGCAACCTTGGAAATCTCAATCTCAACAATAATTCATAGCTTTTCGCACCAACCAATGCATTGCCAAAAATGTAAATATTAATTATTGGCAAAATGCCTCCTATAGTGTTTTGTATGAATGAAAAAAATAATTAGGGCAGTCTGGATTTTTTGACAAATGTTTATAAATAAATAATCAGATTCTCCACACGAGCTAACCTTTAGGTTTTTGTATTACACAATAAAAAGAATGTGAAAAGGTGTCTACGGGTCAGATCTTCAGAAAATGTACAATTGGCAGCTGTACATATTTGGTAAATTCTGCTAAATTAGACTCAAAAGTCGTCACCACGAGATATATCTGGGTATATTCAGTATTGCCTTGATTCAAACAGTTTGTTTGTTTATGTGGAACTGTATTTTGAACCTGATTTCTGTCTTAAATTCGGGTTATTTGAGAGGATTGTTGACGGCCAATTGTACATTTTCTGGCGATTTCACCCATATACTAACACAGAGATAAAAACAAGGCGATTAATTATTATCATGTGTCTATGGATGAGTATTCAAAGGTCAGTGTAACGTGTTACAACTAATGCAGAAATAGCGAAACAAATGCAAACCTCAGATCTTGCGATACAAAGGTCAGTTTCAATTACTTCCCCCTGTAGGGGTTCCTATATAAAAGAGACGTAAAGTTTACATTGAGGGCAGGGCAGAATTCCTGCACAACATATTGTCTATATTGGTAGGATCGTCAGAAAATGGACAATTCGTCTTCACCAATCCTCGCAAATAACCCATATTTAAAACATAAATGTGGTTCAAATACAGTTCAACATAACCAAGCATGTCTTTTTTAGCAATATATACCAAATATGACTAGATATTCTTAGTATTTATCTTTTTTCAGCATAAATTAGCATAATTTATGAAATGTGTAGTGCTGCCGATTGTACATTTTCTTATGATCTGACCCATATACACCGACCGCAGTATGTGCCTGAATCTACCTCAGCAAGGGGGTAGAGGATGAAAGAAGTGGGATAGATATCAAGCAGGAATATATCATGTTACCCCTGTACAACCTAGAGCTGATTTCTCACTTATTATCGGTGGAAAATAACATTTCTTCGAACAACTCTTTTCCACCCCGTCCAAAAGCCATTTGAGTACACCAAGACCAATAATTTGGAGGCATTTGTCTGGCTGGTTTTTGTGGCTTTACAAAGTTCACATTTTATATTTCAGAGCCATCAAGGACAACGGTAAACAAAGACATTTTTTACTTCTTTTATTTACTTACAATACATACATATTTAAACAGTTCAATTGAAAACACGCTATATCCATCATCGATTATTTCGAGGATCGCCTATATAATACAATACCAAATCTTATTTTTCATTCTTATTCAAATATTTCCCAAAGACTCCATTATACTAATCCAGATTTACTTAAGGAATCAAACGTCTATTCCATTGTTTGCTGTTTCCAGACACCCCCGTCTATTATCCCCACTATATTATTTACAGTTCCATGAAAAAGGCAACACTGGATCGCTAATGGCCTTTCCTAGAACTATTAGTTCTTTATTGTGTATCTGGTTTCTTTCTCTCCATCCTTCCCATTATTTACCCACACTTGATTCACCTTGGCTTTGTACCTCACGACCCTAGCTTGTATCAGACCAGGGTGTAATATCCCTCGACACCCAGGCCTCTCACTCCCAGTCTCCCCGGCTCCACTCGGCCCTCACCCCGCCAATATAAACATGCTGGCCGCCCTCCACCCCGACCCCTCGTCCCATTCACACCTCCTCAGCTGTGAGAATGTAAATGTTAGTCCTGAAGGGGTTTATCGATGGTGCTGTTACGTATCCAACTGTTCTGACTGCACAGGGTGGGGGAATGTAAGGATGGGCGATGAAGGGCTGAGAAATGGAGACAAGAATATGGGTCAGATTTTCAGAAAATGTACAATTGGCCGCTGTACACATTTAGTAAATTCTGCTAAATTAGGCTGAAATTTGGTCAATACTAGGTAAATTTGAGTATATTCGGCATTGCATTGTTTCTATCAATTTGTTTGGTTAGGTTAAACTGTATTTTGAACTTTATTTTCGTCTGAAATTTGGGTTATTTGAGAAGATTGGAGAAGTTGAATTGCACATTTTCTGAAAATCTGACCCACATATAAGGGTCAGGTCACCTAGAAATGCACAATTGGCAGGTCGTCTACACATTTAGTAAATTCTGCTAAATTAGCTAAACTGATCCATACTCTATCTGAGTATATTTTGTATTGCGTTGATTCAAAAATGATTTTTGATTATGTTGATGCTGTGTGTATCTTTTCTTAAACAAATATTTGAGTAATCTTGATACTGTATGTACATGAAAGCAGGGGATTTAATAGAAGGCTGGGGGAAGCGTTAAAGAAAAGAAAAGTCCAGAAAATTGCAGAAAAATAATAAAAGAGGGCGTATAATATGTTCAAAATTCATATCAAAAAAATCTTCCTAGACAAAGGTAACTGAATAATCGCTCAGCCCTCTCTCGCCCCACTCTGACCTCCTTAGAACTGTTATTTGCCATAGAATGTATTACCATCACCCATCATTTCTCTTCCCATCCCGTTCCATCCATATGATTGTCTAATTAATTAATACACTTCTGATTAATTACCTTTCTTTATTTAATGATGATTTCACCGTTTGTAATCATAGTACTGGCTGATAGCTCTGGCTTATCGATCGAGAGCAGATGGCCTCGAAGAACGCTTATTGTTAGCGATGTTCGTTTTTCTGACATGTTTTCAATGTGTATGTGAAAATAAAAACGATTAAAAAAAAATCTGAGTCGATAAGGACATGATCGTAGAAATCATTGGATTATATTTGTAGAAGTCCCGAAGTAAAAGGTGCACTAAATTACTTCCATTACCATATTGAATTCTAAAACCTCTATTGAACTCAATGCAATCCTGCATGAGTGAATGTGTATGATCATCTTTTCAAAAATCTTATATAATTTAATTTTCGACCATTTTATGCTCAGTGATTAAAACGAAAATAATGGCCGACGTTGAGTTGAAGTCATTGACTTTGTGGCGGATTGTTTCCCTTATTTTTCATCGTAAAGATTCAGTTTCGTTAGGGTTTGAAATTCTCCCGAATCAGAGAGCTTAGCCCCACCGACTTTGTACCCCTACATAATAATAGTATCAACAAAAACAACAACCATTGACCATATGGGTGAAATCGTCAGAAAATGTACAATTCGCCTTCACCAAGTTTCTAAAATAACCCAAATACAAGACAGAAATGAGGTCAAAACACAGTTCAACATAACGGAACTGATATTATGATTCAACTCATTACCAATTATAATCAAATAACCTAATATTTATCATTTTCAGCTGGATTTTGTGGCATTTGATGCTTGTGTAGAGTTGCCGATTGTGCATTTTCTGACGATCTGACCCATATGTGTATTCCGTAAGTAATACAACCTTAGTAGCAAGAGAAATAGCTATGTTTCTATAATAGGGGATTTGGATAGCCACCATTTTGAATCCTGATTTGCATGGAATTATGGGATTAATGGTACAGTGTAAAATCTATAGATCACATGCCATGTTCTGCATGGACTATTTATCGATGCTCTAATTTCAATATCCATGTGCTCTATATACATATTTCCATAAAACAATTCCCCATCTTTCCCATCATGCATTTGGTTTTCATAGATAATTTGTAAAAGCTAAGATATTGTTGAAAACTTTCATGCCATTTTCAATAAACATGTGGCGAAATATTTGTATCTCAAATTTCATCAGAATCCATCCCAGGATGCAATATAACAGACATGCGCAGTGGCACATGCAAATCCTCTATTCAGAATCAGAATCTGATAATGTACAACTAGCGAGCACATCAAAAACAAGAATCTGTCATGTAACCAGGGAACAAACCCGACGATTTGAGCCACAGGGGTTCATACGGGAGTAATCCATTACAGAGGACATATTAATAATCGATAATGACGTCATTTCCATGGCATTGTGGGATTACGCCATTTCCGTTTCCTCCTCTTATATTATCTGATCCTTCGCCACGAGCGGCCCTGGTGCGACCCCTGGTGGATCGGCCAGTTATTATGTATGAGGCTGAGGTCCTTATGATGATATTTAGTCGTAGACGTCTTGCTATCTTGCCTTTTGGTCAAATTCTCAGAAAATGTACAATTCACCTTCGCTAATCTTCTGAAATAACGCAAATTTCAGACGAAAATAAACTTCAAAATACAGTTTAACCTAACCAAACAGATTGCTAGAATGAATGCAATGCCGCATATTCTCGAATTTACCTAGTATTGACCAAATGTTAGCCTAATGTAGCAGAATTTACTGAATGTGTACAGCTGCCAATTGTACATTTGCTGAAACTGACCCCTTTAGCACATTAAATAGGTACCTTTATATGATTGCATATTTGAAAAGAAGTTACTGATATTTTCGGATGGTTAATCAATGGGAAAATAGTGGAATATACATCCTTATGATGAGCTTAGAAACGCAGATACATTAGATATAATTAAATTTGTGATGTGTTTCAGGAAAATGAGTCATAAGTCGCAAAAAATAGATTTTGAGATTATATTATATTCCAAAAGATGAGATCAAGCCGATTCCAGTGATAGTAAACAGTCTAATAATCTCAAAGTATTTCTAGATTTTAAGTTTGATATTTTCGTTTTTGAAAATAAAAGTTTCCAATATTTCTGGGGGTCAATAAACAGTAAAAGTAACTAAATGTAGTCTATATGAGGACCGTTGAAACTAAAGGATATATTACATAGATTGTACTGAAATTTGATACAGCGATTAGTACAACTATAAGTGATATATTCCCCAAAGGTCAGAACATTCCCATAATGTGATCTTGTGAAAAAAACACTTTGAAAAATATCAATTTTGCGACTCATTTTCCTGAAACACAGGACGTCTTAAAATTGTCTACCGACACTGCCAATAGGACTACCCATCTCCAATTCAAACCTTTCCCACGAAGAGTTCTCATGGTGAAAACATTTGAAAATACCATTGTCAATTTCAATTATGAAATATACAAAATGCATTCAACAAGTAATGTTTAAGGATGAAATCGCCAGAAAATGTACAATTGGCCTTCATCAATCCTCTCAAGAAATCCAAATTTAAGACAAGAAAATGAGGTTCATAATACAGTTCAACATAAAAAAAACAGATCGTTTGAATGAAAGCAATATCAAACTTATATATATGTATTTAGTGTTGACCGTTTTTCAGTATAATTCAACAGAATTTACGAAATGTGCAAATCTGCCAACTCTACATTTTATGAAAATTTGACCCTTAAATACATGTGATGAATCAGAGATACCGTTTCAACTATATAGACTTATTTAAAAAGCATCACCCAGCGGTGTTTCAAAGGCATGACAAATCGACATTTTCAACAAAAAGAGTAGTTAATTACTTTGTTGACTTGCTGACCAGTTAATTTGATATTTTACTCAAATAGGGCACTTAAATTGTTTAGATAAAAGGTCGATAAATCAGCAGCTTTTAAAGCTACACTCTCAGTTAAAATGCATCATAATTAAAGATTTCTCTACTTTTATCAAATAAACAAATAAATAATAGACTAGAAAATCAATCACATTTCACAACTGGCCACCCACGCTAATGACTTCCCACTGAGAACAAGGACGAGGAGGAAGAGGAAGAGGTTGTCCTTATTTTAAAAAGCTGAAAGTGGGTCAGATCTTCAGAAAATGTACAGTTAGCAGATCTATACATTAAGTAAATTCTGCTAAATTAGAGTGAAACTTGTTCAATTCTGGGTAAATTCGAGTATATTCGGCATTACAGCGATTCTAGCAGTCTGTTTGGTTAGGTTAAATTGCATTTTTAAAGTCATTTTTGTCTTAAATTTGCGTTTTTCGAGAGGTTTGCTGGAGAGAACTTACAAGTACATTTTCTAGTGATTCCACCCATATAAACCCCTTTTGACTTCAAGAACTGTTTTCGACCACCTAATATATATGTGAAAAAAGCAGCAATAAATATTATACCAACTCTCAGTCGTGGGCAGGCATTAGTAGAAGTAAGATAAAGTAGAAAGGGGCAAAATACCAGAGTGAATTATGTCCTGTTTTCCAAGAGTACCACATAAATCTGGATACAGCTCCACACATACATGATCTATATCACTCCAAGCGACAACCCACTACATCCACTGCCTACTGGAAATTGAGTAATAAATGCGCTTTCTATTTGTTTTTTGACAGAGAGAGATTGCATCTCTTCCATCAGCCATGTTTGCTTGTTTCAGACCCTGGCTTTATGTTTATTTTCCCATTTATTGTGTGCCCAACCCAAGAGTTTAAGCTTCTGCTTTGGGAACTGACAGAAGATGAAGTAGGATATATATCTGATGATGAATTGATCTTTTTGTTTTTATTGATTGTAAACATCTTTGATATAGCCAGATAATTAATACCAGTCTATAAGGCTTTCGAATGATGATTAAAGTTAATTTATAGTTTGAGGATCTTGTGGTGTATAGTCCTTGTAGTCATTTTGGCTGAGTTTTAAATTTGGTCGCTTCACTTTGAACCCTAATGATCTTTAGGGGTCTCCAGTTCGGCTTTGTCCCTAAATTGCCCTTGTAAAGGACAATCCTACCAGTGGATAGATTCTGTGGTCAACCCCTAAAGGACTTGGAAGGTTGTGGTTAGGAGGGAAGAGTGTTATGGACATGTGATAGAGAACTCGCTATCGCTTGTCCTCTATCACATGCCATAAGACCCATCTTCCCTCCTAACCACAACCTTACAAGTCCATAATAGGGTAGGCCTACTAGTTGTCATGTAAGCTTGTTCTCTGTTTCTTATTAACAATTTATTTTTAAAAAAAGGAAACGTATGAAAACATCCATGCTGGATATCGCGTATTTTTTCTTTTGATTTAACTTAATCATCTTCTGCCTTAAACGAATACAAAAAAGAGAAAAGAAACTTGACATAATGAGTCATGGTCATGTTTGCTTCTAAAGGGTGGTCTCCACTGGCTGCTGTAAGCTCTGCGGTAAGCCCTGTGGTAAGCCTTGTGATGGTGCTGTGTTGTTGTGGAGTGCCGAGGTCCTGCCTACATCGTTCACTGACCATGTAGGCAGGACCTCGTCATTCCTCACCACCTACAGAACAAGCACAAACCATCGCAAGGCTTACTGCAGAGCTTACCGCAGAGCTTACCTCAGCCAGTGGAGACCACCCTTTAGACTCTACACTGGTTCCTATGTTATCCTATGATTGTACAAGTGCCGGCATGGAGGGAGAAGGTGTCATACTTTGCAGAAGCCTAAAACCCGCCCGGGTTAAGTTCAGAGCCTCTCATATCAGATAAGAATGGTATGTCAGTGATTTCATGCCTACTGCTCTAACTTCCTTGGGGCTGGTGTTTTTATTCACCAACAAGCAGGTGATATTTTATATACCTATGTCATTGCCGATTACAAAAAAATTTAAATTGTATTGTTTCTAAAGGGCCTATAGAATTAGACTTCGGTATATCAAATATTGTTATATAATTATGTATATTTATTGTTTAATGTCTCTATGTAATGTGCAGAAATATGAATGTAATAATAAGTGATTTCATATTCTTTATTTACCAGATATTCATCATAAATCTAAAAACATTTAAGCAGTGCATGAGGCATTGATCTATGTCAAAGTTTCCAGTTAAGTGAGAAAGCGAAGATTTACATTGACAATATTGTTATTTTGTTTGTATTTAAATAATTTTACTCAGCTAAAACATTATGTGGCACACATACCTCTGACTTAAAGCTGTTTGGTATGTCATGTAAAGAAAAGTACACAATTTGACACAAGGTTTCCGTGAATCATATTCATTTTATCGACAAATATATTAAAAATAGACTGAGTTAAGAACAATTGCACAAAAGAAAATACAAAAGATACTTGTTTCCAATATTAGACTGTAATAGTTATGTAACATTACGTAACATTGTGTAACCTCATTATACTTATATTAATTATTAATTATCACCTATTATCTCATTATTTAAAATCGCTAATTATACTTAACTAGCTAGGACTGTGCAAGTCTACTTATACATGCTATGCCAGGGGTATTACGTAAGGGCTACGCCCACCTATTTAGGTATCCAAACCCTGGAGGAACCCTCTGCCCATGCACAACCGATTTGGCCCCCGATTACTCCCGATTTGGGTCTCCTGATGAATCCTAGGATTTCATTTCAAATCCTGGTTGCTGTTATTTCACAAACACAAACTAGTATTTGAAATGAAATCCTGGGATTTATAGGGAGACCCAAGTCGGGGGACAATCGGGGGACAATCGGGGGACAAATCGGCGGTGTATGGGCAGGGTTTAAGTGAGATATGTATGTCGTACTCGTGATGGTGCACTGGGTTGTTCCCCAGGTATACATGCGGTGTCCAAAATAAACCTCCTCCCCATATGTGGACTGCCAGTACCAATGTATACTCTGGCACTAGCGCTAGCACTGCATGAAGCTGGGCTCGCTGTCTGGGCGTATTGTCATGTGGGACGTAGAGGGTGGGGAATGAGTGAGATGGGGCAACACATATGGGTTAGATTTTCAGAAAATGTACAATTGGCAGCTCTATACATTTAGGAAATTCTGCTAAATTTGGCTGGAAAATGATGAATACAGGGTTTATCTGAGTACATTTGGAATCGCATTGATTTAAAGTATCACTTCTGTTATGTTGAATTGCATTTTGAAGCTAATTTTTGTTCTAAATGTGGGTTATTTGAAAGGATTGGTGACGGCGAATTGTCCATTTTCTGAAAATCTGACCCATATAGGTGTCGTTCCAATTTAGGTGTGTTTCTGAAATGTTTGATTTCCCTTGATTTTGTTTGTTCTCTTAGGGAACCACCATCCAGGAACTAAACACAATCTATTGTACTGTCTATTTCATACCAGTAGTTGTTTTATACATAAGAAATGTACATTTTGAGTTTTCTGGTTAGGTTTTCTGCTTTAATTAGGACTTTTTGCCAAAAGATCATTTGAAAAACATTAGGGAAGGTCAACACCACATTTGGGCGGGGTACATCATACATTTGTCTTACTACATATTATATATTTGTATACAATCTATGATATTAGCATTATATTGTTTACCCAGCAATAAGGGATTTGACATCATTGTATGTGCCACTGCACATGTCTGTTGCGGTGCCTGCTGGGATAGAGTCAGTGTAATATTTATCAACATTTGTATCGGAAATTGTAAAATGTTTTCACATTAAAAAGAGCATTACTCTAAACATGTGGACATTTCGCCACAAACAAGAACTAATGTGCAATCAATCTCAAGCCTTTTTATAAAAAAAGAAGCTTTTTACAAGAACAGCAAAAACTGATCCATCACTCCGCACGTAGACCCAAATTATATACAAGAGTTAAGCCATAATTAAAATCAAAGCAATTTATTAAATAAATTTACAATTTAAAAACTATACAATATCAACTTGGTTGTCTTCATCCTATAACTGATAGAACAACCATTTTAACAAATATAAAATCACAAATTAAAGTAAACAAATATTAAATAAAATCACTTCAGGGGTTTTGGTAGTTTTTAAATCCATGCTTCAGCCAATACCATAATGGGTTGACTGTGGGTCAGGTTTTCAGAAAAAGTGCAATCTACAGTTCTACACATCTCTCAGTTCTGCTAAATTACAGTGAAAAATGATAAATACTGACAATATATGAGTGTATTCTGTATTGTATTCATTAAATAAATCTGTCTGGTTAAGTTGAACTGTATTTTTAACCTGATTTTCGTCCTAAATATCGGTTATTTGAGGGCATTTGTGGAGGCCATTTGTACTTTTTCTGAAAACTTAACCCAAGTAAACCACAGCTTGATGGTTTTAGTTGATTGATTACCACCCTTGAGTGGGAGCGTTTTGTCGAGTGTCTGCATCCATTTTAACAGCCATCAATCACATTTCACAACTGGCCACCCACGCTAATGACTTCCTACTGAGAAAGAGGAGGAAGGGGAAGAGGTTGTCCTTATTTTAAAAAGCTGAAAGTGGGTCAGATATTCAGAAAATATACAATTGGCAATTGTACACGTTTAGAAAGTTTTGCTAATCAAGCTGCAATTTGGGCGATACTAGGTAAATTTGAGAATATTCGGCTTCGGAAATATTCTGGTAATCTGGTTGGTTAGATTGAACTCTATTTTGAACCATATCTTCGCCTGAAATTTGGATTATTTGAGAGGATTGGATAAGAGGAATTGTACATTTTCTGGAAATCTGACCCATGACCAAGTGTGGTAACCCGGGGGCGAAGGGACAAAGCTGTCAAAAATGCTCCGCAGCTGACGGTGATAAGAACTAGGGTCAGATCGTCAGAAATTACACACTTGGCAGCTCTACACATTAAGTAATTTCTGCTAATCTAGGCTGGGAAATGATGAATACCAGGTATCTCTGAATATAATTAAAATTGTGTTCTTTTAGAATATGTTCTGCTATGTTAATCTATCTTTTGAAGCTCATTTATTTCTTAAATTTGAGTTATTTGAGAGAATTGGTGAAGGCGAATTGTACGTTTTCTGACGATCTGACCCACCAGGAGCAGTTGGTTGTTGTTTAAGGCTGCTGGGTGACTTGGCACTAGAACATGTTCACATTGTGTGGTTGCAGGCGAATGGAAGCTGTTATTACATAAGGAGTTGCTTTAAAGATGGATGAGTATGTGATTGTGAAGCCCTTTTTTAATCGGGATAGCCACACTCTATTTATAGCCTAGGAGGCAAGTATGGCCAAACTAATGATCATGTGACCCAGAGGCAATGATCAATGAGTTCTTGAGTCAATTTATCAAGTGACCCAGAGATGTAACAAAATGTATCTTTACATGTATTTGGATTATTTGCGAATTGTACATTTTCTGACGATCTGAAGCATACCGTGTTCACTCAACAAAAATAGCTGTTTGCCAACAACCTCTTTAAATCAATTTAAATTAATCCAAATGTCAACAGAATACCTTCGTAAAATAAAAAAAACAACATATCCAAACGACAAATTTACCAGGATCAATTGAACAAAACATTGATTTTATCCCCTCTCACTTTCAAATAGAACTAATATCAGCAAATATAACATGAGAGGAGGCAAGTTGAGGAAGGACAGAGGGAGATATTACTCTCAGGATATTAATAAATAGTAGGAGGAGGAGGAGGAGGAGGAGATGAGAGGCAGAAGTGCGTGAGTGGAATACAGTGGAGCGGATTAGGCGGGAGGGGTTATTGGCTGACACCAGCCCAAGGGACGGCTTCATAGGATAGAATATCTCCTCATCGTCCTGTGTTTTGTTGGCTTTATTCTAAAAAGGTGAATAACCTGTTCGTTCTGGTCCGACAACAATCATTCTACGCTGTTAGAAGGAGGGGTTCTTAGGGGCTCGTTGCATAATAAATTGTGATGTGTTTACATACAGGAAAATATTAGTTACAAGTCGCGAGAAATGGATTTTGAGATATGATCATGTTTGAAAAGATGAGATCAAGCGGATTCCAATGATGGTAGACATAAGGACAATTAATAAGTATTTCTATATTTTATGTTTGATATTTTTACTTTTGAAAAAAAGGTTTGGAATATTTCTGGTTGGACCATTATTAGTAAAGTAACTGAATATATATATACTCCATAGGATGACCTTAGACATACATTGATATATTTATTACACATTCTTGAAAATGGTAGATGCATTCACCTGACTGAAAAGGGAAAGGGCCTAGTCCACCTAGCCGATTGTCATGCGATTCTCACAGAATTTAATGCAAAAGAGTCCTCTGCGACGCAATATCGCATGAGAATCGGCTTAGTGGACTAGGCCTTTAATACTCCAAAGATGAGGACATTCCTACCAAGATTGTACTGAGATTTTACGATTTGTGACCCTTTTTCGTGTAACACATCACAATTGTTTCTTTAAGTTTGTCTAACCTTAAAGCCGAAACACTATTTAGGAAACTCTAAATTTTTTTTTTGCAAATAACAAAAACATTATAGTCTTCAGAGTATTTCTACAGCATTATAATGATCGACATCATTATTTACCACCAGAAACATAAGAAAAGAAAGTCAGATTCTCTCTTACAAGGAGGCAGCCATATTGGTGACCAACAGCGCCACTGGTGGTAATTTACCTTTATTGATGACGTCACTGAACCACTAGGTGTGACTGGTCACTCTACTCGGCACATACATGTAAACAAACATTGAACTTACAAGTGCTTAGTTTAAAGCATTGGTATATACATAATTATATGATGTATATACAGTGAGAAGGTTTGAATATTCATATTAGTATATATATTATACACATTATAAATATCCTTAATTCACCCCAGAGACCCCTAATTTGTGAGTGCAAATCTCTCCCTGCAGCTCAGAAACTGGACGCCGTAAGCGTAATAATGGCGGTGACGGTGGTAATTTTTTAACGCTTTCACTCCTCTTCCCTGCCTCACCCTAACCCTCAGTAGCTTTAACACCTTTCCCTGCATTTGTCAATGGCAGATATTTTCCCAGCCTAACCTTTTTATAAAGAGCATCATTCATTTACATATGAATATGGCTCAAATCAATTGAGGAAAAATAGGAGTGTGTCCATTCAGGCACTGCGGGCTATTGTTTATGTTGTGGGTATGAGGGTATGTGACGTCACTCCCAGTCATGTGACTTATAGCAATGGGGGCATCCATACAAGTTGTCTGCTATAATTAATTCCATGTAAAATTGCTCCCCACTTCTTTAATATGTGAGAATTACATAAAATATATATGTGAGATTGTTGGATACGATTTCCCAGCCAAGAAAATGTATACATGATTTCCTATGAAGTTTCGGCTTTAAGTACTACTCCTTCCTGAACAGTTAGTTTCATAAGGACATAGGGAAGTGATTCGCTATACCAACAATCCAACATTGTAATGCTAGTGCAGAAATCTCCTACCTAAGCAATGGAAGATGGCTCAGCAAGGAATATTTTAGGTAAAGATTTCTGATGCAACAGCCTCTAGCAGAAGTCAGAAAGCGTTATTGGGTAGACAAGTATTAATGGAGAGGGTGGTACTATATCTGAATCGTTCGAAGACTTCTGATTATGGGTCAGTTTTTCACAAAATGTACAATTGGCAGCTGTACGGATTTAGTACATTCTGCTAAATTAGCCTGCAATTTTGTCAAAGCTAGGTTATTCGAGTATATTTGGCATTGCATTGATTCTAGCAATCTGTTTGGCTAGATTGAACTATATTTTGAACTTAATTTTGAACTTATCTCAATTTAAATCCCAGCGAAAAGGTGTCAAAGTACTTAATGCGCGAAAATTTATCTGCGCGAAAATAAATACGTTTACAGTATTACAATTGTGCTAAAGGCTAAAGCAGGATACAATACCAATTCAACCATAGACTGTTAATCAGCTTCTTGCAAATGTTTACGGTTCAATTGATAATAAAATTCCTGTTGACAATATGGCTAATAATTATTAGTTACATGAAAAAGTTGGAAGAGAAAGAGGGAACAAGTAGTGATGAGGATGTGGGCCTGACTGTCCCAGTAGCAAATCCTGTGCGTAGCACGGGTATTTGCTAGTATTTGTTTAAAGGTCTAATTCTTTAAATAATGGGTATACGCCTGTAGCCAAGACCATGTACTATGAGAAATTTTGTTTAACACTTCTAATATTTATTTCCTTTTACAAGATAAATCCCTTGCAATTACATCAAATCAACAAGTCTCAATAGACTTCTGTTATCAAGTGAATCTATATCTAAGAGGAATTGTTTGGGTTCATTGTTTAGTCAACTTATTTTACAATGTTTGGACAGAGAGTTTTGGTACAATCCCAAGGCGAAGCCGATGTATAATGAAGGTCAACAGTGCACCAGAAGGGTCGAAATGGGGGTTACTAATCGTTTTAGTCTCTGCCCAAGGTAGTTGTACATAGCCTCCAAACATTGTAGGGTCTTTGTGAGAAGAACCAGGCAACTGTTTTATATATTTTATATATTCTTAGTAACGGTACAGTCTCCTCCAGGGTTTGCATAAGCAAGTAGGTGGGCGTAGCCCTTACGTAATACCCATGGCATAGCATGTATAAGTAGACTTGCACAATGCTTAGGTAGTTAAGTATAATTAGCGATTTTAAGTAATGAGATAATATAATGAATAGGGGATAATTAATAATTGATAGAAATATAATGAGGTTACACAATGTTACGTAATGTTACATAACACTAACAGGTTTTTGAAGTTCAATAAATGTTTGAGCTTTGTAAAGTTCAACATTTTCACGTGGCTACTACACCTTAACATGGAGTCAAAAGCAGCCGAAAACACTAAAATCACATTGAATAAACAGTATCATTTCACATAAGCATTTCTGCTGGGCTATACTGGACTCTTCTCCCCGAGATACCCAAACATTCTTGGCGTTCCAAAAAGGTGGTTTACCGGTGCCACTGTTAGATAGCCTCCTCAGCTAGCCACTGTGTACATTTATGTCAGCCAATATACAACGTATTTAAGGCAGAGGGACTCAGGGCGTTGATCCATAGTCCTCATCCCTACATACATCCCAGACATAGACACCCTCCTGGGGCATTCACAAACACCTCCTGGTGACAGTCGACTGTACTAACACATCACATGATCACTGACGTAGGCGCGGGGTCACGTGACAGGGGCGAGTGCAAGGAGGTTAGAGCATGGCTGGGTCGGCAGAAAATGTACATGGGTGAAATCGCCAGAAAATGTACAATTCAACTTCACCAATCCTCTAAAATAATCCAGCTTTAAGACAACGGTAAGAATCAAAATAAAGTTCAACATAACCTAACAGACTGTTTGAATCAAGGTTATATCAAATACACTTAGATACACCTAGTGTTAACCATTTTTCAGTTTAATTTAGCAGAATTTACTAAATGTGTAGAGTTGCCAATTGTGCATTTTCTGAAGATCTGATTCACATACAATTGACAGCTGTACACATTAAGTAAATTCTGCTACATTAGACTGAGTAATGGTCAATACTAGGTGTATCTGAATATATCTGATATTGCCTTGATTCAAACAATCTGTTTGGTTATGTTGAACTGAGTTTTGAACCATATTCTTGTCTTAAATCTGTATTATTTGAGAGGATTGTAGAAAGGGAATTGCACATTGTCTGAGTATTTGACTTGGCTAGTCCAGGGGAATGTTTCATAAGAGATCCTACGACCTAATCGTAAATATAATAGCGTGGTATATGGGTTCATGGTATCTTAAACATTTACAAGACAAATGTGTTAATTGTTGATCCTGTATTTCCCTCTTACAGAAGTCATGAATAAGTCATGTTTATAGAGAAAAAATGGCGGACCACACGTGTGTCAGCTAGAGCAGGAGAGCTTATCATCCCCGAAACATGATCAACAACATGCTAGTTACACCAAAATAAGGCAGAGATCGTGGGATTATGTCTGAGATCACATATATGGACTATACCAACAAGCACAGGATATCTACATCATATTACTGACCATCTCTCCGGAATTATAACACCCACGCATCCAAGAAACATGGAGGACGCGGAGATTACGCCAAATCAAGCCCTGGAGAACCCAAGTAAGGCCTCCCCAAATACTGATACGGACTTGATAAAGAGTACAGTCAGCGAGCTACAAAGTCCTGGTGATTCTCTAGACGAGGTTATTAATGTCAAAACAGACACTTCCTCAAACATGGGGAATTTAATAGTAAAAGAACAGTTGGACGATACATTAATTGTGACGATGGAGGAAGACGGCAACATAGCAGGCCCGCACCCACAAGCATCGACCAGTAACCAGGTCAAGACATCTATAAATAGCACTGAGAACGACTCCCACCCTGACGCACAGGAATGGGAGCAGAACGACTTCAAAACACCACCAAGATATATGGACAAGAATAAGTCCACACCGAACATGAGCCAAGAAATGAGCCAAGAAACGAGTCATAAATTGAGCCAAAAAATGACATGGGACAGCCCCAAGATAATGGTTTGTGATGAAGTAATGAGATCTACTTTGATTGAGGATATAACAAAAGCAGTCCTATATAAAATTACAACCCACTTCGGGGACAACAGAAATGCATTCCCCATTAGCTCACTCGGAGTAAGAGTAACAGAATTGGAGAGAAATTCACGCTATACCCAGCCCCAACCCCCACATACCCAGCCCCACCCCCCACAAAAGCTAAGAAAGTCAGAAAATAATTCTGAAAATAATGAATGGCAAGAAAAGGCAACCCACATCGAAGGACTAATTAATGAGTTGAGAGAGGAACTAAAAACCTCAGTAAAGAAAGTGGAGGATTCAATAACCGAAGAAATTGAACATGTGGTAGCCTGTCATGTTTTTGACCACTCCCAGACGGAAGATGACATGAAAATAATCAGCGATAAAGAGATCTCCCTAGGCAGGAGAATAGATGAGCTACAGGAACAACTAGAGACAAGCAAGGGGGAGAGGGGTAAATGGGTGGCGCCCTCTATTGATGACTGCACAAACTACATCGTAGTAGAGGGGGTCCCTGAAACATGGATGAATGACAACGGTCTACCAATATCTGAGAAAATGACAAATAAAGATATATCGGCCCTTAACCTAGTGGAAAATACCAACGAATCTATGCTCACAGTGATCTCATATGCCTACGAAGATATCCGCCTGGAGCACATGATAAAAGCCTATAGAATAGGCAGAGCTAGGATACATAACAGAAGGGCTGTCTTTATTGAGTTTGACTCGGCAGAACGAAAGAAAAAGATTGTCAACAATGTCACTGGCATAAGAAAAGTGCCTAGGTATAGTGGGGTGTGGTTGAACAAGAAGGGACACGAAATGAAAGACCAAGAATACAGCCTGATCCATGGATGCTACGAGCTACTAAGGCTCAAGAACAAGCCAGTTGAAATTATTGCAAACCACCTAGTGATCGGCGATAACAGTTATGCCTACGAAGATCTACATCTCCTTCCACCGGGATGCCGTCCAGAGGACGTAAAACATGTACCAGTGGGAGAGAATGGTATTGGGTTTGGTGGGGAATATAGCTTCCTATCCAATTTCCATCCATCTCCTTTCACATATGATAAGAAGCGGTACACGAGCGTGGAACACTGCTTCCAGAGCCTCAAGGCGGAGAGCAATAATGACCCTAAACTGGCGGCACTCTTATCCAAGATCGCCAACCCGGTTGACGTAAAACGGATGGGGGACAACATAAATACAAACAAAGAGTGGCAGGCACAGGAGGAGAAGTTACTAGAGTCCCTGGTCTTTAACAAATTCGCTCAGAATGGAATATTAAGAAAGAAATTCACCGACTTAAAACAACAAAAATTTTATGAGTTTACGACATCCCACAAGTGGGGCGTGGGTCGCCACCACCCCGGTGTGCAAATACAAAATGGCGCACGGAGCGTGGTAGACCCCAAGTCCCTGCATGGTAACAACAGATTCGGAGTAATCCTAGCAAAGGTAAAGGGCAGACTACTGAAATATTTCAGACCAGATCGGCCCCAAGCAAAGGCTAAACAATGACGGATCTCCTGATACTAATGGACTCACGTGGGAGGAATGTCTATCAAAACTTCAGGAGGGATTTCCCAGATGTCAGAGTAAAGGTTGTATCTAGAGGAGGTGCGAGCCCGCGACAGCTAGCCACCGAAGCACGTAGAGTGTTACATCTCACTAGACCTAGAGTGATAATAGTAGCTGCTGGTATCTGCTCGATAACAAAGAGGGACAAATATAATATTAAATGCCAGATAGCCTTAAAACATGACAACACCATAATCTTTGAAGAAGATATAAGGACCGAACTGTCGGAGGTAAGGGCCTTACTAACTGAATCGCTACCCCCGGACCTACATGTACCCACAGTATCCATCGCCACAACGATAGGTCTGGACCTCAATGTATACAACAATTACCTAGGACGTTTGAAGGGGGAAAAGGCTACTCAATACCCATATCATGTGCAAAGGGACTTAAATGACCGAGTATTCCTATTCAATGCCATAGTGAGAGAGACCAACGACAGGGCAGGAGTTCCATCCACCCACATCGCCCAATTTGTGCACAGATGTAAACCTACACGAAGGAAGAAGGACAAATCCAAGGCGAAATATACCTCCTTCTATACACAACTGGCTGAAGACGGGTGCCACATCAGTGATATACTACGGGGCAAGATTGTAACCCAGCTCCATAAATCATACCGGAACATTATCAACAACACCACATAGGAGAGTAGTAAGTGGAGTAGAGACAGGGAGAGGATTACTAGCGTTTTAAGAATGTGGTATGACTCTACCTGACCTCTACTTTACCCTAATTTTCTAATGTTAAGGATCCTAACATTCATGCAATACAAAAAGAAAACTGACACTAATAACTGACATTCACTATATTTATGTGGGTCGCCTTACGCCGGTGGAAGTAATACAAATATACATAAACATGACTCTGTGTAAAACACTTAAATATTTAAATATATCACTCTCCCATTAACACACCTTCCCTCCTGGAAGATGAATGAGACTAAAAGGTAAACAGGTAAACAGGTGAGCGGGTGATCTAAAAGTTCGAAAGTGAGAGAAGAATGTAAAATCGTCAACTAATGTCAACTAATGTGAGATATAATAACCATTGATATAGCTATACAAATACTATAGCTAATTCAATATCCCAAAGATTTTTTCAACATCACAACGATTTTTGATATACTGATATATTGCTGTACTGCAATATTGTACCAATGATCAATTGTTGATAGGGATGATCGGATGTATAGTTGTGTACAAAGATAGAGCAAAGAAGAGTATAATAGGAAATATGTCCTATATGGTAGAAAGAAACATAGCCGCAAGGGAGAAAACATACATAACGTCTCTCATGTATCTCAGGGTCAATCATTCAAAATGGGGCCACCAAATGGCCCAAAAAGGGTGGCCCAACCCTGTTAAAGAGAAAAAAGGGGCCAAAATAATCCGTTACCAATGGAAGACAGCACTGAAGTAAATAAAGGTCTAGTCGAAACAGATGTTGTAGGGAATATTAAGGGAGTAAAATTCATAACATGGAATGTTAGAAGTATCTTAAATAAACTCCAGAACGTACATAATCTAATATCCCTGACAAAAGCAGACCTGGTCGGAATACAAGAAACGTGGTTAAATAACAAGGTAACAGATGAACAGATTGCAATGAGGGGTTACGATTCATACAGACTAGATAGGAGATCAGGAAAGAAAGGGGGAGGCCTAGCAATCTTTGTGAGTCAGGAATGGACAGTTGATCCATTAAAATATGAATACCTCAACATCTCGGATAAAAATCTAGAAGCACAAGTGATCTCATGTTCTAAAGGGTTCCTAAAAAGAGTAGTGGTCGTTAATGCCTACAAACCACCCAGTGGAGAACTGGGAGCGGCCAATGAATCACTGAGGCACATTCTGTCAAACATAAATAAAAACAATGAGATATATATCATGGGGGATTTTAACATTGACTATAAGAAAGCCAATGAATCTAATTCCACCAAGAACACAGAGTTTTTCAATGTCTTTATGGGCAACAACATGACCCAGTACATAAAAGGGGACACCAGATCGTCAAAAAGGTCTTCAACAACCATAGATCATATATATTCAAACAGTAACCATATATCAAGCTGTGGAACAATAAATGATAACTCCAGTGACCACATCCCAGCATTCATTGTCAAGAAGAAAAGTAGATCAAACTATAAGAGAGTCTCATTCAAAGCCCGAAGCACTAAAAATCTAGACATAAATGTACTACAACAAACACTCAGAAACGAAAACTGGGTTGATATCTACAGTAACACCCTAGACGTAAATGAATCATGGGAACTAATATATAACAGAACCACCACACTTCTGGACAGAATGTGCCCCATAAAAGAATTTAAAGAGATAAAAACAAAACCACCCTGGTACCAAGAGGAGCTTATTACCCTATCTAAGCAAAGAGATAGGGCGTTTCTCAGGGCAAAGAAATCAGGTAAGAGTGAGGACTGGGACAAGGCCAAAGTTATAAGAAATAAAATGAACTCTACACTAATAAAATCTAAAAATGAATACACTAAAACTCAACTAAGAGAAAATCTCAAAAATCCTAAAAAACTATGGGAAACCCTCCAACCCATTCTAAACCCAGGGAAATCGAAATCCTCCAAAATCATTAGACTAAGGGAAGAGGGCAATAGAGATAACGATGAACAAACACTAGATGAAACTAGGGCCCCCGATATCTTTAATGAGTTCTTTGCCACAATAGGGGAAACGCTCGCCTCCAAAATAGAGAAACCAGAACTGCTAGAACTGAACAAAAACAAATACGATGAGAATATGTCAATGGGGATACCACAGGGTAAAGAATTTGAGTTCAAGAAAATATGCCCATCCTCAGTCGCTCGGTTCCTAATGGAATCAAGCGACTCGAAATCATCAGGCATACCCTTTATGCCAACATCAATATTGAAATATTGTTTGCTAGCACTCTCTAACGAGGTAACTCACCTATTCAATAGAACCATAGAAACAGGTACTATCCCAGAATTCTTTAAGGAAGCGACTATTACTCCCATATACAAAGCAGGGCCCAAAGATTGCGCGTCAAATTATAGACCAATCTCGGTGATAGTCCTTCCAGCCAAAATCTTAGAGAAATGTGTCCACCAACAACTGTATGATTACTTCGAGGAAAATAATATTCTATACAAAAAACAGTACGGTTTTAGGGCAGGTATGTCCATCGCAGATGCCCACCAAAACATGTTTACCGACATATATAACGCAGTGAATAAAAACCAATATATCGAACTAGCCTTTTTGGATTTCAAAAAGGCGTTCGATACGGTGAACCACGAAATACTATTGAAGAAACTATATGCTTATGGAGTAAAGAACAACACCCTAAAATGGTTCGAAAACTACCTGCACAACAGGAAACAGAGAGTGCTGGTAAACAACGTTACTTCGGATGCAAAAATGGTCAAATGCGGCGTTCCCCAGGGAACATCGCTAGGACCACTGTTGTTCAGTGTATATGTTAATGACATGCACAAATGTATAAAGGGCTCAGAAATACAGCTATTCGCCGACGATACGGTAATATACAATATAGACTCAAATTATAAAGACCTCGGAACAAACCTCCAACATGATCTGGAAGGCATAAACTTATGGTGTAGGATAAATAAAATTTCACTTAACATAGACAAATGCAAAATGATGAAAATAAACTCAGGTAGAATAAAGAACCAGAAAGATATAAATACCTACAACTTCGGTACCCAACAAATCACACATACAGATGAATACACATACCTAGGCCTGAAGATTGATTCGAAACTTAATTTCCAATCACATCTAAAGAAGAAATTAGCTACTATCCAAAACCAAAACAGAGTATTGTGTAAATCCAGACATGTATTCACGGAGAAGATGTTCCTAAACCTATATAAGGTGATGGTATTGCCACATATCGACTTCGGTGACACCATTTACAGTGGGACAAGCAACACCGCGTTATTAAATAAACTGCAAGTAGTCCAAAACAATATAATTAGAAGAGCTAAATACCTCGAAAAAAGGACCAATGTGGTCGACATATCGAGAGAGATGGGTATCCCCACTCTCCAACGTAGAAGGGAAGCACACTTACTAGAAGTAGCATATAAAAAGACACTAATAGAAGAAAATGTAGAAAGAAAAAAACCTGGGCTGAGATCTAACAAGAGTAGTAATAAAAAAGTATTAAAGGTCATCACCCCCCATACCGAAAGAATAAAGAGATCATGTCTGTATACCGCCCCTATGCTGTGGAACTCTGAAAATAACACCTTCTATGAAGGTCAACAGGTAGATGACCTGGTAAACTTCAGACTGTATCTGAAACGCTCCTTTATGCCACGAGAGTAGACGAAAGTAATCTTACCAAAATATATCATGATTTATAGAGAAACTATTGTATATATCTCTGTGTCACACTGTGTGTGACTATATGAATGTATATCTATATTTATCACAGACATAGACAACTAACTCAGGTATGTAAGACTTGTAAACTGTAACGAGAGTAAAGAAAGGATAGAAATTTTGTATTTAACAACAAGTGCAAAATGATTATTGGGAATGATTGTACCCATAACACCACCGAGATGAAACTATGTAAAAGTAGAGGCTATACTGTAGCCGATAAACAAAAAAAAGAGTATAAGGTGCTGATACATAATCATATTGCTATACTCATGTAAAAACTTGTATCATGTAGTTCCATGTTAGTGTTAGGGGGATCTAGTAGTCAGTAGTCAGTAGATATAACAATAAAAGTAAGAATAACTCTGGGTTTCTTGGAAGAACTGTGAGGGCACAGAAAGAATACTGTCCATTTTCCTGTCTAATGTAATTGTCTATTGAGGAAATAAAAGCATTTATATATATATATATGAACATAGAAAGATCTTGTTGGCAAAAATTAATTGATTATTTTACTGGTCCTTTTTCCCTATCAGGTTATCAACCTTAATTTGTATTACTAATAGTTGTATATCGTCTCTTTCAGGTGTGTATTTCCGTATAATATCATCAGCTATATTGTGCTATTACAGTAAGTAAGACCACTAATATTAAGTTACCATGTCTTGCAATCGTTACCATTCAGCATAATACTCATCGGTCAGGATGTCATCAATTCTACAATAATGCACTGGACATAGAATCGAATAGAATAATATTTTATTTGTCTAAATAATACAAAAGATAGACAAACAGGTCTACAGGCCTCGGGGAAGGTCCCAGCTCTTCCAGCCGTTATCTTTACTAAAGGACAAATATATACATAGGTAACTATAGAGTGTTAAAAAGCTCATCCTACAGTATCGGGGTTAAATTCACCAGAATCATGTATTTCATAAGCATTATTCAATTTTTAGGAGATATGCGTGCAATAGAGGTGGGGACATGTCAGCTCCCACCCCTTCCCCGAATGAAAGCCCCTGTTTTGTTCCCAATCTGAAAGGATATCTATGTGAAATAGGAAAAATCCCAAATATCCAAGGCTTTTTCTTTTTGGAATATCCTTTTCCTTTTTGGAATATCCTTTTTCCTTTTTGGATATCCTTTTCCTTTTTGGAATATCCTTTTCCTTTTTGGAATATTCACTGTCTTTTCACCCAAATGTGCTATGATGCATTCCTATGCCAACATGTATAACTCCAATGAAACAATATGGGGTTGAGAGGGATAGGGAAGATGAGAGGGAGGTAGAGCAGGAGAGGGAGGGTGAGAGGGAGAGAGAGGGCGATAGGGAGAAAGAGAAAGGAAGAGAAAACAGCATGGCAGGGAAGGAGAGAAGCTGTGGTCTATTTGTTATTGTGACCACTGGTCAGTGATCACTCATGCATGCAGGTGGGAGCCATACACAGTGGCCATGTGTTACATAACAGAAGCTTGTGTAGGTTTGTGTGCTGATGTCTCCTTTGGTACAGAGACAAAAGGAGTGTACCAGGGGTGAAATAGTCACCCGATCTGGAAATAGGGATCCCTGCAGGAGGACATGGCTTTTTGTAGGGGAAATAGGAAAAAGGTTCAGGGATATACTTTTCTGTGGTGGATATCTCAGGGAAATAGTCAAATCCGCCCGGATATGAAGTGAGGATTTGGGAGAGAATTTGTAGTATGTACCAAAGAGGAAAAGACTGGACCGATTTCGTCATTTGTACATATATGTCTACTGTGGGACGCAACAGCCCCTCCCACACTCCCACACGTATTCACTAGCAATAGGGGACTTGCATAGCTGCCATTTGGAATCTTGATTCGCATGGAATTATGGGACTAATGGTACATTGTAAAATCTCTAGAAAACATGCCATGTTCAGCATGGATTATTTATCAATGCTCTAATGTCAATATTGATGTGTTATACATGTTTCCATAACACAAGGTACCTCTAAAGATGTTGCCAAATACTTGTATACATGTCAGATTTCATCAGAATCCATCCCAGCATGCATTGTGACACAGACATGCGCAATGGCACATGCAACTCCCCTATACTTGCGCTGGACGATACTGTCTCCATTGCATCCTATACGTTTCACCCAGCTGTCTTGATCTATTCTGAAAATACATTTAGTTATGTTTGGTATAATTATTTATGCCCCAGAATTTAGTAATTACGAGGAATTTGGCGTAATCTAAAGATATTCTCCGAACAAACTAACACGGGTTATGTTGAGACGAGAACTTCCTACAGGTAGAGAACATCAGCGGGGTGTTTCATGAAATTAAGATGAAATCGTAAGATATAATGGTCAGATTTTCAGAAAATTTACAATTGACCTTCAACAATCTTTTCAAATAACCCAAATTTCAGACGAAAATAAACTTCAAAAATACAGTTTAACCTAACCAAACAGATTGCTAGAATCAATGCAATGCCAAATATACTCTAATTACCTAGCATTGCAGCCTAATTTAGCAGAATTTACTCAATCTGTACAGCTGCCAATTGTACATTTTGCGAAAATCTGACCCATAAGACACATCATACAATACATGTCATATATTGCATCTTGCTCTCACATATAGGATATGTTCCTAAATAGTGTGCTTCATTAATCAAGTGCTACAACAACCAATACTATTTTGTCAATGAAGATCTCTAAGGAAATGATGGAATAGATATATCTACATTATTTCAAGCATTCAATAACAGATTCAGGCTGCAATTAACAATTTCATAAAGACCATCGTAAATGGTAACATACTTTTTGAAAACGATCTTAAACTTCAGATTTCTTTCAAATGTATACGACACCTTGAACCCAGATGGGTAAAATCGCCAGGAAATGTACAATTCACTTTCAGCAATCCTCTCAAATATCCAAATTTAAGACTCAGTTTAAAAACTCAGTTCAACAGAACCAAACAAATTGTTTGAACGAAGGCAAGATCAAAAATATTCGGTTATACCTAGTATTGACTATTATTCAGTCTAAGTTAGCAGATTTTACTAAATGTGTACAGCTGCCAATTGTACTGTCTTATTTTAGCATAATTTACTCAATCTAAATATGCACAGCCTGACCCATATACGAAGCTCTTATATTTAAGATTATATCCTACGATTTTTTTTATGAAACACCCCCCCCCCTCCTTCCCTTCCTTTCCACCAGCCTTAGCTCTTTGAATCTGGTTATGGGTCAGATCTTCAGAAAATGTACAATTCAACTTCACTAATCCTCTCAGATAACCCACATTTCAGACAAAAATAAAGTTCAAAATACAGTTCAACATAACTTAACAGATTGCTAGAATCAATGCAATGCTGAATATACTCGGATTTACTTAGTATTAACCAAATTGCAGCCTTATTTAGAAAAAAATACTAAAAGTGTACAGCTGCCAATTGTACATTTCCTGAAAATCTGACCCTTATATGGCTTCACAATCGATAGAAAGTTGAAATCGCAAATAAAAATATTTCTCTAAAAGGTAATACTAGGATCAATATTTAATCTGGATCGCAGACACCACTCGACCAAATACATGCACCTCTCTTTGATGTAAGGAGGAAAAACAGCAGCAATATCCCACCACTTGCAAACTTTGTTTTTTGAAACAAAAACTTCATAAAAAGAGCACAATTTTCAATCAGCCACATGCAAAAGCTGGATGAAAGAATCGATAAGTAGATGAACAAGTTTGCTTCGGCCTGAATCACGAAGGCAATGCTTACACTGTACTCAAAGTGAATTGGATTGTTGCATAAGAAAGTCCAAATAACCGGGACAATGAACAGGCAGTGGTTATGGAGGTGCTTTTGAGCGATTTGGAACAAAGTTATGAACAAAAAAATAAAAACATCAATGGATACGTGAATAGGTATGAGGTCCTCTTCGACCACTAGTCTAGAAATTTGAATTAATGTTCTGGTTTTACTCAAATTTTGATATGATTATTATGCAGAGATGTGGTCTTCTTCTTCTTCTTCTTCTTCTTCTTCTTCTTCTTCTTCTTCTTCTTCTATACAAATTTATGCGAGCGAGTTCAAACGGCAGGCACATATCTTTCAAACCAGATCGCCCCAATATTAGTATACTAGTGTTATTTTCATTTCTCTGTATAAATTAATGTATTGGAATTTGATAGAACGTGTGACCTTTGTGGCATTTTATGGAATTTTATGGCATTTCATGGTCCTTTTCCTGACTTTTCCCTTACTGTGGTTCACAAGAGGACCGGGTATAGTATACTCTTCTGTTGTATACTCGTTGGTCTTGAATAAAGAAAACTCGTTATTTTCAAGGGACTTAATATAAATGTGTAATAAAGCGCCGTCCCTAACTTAAGGGATGTATCTTAAGGGATATAAAACAGCTGTATCAGCTGAATAGAGAAACAACATTATTTTATAAAAGTCAAAACACTGTAGCGTAACCCCACCCACCCACCCACCTCACTCTTCCAATCTTGGTTCATGGTGGTCAAGGTTAAATGTTCTGACCTTCTACAAGTACTGTGGTCCATAATGCCCAGTTTGCATGCCACCTTCTCCCGCGTTCCTCCACTCACTGGCGGTGTATTACCAGTACTCAGGTTATCTACCCATACAGGGCCATAAGCTAGACCAGCCTTCAGCCCCAGCCGTTATGCAATAAGTACATTCTTACATGCTTTAGACTCCCTGCTGGCTTATATCACACATGGGTCAGGTCGTCAGAAAATGTACATTTCGCCTTCATTAGTGTTCTCAAATAAACCAAATTCAAGACAGAAATGAGGTTCAAAACACAGTTAACCACAGCCAAAATGATATTCATAACCGACAAAATACCAAATATACTCGGATATGTCTAGTATTTATTCTTTTAAAGTTTAATTTAGCAGAATTCACTAAATGTGCAGAGTTGCCAATTGTACATTTTTTTGATAATCTCAGCCAAATATTAATTTCGCCATATTATAGTCACACTATTCAAACTTTAAAGCCAGGTTTCCACTCGGCTGACTGAGGACTGGCTGAGTCGCTTGAGCATCCATGATGCACCCAAGAGGGTCAGGTTTTCAGAAAACGTACAATTGGCAGCTGTACATATTTGGTACTTTCTGCTAAATTAGGCTAAAAAATGATGAATACCGGGAATATCTGAATATATTTGGTATCGCATTTTTTTAAAGTATCTATTTTGTTATGTTAAACTACATTTTGAAGCTCATTCATGTCTCAAATATGGGTTATTTGAGAGGATTGGTGAAGGTGAATTGTACATTTTCTGAAAATGTGACCCAAGAGATGTTGGACTGAACCGGTCTTATCCAGGAGACTGGCTTTGTATGAAAAGTGTAATGTTTTAGATAACTCTGTAGAAACAAAGGACTCCTGCCAGTTTCTGTATATAAGGGTTAGGTCGCCATAAAATGTATAATTGGCCTTCAACAATAATCTAAAATAACCCAAATGTTAGATACAAATCAGGTTCAAAATACAGTTCTAATTGAGCAGAATTTGAGAGATTGTAGATTGTTGCGTCCCAAAGTAGACATATGTACAAATGATGAAATCGGTACAGACTTTTCCTCTGTGGTACATGCTATTTCACATACTATAGTTCTTTTCCAACTGCTTTCTTCCTATTTCCGGGAAGATTTTACTATTTCCAGAACAAAAAGTTCCATGTCAGTGTCGATTTTCCCATGTCAGCCTCCTTTTCCACTACTTCCCTTAGATATTCACCACCGAAAAGTATATCACTGCACCTTTTTCCTATTTCCCCTACATGAAAAGCTATGTCTGGCTGCTGGGACTCCTATGTCTAGATTTGGCCATCTTTTCTCATTGGTGTCCTCCCTGGGACACTCCTTTTCTACCCATACAAAAGCAGACATGGGTCAGATTGTCAGAAAATGTACAATTGGCAGCTGTACACAATTAGTATATTCTGCTAAATTAGGCTGCAATTTGGTCAATATTATGTAAATACCAGTACATTTGGCATTGCATTGATTCTAGCAATCTGTTTGGTTAGGTTGAACTGTATTTTGAACTTTATTTTGGTCTGAAATTTGGGTTATTGGAGAGGATTGGTGAAGATGAATTGTACATTTTCTGAACATCTAACCCACATGAGTAGTGGCTCAGTGTTACGTAACATTATCCACTACCCCTGAGTGGGGGCCCACCAGCTATCTTTGTAGTGTAGCAGTGTTACATAACACATCCAATAACACATCCAATACATCTTCTCTCCCTTTCTCTTTCTCCCTCTCTCCCTCTCCCCTCCCGCTCACCCCCCCCCCCTCCCCCGCTCACCCTCCCTCTCCCTCTCACCCTCCTCCCTCCCAGTCACGTTGGGGTAGGAATACATCATGGTACATTTGGGTGAAAAGGAGTGGATATTTGGAAAAGGAGTGGATATTCGGAAAAGGAAAAGGATATTCCAAAAAGAAAAGGATATTCCAAAAAGGAAAAGTATATTCCTAAAAGGAAAATGATAATCCGAAAAGGAAAAGGACATTGGCAAAAAGGAAAAGAAAGTTGACAAAAAGGTATTGGATATTCCAAAAAGAAAAGTCTTGGATATTTTTGATTTTCCTATTTCACGTTTATATCCTTTCAGATTGGGGACAAAACATAGATTGTGCATTTTCTGAAAATCTGACCCTTATATAGGAAATAAGAGAGTTGCACTTTTTGACATAATTTGACACATTTTGATTCATAATGACACATTCTTTCAACATAAATTGCACAGTGGATCATTGGCTTTAGATGCCGAGTTGCTGTACTAACAATAAGCCATGAGCTAATTGCTATTTCTGGGTTAGCTTCTGAGTCAGACTTTCACTGCCAGAAGCGGGAGTAGAAAACAGCGCCATCTTGTTACTGTCAGTTCTTCACAATTTCCAGGAAACTGGCATGTTTTGTCAGTTTTCTACAGTGTCCAGGAGCTATGGGAACTTTCTGCACTTTCTCCACTTTCCCGATGGTATAAACCCTCTGTGTGGCTTCCCTGTGTTTTATGCTCTCAGTCTAAATGTTAGACACAACGTATAAAACTTGCAATCTCAGCTATTACAATCGGAATGGTCGTATCAAATGTAGTAGTCGTTGTTTGACCTATAGAATTGAAATTAATGTATGGTTATACAGCAACTTGAAGTAGAATTGGCCAACAGAAATCTTTCGCTTTCAGGCTACTGACGGAAAGATGGTTCAAATGAAATAAAAATGTTTTCAAATCAAATAAAAAACGAATTTGCATTAAAGTACCCCCTGACATCTTTGACTGGAGCATGGACGGTCAAACGGGAGCCATGGACGGTCAAACGGTCCCATGCGACCGTCCGACGGTCGCCTCGGTATCCACTTACACGTCGATCAAAATGTGCCATGGCACCGTTCGACGGTGACCGCGTGGTACCGACCGACGTGTAAGTGGAAGCCGAGCTTTAGGAGCGGTAGATACCCCCCAAAGGCATAGTAATGTAAAATCAAAATTATATTTTCTCGGTAGGAACTAGTCAAGAACCCGGCCGTTGGAAGTCCTTGAAGTCACCTTTCAGATACAGGGCTCCTTTTTGTACACCTTTCTTGTATAAATAAAAATGCTTTGAATTGAATTGAATTGAATTGACAGATAAAAACAATACACCAAAGAGATCTCGTGAATAAATCACTTTGAAAACCTAAACTTTGCGACCTGTGACTCGTTTTCCTGAAACACATCACATATATCGATCAGATCGCCAGAAAATGTACAATTCGCCTTCAACCGTCCTCTTAATAAACCCTAATTTAAGACAAAATAAAGGTTCAAAATACAGTTCAGCATAGCCAGACAGGTTTTTGGAAGTAAAACAACACAAAATATATTCATATACGTAGTATTTTTCATTTATTAGCCTATTTCTTTTAGAAATTACTAAATGTGTCGACTGCCAATTGTGCATTTTCTGAAGATCTGACCCATATATAGATGTGGACTTTCCAGAGATGCTGCATGACGGCAACAGGGTAAGGTCGTCCAACACTTTCAGGTCTGTAGGGAAATACCAGAACAAAAAGTCTAACATCTTTGGTTGATGCCAGATGTAAATGCAGCTGTAACCTGATCAGATGACAGAACAATACACGTTTCACTCCATCATTATGTGGGTCAGATCGTCAGAAAATGTACAATTGGCAGCTCTACATATTTAGTTATTTCTGCTAAATGTGGCTGGGAAATGATGAATATGAGGTATATCTGAATATATTTACCATTGTGTTGTTTTAAAATATTGTTTTTATAACTATATTTTGAAGGCCACTATTTACTTAAATTTGGTGTTTTGGAGAGAATTGGTGAAGGCGAATGTACATTTTCCGATGATCTGACCCATGTACTTAGTAAGTTGCCATGACATTGACAAGATTAATTAGTCACAACTGGCATGATGGACACAAAGGTCGACATGTCCTTGGCTATGGGGACGGTTCCAATATTGTGCCAGATTTCCAAACTTGGAGGCTTCTAGTTTGTATGAACCCAACTATCCACATGATTTGATTTTAAATTATGTTTATTCAGGACAACAAAAATATACATTTCAGTGATAAGCGTTGATATTCTCAGAAGTTGCCTGATTGCATAAGGCATGGCTCTAAATTATACAATAACACATAGAAAAGAGTTTTATATAAGAATACTACATACAGCTTCGATAAACTAAGTATGTTGTGATATAATTCACCAATCTATCTTCTTGTAATACAAACAGATTTTTACTAAAAGCAATTTTAAAAACAATGAACAGAGAATCCGAATGATCGCGTCGTGCTCTTACACACTATATACCTTTGGATATAACACCACTTTACACTTTCAAATCGTTTTAAATTAACATTATGATAATTAATGCATTTTCAAATTGTTAACATAGGCCTGATCGCAAGGTAAGTCATATCACACATGTATTAGAAGCTCATCAAATCTCACATTTACAACTAATTTAATCATTTATATGATGTGAAAATTGCCAAGATTTTGTATGTGGACATATTGTGAAAAAGTTTACAAGCTTTTTGCGAAAATTACCCGGTCTTCCAGCTATTACCATAAGATTGATAGTTGATCTTATCTAATGTAGTTTACAATATATTGATGAATAAAAGATATCAAATATAATCATATGTAAATAAAATTAACAAAAACTGTGTGGAAAAAAACATATTTTTAAAGAAAAACAAATGTCTAAACCAGGTCCTTCTCATAGAATCATACATGCTCAGGTTAAGTTACAATCCGAATCGACTACTTCTGATATGGTTTTAACGTTTCTAATGTTTCTTGTCTAGATATGAAAAAGACTTGTACAACAATTGCTTACTATAGATCTATATCGTTGAATTACTTAAAATAGATGTTGCTCTACGCATGAATTTCTCTTTTTTATTATTTTTTGATAACCTACACATGTATAATTAAATAGGATTCAGGCTATTCTGGGAATATTTGTACTATATACGGAAATGTCTATGACCAGAATAAAATATTTTCAACATCAAAATCAAATCAACGTTAACCCCACATTAATTCATTAATAACATTCTTATATATGATTTGTTTTAGGAAAATGGGTCACAAGTCATGAAATGTATATTTTTTTAAGTGATTTATTTATAAGATATCCTTGTTGAAATAGTCTCACTTTTAATATGCTGAGCGCTACTAGTAGCATGAATGCAATCCCAACATTGTAATACATATATCTATGTATTTCTAAAGTAATTTCATTGAGTATATACAGCTACTTTACTAATAATTGACCACTCAAAAATACTGGAAACATTTTTTTTAATAAAAATATCAGACTTAAAATATTGACATACTTATTTTGATCTCATACTGTTTACTATCATTGGAATCCGCTTGATGTATACATGTATGTATGTAATAACTTTATTTCCGATGTCACATTTACATATATAAAAATGCAATTTCAGGAAAAAGGGATAAAGAAAGACAAATAATCTATTCAAAACTGTTTGTGCTAGCACAGGTTTTCCTAGTCTCCCTAAATTTTTATCTCATCTTTTCAAATATGATGATATCTCAAAATCCATGTTTGCGACTTTTTTTAAATATTTTTATTGGCCACATTACATAACAAAATGTTTATTTCATCTTCATTTATAAAATACGCCATTTCATGCGTTGCCTTGTGACTCATCTTCCTGTGACATATCACAGATAAGAAGGACTAAAGTCTATATCTCAGTAAATAAGCAAGTAATGAGAACTAGCCAAGAAGACAAGCTATATCCCCACAGAAGACCTCGCTGTACCTGCTGCCATGTTACCATGGAAACTCTATGAATATGGAAATGTACACGAGACAGCCTGAGTCCTCCAACCCCTAGACCCGGTCTGGGGCTCTCCTTGCACGGTCCTAGATGGATTAGATGGAAATATAAGGAAGAGTCTTACCTGGTAGACTAATGTCTGTTGGTTTGAGTGAGTGAGATTGGTTGCTTTACGCCCTTATCAACACATTTAATATGGTTATATCAAGGGCGGGAGAGCTGAGAGGGAGGCAGTTTATGATGATACCCAGGAAATAGAAATAGAGAAGAAGAGTGAGATGGAGAGAGAGAAAAGAGACAGAAAGACAGTTTTCGGTTTGTTTGGTTTGGCACGTCAACACTGCTGTATAAAAAGCTCGTTCAAACTGCAATAAATGTGTGGATATTCTGTAATTGCATACTAAAACCAAGTACAAGGACGATTGCATAGGATAAGGTGAGTCATTTAGTGTATGTAGGACCTACTTGTGATGTGTTTCAAGAAAATGAGCCACAAGTCGCAAAAAAAAAAAATTTTAAGATATATATATATATATATATTTGAAATGATGAGATCAAGCCGATTCCAATGATAGTAAACATTAATACATCAAATAAGGAATTCTATATCTATGTATGCATAAATAAAATGTAAGTGATATTGGTTTATAGCCACTCACTATAGTAAATTAGGTTGATTTAGTCAGATAAAAAGGGTAACCTCAGATATGCATAGATATATTCAATACAGACTCTAAATTTAGTATGTATTCGGGCTACCAGAAGGGCTTGGCACCTCAAAAATGAAAACATTCCGAGCAAGGGTTTTTGTGGATAAATCACTTAGAGAAATATCAATTTTGCTACTTGGGACTCATTTTCCTAAGAAAAACATCACACTTATTATTGAAATTATAAAGTAGAAAAAAGGCCTGGAAATAATGTACTTCAAGTACTTCAATACAACTGTGTCTGGGTTGTCATACAAGAATGAGTAACCCTAAAATTGATATTTCACAGGCCTTGCAGTTGACTTGCCCTTAGCTTAGTGATTCTATAAATATGAATAATAATTTCATGAAATATTTAGGTTCTAACTGTGTTTTTTTTTATTGTATTCAGAGTGTTGGCCATAGCATACACAATGGATTTTAAGCGAGTCCACAAAGATATAATTATAACCAATTCACACAAGTCTCATAGCCCTTAATATGGATCAGATTTTCCGAAAATGTACAATTGGCAGCTGTACATATTTAGTAAATTCAGCTACATTAGGCTGCAATTTGGTCAATACAAGGTAAATTCGAGTATATTCGGCATTGCATTTATTCTAGCAATCTGTTTGGTTAGGTTGAACTGTATTTTCAAGTTTGTGTTCGTTTGAGATTTGGGTTATTTGAGAAGATTGGCGAAGTTAAATTGTACATTTTCGGAAAATCTGACCCAGTATACAGGGGAATGCACCCAAGACGACCATACAGGACAAGTGTTACTGGTAGCCAGTGGTAGAGACTTAGGGGGACATGGGCGATAAAAGGACAACAATGTGATAATCATCATTCAGTGCCCTGAGCCCAGGCCTCTCTGTTGTATCCTTGTATTCCACATCTGTGTTCCTCGCAGCAAAAATGGGTCAGGTTGTCAAAAAATGTACAATTTACAGCTGTACACATTTAGTAAATTTTGCAAAGTTAGGCTGCAGTTTGGTCAACACAAGGTAAATTCGAGTATATTTGGCATTGCATTAATTCTAGCAATCTGTTTGGCTAGGTTGAACTGTATTTTGAACATTATTTTTGCCTGAGATTTGGGTTAATTGAGATTATTGGCGAAGTTGAATTCTACATTTTCTGAAAATCTGACCCAAATATAGCTTTGTGGAATGTAAAAGACCCTCAGCAGGCAATGGTCATCCAATCCATTGTTAATGGAGGCAAATAATCAGTGCCAAGCAGTTTTCAATGTTGTAATATTACCTCCCAGGCCGGTATCTGTGATTTAAGAGTTATTACATATTACATAGCCTTTGTGTAACATCTAGGACTCATGTTATCGTACTGTTTTGACAGATATTTTTACATTTAAAATCTGTAATCTATAGGGGATACCCAGTCGAAATAATATCCTTTAAGAAATCAAGAAGAAATCTAATAGACGGCGTCCTAATGTGCGCAAATATCTCCTTAAGATGTGATAAATCACATCAATTTACTTAAAACAAGAGATAGAGATCATTATTTACTATACTAGCTTTCTATAAAATTATGTTCCCTTATATAGAAATAACAACCACATTAACCTCCTTCTTCATTCCTCCTTGATCATAACAAATCTGCCCTAAATATTATATTCCACGTTCTAAGAATGTGCAATGATTATCAATTGTAAGGAAAGCAATCGTCAAAAACAAACCATCCATTCCAGTAAAACTGTGAAATGGGTTAATGAAGTTGTCCGATTAACGAACTCAGCTAATTCACCTGATTGGACAGGGTTAATGATGACGCTGAGTATCCATGACAACTTGAGCAATTATTGACGCCCCCTGGAGGGACCAAACTGCCCTCTGGTGGGCAGTAAGAGAAGGACCTCTGGTGTTGTGGGATGGTACTAGTTAATAAGGAATGAGAGACTGCTGTCAGGAGGCATTGTTCTAGTTGGAATAGGATGTGAGAGGCCCTCTGTATATTTTATAAGTCCTTCCATTTGTATTTCTCTTATTTTCAATGTCAGTAATAAGGGTAGTGGTCAAAGAATAAGAGTAGTGGGGAGGGTTGGACTGGAGTGAGAGAGTGAGATTGGTTGCTTTACGCCATTATCGACACATTTAATATGGTTATATCAAGGGCGGGAGAACTGAGAGGGAGGCAGTTTATGAGCATAACCGAGAATATTCGGCATTGCATTGATTCTAGCAATCTGTTTGGCTAGGTTGAACTCTATTTTGAACTTTATTTTCGTCTGATATCTGGGTTATTTGAGAACATAGGCAAAGTTGAATTGTACATTTTCTGAAAACCTGACCCATATAAACATGGAGTAAAGTCAACAAGACGTTTGACATTTCCCCTAAGTGTACATACATGTAAGATTCAGTTTGACATTTCCCCTAAGTGTACATACATGTAAGATTCAGTTTGACATTTCTCCTAAGTGTACATACATGTAAGATTCAGTTTGACATTTCCCCTAAGTGTACATACATGTAAGATTCAGTTTGACATTTCCCCTAAGTGTACATACATGAAAGATTCAGTTTGACATTTCCCCTAAATGTACATACATGTAAGATTCAGTTTGACATTTCCCCTAAGTGTACATACATGTAAGATTCATAAGACGTGAATCACTACTGACACTGCGGTCTCACGTGGGTTGGCCTACGTCACATTGCAGCGTCTCTTCCCATTCACAGAGCCCGGATGTGCACTTAAAAAGTACGACTAGAGCTGGCAGAATAAGCACCCTTAGTTCAGGTAGATTTGCCGGGGCTTACCCTCGGGTTTACCGGCAGAGATAAAGATGTACTCCCGGAGGTAGTGCATACATATGAATGGGTGTTCCCATTGATCATTTGCTAGATCGAAACCGATACTCAGTCAATGGTTGAAGAATGAAGCGAGGGTGTTAGGTCATGGTTTATGTCAAGGTAATTGACTCAGCAAATATATTTAAATGAATAATATATTTTTGCTGATTCAAATGAGTCGGTGGCCAATACGTTCATATTGGTCTTTATTGTGTTTATGTTGTATATTGCTTTGGACAGTGTCCACGTGTGTAGAGTAAACGTATTTATTTTCGCGCAGATAAATTTTCGTGCACTAAGCACCTTTTCACGCGGATTTAAATTCACGCAGCAAGGTAGTCTCACACCTTGTTTATGCAATAATTATACCTTTTGCGCAGGATTTATTTTCGCGCACAAAGGTGGGTGCGCAAAAATAGCGAAAATGAATAATGTGCGAACATTGATACGTTTACAGTATGTCAGATTTATAGACACAGACCCCGATTATGGTTTTTACTGACTCATTATTGACCATTATTATTGTAATGTCCAACCTTCTGGTTCTCGTTATTATCAAACTATTTGTCTTTTGTATAAGTAGACCTAAATCAGCTTAAACTGAAAATAATGTTGCATTGCATAATTTCCAATGCTGAATAAAACAATATTTTCTTTTATAAATGAGACTTTGTTGTCATGGAACATTGTGTAATGTTTTGGTTATGACCAGGCGCACTAGGATATCTGGTTCCCTAGAACAATATTTCTGTCGGTTACAATTAAATCACTCTAGTCGGAATAAAGATATTTTTACAAGATCATTCCGGTGATGTGCCACAGTACCATGATGTTGTTAGAATAGATAGTATCAATGAGAGAGACGCTCATGCAGGGAAATCCCCTACTTTCCGTAAATACAGTAACACCTCTCTATGACGGTGTGCAGATTGGAGACGCCTATATATGAGAGACTGGGGACTGTTCATTTTTAAACACTGGGGGGGGGGGGGGGGGTGAACAGATTTGTTAGGGGGCACCTTCTGTTGTGCAGACTTTGAAGGGGGCTATCATTTTGTGCACGGACTCTGAAGGGGGCACCTTTTTCTGCTCAGAGTCTAAAAGTGTTCGGGGGCACCTTTTTTTGCACACTCTAAAAGTGTGTGTGTGGGGGGGGGGGGCACAAACCGGCGGCCATATTCACTTGACGAACGCTACTTCAAATTCTTGTATAAACAAATAACAGAAGCATAATATTGATAAAATCAGTCCTATAGGTCATAACATGAGTACGTTTGTTAAGATTCTGTTAGTCATAATAGCTGAGAATGCAGCTTTAAATTGGCAATTTTGGAGAGGACTGGTGAAGGCGAACTGACCATTTTCTCACTTGTTTCCCCCCGTATACACAGTAGCTATAGATGGTGGTATACGAGAAGCACTAAAGAGTGTGATGGAATGGTAAGTGGGTAGCGGGGTATATGAATTATTGAGGGCCAAGGCTTTGGTCTATGTCTCAGGCTCTAAGTAACCATGGCACACTAGTATACATATCCACTGGCTTGGTTACCATGGTTATGTAAATTTATCTGTGTTGTCTGACCACTCCCCCGATCTAGTCTATATTGACCCTCCTACTCTGCATTCTGACACACAGTTTGGGCTGATCCTGACGTGTAGTTGAATGAAAACATAGCCCTGTGTGAATATATGGGTCAGATTCTCAGAAAATGTACAATTTAACTTCGCCAATCAATAACCAAAATTGCAGATGAAAATAAAGTTCAAATATAGTTCAACCTAACCAAACAGATTGCTGGAATCAATGCAATGCCAAATATACTCAAATTTACCTAGTATTCACCAAATTGCAGCCTAATTTTGCATAATTTACTAAATGTGTGCAGCTGCCAATTGTACATTTTCTGAAAATCTGTCCCATATGCTGATTTTGTCTTTAAAGCTGCACTCCCAGCTAACTAAGAACTGAACATTTTCTACTTTTTGTTCCATTCTTTTCCAAACCATTTTTCTGACCAAGATTTTGGAGGATTTTGTCCAGTTGTTATTGCGAAATGGCTTCCGAAACATCCCCATTTGTATATTGAGGACCCGCCCCAAATCCCTTCATGCAATGACTTCACTTATCATCGCTCACTGGCGGTAGTTTTCTCTCGGCGATTAGACTTCAGATTCTTTTATATATATAACATATAGAAGCAGCAGAATATTGATATATTCAACCCTATAATTCATAACATGAGGAAATATGGTGAGATTTTATTTTCTCATAATAGTTGAGAATGGAGCTTTAAAAGGCGAATATGTACTTTTCAAATAAAGGTTTACTGGTCAGGAAAACCTGTTTGGCAGCTTTAAGTAGCTTTTTGGTAAAGAAGATCACAACAATATTAGGCAAGGTCATGTTTTCCTAGGTGGGGTAGCATAGTCTAGATAGAGTGTGGGAAACAAGCGTATACATATTTGTTGGCCTAAAGGGAATGAGTGACGTACTGGTAGAGATTACCTACAGCTAGTGGAGAATGATTTGTCATGAAGCCTGGGGGGACTCTTTACCCTCTAATGTCATCTTACAATGTGCACTGACAACGTCTTAGGGGAGATGTCACTTTGTATTGTCCTGAGCAGATCTTTAAGGTTATGGCTGTTGTAGACGAGTGAATGGCAATGATGAATCGCTCAGTGGCCACACCTTTACGCCATGATAGGTGGGTGTTTCCATAAAAACATGGCCAGATTAGACCATTGCATATGCATGCGTAGATTGCGTAGATAGGCCTACCTTTCATACAATTTGCTACATGCCTACGAGAGGAGTATTTCATATATATTACTGAGATGAACAGAAAGTAATAGTAAAGTAATTTCAGCTAGAAAAGTTCTACACAGACATCCTTACAACAGTTGTCTTTTAAATAAAGGGATCCAACGAAATTGAAAATGAATAATTGATTGAAACCGGACTTTTTTTCTTTTTTTTAAAGATTTTATTTAAACTTGGTTACCGACTCCCCTTTTCGGGGTTAGTTCTGTCGGGCCAAGAATTATTAGCTTTAGGACCAAATTTACAAAATTGAGTGGTAAGGAAGCAACTCCATATTGACTTATTGGAGTGAATCCAACCATTTCTTTAAACATCTATACATATATAACATTCCACTAATTGCCTTACTATCAAAGTTCAAAACCATTCTTTCAATATTAATGAATTCTTCCAGAACTAACAATTAGGAGGTAATGTCAAGTCAATTCCACCAAAGGTTAATAGGCGAAACAAGGCATTTGGGGAAATTGGAAATTTCTGTTTAAGGACATGAACTCTGGCATAAAGATATCATGTTTCAGTTGTAATTAGTTTCAGAGTTTGAAGGACAAAATACAATGGTTTGCTTCTGGGATGTGAATCATCTTAAAACAATATAATATCGAATTTTAGTTATTATTTCCATAATTTGAATTGAGGTAATCTGCTTTTATTTATTTTTTTATTTTTTTATTTGCTAAATAAAGACCCTTTACCAGTCACAATGCATTCCCTTTTCCAATAATCAATATTAACGAATTGACTCCCTGTAGCATACATGGGTCAGATCGTCAGAAAATGCACAATAATTGGCAGCTCTATACATTAAAAATTATAGTAATTTCTGAAAAAATAGGCTGTACTATGATATATACTACGTATATCTAAATATATTTTGTGTTGTGTTGCTTCCAAGAACCTGTCTGGCTATGCTGAACTGTATTTTGAACCTCAATTTTTGTCTTAGATTAGGGTTTTTTAAGAGGACTGTTGAAGGCTAATTGTACATTTTATGGCGATCTGACCCATAAAGTTTAAGGGACTTCACCCTGGGTTATTCCCTTCCACACGACTCCTCCCTCTCCACTCGTTATTCTGAAATATACATCACCAAGAGATCCTTATCTTTCACTCTTACCTTTGTCCTTATTTTCAAACCGGAAGCTGGGCGGGCTGTAATTGACGCCAGGGACTTCCGGTGAAGCCCCAACAGGCCATTAACAGATACCGGAAGCCATTATCGTTTCCTCGAGCAAAAGAGAGTTCCACTGTATGTACATGTATAAAGAGAATGAAAGCATGGGGGAGTTTAGAAGCGTCTGGTTTGGCTAAGAATGTAATATGTAATGTCTTTCGGGAAAATGAGCCACAAGTCGCAGAATTGATATTTTCCAAAGTGATTTATTCACAAAATCTCTTTTATTGGAATGGAGAGCCTCAAATAGTATTCCAAGTCTGTGTATTAAATATATCCTACGGTATTGAAGGTCAATTTATGGAATACATTTAATTACTTGACTGGTAATTGCCCACCATTTTCAAACATAAATATATCAAACATAAAATATGGAACCACTCCTTGGATTTATTTTGGAGAATTTCTTAATCCAGTTGTACATCGTTTGGTGGTCTTACCCCTATGAATATAAGGAAATCATTATGGTATATTTGCATTACACAATGAATATATTGTATATTAAGAGAACTAAACAAGGGTTGCATATGCATATGAATATAAGCCCATATATAGTAAAGAGGTGTATGGCCTGAAACAAAAGGAACAACCTCTCCCGATACTTAATTATAATATACACGCTGATAAAGTATATTAAAAGTAACACATGGCCCAGGGTTTAATTAGGATAATAAAAGTTCTCCCCTAAACATCTGTTATTGTCGTTTTGATTGCTTGAAGATATTAGTTATATGTCAGATTCACACTACATCGGAATAAAAAGAATAAATGGAGACATAAATTGAGTCTCATCGCAATAACTATTATGAAGTGGTATAATTACGCCTTAAAGCTATACACTTTATGTATTTTCTACATTTGTTCCATTATAATCTAAGCAGTTAACGTAATTTGATGGCTATTTTGGAGGATTGTGTTGCTACAGGTCTTCCAAAGTTAGATCTACATCCATCTTTTGAAGATGAGCTAAAATCCTCTTACTTCACCTATTATCGCTCACCGGACCTAGACCAATTCGATTTTAAATTCTTGTATTAACATAAAACAGCAGGAATATACTGATGAATTTAGTTCCATATGTCATACTATGAGTAGATCATGTTAGACATTTTTGGTCGTAAAAGCTGAGATTGTTGGTACTCAATTACGTAACCATATCCGTATCTGTTTTGTGAATAAGGTCTCATTTTTCTGTCTAAAAAAATCTGAGATCAAACATTTTGCGTTTTTTCCGCTATGTTTTGCTAAACCTCTTTCTCCTTTTAACATATGTTTGTATATCAGCTATACGTTTACGTTTACGTTAGACTTGCTGAACCTCCCTATTAACGTTTTCTAACTGTTATCATCCTGATCACCCTCCACTCTCTACACCTCCCTTTATCGCTCACCCTTTATTCCGCCGGCTGTCAGGGACATGCAGGAAGCCTGACTGGTGATAGGTTTTTAATTAGTCTCAAGCTTTTAGGTTAATTAGCCTGTCATTTATGGCCCCATTACCGGCCAGTCCCATCCTATACCAGCCTTTAATCATACCTACACTCTAAATAATAGAGTGAAAAACTATGTTCCTAAACATGAAAACACTCAATACTAAATTTGTTAATAATTTCGCTGGAATTTCTGTTGACCCTTTCCCATCTGAAATGCTGTCGCTCACCGGATGATAAAGCGCTTTCTTCCTTTTAACGTATGTGGGTGAAATTGCCAGAAAATGTACAATTCACCTTCAAGTTACCCAAATTCAAGACAGGTTCAACACACAGTCCACCATAGCCAAAATGATATTCAATAACCAACACAATACCAAATATACTCAGATATGCCTAGTATTTATCCATTTTCCAATCTAATTTAGCAGAATTTAGTAAATGTGTAGAGTTGCCAATTGTACATTTTCTAATGACCTGACCCATTAATTCGCACTTGCAACTGTTAAGGGAATTAAATATGTCCACCCTATTCACACCCCATCCCATCCGACCTAACTAATCCTGAAGGGACTGTGCCGCTTTGCACCCTGCACAATTGTGAATTGTCACAGGAAAATGAGATAAAAAGGCGCAAAAAAGGATAGTTTTGTTTTCAAATGTTTTTCCTTGCTAAGTTGCTAAGAATATGGTTCATTCTTTGGGTGCTTAGTGAGTGAGTGAGATTTAGATTGAGATAGTGAGATAGAGAGTGAGATATTTGGCTGCTTTACGCCTATATCAGCACATGTAATATGGTTATATCAAGGGCGGAAGAGCTGAGAGGGAGGCAGTTAATGATCATACCCAGGAAATAGAGATAAAAAAAAGGGAGAGAGAGACAGAGAAAAGAGACAGAAAGACACTTTATGATGATACCCAGGACCAGAGGGTGATCTCATCTTTGCAAATATATTGCTACCGAAAATTTGCAACTTCTGACTCATCATTCTGCAACACATCACCCTTCTGCAAAAACTCGAGCCAACCAACTGGCTTTTTCTATGCACATAAGAAATAATTCCTCATAACAGAAAGATGAATGGCTATTTGATAGTCATGGATACGGCTTTCTTCATCATAATAAATAGAGATGGGCTATACCACATGACAATACGCAATTCCCTACGGACAGATTACATGCAGTGAACTGCCTGGAGAAAATAACACACAACTCCCATTAGTCACATAAAACTATGTCTTGATGTAGCGACATATCACATGACAAAGCGATACTTGACCGTCCCGATGTCGCTGATGACATGGTTTTACATGCGCTTTTTCATAACGTTACATGAGTTAATCATCTTGCACTGGAAGTTTGTTTCTGCCAATCTGTCAGTCTTTGTGTAGGGCTTCATGATGTGTTTCTGGAAAATGAGTCACAAGTCGCTAAAATTGGATTATGAGATAACATCATATTTGAAAAGATAAGCCCACGAGGATTATATAATGATAGTAAACAGTAGGATATTTATTTTAAGTTTGACATTTTTATTTTTGATAAAACAGTTAGCAATATCTCAGGGTGGACAGTTACTAGTAAAGTAAGAAAATATACTCGATAGGATGAGTTTAAATTACATGGACATTACTTAGTACAGTCTTGAAATTGATACATAAAATGGCTTCAGAAGAACAATCCTACAGAGAGGTCTTGGGAATAAAACAACTTAAAGAATATCAATGTTGCGACGGGTGATTCATTTTCCTGGAACACATCTCATATGTATGGGCTCACCTTATATGGGAAATATGAATGGAATCGTGACAGAAATCGTTCTAGTTTTGGTGACATAATAATAATGTATTATTTATGTTAAAGCAGCTGTTTCGTCGCAAAGGAGGCTCAACTGAAACAAAGAATATCTCAACATAGTTATTTGGTTGAATGATATTTCAAGAGATTCGCAAAATTGAGTCTTATATCAAATACTATGTCTATCCACATACATTTCTTCAGTAGCGACCAGAAAAAAGACAGAGACACAAAAAGAATAAAAACAGGGTTCCCTGTTCACAAGAGAGAAGAAATGGTGTTGATGGGAAATTTGGCCTGGAAGCTCGCATGAATATGGATTTGCATGTGGCAATTCAAATAAAAAACATTTCTGTGCATGACACATTTTCCCCTTATAAATAACAAGACTATACTTGTAGGCGCTGAGAACTAATACCACTGCATGAAATGTTGCCTTACAGATGGTTGATTGTCACACACATGTATACTTGTATGGACTAGATTTTCAGAAAATGTACAATTGGCCGATCAACACATTCAGTAAATTCTGCTAAATTAGACTGAAAAATCGTTAAAACTAGTTTTATCTGAGTCTATTTGGTATTGTCTTTATTTAAGCAGTCTGTTTGGTTATGTTGAACTTTATTTTGAACCTGATTTCTGTCTTAGATTTGGGTTATTTGATTAGATTAGTCAAGGTGAATTGTACACTTTCTGGCAATTCCACCCATATATAGGATATCATGTGTAAGACGTCATAAGAACATGTCCGCGTGAGTAATGACTATATAAAAAAATAAGATCATAGGTTATGTACCCGATTCTATCTTTATGGTTTACTTATGGGTTGGGCAATCAGAAAATGTACAATCGTCAGGTCTATAAATTAAGTAAATTCTGTCGTGTTTAACTAGGCTTACAAACGATAAATAGTAGGTATATCTGATTATATTGAGCATTGCTTAGATTCAAATGGGCTTATTTTATGGGTTTTTTTATATTTTCTACCAGGACTAGATCACCGTACTGGTGGTCTTCATCTAGCACCTGGGATGTGAGGGTGAAATTGTAGCTGCACCCGGATTCAAACCCGCATCATGCTACCCATGCATTGCACTATATATAATAAGGTCTTGTCCTGTAACACCCTTTTAAAGTTAAGACTACGAGGGCTTTATGATACAAGGGTTGTTGCATTGAGGTTCATGCATTTGAGCGAGGTTTCTCAAAGGTCTTTCAGAGTTCTCTCAGACTTGTCTCAGAAAATAATTGTATATAGTGCAATGCAAGTTACGATAAGAGGGGGTTACGAGGCCTCTAAGAGTGGCTTACCGCACAATCATATATGGTGCAATGCACCCTCTGTATCCCTCCCTATGAAATATGTGCCAATAAAACCTCAAGGAGTCACATGTATGAAAAGAATATGAATAGCCCCCTTAAAACTGCAGATGACGATAGTGAATGTCATCTATCCTAATTATTTTTAAAATACCTACTCATTCCTTTCATTCCTTTCAGTTTTTCAAAACCCTAAAACTCATGTATGTATATTCTTAATTGCATCGTGATCCGTTATAACCATTGATGTCAGCTGATTAATTGACTATATAAAATTTGCTAACAAATGAAATCAGCCTGATATAATATCTCCATGGACTTTTATCTATAAGTATAGCTTCCATAAACCTTTATAACCGTTATAAATGAAATCATCCTAAAACAAGATCAGCCATCTAGGTCAGATTTTCAGAAAATTTCCAATTGGCAGCTGTACACATTTAGTAAATTCTGCAAAATTAGGCTGCAACTTGGTCAATACTAGGTAAATTCGAGTATATTCAGCATTGCATTTATTCTAGAAATCTGTTTGGTTAGGTTGAACTGTATTTTGAACGTCATTTTCGTCCGAAATTTGGGTTATTTGAGAACATTGCTAAGTTGTATTGTGCATTTTCTGAAAATCTGACCCATGTTATCCTGCAGAATCTACCTAAATCACATCCTAATACTTTTCCCCCCATATCACACATCCACATTTTATGACTTTTATTCCCTCACCTAAAGCTGGTGTATTTCCAAGATCACAATAAGCTCGAAACACACTAATTGCGAGCCTGTAATATGAGAAATCTAGGAGGGCATAAAAAGTGGACTATTGAAAGGAAACAGCTGAGTGGTTTTTGACATATTTATTGCCAAATTGCCATAAAAACTATGAAATATTGGCTCAACCCGGATAGAGGGTGTCTCAATATTCATATGCGCTATGGGGTATAACAACAACAGCTTCTAATATTGTAAAGTGTTTTGTTCTCTGTAAGATTGGTGGTTCATAAAATTATTATTGACGGACGAGGGCTGTGGCCTGGGTGCTATGCCATACGCCCCCATGTGATTCATGCAGTTAGCTTTCTGTATTGAGTAACATATTGTTTTCATGGGTCTGCGCTTCTGGATATGTATAATTGGCAGCGCTAAATTCTGCTAAGTTAGGCTGCAAATGATAAATCAGCCACAGGTATATCCGAATATTATTGGTATTGCTATTATTTGGATAGTCTATGTGTTCAGATCCATTTGAATCGTCAACTTCACTTTTATTTGGAATATTTGAGAATAAGGAATATGGTTACTAAGGGATATTATAGCATTAATACCCGAAGTTTGGATGGTCTAAGTGGTCTGTTGCCTGGTGGACAATTCGAGCAGCATTAGCCCTGAGAATTTCCACCCGGCAACAGTGACAAAAAGACCCGCCAGAATCTTACCAAATCGCGTCTAATGGTGGATAAGGGATATTGGTGAATAATAAGATAGAACTTAACACAAGCAGCATATATGCGACAACGTATTCTAAAAACGCTTGTGGCTTTTGGTGAATGTCTTTCATGTCTTTCATGTCTTTCCTTCGGCACTTGTGAAAGACATTCACCAAAAGCCACAAACGTTTTTAGAATGCGTTGTTGCATATGCAGCTCAAGTTTAGTTCTATTTTTATGCCATGATATATATTTAAGAGTTATTAATCATTATTTACCTTCATTTCATGTCTCGCAACCCTCTGACTTAGCAAAAACAAGCGCGTACAACGTTGCGTCATGAAATGAGCGTCATAAAATGAGCGTCATTGATTGGCGCAGTTAGATTTACATAACTATTCAAAATAGTGGGAGTAAATTGGCTGCATTCGAAAAGAAGATTCTGCTAGTGAAATCTCTGCATGCATATGCCATGGGCTAATCTGGCAATGTTTTATGGATACACACAGCTATCATGGCATAAGGGAAATATTGGTGAATATTGTGCATGTTCTAACGACTTGATCCACATACTACCAAGTGTAACTATTGGTCATTGGTTTTACTTGGGTGACTCGACTCATGATACACTTCATAGTTTGAATTTGGAAATAGCCATTAACTGGGAATAGCCATGATATAATATTGATAAGTTGAGCAGTATAGACAAAACGTTTGGACATAACATTTGTACATAAAAACTTAAAATGCATGCAGCTGCAACGTATATCTAAAAGTCAAAACATCGCCCCAAAAAGTTAGCTTTTTCTCCTGAAGCCACTAACGAATAGGGGTTTGCAGTGCTAGGATGGGGCTATAAGGAAAAGCCTTATCTTGAGGGAAATATCAGCTGTCACCGGTGGCCTTGGTCTGTCAGAGTGAATGGTATAACGGATGGAAGATGTGGTTATACCCCGGGAGGTGGCACTAGACAGACTAGAGTGGCCTGGTCTATGTCTGCCCATATATGGATCAACTCATAGAGACAGTTTAGGACGCCAATATGTATAACTAGCAATGTACCCGTCAGTGATGGTTGACAGTGGTGAAATGGGACAGTCAAGCGCATATAGGGGGCGTTAGTAGTCCATCGCAGTGATCTGTTGAGTCATGCTACTGTAGCAGTTTCATGAGGTTGTGTGGATATATCGCGCAAAACTCCCATAGGCTCAGCATTGCAGAGATAATTAATTTCTGTTATCTCTCACATATATCCATCTTTAGAGGCACAATATTTCAACTATAGTCACCATAATCGTTAAACCTTTACTGGGGAGATGTATAGAGTGAATATTTATGAGCACAATGCTAAGTCTATGAAGAATGTTTACTTCCAGTCCACACATCGGTATAGCTATGTGACTATTTTACGTTATGTTGTGCCCCACCACTTACATGCCTATTGTGGATAGTAATATATAAATATGTGTATTCCAAGGTCTTTAACGCTCCTTTCACCCTTCCCTCTTTATTAATACCCACAGTTGGTCTTTTGATTCCTCCCTCCTTTCTCCCTGCTTATAATTCTCTCCCTCTTACCCTCCTCCCTAGCCTCCCTCCCCTTGGTATATCTTGATAATCCCTCTTTCTCTTCATATCTCCTGCCTCTCTAGTTCCCTCCCTCTCACTCTGCATTCTGTTGCACCTGTCAGTCTCTCATCCCTCCCCACCTCTCCCCCATCCCGTCCCACCTTCCGCATCTGCCTTCCGCCTTCCGCCCTCCGCCTTCTGCCTCGCCATTGCTCCTTTTCTTCATCTCCTCATCCTACTCTCCCTATAATTCCAACTACCCATCTTTGCCCTCTTTCTTACATGCCTCTTATTCCGGCAAATAACGTTTAGATTGGTTAGAAAAGAACGGAAGAAAAAGTAAAAAATCTTTATTTTTTGACTGATGTTAACTGATAGTGAGGCTTTAAGGTGAAACGGTACTGCTTATTAACAGTTATTTTGTACGAGCAGAGACTGGCGTTTACTCTTTCTCTAAGCCGATTCTCATGCGATTTTGCGCCGCAGAGGACTCTTTTACACTAAATTCTGTGAGAATCGCAAGAGAATCGGCTTAGTGGACTAGGCCCTTTAGGCCTTCCTATTTGTTAGCTCAAACATTGCTCTCGGAAAGCAGTAATTGGGGTTTTAAATGACAAAGTCCTTTTCCAAGAAAGGATTTAATTGTTCTTCTCTCCCATCTCTTTCCTCACATCTGGCTTGCTCTCAAACCATACGCACCCCCTCCCTGCCGCCCGCCCTCCTCATTGGGAGACTCTAGAAGGAAAAGGTATAGTGTTATTTAAATACCTTATCTATCAAGAACCAAATTGTGTTAACTGTGACCCTTTGTGCCGCCATTGGTAAGGTTTGGCGGTCGTCAAGGAAAGAGTTTATATTATTTGGCAAGTTGGTAAACTTTAGTACTGACCTAAGAGAAGTATTTAGTACCTACACTACCATGAGAGAAGCTATAATATAAAGGCCAGGTTGTCAGAAAACGTACAATTGACATTGACATAAATTCTACTAAATTAGGCTCAATAATGATAGAAACTAGATATATCGGAGTATTATTTGGTATTCTTGTGTTAAGATATATCTGTTTGGCCATGTGGAATTCTGAGCTTTATTTTTGTATTTTGGGTTATGTGAGGGGATTTGTGAACGCAACTCATACATTTTCTTGGTCCAGGGGGGTGTTTCATGAGTTAACGCAGCGCGCGTTCGTTATGGTACCATAACTATGGGTTAGATAGCGATACATTTAGCGCGCGTTCGTTATAGTAACGCAATGTTAGTTGACTCAATTTTGGCACTTACCGCGCGCTATGTTAAAATATGTCGTTCTTTATTTGGTAACGACTGTCGTTAGATCCTATAACGGGCGCTGCGTTAACTTATGAAACGCCCCCCTGTTGTTCTATTTTCTCGCTAACTATTGTTCCACTGGAAGTGTGCACTATATTATGTTTAGCGATAAATGGAGCAACAGGGCCCAGGAGTTTTACAAGTTAGGTTATTAGGGACATTTAGCACTGACAACGCAACAGCACAATGCTAGCTAACGCAAACGCTAGTTGCTCGCAATAGGGTGTGCCGTACGTAGTGGCAGGAGTCAATCAGTTTCAGAGGTGGAGAACACACAATTTCATGAAGGGGCGTAGTGTGTTACACCTGAATACAAAGAAAAACATCTCCCGCTCATTTGTATATACAAATGAAATCACAATTGACCATCATTTTAGCGTGAAATAGACATACGTTGGGAACATATTGACCCACCTCTTAGCGTAATTGACGTCCGTATCTCAGGTAGGCATGCTAAGAATAGCACATCTAGTGATGACATAGTCCTCATAAACATATATGTTAGTGTTAGTGTTAGATTGTGCATTGTGGTTGCTAAATTAGCCTAATGACATTTCAACCAGTCCCTTCCTCAATTTTTTCACCTCCATCTCCTTAAATACACCGATTCTCATGCGATTTTGCACCGCAGAGGACTCTTTTCCACTAAATTCTGTGAGAATCATATGAGAATCAGCTTAGTAGACACGGCCCTTACCTTCCAGCTCGTCCCACAGAAACCAATACTCATCATTACTTAATTGCTTCTCTTGATGAATCTTCCACTATTTCCCTGATAAGCCTTCAACTGATACTATCCATGAAGCTATAATTAGGCCTGCAAGATAAGAACTATAAGACTCTTGCCTTTATATAGGGTTGCTTCTCATCAGGACAATGACCTTTTTGTCGTAGAATTGAGACAACTTAAATGCCCTTCATTCTCAGCTGTTACAACAAAAAGAAGGTCATACATTTGTGTACTCAATGTACCAATATCCGTCATTCAGTTTCCTTAAGTCGAGGATCGTCGGAATCTTGATTTAGCTTCATCACAAATGTGATGTGTTGTAGGAAAATGAGTCACATGGCGCAAAAAGTAGATTTAGATATATCATCATATCTGAAAAGTTGAGATCAAGCGGGTTCTAAGGGTGGTAAACATTAAGGGCATCTAAGAAGTACTTCTATATCTTAATTTTGATATTTTTATTTTTGTAAAAAAAAACACGTTTGCAATATTTCTGGGTGGAGATTTACTAGTAAAAAAGCTAAATATATATACTCTATAGATGACCTTAGAAATGCATGGATACAGTTAATACAGTGTCCTGAAATTTGGTACTTGTTTCATGCTACAAACAGCGTTAAGATCCATTCCCATTACCACAACCACCCGGCCAATACTTGCCGGCTATAATACTTTAACATTGTGTTTTGGGCCATGCGGCAGCCATACACCAATCATCCGTTGTAATGTAAATGGGCCTTAAGGCACCCCAACGATGAAAACATTCCCACAATTTCATCTTGTAAATAAAACAGTTCGAATAAAAGCAATTTTGCGATTTGTGACTCATTCTTTTGAAACGCATCACAGATGTATTTTATCTAAATTGTGCTAGGGACATTATTTCCTTGTATCTATTGCCAAAATCAATATGAATACAGGGTAAGCTAGATACAGGTGGCCTAGTCTTTGGCAGCTTAATACGGCGTCTCCTCTCTAAGGCTAAAAACTGAGCCTATAAGGATATAAGGGACATTAAGCACATCAGACAGGGATTATCCAGAGGACGTTGAACCATGCAGTAGATGTAATCTTCTTCCCTTTATATAATTAACCTAATTAACTTACACTGCCTGTCCTGGGATCTGGTTTTCTTTCAACTATTGCATGCAAAGCATGCAAGGGTCATATTTTCAGAAAATGCACAATAGGCAGCTGTCCACATTTAGTAGATCCTGCTAAATTAGGCTGCAATTTGGACAATACTAGGTAAATTCGAGTAAATTCAGCATTGCATTGATTCTAGCAATATATTTGGTTAGGATGAACTGTATTTTGAACTTTATTTTCGTCTGAAATTTCGGTTATTTTAAAGGATTGGTGAGGAAGAATTGTACATTTTCTGACGACTTCATCCGTCTATTTATTCAAGTTCACATTGTACATTCAAAATAGTAACTATAGTTACTAATATTTACTCTAACTTTTTTTCCAAATTAGATAGCCTGGTTAGATGCATGTGCGCTAAAGATGTTAAATTTTTAATTTGGATTTGTATTTTTTGTATTTTTTTTTTTTTGTATTTGGAATTTACTGAGTGATTAGTACAATCCCCCTTCTGTGGTTTGATAGCCCGTTGGTATTATTATTGTTTAATGCTCTCTTATTTCTTTCTTTATAATGTAATACCCCTAAAACACTTGTGTCATTCTTGCTTTTGTTGTTTATCTATTTTTACATATCACCCTCTCCAGTAATAGTAGATTATTTTTTTGTATACTGTAAATCATGAATTCTGGAAAAAGCATAATCGATGTAATGTAATTCTTGGATGAAATAATCTAAACTCTAGTAATAATAAAATAAATTCTGGAAATGGGCAGCCCCCTCTATGAAAATCATAGCTCTTCCAGGTGATCCCTTCTTCAATAGTTTGTAAAGATACACAGGTAAAATATATGGAATATGAATTAGATATATTTGTGTAATCCATAAAGGTCCATTCCCATGACCACGACCAGCCGGCCAATACTTGCCGGCTGTAATACTTTAACATTGTGCGTTTTGCCGTGCGGCGGCCATACACCAATAAGCCGTTGTAATGTGAATTGGCCTTTAGTCTTCCCAGCAATGCGAAAGAGCATATTTGCAAAAGCAATATTTGGAAAGGACACAAATGAAACCGAGCAGCTACAGGATCCTTAATAATTGTCCTTCTCAGTTATGACTTGGATTGGGACCCGTTTCATAACAAATCCTTACTTAATATTTTCCTTCTTTAGCTACTTTAATTTCCTTGCTAAGCAGCTGGTAAGGAGGCTTTAAGGAAGGAATTCATTATACAAACAATATCTATTACTCCACGTTGGTGTATGCACCACATGCTATTTGTATGGGCGGGAGTAGTGTGGTAATTTGCACCAGTTTAACGCGTGTGGTATGACATTGCCATTCCCTCTTCCTCCCCACAGAACACAGCTATGTACTTAAACATAGCAATGTGGTAGTAAAAATAGAACCCAAATTTGAATGAGGTACTCGGGACACTATTGCACTTTTGTTGATGTTTTGTTTTTTTTGTAAACCACTTCTATATCTGTATTCCTACAGTAGGAATTTCTTACCTAAACAACGATAAACAGCTTAGCAACGAATACATCAAGTAAGGATTTCTTACGCAGCAGACCTCTAATTTGACATGGAAATGAATAAAAGCCTTTTAATTTTGACATTCTACTTTGCTCTCAAGTTCAAAGTTGACAGTCAAAAAGGACATGTGTCTCTAGTGAAACAAATAAAGATAACCGTCTGAGAAAACAAATATTCTAGATATAAGTAGAAATGTATTCTTTTGTTCTGATATCAGTGTGCTACAGAAAAATGAGTCATAAGTTCTAAAGGTTTAAGATATCATCATATTTGAAAGGATGGGATCAGGTGGATTCCAATAATGGTAAATATTACGACATCTAACAAGTATGACATAAACATTTGTAGCAACATTTTTATCGCAATTCGCGAGAATGTTTTCATCAGTATCATAGCTCGTATAACTGATCTATAAAAACCAAATGCACCATGGGAACCTGTGTTATGGAACATTTATAACATATGGATATTGACATTAGATCAGACATAAATAGTCAATGCTGAACATGACATGTTTTCAATAGATTATATTTCACACTGTACCATTAGTCCCATAATTCCATGCGAATCAAGATTTAAAATGGCGCCTATGCAAATCCCCTATAGTACATTTTCTGAATCCCCGACCCATGCATATATACATGTGGCTCAGATCTTCAGAAATTGTATAATTTATCTTTACCAATCCTATCAATTAACCAATTTTTAAGACTGAAATGCGCTTTAAAATGTAGTTTAACATAGCAAAAATAAGATACTTTAAATCAACAAGACACCAAATGTGATGTGTTTCAGGAAAATGAGTCATAAGTCGCAAAAAATAGATTTTCAGATACTATTATATTTGAAAAGATGATATCAAGCCGATTCCAATGATAGTAAACAGTCTAATAAAATAATAAGTATTTCTAGATTTTAAGTTTGATATTTTCGTTTTTGAAAAAAAAAGTTTCCAATATTTCTGGGGGTCACTAAACAGTAAAGTAATTAGTGTAGTCCATATGAGGACCTTTAAAACTAAAGCATACATTACATAGATTGTCCTGATATTTGAGACATCGATTGATATAGCTATAAGTGATAGACTCTCCAAAAATTAGAACATTCCAATAATGTGATTCTGTGAAAAAATCACTTTGAAAAATATCAATTTTGCGACTTATGACTCATTTTCCTGAAACACATCACAAATACAATCAGTAATACCCGGTATTCATCATTTTTCAGCCTCATTTAGCAGAATTTCCTAAATGTGTATACAGCTTCCAATTGTGCATTTTCTGATGATCTGACCCATGTGCTAGAGTCAGGACCTGTTAGTGCAATAACTACCTGTTGGAGCCCCCACAACCCCTTCCAGGCAGACCAGGCTTGATACAGCGAGCCACTAAACAAACCTTGTGGTCAGACATAAAGTCCCTCCAAGCGAGCTGGTCCTCATAACAGGCAAACATTAGTCGTATGTGCCGTGATACAGGCCGGGCTCTGCTAAAGGAGCATAAAGGGAGCATAGGGGGAGGTGGGATATATGCTGGGTCCGATCTTCAGAAAATCTACAATTGGCAGCTGTACACATTCAGGAAATTCTGCTAAATTAGGATGCAATTGAGTCAATACTAGGTAAATCCGGGTATATTTGGCATTGCATTGGTTCTATCAATCTGTTTGGTTAGATTGAACTGTATTTTGAACATTGTTTTTGTCCGACATTTGGGTTATTTGAGAGGATTGGTGAATTGTGCATTTTCTGAAAATTTGACCCATATGCTGGCAGGGAAAGGCCTAGGTCTAGAGATTGTGGAAAGGGGAATTTATACCCTTTCTAGGAGGTCAATGGTAATCAAATGTGATGTGTTTCAGGAAAATAAGTCACAAGTCGCAAAAAATGAATCTTGAGATATCATCATATTTAAAAAGATAAGATCAAGCCGATTCTAATGAGACAAAACAAACATAAGGGCATAGATCTAATAAATATTTCCATAGTCTAAGGTTGATATTTTTATTTTTGAAAACAATCTTTGCAATATTTTTTGGAATGGACAATTACTAGTAAAGTAACTAAAATACTCCTTAGGATGACCTTTAAAACGCAAGGATATACTTAATACAATGTCTTGAAATTTGATACACTGATTGATATGACTGGAGGTGCTAAACCCCCTACACATAAGACCATTCCATCAAAGAGATCCTGTGAATAAATCTATTGAAAAATATCATTTCTGCGACTTGTGACTCATTCCTCTGAAACACATCACATTCCTTTTTCCCCTCCCCTGGATCCACTACTGAGTGTTTTTATATTCTTTACTGATGCTAGTAAAGATTTATGAGTGTACAGTAGACCAGGACATGGATAGAGAGCTCGTATGAATACTTATGTTCTATGGCTCTTGCGTGTCCCATGTGTTATCATAGAGGATTTTCCGTATGAGATTTAATGCATTGCTGCTTCGTATTCTGAGGAGAAATATAATAGCTTCTAGGTTTAGCTTCTCATATATTACAGGTTATGCTAGTATTAGGTTTAAATTATATATGTAAGTGTTATCTTCGTATAGAGTGTATTTTGAAACTTAGTAAGGGTCCACTGAGACATATTGCACACTTTTCTTTCAAAAAAAGAAATATCAGACTTAAAATATAAAAATACTTATTAGATGTCCTTAATGTTTACTATTATTAGAATCGGTTTGATCTCACCTTTTTAAATATAATGAATCTCTAAATCCAGTTTTTGCGACTTGTGACTCATTATCTGGAAACACGTCACATGTATGTATACATATACCTGATAGCAATAAAAGTTTTCAATCAATCAGTCAATCAATATACGGAATTTCCTATCCACAAAATGTGAAATGTTATGACTATAGTAAGATTTCCTTCCTAAGCGAGGACACATATCTTAGCAAGTGCTATACAGTCTAGGCCCAACGATGAGAGAGTCCCTTCAAACAGAGGGAAAGCCTCTCACACCGCAAAGTGCCATTACAATTCCAGTAAGACCGCAAAATGTCATTATAATCCCCTTAGAACGTCTAGTTCTAGTCCAGGAAACCGACTAGCGAAGTAGTCATTGACATACCATTCTCATCTGATCTTAGGATTTGGACCTCGACTGTATGGCAAATAACAACAATCTAAATAACAATATTCACCAGTTAAATAAACCTACAAAGACTAGTAGATGGGTCAGATTTTCAGAAAATGTACAATAGGCAGCTGTATATACTTAGTAAATTCTGCAACATAAGGCTGCAATTTGGTCAATACTAGGTGAATTCGAGAATATTCAGCATTGCATTGATTCTAGCAATCTGTTGGGTTAGGTTGAACTGTATTTTGAACTTTATTTCCGTCTAAAATTGGAATTATTTGAGAGGATTGGTGAAGGCGAATTGTACATTTTCTGACGACTTGACCCAGTAGATGCAGTAAGGAGCTATGGAAGGCTGTGAGAGATGGGCCGGGAGGGAGGGACAAGACCTAAGGGCTTAGTCTGACATATTACATGCACTAACTGACCCTGGGAGGGAGAGATAAATTCAGTTACCGAGCGCCAAGCTGCCCTCGCTGTCTCCTGTCGCTTGTCGCAATACCAGGTCGTCAGAAAATGTACATTGGCAGCTAGATCTACATACTTAGTAAATTCTGCTAAATTAGGCCGAACAAATAGTACGAATATTTTAATGGTAAAGGTATAAAAACTGTAATTAAGAGATGTTATAGAATATTTAATTAATAAGAGTTGACTCAACCAGTAAGAAGTCTAGGTTGAAATATATTGGCATTTAATTGTTCTGTAACTGAATGTATGTTTTCCTTAATTAAGAGATGTATTAGGGTCAGGTCGCCAGGGAATGTACAATTTGCCTCGAACAATCCTCTTTCAAGAAACCCTAATTTAAGAAAACTTAAGGTTCAAAATACAATTCAGGTAGCCAGACAGGTCTTTGGAAGCAACATTACACAAAATATATTTAGATATACGTAGCATTTATCATTCTTCAGCCTAATTTCTACAGAATTTTCTAAATGTATAGAGCTGCCAATTGTGCATTTTCTGACGTTCTGACCCTTAATGAAAATTGATATGAATATCAAGGCACTCTTGGCAGAATTGTGAAACCACAGAAAGTGTTGAACCTTTCCCTCATATTGTTACTGTATTTTAAGAAGGAAATGAATCAATGATATACAGTGGAACCCCTATATTGAGACCCCCCCCCCCCCTGGGAACTGAACGATATCTAGTCTCATAGCGATCGGGTCTCTTTAGAGGGGATAAAAAGAGGAAAACAATTCGGAACTCTGGTCTTAATAGAGGGTCGGTCTCTATAGAGGGGCTGATCTAATAAGAGGAAAACAATTCGGGACTGAGAAAAACTGGTCTTAATAGAGGGGTGGTCTCTATAGAGAGGTGATCTCTATGCGAGTTTTTCGGTGGAGTAAGTTTTTCTAGGCAGGGTATGTGTCTAGGTGTGTAGGTGTGTGTGTGTCGGGGGGGGGGGTTGTTGAATCGGTACAGACATAAAACACATCTATTTTGTTTTTGCCTAATTTGTATAGTTAGATTATCATTTGTATTCCCTTTTTTAATCTCCTGCTATTTCTTATGTTACAGGTGAGGAGGTGATTCAACCATTATACCCAATGGTGAATAATGTACAAGTGGGTAATGATAGACTATCCGACGTCATATCAGCCAAAACTTCAAGAAGCATGGTACATTTCCTAACATTTGCGTCATTGCGTCATTAAAAATTAACTAAGCTGAAATAGCAAATATTTTCTGGAACTCTCTTGCCATTAGTGGCTCTAATGTCAACATGAAAGAGGTAAACACACACAAAAGTTCAATCGAATACAAATAACCTTCACCACACTTTGGAAATAACCCAAATTTAAAACATAAATGATTTTCAGAATATAGTTCAACGTAACTAAACATATATATTTAAAATCAGTGCACTGCCTAAAGTACTCGTATATACATACAGGTTAACATATTTATTATACATGCTTTCAATCATGACAAAATGAAAAGAATCGAGTCATAAGTTTGAATTTCAGCGGTAATCCTAGTGGGAAGACTAATTAGTTGCCATGCCAACCCCACGTAAGTCACTAGGGAAGTACGCACTATGCCTAAATCACTCTAGATACGTTGTTTTCAGAGCAATGCATGTATTATTATACATGCTTTTGTAATAGTAGTTATCATTTATCAGCCTATTTTAGCAGAATTTACTTACTGTGCAGAACTACAGAACTACCCTACATTTTCTGAACATTTGGCCGTCATGATATCTACCTCCCTAGACTTGACATTAGTTATAAATTACATTTCTAACATAGACATGGTCCTTATTTAATTCAAACATACTATCATTGAACACCAGGAGATATCACGGCTGTCAGAAAGGTATGTTCATTTGGACAAGGCCAGACATGGTGCATCTAAAATGAATGTTTTCTTACGTAGGATACGTAGCAGTCTACTTTATATGTGATGTGTTGCAGGTAAATGAGTCACAAGTCGCAAATATTTGATTTTAAGGTACCATCATATTTTACAAGATGAGATCAAGTGGATTCCGACGATGGTAAACATTATGACATTGAATAAATAATTCTATAGTTTAAGTTTGATATTTTATTCTTGAAAAAAAGAGTTTGCAATCTCTTTGGGTGGACAATTATTAGAAAAGTAGCTAGCCTAAATATAATCTATAGAATGATCTTAGAAATGCATGGATATATTTAATACACTGTCTAGAAATTTGGTATATCTATGTATGCGACCTCGGGGACTCGATATCCCAAATATGAGAACATTACAACAAAAATCTTGTCAATAAATGACTTTAAAAGATATAAGATTCGCGACTTACGACTCATTTTGCTGAAACCCATCACATATTGAGACAAGCTAGATGTAATTAAATCCCTCCCCACTGCACAAGACCTGGCCGTGTCAGGGGTTTGTAGACGTCAATATTACATTGTCTGGAGACCATGACGCGGAAAGAGAAAAGGGGTCAGATCGACAGAAAATGTACAATTCACCTTCACCAATCCTCTCAAATAACCCAAATTTCAGACGAAAATAAAGTTCAAAATACAGTTCAACCTAATCAAACAGATACCTAGAATGAATACAATGCCGAATATACTCGAATTTACCTTGTATTGGCCAAATTGCCGCCTAAGTTAGCAGAATTTACTAAATGTGTACAGCTGCAAACTAGACATTTTCTGAAAATCTGACCCCAAAACACATTCTGGCATAGGTTAGAATGTGTCCCCTTTTATGTTAATAATATCCAAAAGAATCTGGGCCATGGAATAAAAGGTTGTACTATGCAGACAGAGACTACTATATATATCTAAAATGCTGCTAATTTTCCTCCTTTGCTTCCGCTCTTCTTTCCTGTCCTCCTTCTCCTTTACCGCCTTCTCGCCCGCGACTATTCAAGTCCCATTTTGCGGACATTCTGATATCCCCCCCCCATCTCTGTCTGCCCTCCCAGCTACTAACTACTAAATATAGCCTTAAATGACAGGCTTGCCATTGCCAGGTCCCCTAATAATCAGTGCTTAGAACATAGGTTCCCTTCAAGGTTGTGGACAAGGTCACCATCCAGTGAGAAGGACGGTTGGCTGGCAGTGCTGAACTTTCAGATTAATCAAAGTTCTGAAGGGTGGGGAATGTTCCTTATTAACGTCCCAGATGTCAATGTTCTAATATAAACCCTTTTATCCGGAGACTTCACTTATTATCGCTCACTGGTGGAGGTTTTTGCTCGGCTCTTTTGTCTTCAAACTCATGCATAAATATATAACAGCAGCAACATATTGATAAATCCAGTCTTTTAAGTTATAATATGTGTAAATTTTGTAAGATTTGCTTTGGCATAATAGCTGAGAATGCAGCTTTGATACGGATTACTTTGATCTATGGTGGTTCTGGGTATGACCATAAAGTACCTTTCTGTCTTCTTTTTTCTCTGTCTGTCTCTCCCTTCTTCTCTATCTCTATTTCCTGGGTAAGATCATAAACTACCTCCCTCTCAGCTCTCCCGCCCTTGATATAACCATATTAAATGTGTTGATAAAGGCGTAAAGCAACCAATCTCACTCGCTCACTCTTTGATCTATGTCATTACCGTCTAAACATTGTTATGTACGCCTATTTGTATAACACATACAACCATTGTACACATTAAAACACAGTGGCTGAGTCATTCATGTTCAGATACTATAACGACTAGCCTATCCTGTTGTGTAGTTTGCAATAAAACATGCAAACTCTGAATTACTTCCAAATCAAAGCTATTTACTTCAATAATAGGAACAGCGATATTCTCACCTACATGCAACTCCACTCTATAAGAACGACGTACAGCCCTTATAGGGTGAAATAGACAGAAAATGTACAATTCACCTTCACTAATTTAATCAAATAACCCCAATCTATGACAGAAATCAGGCTCAAAATGAAGTTCAATAACCGAACAGACTGCTTGAGTAAAGGCAATACCAAATGGACTCAGATGTAACTAGTTTTGACGATTTTTCAGTCTAATTTAGAAGAATTTACTGAATGTGTTGATCTGCCAATTGTAAATATTTCTGAAAATCTGCCCATGTAATTTATGCATAACTTACCGGCTGTCATGCGCACGCCGATGCATGTCTGCAAGGCTTGTGTGCAGCAAGATTGTCATTTCATCCACTGCCTTCACTGGGTAATGGGGTCAGATTTTCAGAAAATGTACAATTCATCTTCTCAAATAACCCAAACTTCAGAGGAAAATAAACTTCAAAATACATTCAACCTAACCAAACAGATTGCTAGAATCAATGCAATGCCACATATTCTCGAATTGACCTAGTATTGACCAAATTGCAGCCTAGTTTTCCAGAAATTACTAAATGTGTACAGCTGCCAATTGTACTTTTTCTGGAAATCTGACCCAATGATTTGTCTGTTTGTGAGCAGGCAAATAGAACGTGCTGCATGTTAATTTGTCGTCTTCTCTACCGTGGGTAGATCAGAGGCCCTGGCGGCCAACCCTCACATGCACGACTCATTCCATGTTGCACATCACACAGTGTTAATCTAGAATAGGTTCCAACCTTAAGGGGTCAGATTTTCTGAAAATGTACAATTTGCCTTCGCCAACTCTCTCAAATAACCCACATTTAAGACGAAAATCAGCTTCAAAATGCAGTTTAACATAAGAGAACAGATACTTTCAATCAATGCGATACCAAATATACTCGGATATTCCCGGTATTCATAATTTTTCAGCGTAATTTAGCACAATTTCTTAAAGTGTAGAGCTGCCAATTGTGCATTTTCTGAAAACCTGACCCATAAGGAGAATATCTGTAGATCTGTAGAAAGCGTGGTTTCCCTGTATCAGAACATGGGTTCGAGGTTACTTTATGTGCTCGCTTTTCGTGTTTAATACAGAGGTAAAACACAGCCGGTTCAGGCCACCGGAAAATGTACAATCAGCAACTCTACGTTTAGTAAATTCTGCTAAATTCGACTGGAACATGGTCAATACTGGGCATATCTGGGCATATTGGGCATCGCCTTGATTTACAGGACGTGTTTGGTAATGTTGGATTGTGTTTTGAGTCTCATTTTTGTATTAAATTCATTTGGGAGGGTTCCTGAATGTGAATTGTGCATTTTCTAGAAATTTAACCCAGTCATCCTATTGGGGTGGTGTATGATATTACGACAGTTGTAAGCATACAAGCTTGTAACTATTTAGATTTCAATTAACTTGTAATTACAATGAATAGGGGGGTAATCATTTGGTTGAAATGTTGTGGAAAGGGTCTAGGAAGCCCTGATGATGAATATTATTTTTTTCCTTTATGATGAATATTATTAAACACCATCCCTAACCACTCAGGAATAAATGGGACACAATTGGGGTTAGTGTATAATGTTACCATAGTTTTAATCTTGCAAGTTTCCCACCTAACAAGCTTGTAACTATGTAGATTTTAAAATCATTTAAACATTTAAATTATTTCTTTGTTTACACATAATCCAGAATGAACACGAAGCACTGTGAGTGCCTGATACAGAAATTGTTTACCTTCTAACCACCAGTTGTACTGGTCCCTGAAATTCATTTGAAGTCATATAAGATATGACGGAAGGTCAGAACTAAATAATTGGGTTCACATCCGGGTCTAATCCAGGTTAACCCTAAAGTACCCAGCGTAATGTAGCAGGTACGCGAGAGTCACAGCAACTGAATAGTACACAGCGGGGTGCATGAGGCGGACTTAAGTACACCTAGTCATTTCACAACAATTTTGATTTGTAAGACGAATTGAAAATCACAATACTATGTAAACAATATTCAAACTATTGTATATAAAACTATCATTGCGTTTCGAAGGTCATCCTATGGAGCACATTTGATTACTGTACTGGTACACCCAGAAATATTGCTAACTTTTTCAAAATGTAAACATATCAAACATAGAATATAGAAACAGTCTGTTGATGTTCTTCATGTTTACCATAACTGGAATCGGCTTGATCTTATTCTTTCAAATATAATGATGTTTCCAAATCCATTTTTTACAATTTGTGACCGATTTCCCTGTAGGATATCACTATTTAGATATGAAGAATATGATATTTCTTGATCCATGTTCTATCCATCAAAATCGGTACATGATGAAAGCTCCTTTAAAATGACTACATTGGAACAGCAGCATCATTTGGAAACAGCCTGGGTGAAATCGCCAAAAAATGTACAATTCGCCTTCACCAATCCTCTCAAATAATCCTAATTTAAGACAAAAGTGAGGTTCAATATACAATTCAACATGAACAGATTGTTTGAATCGAGCCAATATCAAATATATTCATACATACCCAGTATTGACCATTTTTCAGTCAAATTTAGCTGAATTTACAAAATGTATAGATCTGCCAATTGTAAATTTTCTGAAGATCTGACCCGCTTGCCTCTCAACTCCCCCGAACCCTCTATTTCCACTGAAGCTATACATGGCATTGCCCTATTCCCTGAGGACGACCGTTCCCCGGGCGATATTTAGGGTCTATCTGATTTGTAACTGATTGAGGGGGATTGTGATCATGTTACCAGGGTAACTGCGATTAGATTAGAGTCTGTAGTACCTGGGATGAGATGTAGCTAATCCATCACTGGTCCAATGTCAAACTAAGATTAAACGCTGGTAGTCTCCTGTGTGTTATGACTCAGATCATCACAACATTCACAATTGGCAGTTCTACACATTTAGTATTTTTTGCTGAATTAGATTATACATACCAGGTATATCTGAGTATATTTCGTTTTGCCTGGATTCAGAAAGTCTGTTGGGTTTTCTTGAGCCGCATGCTGAACCGCATTTCTTGAGCCGCATTTTTAGCCGCATTTTAGCCTGAAATTTGGGTTATTTTAGGGTATTGGAGAAGGCGCACTTTTTCAGTTGTTTCCACTCTTTTTACACATCTATCAAATTCTGCTAAATTAGAATCAGACTGATTTTTGTCTTTAATTTGGGTTATTTGAGATGGCTGGTGAAGGCCAATTGTACATTTTCTGGTGACTTGGCCCAGGAGAGGAGAAGGTCCCTCTTATATCTAGATCTGATCGTTAATTGTCTGATGTCCTTATTTGGCCTGTTATAAGGAACGGACATTTTGCTGGAAATTCCTTCACATGCAGGAAAGGAAAGAGTTCCTTACTACTTGAGAATACCAGCAGGTAGGAATAGTCTATGCACACAATGATGGATGATATATCATAGGAAATTAGTAAAATATGATGAGGGTTATATATCAATCCCTGAAAACCATGTCCAACTCAGCAACCCCCATGCTAGACTCTGATACCATTGATAGAAAGGAACCATCACATCCTTATGCCATTATAATTGTGCAAGTGTTGCTGTGCGACTGTCCTCAATACAATTCTGTTTAGAAAAAGTCTTATCAAGAAAAAGAAAGGGAAAGAAGTGTAGGAATCCCACAGACACATAAAGTGCTGCTGCAAGGAGAGCAAAACATCTCCTTTCCTTAGCTTATTTAGATCTTCAGAAAATGTACAATTGGCAGATCTACATACTGAGTAGATTCTGCTAAATTAGGCTAAAATATGGCCAATACAAGATATATCTGAGTATAGTTTCTATTGCCTTGATTCAAACAATCTGTTTGTTTATGTTGATCTGTATTTCGAACCTCACTTTTGTCTTAAATTTAAATTATCTGAGAGGACTGGCGAAGGTGATTTGTACATTTCTGACGATTTCACCCTTATACAAGAGTCTCGTGGAACTACGTGGGACCAATCACCTTGGATGCAAGAATCATGAATGTACAATCAGATTTAGGGGTCATCTCCACCAGGTGGCCTCCAAGTAGACACTTTCTTATCGTATTAGTGACCTTTAAGGTCGGTGGTGTCAGCAAAAGTTCACAGTCCAGGCCCAAACCCTCAGATCAGATTGAATGGTATGTCATTGATTGGACGCCTACTTCACCAATAGGTCTCCTGGCCTAGGACAGTGTTTGGATGCCACGCAGTCTCCAAATATCCCTATATACCTGTGTACCAGATATACCATATATTACCAATAATAGATATATACAGGAGTTGGTTGAAGGAGCGTGAATATTGCACGAGTTGCGTAGCAATGAGTGCAATATTGAGCGACTGAAACCAACAAGTTAGTTAACAGATTTATTATACATGCTTTCATCCACGAAAATAAATAGAAAAAAAGGTCATAAATTTGAATTTTACAGGTAATCTTAATTAAAAAAAACCCAGATTGGTTGCCATGACAACCCCACGTAAATCACTAATGAAATACACACTATGCGTAAATCACTCTACATTACATTGTTTTCAGAGCTATGCGTGTATAATAAATATACATATACCAGCTATATACCAGATCTGTATACCAGCCTTTGCTATGAGTGTATAGCTAGCCATTGTACACTTTCTGAAGCCTTGACCCTCATAGTGCAATGTACCCTTATTCAGTACCAGTTTTAAACTGAACAAAAAAGATTAATCAAAACATAACAATATACTTTGTAGAAAACCCTCATTAATGCAGTGAACATTTACCACACCGCCCAAACTGCCTTCATCCATATAAAGCCACTTGCGGGCACAGAACCACAAATGAGCCAGACCAGACAGAAAAGAGCTGAACAAGCAATATCCACATTTACATAGAAAGCCAATAGAGAGAAATCCTTGAAAAAAACATCCCCCAGTCTCAATCTACCCAATGACGCCTCTGCCAATGTCTGTATTACGATCCGAGCGATAACTTGGCTTCACGATGCCATACAAAACATGCACTACAATCATAGACCGACATAGAAGTGCTCAAAACACGGGGGGAATTGCCGCTCTCTAAATTGACAGAGGTTAAAAAGGGGGAGCTGGGATGGAAGCCTATTGTTGGCGCTGCCTTATCGTTGTTTTAAACTACTATTGGAGTCGCATAACAAGAGACAAGGACGAGGGTGTTTAGAAAGCAAATCTAAAATAAGGAAGATCTTTGCAGTTCAGTATTGATTAGAACTAATACTTGAAGTATGTAATGATATATATTACAAACATGGCGACTAATTATAATGTGATGTGTTAAAAGAAAATGGGTCACAAATAGAAAAAAAAAAGTGTTTTGAGATATCATCATATTTAAAAAGATGAGATAAAGCCGATTCCAATGATAGTAAACATTAAGGGCATCTAAGAAGTGTTTCTATATTTTATATTTGAGATATATTTGTTTGGAAAAACGTTTGCCATATTACTGGGTGGGCAACCTTTACCAGTAAAGTAACTAAATATACCCCCATAGAATGACCTTCAAAACGCAAAATGTATTTGATACCATGTCCTGGAATTTGGTACATAGGTTCATATGACTAAAAGGGCTAAACCCCCCAAAGATCGGAATATTCCAATGAAGAGATTTTGTGGATGAATCACTTTGAGAAATACCAATTTTGCGACTTGTGACTCATTTTCCTGAAACACATCAGAAATAGTGTCAAAGAAGGGAGGTTCAGATCTTCAGAAAATGTACAATTGGCCTTCCCCAATCCCCTCAAATAATCCAAATTTAAGACCTAAATTAGGTTCAAAGTATAGTTCAGCATAACCAGACAGATTTATTGAATGAATGCAATACAGAATATACTCAGATATATCTAGTATCAGTGATGTAGGAAGCAATTTGGACATGGAGGGGGGGGGCATCTCTGTCCCACAAATGAAAAGGGAAAGTCTATACAATATGAAGACTTACTCTTACCTCTGCGTGATTTTAAAGGTCTGAGTTTTTGTATGAGTCACTAATATAAACAACAGGTTTTTAGGGTGCTGCTATTGTCAGAATTAGCAAATACGTATTAAAGGATTCCCCAGATATGCTAACATTCATATGAACATTTTGAAGGTAACGTAGTAGTACTTATCATTTTTCACTCTAATTAAGCCGAATTTGATAGATTTGTAAAGCTGCAGATTGTACATTTTCTAAAAATCTGACCCATATGATACCCCTGGCTGAAGTGTACGCTATAATTGTAGTGCACACAGTAATTGGAGCATTCTTTCCTTTGCTTCCTCCTATGTACATCCTTTTTATAGCTGGTGCCACTATGGTGACACCCTAAAACAAATATATTATTGTGCATAGGTCAGAGGTTATAGGTCCTGAGGGTACGGATCAATTTTGAGACATTTATTTTTTTTATTTTATTTTTACATTTCATTTCATGTGAATAGACACATTGAAAATACAATTAAATTTCACGGTACTCTTATTGGGTTTATAAGAGTCACAAACTTTTCCTTTAGATTTGATGTCACACGTTACTTGCCCATGGTTCAAGATTAGTATGTTATTTAAGAGTCGCCTCTGTGAAAGTGTTAATCGCAAAAATCACCGTGAATACAAAATTAATTACTTGATTTTCTGGCTAAAGAATACCAAATTATAGCTAATGTAGCTCGTTTAGCAAGTTATAGAAATGAGACAGACAAGATGTACATGTATGCATTAAGTTAAAGTGTAGATTAAAGTTCAATTAGTAATAATAACATCAAGCTTTTAACATGTTACGTCTAGGACAAGGATAAATCCCAACATCATTCATTACAAATAGCATATTCACCAAAATCGCAATGATTTACACATACAAATATATGATTTTTTCACCTGAATGGTTTGGGTTCTAGCAGGATGCAGTTGCTGCCACCTGTAGTCGTAATAAGGCAGCGTGTAATTGAAACTAGCGTCTCTAGGGTTTCCACTGCAATTTAGTTCCCTGCCTGTAGGTGGCGTGGGGCCAAGGTCACCAGATGCTCACTTCCGGGTCAGCAATCACCATCGTCTGAGATGTCTTAGCTAGGTCAGAACAGAAGCATATCAGTTACAAGATACCAATTACTACCTTGACGATATTATTAGAGCTGTAATCGTCTCAGGCAGTGAGCAAAGTATATTATTATCATGTGTAGGAGCTCTTATGACACATGGAATGATGGAACTTCTTGCTATAAGTAATTATAAGCGTTATAGATCCATTGCCATATCTATTTATACTACTTCTGTTATTCAGTACGACTATTTTGACTTAGTATCCTAAGCTAAGCTATATGTTGTCCTGGGTAAGACCTTAAAGTACCTTTCTGTCTCTTTTTCTTTGTCTGTCTCTACCTTCTTCTTTTTCTCCATTTCCTGGGTATGATCATAAACTGCCACCCTCTCAGCTCTCCCGCCCTTTGATATAAGCTTTCAATGTGTTGATAAGGGCGTAAAGCAACCAATCTGACTCACTCACTCACTCCTAAGCTACAAAAGAGGTAGGAGGGCTATTTCCGGTCAAGACCAACATGCATGTGTCCGGTCAAGGGCCGATTCCCAGTTGCCGACATGTTTTTTTAAAGGTTTTATTCAGTTTCTATCCTGCAGTCCTGGCTTATACACTTCTAACACCATGATTAAAACCGTATCCCTTACTATTGTGTATAGTTTTGTTGATATTTTCTTCATTTTTCTGACACCTTTTATATAACAGTTGCCGAATCATTGGTATTGATTACAAAATTTCGTTTTCAAATACAATTAAATGAAGTTCAGAATCAGAAAGGCCAGTAGTTTTTACCCCTGACGATGTATAATTCAGAAGTTATTGGTGTAGGAACAGTTGTTAATTACAATGGGAATAACGCTGCACTCAAGCGGTCCTAGGCACAGAAGTGAGCACGTGTATGGGGGAGTACATATATTGTCTAAAATACATACCATTCTTCAAAAGGCATGTTATTCGACCCTCATACTCTTCATATCTTCAGAATGATTTGAGGAGACATATTCCCATACTCAGAAAACAGTTCCTGTTTCAGATGGATTAGAAAATTCCTTGCCAAATAACAGATTGGAAATTTCCTAAGATATGAACCGTTCTCTATGGGGAATTACCCATCTCAGAGTGAAATCTGAGATGTTAGATCAAGCAAGCACCGGTTTTAGAATGAAATAACTGACACAGAATTGCGCTTGATTATTATTTCAGTCACAATATAGCCAGTTGCATACCATTTTGTGGTGGAAGAAAGAAGCAGTTGACTCAGCGTTATTAAAGAGGGACAGCTTCTCGCTCAAAACCGCAACATGTCATCATAATCCCATTTGGACGCCTACTCCAGGTCTCGGAAACCATTAGCGCAGTAGGCGTCCAGTCACTGACATGCCACTCTTAAATAATCCAACCAAAATCCACCAAAGTTTTTAACACTTTTACATACAACTCAGCTGAATAATACAATGCGCTAGAGATTGGAGCTGATTAGTGCTAATTTATAATTATATTTAGTTTAGCTAGTTGATAAACTGGATTCCCCTCTCATAGAGTTGATAGATGGTTGACTTTGCATTTTAATTTCGCTTTCATATTAAATTTTAGCTCAGTAGCCTATAGTCCAGGAACACACTGGAAGACCTGGATGCCATCTTTCTGTCTCTTTTCTCTGTCTCTCTCTCCCTTCTTCTCTGTCTCTATTTCCTGGGTATCATCATAAACTGCCTCCCTCTCAGCTCTCCCGCCCTTGATATAACCATATTAAATGTGTTGATAAGGGCGTAAAGCAACCAATCTCACTCACTCACTCTCTCATCTTTCAGATGTATGTTTCCTTTTTCTACACTTGTAGGAGCAAATAAATCGCTCATACCATCTCATATAATTCTTGCTTCTCCTGTTGTAAATCGATAATTTATTTTGCATTCACGTTATTGAAACTCGATTTAACGATCAAAACAAGAATTAGGCACTCAACGTTAACCCTTGGTTAACACTGGGGAGGAGAAATAACGACAATAAGACTAGGTAGTTTTACAGAGGCATATACAGTTAGTAGTGTGTATATACAAACGTTGTTCAGGTAATACAGGTAAGGAAGAAGGAATGGTAAAACAGTGCTATGTAAATCGTGGCTCCATCTTGTTGGTAATACAGGGAATTACACATACATAGTAAGACAAGGTAATGTAAGTAGTATATGGGATATCTATGGCATTACAAATTGTTTATTTAGAATGTTGGACCACCTTATTGTAATAAGATCTGCTACAACAAAGAATTCTTGAATTGAATTGAATTGAATTGAATTGAAATAAATGGTTAGATCTATAGTGTATTGAATTGAATTGAATCAGAGAGTCTCTGAGCCTAGACTGAAAACACAGCTAGAATCCGAAACAAGCAGACCCAATGCACATCAGAAGTAGCGCCTTTTATTGTTATTTCCATGGGGGGAGTGGCATTCGGAAACACCATTTAAGCCATGAAACAAGTTACAAGTGCTGCCAAATCTCTTACAATTTCCGAACAATCCCATTCGGAGCACCAGAAGTGTCTGTATTTTAGGGCCTAACTGTTTCCAGTGTCATTCGACGTGTCCAGGCCAGCTCAGAGGGAAAGTTAAACAAGGTTAAATGCGACAGGTAACGGCCCATTCTGGTTGCTTCTAGTGTGTCTCAAGTGGATTCAGAATCAAAGTCTCTCAATTTCACCTCCTCATACGTTATCGGGTCAAGGGACGAAGATGTTAATGAAAGTGTGGTTTGATATATATGGGACAAGTTTTCAGATAATGTACAATTGACCTTCACCAATCCCCTCGAATAACCCAAATTTAGGACAAAAATCAGGTTAAAAATACAGTTCAGCTTTACCAGAGACACTTTTTTAATGAATACAATACAGAATACGCTCAGATATTGTCAGTATTTATCACTTTTCACACTAATTTAGCAGAATTTGAGAGAAGTGTAGAACTGATTTTTATACCACGATCGGGGGTTATACACGCTGTGCAAATGAATAGATACCTGCTATTGTGTTTTGTTGAATGGATCCAGCGTGAAAATATTACCTTTTTTAGCCTAAATGTAAGAAGCATCCTCATTGGTTGACGTTTCGCTCGCTCATGACGTCACACCCATTTGTAACGTCATATGCCACCGTGCCGTTGTTGATCAGCCAATTAGTTTTACACTTGTCTAGTGCTTTTGCATGAACCAAATCAATATGGCGGATCATTGGAGAGAAGCGAGGTAAATAAATAGTTTGTTTATTCATTTATTTTACAAAATGAGATCGTGGTATAAAAATAGGATGTAACTCGGTTAGTTTCTGACTTACTGTATACGTTGCCCACAAGTTAGTTTCAACCAGGGATGTCATGAGGAGCCGCATGCTTCGAGTTACATCCCTGGTCGAAAATAACGAGTAATTATAATATGGAAATGAGAATCTATTATTAATATTATTACTATTATTTATAAACATCTGCCCTTCACAAAGGACTAAATGTTGCAAGAAGAGCGTGTCATAAAGACTGGCCGCACAAGTTAACATGTCTCAGAGCAATAAAAACACACACACATAATGGCTGTCACGGCAGACGCTGTTTGGCCAATAAATACACTCATTACCCCTTTTATCGCTCAGCCATTACGACTGGCGACACCTAGTGACCTGTAGGTGTAACATTCACACCTGTGACCCTCTTTATGCTCACCTGAATGTTTGTGCAATATAAGCTGCAGATCACACGCTCGCATGATGCCGGCTCATTGGAGTCCGCGGAGGCACCGTGGGTGTTGGGATGCCACACAGTCTCCATTACTCGGTGGCGATTAGTTTGACATGAATATTCAAGGCACATATTATAAGTGTTTGTTCCAGCTCAGATGCGAGACTGAATACCAGTTGTAAATGTGAATACATGGTGATGTGTGGAAGTATGCTTCATTGACCAAAATGTTTTTCAGAGAATACAAATAAAATCATTATCAAACTTAAAATATAGAAGTATTATTAGCTGTCATAATGTTTACTATCATTAAAATCGGCTTGATCTCATCTTTCCGATCTCAAAATACCTCAAAATTTATTTGTTACTTTGTGACTCGTTATCTTGTGACACATCACACTTTAGCTCAGTTTACTGAATGCATGTGTCCAGCTGCTGTCTATTTTCTGAAAACCTTACCCTTATTTGTGATGTTTCAGGAAAATGAGTCACAAGTCGCAAAATTGATATTTTCCAAAGCCATCTATTCACTGAATCTCTTTGGAGGAATGCCATTTTATAGAGCATATTTAGCTACTTTACTAATAAATATTTGTATTTAATGATTTTTATTCAGCATAAACATTATTTAAAGTACACTATTCTTAGTCTGTGCTTATTCATCCACCCATAAATATTGCAATCTTTTTTAAAAATATAAAACCTGAATTATAGAAATACTAATAGATATACAATTGTACTGGTAAATGACTACTCAGAAATATTGAAATCTATTTTTTAAGATACAAATCTCAAGCTTAAAATATGGAAGTACTTCTCAGATGTCCTAATGTTTACTATCATTAGAATCGGCTTGATCTCATCTTTTCACATATAATGATATCTCAAAATCCATTTTTTGCGAACTGTGCCTCATTTTCCTGGAACACATCACATTGTATGCCGAGAGGAAGGCACATAGAGAGTTGCTGGCCTTTATGGGTCAAATTTTCAGAAAATGGACAATTGGTAGCTCTAACATTCGGTAAATCCTGCTAAATCTGGTTGAAAAATAAAGAATACTGGGTAAATCTGAGTATATTTGGTGTCACATTGATTTAAATTATCTGTTTTGTTACGTTGAACTGCATTTTGAAGCTCATTTTAGTCTTACATGTGGGTTATTTGAGAGGATTGGTGAAGGCGAATTGTACATTTTCTGAAAATCTTACCCTTATGCCTCACAGATGGAGGTGTATACATCATTGCTAGCTGGTCATGTGACAATGGTGACAGCACAGCTTTATTGCCTTCAACTAAAGAGCAGGGGGAGGAGATGGATGGTCTTCCATCTACTACTCCCCCTCCCCCACCCACCAGCCCTTACCCACCACCTCCCCCCTCCCCCTCCCTGTCTTATACATATATGCTTTGCTTGCTTCTATCCCGGGGGAAATCCTGGCTTGTCATGTGTGTGCTGTAGTTTATTATGCTCTCAACAATGGACGTTTTCGGGGGATATTTAAACAGATTTTATTTCGGTGTAATTTCAAATTCTTGAATATACTTATTTCCACAGGGTTGCATGGTTTAATCAATGCTTTTTAGACATCATTTTATCGTATGAACTGTGGGAGGAAAACATTTCATTTAGCATTTATCCAACTGACTCTAGGCAAAAGGTCAGATGAATTCCCTCCGGTGTTGGCGCTTACCTGTCGCTTAAAGGCTACTTATTTGCAAGAGAATATTGCCACACTTGGAAAACCTCTTAAGGATGACGAAATGGAAGATTCTCGGGCATTATTATTTACTTACTGAAGATAATATTTTGTTTATCTTGAACAGCATGAACTGTTTGGGCATTTATTCTGACTTTATATTCTCCTATCTTCGCTCAAAAAAAAGTGAGCAGAATTGAGCTCTCACCAATGTTACTAATATCCCTGAAATGTCTAGTATTTACATAGGCTGCATTCTCAGCTATTATGACAAAACAAATCTTCACAAAATGGCATATGTATTATGAATCATAGTACTGGATTTATCAATATTCTACTGCTTATTTATGTCTTTATAAGAATTGGAAGTGGAATAGGCCGAGAAAAAACGGCCGAGCGATAATATGTGAAGTCTTCACTGGAAAGGATTCGGGTTGGTCCTCCATATATACAAATGAGAACGTTGTTGAAACCCTGTAGCAAAAACGATGAGACAAAATAAGGTCGGAATAGAATGGAACAAAAAGTAAAAAATGTTTAGTTTATGACTGACCATAGACGTTAACTGCGAGTGAATATCAATTCTGCGACTTATGACTCATCTGTTTGTCAGTTTGTGGCAACTTTTAGTAGATCATAATGTCATGAGGGGTTCTCCTATGTATAGGGGGGGGGGGGGCAGGTCATCCAAAAATGTACAGTCAGCAGCTCGAGACATTCAAACAATTATAGTAGCTAGACACATTAAAACAATTATGATAGATTAGGCTGAAAAAATATAAATAATAGACTTGTGTATCTGACTATATTTGGCGTTGTGCTAATTTGAGAAATGTGTTCGGTTTTGTTAAACTGTATTTGAACTTAATCAAAGGCTACGGGATCATGGGTCAGGTCACCAGAAAATGTACAATCAGCAGCCCCACACATTTAGTGAATTCGGCTGAAAAATGATAAATACTAGTTATATCTTAGTATATTCGGCATCGGGTTGATTCAAAGGATGTGTTTGGTAATGTTGAATATTGTGTTGGAGTCGCATTTTTGCATTAAATTCGGGTCATTTGGGAGCGTTTCTGAATATGAATTGTGCTTTTTCTAGGAATTTCACCCTCTAATAGTGGTGAAATGGAAAAACTGGAAGTAACAAGTTGGTTGTCTTTCAGCGCAGAGCAAGAGACACATTTGTTATTAGTTTTTTTTTCTATAAGATTGAAATCATTTATTACTCATAATCGTCATGAATATGCAGGAACTTATCAACCAATCAGCGTAGCACTCTTATATTATAATTACAGTCATGCATATATTATAGATCCAATCAGAAACCATGATAATGAGGACAACAACAGTGCTCATTAATATGCATAGCAAATGGCGAGCCTAGCTCGCATATGAAATAATCAGAACAATAGTCCTAATTTCTAACCATCGTCTGCATGAAATATATATAAATCTTAGCCAAAACTGTACAATATACCTGTTGCAGACCTATAGACGGGTTCTACTATATGTTGCAAGGGGAGGGGCAAGACATAGTAAAGGCAGAACATCTGCTGGCCGATTCCGCAGCTAATTTGGTGCAAAGTGCTACTTGGGAGGACCGGAAATGGGGCAATCAAGGCTACCAAGAACGCATGCGCAAGACAAACAACCTGAGATGGACTTCCTTAAGGGGCATTATGGGAAGCCTGACATTATAAAGTCTCATTGTCGATATATAATGATGTTTTATGTTCCCGGAAAAGCGAACATTTGGTTTTGGATCATTCCAAGTTCCAAGTTCAGGTTACCTGAATAGATGTTTACCGTTGTACTTGTGTGATCTTGTAAATATGGGTTTGCGTTGTTAATAGTTTCAAATTCATTATTTTGGGGGAAGTTTGTTGCTGTCTTGGAAATGAGTGTTAAGGGTACTGCACAATCTGCCTGCAGTTCAGCATTGTTTCATGCAGTGGGAATCGAAGATGCTATAAATCAAATGTATTGTACATTGCTTCTTCCTCAATTGGGTTTAGATGAAATTAACAAGTTGCTGATATTTGTGTTTCTCCTCTTTCCAACAACTGGTTCATCTCTTATTATGTTTAATTGGGTCAGATTTTCAGAAATTGCACAGTCTATAGTTCTTCACATCTATCGACATCTGCTAAATTAGAGTGAAACTTGATAAATACTAGGTATATTTGAGTATATTCTGTATTGTATTCATTCAATAAATCTGTCTGGTTATGTTGAACTATATTTTGAACGTATTGTTCTTCTTAAATTAGGATTATTTGAGAGGATTGGTGAAGGTCAATTGTGCATTTTCTGACGATCTGTCGGGTTATGTTGAACTGTATTTTGAACCTGATTTTCGTCTTAAATTAGGATTATTTAAGAAGATTGGTGAAGGTCAATTGTACATTTTCATAGTGTTATACTCGTGTGTAATTCGGTGAAATCAAGGTAAGGAAGCACTCAGAGATGAAGGAGGACATTGGTCTCATTGATTTCAACTGTTTGCGAGGTATTACTGACCATGTGCTGTGGTATTTAGCGTAAATCGCTGCCTACCTGAATATCAGATTATAGTTCAGAGTGATTATACAGGTATGATATGATAACTAAATTTACTTTATGGGTGAAATCGCCAGAAAATGTACAATTCACCTTCACCAATCCTCTCAAATAACCCAAATTTAAGACAAAAGTCAGGTTCAAAATACAGTTCAACACAACCAAACGGATTGTTTGAATCAAGGCAATACTAAAAAAACTCCGATACACCTACAGTTGACGATTTTCCGGTCTAATTTAGCAGAATTTACTAAATGTGTTAATCTGCCAATTGTTCGTTTTCTGAAAATCTGACCCTTATGATTGAATCATTTTTATTCAGGTTGATGAGCATTTACATCAGGTTCATTAAAGTTAGAAGTAAATGCAGGCTCACAGTTCACCATAACGGTGGTCTATCACTGGGCCCTGCCCCTTTACACTACATACATCTATAGAATCTATGTGATGTTTGGCTGACCAGAGAATGCTTATACTATAGATAGGCCAGACTCTATAGATCATGTCAGTCTGTTCCAGTCTGGCTAATGTCTACTGTTAAGTACCACTACATGGCATCTAATCAAACAGAAAGGGGACAAGACATGAAGCTGGTTGTGAAGCATTTATACAGTGTCTGGCTACTTAGAGGTACATATATAGAACCCAGGGGAGACAATATACAACATCTAAGTAAAGCCTTTGGGTCAGATTTGCAGAAAATGCACAATCTGCAGCCCTACACATTCATCAAATTTAAAAATTGATAAATGCTAGGTGTATCTTGGTGTTTTTTGTATTGTATTCATTCAATAAACCGATGGTAGTTACGTTAAACTATATTTTGAAGCTCATTTGTGTCTTAAATTTGGGTTATTTGAGAGGATTGGTAAAGGCCAATTGTACATTTTCTGAAGACCCATTCCCATCGCTGCGAGAACCTCTCTCTCTCCCTCGGCCTCCCGTCATCCCCTCCATCTTTGATGAAGAAATAAGTTTATTTCCCTTATCTACCCCAGGCCTTCCCGCACCAACGATAAAGCTCTGACAACAGTCCCTCCCGGATGTGATGTCATCGCACCGGAAACGAGCAAGATAAGGGTGTTCAAACAAGCCAGAAACCCGTTGCAACGGCGGATTGCGGGGCGCCTGTTCGGGACGGATATGAGAGTTTTAGTGGGTCGTATCTTGCCGTGTTTTCTCCTCCAATCATCCAATCACAATCCGAGGTGTAGGGTTAAGGTTGACAGTGCCCCCACGTGAGTGGAATATGAAACAGAGTTGTTTGGAAAGGCATTTAGATGAGAGTTGGTCGTAATAAAACGGTCGTTCAGAGGGCAGAGGCTAATATGCTATTGATTGCCTGTAATTGTTCGGCCTTCTTTGTAGTGTTTAGTGCAAAATGTAGTCGTCCCTTTACAATGATCTTAAGTACCTTTCTCTTACTTTGTGCATGCCCGCCTCTAAATAAGAAATCAATTCCATGGCATTATCCTTGGGGTAATAGAAGCGACCTTCGAGGATCAATGAATTATTATATATGCATTGGCTTTCTGCTCTAGTCCTCAACCTTGATACCGATTGCTTTGAAACCAACCTCAACCTATTCTTTAGCTACATTTTCTTGCTACATTTTCTTCTACAGAGAATGATAGGAATGTTATTCCTAAAGCAAGGACATATAGACTAGCAAAGAATATTCAAAGTGAGGATTTCTCAGGCAGCAGCAGACGCCTTACATAATAATTCTAACTAAGTATTATCCATACTTAGCTACGTTTCTTGCTAAGCAAAATGTGAGACATATCTATTGAAGGAATCTGCTATACAGACAATACTAGGAATAATATACTTAAGCAAGGAAAAAATAGCTTAGCAGGGTGCATTGCACGTTATCAGATTCTCTGTTAAACCACTCTTAGAGGCCTCATAACTCCCTCTTAGCCAAAGTTGCATTGCACTATAATATACGATTATTTGCTGAAACTAGTCTGAGAGAACTCTAAGAGGGGTTATACCTCACTCAAATGCATGAGTTTCAATGCATAAACCCTTGTATCATAAAGCCCACGCAGTTGTAAATTTAAGAGGCTTTAAGATCTAATCGTGTATAGTGCAGTGCACCCTCAAGAGCCTAATCCACTAAACTGATTCTCCTGCGATTCTCACAGAACTTAGTGCAAACGAGTCCTCTGCAGCGCAAAATCGCATGAGAATCGGCTTAGTGGACTAGGCCCTTAAGTAAGGATTTCTTAGGCATCATGCCTCTGTTCTCTCAGCTGGAAACCCATGTGTTGGGCTTTGTTTAACCTACACAAGGACAGCACTAATAGCAGCAGGTATTGTCCCCAATCAAACCATCATACTTACACCAAAACCTAATAACTTGGCCAAGCTCTTTCCTGTCTCCTCAATGTGTGCTCTCCTTGCACTGGCCCTATGTACCCATTCTCATCCTGCGTGTTCCATGCATACGTACATGTACATGTCATGTCAGTGCTTTCGTGAACAAATAACTCGCAGAATATCCACAGAGTAGCTCGCCTCTCTGGTATGAGGGACGCCACATTCCTTGTGCAGTATACATGATGGACAGCAAATGAAGGAAGAATCACATTACATTTACCACTAAGAACAGAGAAAAGGAAATACATGGACATTATCATCGGGATATTTTCATTTGTTATGATGTGTCGGTGGTTATTGCAAATGAAAGGGAATATGATGGAATGTGTATCAATGCTATCGTTTGGGTCATGTTTGAGTAAAGGCTAGACTCCACTGACTTGTTTTCCCTCTTTGCAGTTGCATTGTGGAGTGCATTCTCATTCTGAATATAATAACACATGGAGTTGGTCAGAAGAGAGCCTTGATAGGTTGTGTGACATAGCTTCTTTATAACTAGGAACGAATGACAATAACTATAAGACAATAAGGACGTTCAGCAAGTCTAAACACTATGTTAACTTAAATGTATCTGAATCTCTGATATACAAACATACATGAAAAGAAAGGGGTTCAGCAAAACATGGCGGGAAAATGTAACGTAACAAATCTAGCAAAATGTTTCATCTCGTAATTTATTTTTCATACATAAAAATGTGATGTAATTCATAAAAAAGATATGGATATGGTTACGTATTTGAGAGATGTTTGCTTGCGGACCCTCCCCTATATGGGTCAGATCGTCAGAAAATGTACAATTGGCTGATCAACACATTTAGTAAATTCTGCTAAATAAGACTGAAAAATCGTCAACACTAGATATATTTAAGTATATTCAGTATTGCCTTGATTGAAGCAGTCTGTTGGTTATGTTAAACTGCATTTTGAAGCTCATTTTTGTCTTAAATGTGGATTATTAGAGAGGATTGGTGAAGGCGAATAGTACATTTTCTGAAAATCTGACCCATATATCAGCCGTAATATGCATGTGGTCTGGTGGAGCCCTGACTTAATGTTGGAATTATTGTCCAAGCTTCTTTCCGTCCTATCTACTGTTTTGTAATTGCTGTCACCGAAATCAGTCTCCCTTAATATTGATTTAGCATAAAGGCCCTAATCCACTAAGCTGATCCTCATGCAATGTTGCGCCACAGAGGACCCTTTTCCACTAAATTCTGTGAGAATCAGATAAGAATCGGCTATGTGGACAGGACCCTTTAGTCCTGCTAGATCCGATATTAAATTGCATGTATAATATGTGAGAAATAACATTTGACACCCCTTATATAAGCATTAAGTTACTGTTGCTAGCCCTTCACTGTCTGTGCTCTCTCTGTTTACTGTCAGCCTAACATAGTTCATTCACCCCAATTAGAACAGGAGCTTGATATAATCCATGCAGAATATGATGCTGGGAGGGGGTATAAGATTCACTTATTATCACTCGCCAGTACGCTTTATCTTTTGGCTGATTCAACATCATCGTAAAAGCCTATAAAAGCAGCAAAGTATTGATAACTTTAGACCTTTAGATGAAACAATGAGGAATTTGTTAGATTTCATTTGCCATAATTGCTTGAAATATATCTCAATTATGAGAATACTCACTTGAATACATGGCGTGACAAATGACTTCTTCTACCTTAGCCCCTGGTCCCTAAGCTCTATTCCCACACTGACCCTTCCACCCGTGGCATCACCCCTTCCCTCCACACTCCCACACAACCTTAAAGATAAGATAAGATAAGATAAGAAAATCTTTTATTTGTCCTAGTAGTGGTAAGATACAGTTGAAAAATGACAAATGGGTTGACATGTCTAGGCTATATGAAACTAGGTAGTTCCATTTCTACCGACTGTTACCTTTAATTTGGAAAATAAAATAATAAATCGCTTAAGGCTGGAATGAAAATTAAAATAAAATAAAACAAAATAGATGAAATGGGAGAACTCACATGAAAATGTACAATCTACAGTTTTAAAATTCAGTGAATTATGTTAGATAAGGCAAAAAAATGATAAATAAGATAAGATAAGATAAGATAATATAAGAACTACTTTATTTATCGAATAGGACAATACATATGATAAACAGGTATACAGACTTCTAGATTGCCTCCAGTTCTCCCTGACGTTACCTTGGCCGAAAAGGTGAAGTTAAATTCTAGTTTTAAGTTAAGATAAGATAAGAATAAGATAAATCACGATAATCGTGGTGAAGCTAAGACTAAGTCCATTGGGACTTTCTAAATATGAAATAAATATCACTGTGTATATGTGGGTATATTTGGTATTGTGTTGAGCAAGATTAGATGGAGGTTCGTAATTTGGTTATCAGAGACCAGGAGGAGATGTTGAGACCAAAGCTCAGGTCTTTGTTGTTCAGCATGTCACATCCCGATGGCAAACTGTACAGAGTACCATTTGTGCCATTTGGTATTTATTACATACAGATGTATTGATTCATTTAGTAAATACCTCACCAATGGTGTAATTATGGTGGTATTATTTTAACAAATTCAGTAAATTCGCAGTTATCACGCCAGCACAGCAAAGAGCGCAATGTCTTTAATAAACAAAATTGGGTCATATGTAGGTCACATTTTACCATGACAATTCAAACACAGCGCACGTGTGGGATGATAAAAACATGAAGGCACCCAACAACTGATCAAGTATATAATAATAAGCCAACCAAAACAAATCCACCTTAACTAATCATACTTTTTATTCTTATACTTAATTTGTATATTCTTTAACTTCGACTTGAATTTGAGTACTTTTGATACATAGAGCCTAGTGTAGCTAGACAGAGCAGTGGGTTGAAGACCATGGTTATTCTGCATTACATAATTACTTATTAGCCCATTATCCTCATATGAACATGCCAATTGACATCCATTGATCATAACATTCTTTTACACTGTGCATCCCTGTTTATGTACAACTGTCATTTTACAGAAGAGTGGCGGTATAACAATATTAAATAATAAGAAATGGAGTCAATTGGAGCAGGCAAAATGTACATTTTCACTGGACCTCACCCAAATACATTTCAGGATGCAGCCAATGTCAATTACAGCTGTCAGCGCCCCCTGGATGAGATACCCACAGTCCTCTGTGACAGTTGTTGGATGCCTGCCTAAAAGTGATGCCTCAATTTAAAGCCCGGAGTCACATGGGTAAAATCAACTATCTTTCTGGCAACCAGGACTTCCAGTAGAGTGTCTGTGACCCTTGTAGTAGTGCAAAGACAGTGTGTGTTAAATATCTGGTATACTCAATATTCACACTTTGAAATTATTGGAAATGGCAACAGAAAGGGAAAATGTAACTTTGGTACAGATCTTGTTTGTATCATTTAAGCAGTGGAATATGAAAATGGAGATCTCATAATTTACTTGGCAATGATATGTGGGAAATGATAATTCCAGACATAACATATGGGATGTGTTAAAAGTTAATTACATTTAATACAGAATTATATGACCATACGTGCTAAGCCCTCTACAATTCAGAACATTTCAATAAGGACATCTTGTCAAAAGAGTACTTTGAAAAATATCCTTTTAGTGACATGTGACTCATTTTCTAAAACACATTACATACAGGTATAGCTGTAACGTTCATGGAGGACAGGTTGATGCGTTTTTTACATTTGAATATTTTCATTGTTAAATGTTTTGGCCTGTAAGTGAATAAAAAAAAGTAATATGGCAAAAAGAAAGTTGAAATACAGCAAATCAAATAGACATTGCTGCTTGACTTGGATGTGTAGTGTATACTCATTACATAGTGTAGGGAGATCCCTGCTGAAGTTAGAAGATTAGTCTTTGAAACAGAACATAATTAATAGAAAATCTATTTGGTAATTTTGGCAAATAAACTGTGTAGGCTTTTCAATCAGTACTACTGTAGTGGCCCGTTTGGAAGCCGGAACCTGTGTAAAAGTCTACCTCGAATACAGGCCGGGGGTGAACGGGTCATGAACAAATAAAATCGTTTAAGATTTAATCATTGATTAAAATCTCAATTGCAAGCCGGGGCTAAAGTTGGGTCTACTGAAAGACTGGGCTTATAAAGGTTTTTTTTCCACAATTTGAGCATGCAGAAAAGCCTTTAAAGAAGAAGGTATCTTTTTAAAGTTAGAAAATTTAACTTACACAGGCATTAATGTTAAAAGAAATGTACAGTAAAGAAAGTCTGTCAGTGGTTGGTTGCATATCATTGGTTGACCGTAAGGGGAGACCTTCCAAAATCAGAATAGAAATCGTCAGACTGAGATCCCGGCTTGAACCTCATTATCGCTCAGAGATCAGGTATCACCATACAGAATTTGAGAACCCTTGATTGGTGTGAGGGGAGCGCTGAGATGATGTGAGAGAGACTGTAGTGAGTCCTGAATAGTGTTGATCTTCTCCGATGGCGGCGCTGTGAAGAGGTTATGGGAAGCAGGATGAAGAGATTTGAGGAATCGCTGGCTGAAAGATTGAGAAGGGGGGCTTCTTAAGCGGCTTGATAGAGTAAAGATCTGAAAGAAGTTTCTGGAAATGTGTTGGGTGGGGATAAGTAGGCGTTGAGTCTGCTCTTGAAAAGGGTTGCATGGTACTCGAGAGAGGCTTGGCACAGGTGGATATCATTACATGAATAGAAGTTGATTATGTCCTCAAATGCGATCCTCCAACTTCTGATACCAACTTCTACAAGTTTGGAAGAACTTAATGTGAGGTATTTGGAGGACTTTGAGAGGAACTTTTGTAAAGGAATGAGACGAAATGAAGATTTTATTCATCCCACTTTGTTAAATACGATTGATGTACAAGTGATAAGTTATGAATATACAAAACTAAAGACAGGGACGAGTTCTGTTCTTCAGTTCATCAAGACCTGATTAAAATAACAATACAGAGTGCAATTTGGTATTTATTACATACTGATTTGTAGATTTATTTGTTATTTAATTATTTGTTACATTTTGTTATATCTATTTGTTATAGAATCTAAATATTTTCTACTAATTGTACCATTCGTTTCCAACCCATCTAAAGGTCATTTCACCAAGGTTTGGGAGGATTTCATGTCCAGATCTCTGTCCTTGCTACGGGACTTGTCCTTATTTGTATTATCAGGATCCGCACACATTCTTCATATATCATAAAGGCAATATGAGGGCAAGATTGGTTTGGTTGTAATAGCTGAGAATACAGATTTAAATCTACACTTTCTGAATCTATTGTTTATGAATACTCATGGTTGTTCTATATATTTACAGATCAGCTGAATCTACTGTATATGAATACTGATGGTTGTTCTATGTTATTACAGATCAGCTGGGTCTACTGTATGATGGTTCTATGTATTTACAGATCAGCTGGAATTACTGTTTATGAATACCGATGATAGTTCTATAATACAGATCAGCTGAATCTACTGTATATGAATACTTATGATTGTTCTATATATTTACAGATCAGCTGGAGTGTAGATGCTGGAGTACCTAATCACCTGCTTTGCCCAGACGATGATCCATAGATCAGGAAGGTGAGTGCAATCAGTCCAATACTGCTCTCCCCCAGTGCCTTTGATGTTTGGTAGGGGCTGAGTTTAATTTGTTTTAGACGAAATAACTATTGATTGGTAGGATTTTATTTCTGGTGTATTGTTGGTCTGCTACTAAGCGGGTGTTGTCTATAGACTAGAGGTTTTCATTTCTTTTGATGAATTTGATTTTGATGAATTTGATTTGAGTTCAATTTTAAAATATTAATATTTTCATGAAGCTCAATAGCTAGCTTGATGTCTTTTTGGGGTTCTAGGAGAATTGCCACCCGGTAAAAAGCCACCCGGCCACAAAGCCACCCGGTAAAAAGCCACTCGGTAAAAAGCCACCCGGGAAATAGCCACCCGGGAAAATGCCACCTGGAAAAGAGCCATCTGGTAAAGAGCCACCCTAGGTAAAAAGCCACCGTAGTAAAAAGCCACCCATAGACATGTTGAGAAATGGCAAGAATGTAAAAATTGCATAAAAGAAATCTCTGCCTACACCAATGCACACATTTAAATAATTTAGGTATTTTCATATGCTTATTATTAATTAAATCATTTATTTGTGTTTTATAAAATCCTACTGAAGCCCAGCCTAGTTTTAAGATATATATTCTGAATCAATATATCAGGTAATACCACAAGGACATTCATAGAGAGTTTGGTAGGGTATGGAGATCGATGCTTGGCAAATATATGTAGAAATATGACCAGAAATTCCATAAATCAAAAGTCTTACAGAACATATAAAATGGCATATATATCATATATGAGTTAGCACTAGACTCAACTAAATGTATCATGGGAGATTATAGAAGACAAGGATGAAAATGAAAACTGAAATAGAAGGACTGCATCCCAAGCTATGTATCGTTTATACCAAGCGATCCGCTTTATTTCACATCAATTCATCTTTTTCCTCCCCACCCTGCTATCATAAAGACCTAGGCCAAAGTTTAAAAATGCAGTGTTGACAAAAATTACCACGCAAAGCCCCGCTCTGACACACACACTAAAAAAAGTATAATGATAAAATAAAGTATCTATTTGACTCGAATATTATATACCCCTGGTTTAATTTAAGAGTTTTGGATATAGTTTCAACACGATTTTAAGAGAAATATTTATTATTATAATTATTGATTTATTCAGATTCCGTTCATTATATATTAATATTACAGGTAGATTCGGCATAGGGTGTACATACAAATAGGAGCATAGACAAAGGGTGGTGGGGCAGTTGGATTTCTATTGTTTTACTGTCTCATTGGAATCACTGTGTCTGGTGTGTCTTTGTGTCTTCCCGCTGAGTTGCTATTGTCTTATTAATTAAGGTGATGTTAACGTGAGATTATTGTTTAGGTTATTGTTGTTGTAATAGTGTTGGGATTATGTTGCGGATGGGGAATGATATGAGATGGGAGTAAAAATATGAGTAAAAATATGAAAAACCTTCAAAGGTTGAACATAACATATTGTTGTAATAGTACAAGTGTTTAAAGGAAGGTTTCTTTAATCAGTTTTTTGAAAGCTGTGAGTTCTGAGTTTGTCTGATATTGGGTGGTAGGTTCTTCCAGATACCAGCCCCATGGTAGAGAAAAGATCACTAATTACTATTGTCTCAATATTATGTACCTTAAGCTGAGCCCTATTAACTATGAACATGCTTTTGGTCTTCTTCATGAGTTTGTTGAAATTGTTCCAGTTAATAATCTTTTTACAATCTGTTAGTGGATTCTATCAACTTGTGATAGGACTTTTCGACATTAAGCAAGACAGTAGCATCAGCATATGGTTTGATATCTCCAAGGTTGTTAACATCATTTATGAATAAAATAAACAGTAATTTACTAACAACGATTGCAATATGAGGTACAAATAATTGTTCTATTGTCATAAGTCTTTAGGAGAGACACGAAAATATGTTAGGGTATTTAATACAATTTAAATTTTGGAAAAGGCTCAAATATAATTTTAGTAACGAGCATATGTATTAGGAGATCGTTTCAGACATCATAAGTATTAGGAGATCATTTTAGACATTATTTTGGCGAATCTTAAATAGGCACCAGGATAAGCATACATATTCAATACATTCAGGTACAATATCATATCACCGAAGGGTGGATTATTATTTTCGGTTCTGGATAGCTGACAACTTCCACACCAGAATACATTCAGATTGCCCATATATATTAATTGATGTCGAATGAGCGCTCCCCAGCTGAAAAAGGGTGGATTGGGTGGGTTTTTACCTAGGTGGGTTTTTACCTAGGTGGCTTTTAACCGGGTGGGTTTTGCACCTGGGTGGCTCTTTACTGGGTGGCTTTTTACTGGGTGGCACTTTACTGGGTGGCACTTTACCGGTGGCTTTTTACCGGGTGGCTTTTTACCGGGTGGCAATTCGCCTGACACCGTTATGGTCATATACTAATGAAAAGTGATTTTAAATTTACACAATACCCTTTCACATTCACCATGCAAATGCCATATGAATAAATAAGTTGCTATCTCTCACAACTATTCATTTAATGCCTGTATTAATGATCAAACTGCATGTGAAGGCAGGTGGTACTTGGACAAACAATAACCACGATGATGCTAATACCAATAAACAAGCCAATATGATAACCGATAATAACTGTTGTTGTTGGGGAAGAAATCCTAACTTAATAGGGGGTTTGCATGTCTCACTGCGCATGTCTGTTGCAGTGCATCCTGGATTGGATTCTGTTGAAACATACAAATATTTGACAACATTTCTATCGAAAATTGCTAGAAAGTTTTCTCGAATACCTTAGCTTCTATAAATGATTTACAAAAATTAGAACATTAGGCATTAGAACATTAATAAATAGTCCACGCTGAACATGACATGACTTCTATAAGCTTTACACTGTACCATTACTCCCATAATGCCATATTTATTAGGATTCAAAATGGCGGCTATGCAACTCCCCTATTAGATCCGCCCCACTTATTGAACTTATCATTGTTGTGTGCACGCACCTGCCTTCATCATTATAAGATCCAATCAGACATCTTAGATACCGAGGAACCATTAATAACCTTTCCTCGGGTTCACTAACTGGGACGTCTGGAGCACCTTCCTTAAGTGGGTCAGATTTTCAGAAAATGTACAATTCACCTTCACCAATTCTCTCAAATAACCCAAATTTCAGACGAAAATAAAGTTCAAAATACAGTTCAACCTAGCCAAACATATTACTAGAATCAATGCAATGTCGAATATACTCGAATTTACCTAGTATTGACGAAATCGCAGCCTAATTTTGCAGAATTTACTAAATTTGTACAGCTGCCAATTGTACATTTTCTGAAAATCTGACCCAAGTATCTTGAGTCACCCAGGACCTTCTTAAGGGTGGCCATGATTATGTCACATGTAGATTCATTCATAGCCTCAATCAGGGCCATATGACTGCTTTCTTCTTTCTAGAGATTGAGCTGGGGAATGTTATTGGATTATAATGGCTGAATTATCTGCTGATATGTACATTTATTGCTATGCCTTTGCTGTGCAACCTCCATGATGTGTTAGAAATATACCACTGGGATTTGATGAAAAAGCTTTTCACAGAAGGATCTGTAAACCCTACTAATAATAAGATAAATCAATAACATTTTAGAAATAGAATATCAGGCAACACATGAAAACAATCACGTTGTATTGTGTTGTCAATGATGTAATTAATTATATTGTTTATTACATACGTACATGATTTTAACGACGTGATACTGGGATGCCTTCTGATAAGGTGTATGGCATACTAATGCCATACAGGTTGTCATGGAAGCATGTGACACAGATAACGTAATTTGGTTGGTTCATGACGTTGCGCCGATATGTAGCGATGCCTTGCTTGTATCAAACGTTTTCAGACATCGTTCCGATAGTTCGACAAGAAAACAGTACTAAACAGGTAAAGACAACAAATGAACTGATAAATCAGTATGTCACTAATACCTAATTGCACTCTATACGGTTTGTAATTGATCTTGACCTCTCCTCTCTGTCCATTTCTAGAACACAGTCTAGGCCCAAAGACAAGAGAATCCCTTCAAACAGAGGGAACGCCTCTTGCCTCAAACCACAAAGTGCCATTGTAATTCCATTAAGACAGCAAAATATTATTATAATCCAATTAGAACCCCTAGTCCCAGGTCAGGAAAGCAATTAGCGAAGTAGGCGGCCAATCACTGATATACCATTCTTATCTAGTCTGAGGCTTCGGGCGTGGACTGAACAAATACATTCTATAATACCGTCAGAATATCAGAAACAATCCAGACATTTGCTTAGCCTTCAAAATTCAATAGTAATATGCAGCTATCAGAAGCAAAAAATGATTTTCAATTTAATTGAATAAAATGAACAAATTTATTCCAGTCCTTACAAGCATTCGTTTGAAATTGAAGAAGTAGTTTGTTTGGGACATCGCAACATTTGTCCTTTAATGTTCTTACCTCAATGAAATCAGATTTTAATCTTAAGAACGAAGCAGACGACATTTTTAACAGATTGGCTGTGGCAGGTGGACTTGTTTTTGGAAGGTTTCAATATAGTAATGGATGTTTTCCGTAAGTCAATCCGCACACAAACAGTGTTCTTTCTTTTTTCCTGTCAGAGATGTTGGATAGAACAGATGCTGTGTGGATATTATGACACTTGAATACGTTTAAAAACATGTTTATGTAATTAACTGAAATGAGTCATTCTTTTTACACATTTCTCCACTCATTGAAATCTTCCTGATTTTCTGGAAACGTCATTTCCGCTGGTTAATTAAAACGCTTAAGGTAGTGCTAAATATACAGGACATACATTCACGTTATATGTATAATCAATACATGTTCATACAAATTATCCAGCGTTTATTATGCGTTGGTACCTGATATAAATATGTGTTGTTCTTATCCTTACTCATGCTACACTGCAATGCCAACACGTGTACTCATCCATGTCTTGTAAGACGTGTTTCTAGTCGCGTTCTGCTTATTCTATGTAGACTTCCCATCATGCCCCTAGCTTCCCATACACGGCGCATGCGCTAAGAGCCACTTTAACTTCATGCCACTCCTAATCGATTGGAATCCCGCCTAGAGAATTCTCCCATGTCTGAAGGGCGATTAGATCGTCAGACGATATGTATTTTCCCGCCAAAATCAGACCACGTGATGTCATGTGACGGTACGTGACAGTCAGCTGATGTAACAACTCCTCCTGGTGGAGTGTTAAACACATTACTGTCTCGCGCAATAACGTCGAATCTCGCGCTGCCCTAGGGAGTTTCCTGTGAGATCTGGAGGCAAACCACATTTAATCTCGTCAGTTCTCGTGCTTGGCGGGTTTTCCCGAGTGTTTGTCCGGGTAATGACCCGGGGCCTTTTCGGGACTGACATCTATTTAGCGTAGTCATGGAGAGTGAGAGGTAGGAGTGGGAAAGATGAGGGGAAAAAACTGTAAGAGGATAAAATGTATGAATGAATAGCAAAGAGAGAAGTTGAAAGAGGACCTATGACTTGGACTGGGAAAAGACGGTCAGTCTCAGAGAATGTCCAATGCCAGCTTGCAGGATATGACCCATAGATGGGTCAGATTTTCAGAAAATGCACAATTGACAGCTGTACACATTTAGTAAATTCTGCTAAATTAGGCTGCAATTTGGTCAATACTAGTTAAATTCGAGAATATTCGGCATTGCATTGATTCTAGCAATCTGTTTGGCTAGGTTGAACTGTATTTTGAACTTTATTTTCGTCTGAAATTTGGGTTATTTTAGGAGATTGGCAAAGTTGAATTGTACATTTTCTGCACATCTGTCCTAGATAGGGTGCAACTGACAGATAGAGGGGCATGTTACCGACTGATCATATTTGCATATATATATGAGGTTAACCTTAAATCAATATCATCTCATGAATCTAAGAATATGTGCCTGTATACAAAGTTTTGATTTGCGCTACCTACTCTATTGGCTACGTATAATATATAGTAGAAGATATACATTTTACTGAACTTTCGTCTACATCTGGGATATTACAGAGATGCTATACAGTGAAGTTATAACCTAAAGTTTCCAGGACATTAGTTTACATTCTAACAAACTATAAGGACAAGCAGATTAGATACCTTCCTCCAATGTCTTATTGTATGCACTACATACAGGTCTTGCATCCTTGCCACCGTCGCATTTCCCTTTAGAGTTGTCAAATGGGTCAGTAGTGTTGGTCTGTCACAGCTATACCACTTAATGGTCGGATGTTCAGAAAATGCCCAATCTACAGTTCTACACATCTCTCAAAGTTTATTGAATTACAGTGAAAAATGGTTAATACTGAGTATTCTGTATTGAATTCGTTCAATAAATCTGTCTGGTGTATTGAACTGTATTTTAGACCTGGTGTTTCTCTTAAATTTGGGTTTTTTGAGACGATCGGTGAAGGCCAATTGTAAATTTTGTGAGGATTTCACCCTTAAGACCATATTTGGGACGATTTTAGCTATAATTGCCCGCTGAATCTAGGTCGTACAGTCCTATAACAGTATTCTTCACCTACATAGTACTATCTGGGTCAGATTTTCAGAAAATGTATAATTGGCTTTCAGCTATCTTCTCAAATAACCACTCTATGTATAAGTATCAGTGTTCTACCAGAGCACATGTTTATTGCGGCTAATATGTGGTTTAATAGTGTGTTAATTTTTGCATGTGTGTAATATGCAAGTGTAATCAATTGGGTGACGTCATCAACGACTGCAATATTAACCAATCACAGACAAGCATTCTCCGCTGTGACTCAGGAAATGGCTGTTGAAAACTGCTTCTGCCAGAATGATACAAATGTAAAAATGGCTATTTTCTCATTATTTCCAAGAAAGAACTGTACTTGAGGTTCAGAACTACTCATGTGATTCAATGGGTCTTGTTTTTATTCGATTTTGTCTCCAACGCGTGGCCCATGTCCGCTTGTTGGATACAAAATAAACTGTAAACTCGAGCCATTGAATCACACTTGTAGTCCTATCCTCTCATTCAGTTCTATCTCATTATCAATTATTATAAAGAATCTATATTATACAAATCATCTGACAAGCTCAATGTGTTATTATATTTGGATTAAGAATGCACTACAGACAGCGACCACAATGCCCGCCGACGTAAAAAAGCCAGTGGAATCAATCCTAAAACACCTCCCCACTTACAGATCTCAGCTTCCTCATTTCCAATGTTAAGCCTTCAGTTTTAAGGCTAAACCCTATACTATAGCCAGACTTATAGCATACCTACACACGAGGTCAACCAACCTGATGGAAAAACTCCATAAATATATTTCCACATTTGCTTGCCTGACCACAGGCTGTGGTCTACAGTGCCAGACTGCCTACCCCTCCCTCCCTATCTGTCCCCTCTACCTCTGCCCATGCCTATTAGACCAGCTATAACCCACACTGACCCGTGGCTAATATATCATATCCCTTTCATAGGCTAGCAACATACTAGTGAGAGGGTGTGGAAAGGTTTTGAAATGTGATTCCTGATGTAGAGTCACAGGATTCAGATAGTCTGCTGGTGTTGCCTTCACTGATTAGAAAAGTGGAGGAGTTGTTTTGTGTGTGGAACAAGAATTAGTTGCAGTTAATCTATATAATCTATTACTGTTTTGCAGTTTTAAAGTATTCCAGACGCGTGCCAGCTTATTCAATTAATTTTCTTACCACTAGGGAAGTTAGTAAAGATATAAAAGTCCAAATTTGTACATGATCAACTATATGTACTCAAACATTATGAGGATGAAGTTTCAGAAGCCAATTTCTAGTTCACTTCTTTGAGTCAAAGTTCATTCACATGAACCTACCAGACACGATTCACGAGATGACCTTTCTGTACCGCGGTCACAATTTACATCAAATATATATCCAATATTTAATGGGCTTATTCCACCCCTGAAGCCTGAGGTCATGGTTTGATTTCACTTTGCTGAACAAGAGCAACAAGCGTGAGGTTTTTATGAAGTGTGGTAGATGAGGTTGATAAAGTCTGGTAATATCGCCCATGAATATATTCCTCTAACGGTGGATGAAGGTGTTAATCTTATACTGCAAATAGGGGATTTGCTTAGCCGCAATTTTGAATCTAGATTTGCCTGGAATTATGGGACTTATGGTACAGTGTATAAAACATGTCATGTTCATCATATCAATGTTCAAATGTCAATATCCATGTGTTATGTATGTTTCCATTGCACAAGTCTCCATCTTTCCCATCATGCATTTGGTTTTTATAGATGATTTATACAATCCATGCTATTGGTGAAAACATTCTTGCACTTCTCCGATAAAGATGTTTCTAAATATTTGTATGTATGTCAGATTTGAACTGAATATATCCCAGCATGCACTGTAGCAGACATGCGCAGTGGCAAATACAAATCCCCTATTCCTTGAATGGAGTACGTTATAATGGAACATGAAATCTTAACTGGGAATCGGTGGATTTGATAACATGAGATCACGGCTGGGTAGGCAAGGTAAATGTCTTTGAGTGAGAAAAGAGCTTTCTGCTGCATTCATTTTTCTCTCAGAATCTATGTATATATATGAAAGTGAAACTAAAGCTCTAACTTTCAGAGGATAAGTGTTTATTCTTTTCTAAACGATGACGACTGTGGTATTGTCCACTGTTAAAAAATAATAATGTAATAAACGGAAGGCTTGCAAACCTCCCTTAGCTGGAGTCATGCCCTCGGAAAGCGACAAGTTCGGAAATAAAAGTATCTTAATCTTAAAAAAACAAAATATCTTAATTTTGAGATTAACATTAGCATAATGATGTATAAGATCAAATAGATTTAGATATAATGTAAACATAGGAATAAGCTTAACTACCTCCATCTGTATTCTAGCCATGCAGATGTATTGTTGGCTAGTTCTGGCAGCCAATTCATCATACTGGCAAATGTAGGGATGTTAGCTGTCATTAAGAGTAGGTACTCTATCAACAGGACCTGTGCGCCGCTGTCAAACATTATTAAGAGAATGAATATAACACTTTAGTTAGTACTGTCTCTCTTTGTATCACACTTCCACACAATACAATTTTGTTTCAATCTTGTACTGAAGTGAGGTGCTCATCGATGAAATATCGATAAAAGAATTTAATTGTATATATAGTTCCATCCACAAACAAATGTTCCAAAGGTATGTAAACCCGACAATATTATATAAACTATGTCGGTAAAATGAAACAAATTAATAAAAATTATATCTATGAACAGTCTAGTAATAACGATCCTATGTACATTATCGAATATGAACCTTTTTTCCCTTGAGTCTGTGAGAATATCCATGTTAAACATCGAAACCAGCTCAATAAAATTTCTTTTAAAAAAAATAACTGCAGTTTAATTGGGATACCAGCTGCAACTATGTGTAGTTGCTGTTCAATCCCAAATTAGCAAAAATATTAAGTTAAAACCATCCTCGGTATATAGATTATATGAAGTTATAGAGACAGTGTTATTGTACTATCAGGAATCCTCATTTATAAGCAAGTACTAAGGCATTCATATATATGATTTAAACTGGATGCGATTCTTAAAGTCACGGATTTTCTTTATACATCATCAGTGGGGATTATGCAATGGCGATAACATGAAATTATTAAGAGAATGAGTAAAACTGTATACTAATATTGATGTACAAAATATTACACGATTCTTGCAAGTAGCAAGAACGAAACTTGTGAAAGTCCGTTTTCTATAAGGTCTGTTTTTAAAAGATCAAGTACGAATATGTGCTCATACATATCCTAAATGTCATCAACTGCTATTCACAGTCAGTTTCTTTGATTCCATAAGTGCATGGTTACACTATGCCTTTACATTCAACTGCAATCTTGTACTTTTTAGCCGTTAAACCTAGAATACAATAGTACATAACTTGAATGCACTTAGACTGTACATTACTAAGTGCATAACATCCACTCACTCACTCACCACTCACTCACTCACTCACCATTAGCTGGAGTCGCTCACTCAGTGTCAACCAGTCACTTAGAGGCGGAACCAATCAGAGACAAATGCCTCTCAAGTCTCTGCCAGTAAATGCTGCCAGCTCGTATTGAAAAAAGCCCTTCCTCCGACTATTAGTCTTCTTGGGAGGCATAGAAGAAGGGAGGTGAGGGACAGGGCATATAGGAGCCTGTATAGATGGAGGAGTTTACCTTGTTGGTTTTGTTGCAGGTCTTCATAAAAGCCCACATCTATGATGTGTTACATGATTTTCCAAAGTGATTTATTGTTTTTATTTTTTTTTAAAACAACCTCATTCAATATGTCAACAAACTTGCTTCCTCTGGGTCGATAACACTCAAAAATACTTCGAATCCCTTTTCTTTCCTTTATGTGAAACATTTATATTCGAAGATCACACGAGTTTCATATTACACTTCCTACATGTTCATGTGGATTTGTATAGGGTAAGAAACATGATAACAAATTGAAAGTTAGAGGATTTTATCTTAATATACTGCTTAGATCAGCATGGAGCTTTCTCCAGGCCTCTTTCCATTCACTGGAAGTATTTGACACTTTGTTTTTGATATAAAATTGTTCTACATCTACTGTCTAATTCAGCTATAACATGTTCAAAAATCAGTTCACCTTTGAAAAAACAAGATCTCTGTGTTGGAATATTTTCTCCTCTGGTGCTCGAACCCACATGTGTCTATGTACCAAATTCCAAACTAGTGCCTCAAATATATTCTTGTGTTTCAAACGTCCTCCTAATGAGTATATTTAGCTTCTTTACTAGTAATTGATCACCCAGAAACATTGCAGACTTGCCTTTCAGAAATAAAAAAATCAGACTTACAATACAGAAATATCTATTAGATGTCCTACTGTTTATTACAATTAGAATCCGCATCATCTTTCTTCAAATATTATGACATATATGTCTCAAAATCCAGTTTTTGCGACTTGCAAGTAATTTTGCTGTAACACATCATATTCATATTACGGTAATCCATAATGACAGAATTGACTTTAGCCTGCTAGTGCTGTGGATATTACTTACGTTTGTTTGATTACTTGCTTACTTGGGGAAGTTGATATTTTGGAGATTAGCTTTTGTAACACATGCATGCAAACCTGATCACCTTAGTGAAGGTCAAACTATACAGAATATATACTCGAGATATTTCTTTCTTATTTTGTGAAGTTTTATTGACCACCTCACCTTGACGATTGTAATAATTTAAAGAGATAACATATGTTATGCATCAGGATTGATACATACACTGTGCTTATTGACAAATCTAGGTCTGGAAATTTCATTCATGACAGTGAACAAGCTCTCAGACTCTGGTGGGTTTCTAACAAGTATAAAGCCAGTGCCAGACATAACTTTCTTCAAAATCTCAACTGTTAATGGGTACAGATCACAGATTAGCAGTGATGCTACCCGTCTGCTGCAATGTATTGTGCTACACTCATTCACAAAGGCAGACAATCGCTTGTTTTCTTTTAGACCCTGCCCACACCCAGCCGATTTGCCTCCCGATTGCCCCCCGATGTGGGTTTCCTGATGAATCCTATGATCTCATTTCAAATCCTGGTTTATGTTTTTGAAATAACATAAACCAGGACTGGAAATGAAATACTAGGATTCATCGGAAGACCCAATTCGGGGGGCAATCGGGAGGCAAATCAGCTGTGTGTGGGCAGGGTTTTAGTCGTACAATTTTGGGTAGGCCTGTATCAATAGCCAGCTTCGCAGGGCAAGAACCTACCACTGACACAACAGATGATGAATCAGTTTAGGGTGATAAATGACAACTGTCTACCATTTACAACTTACCGAATCCCATTAGGTGAGAGAGCTATATGTGGTGTATTACAAGAAAATGAGTCACAAGTCACAAAAATGGATTTTGAGACATTATCATATTTGACAAGATGGGATCAAGCCGATTCCAATGATAGTAAACAGTGGGACATCTAATACGTATTTCTATATTTTAAAACTGATATTTTTAACTTTGAAAAAAGAGCTAGCAAAATTTGTTGATGGACATTTACTAGTAAAGTAACCAAATATACTAATATGACCTTAGAAATGCATACTGAACCGGTATAAAGTAGCTAAACATACTCTATAGGAGTACCTTAGGAATGCATGCATATAGTTCAAACACAGTCTTGAAGTTTTGTAAATGAATTCATCTGAATTGAAAGGGTAGCCTACATATCCCAAAAATAAACTCATTCCAACTAAAAAATCCTGTGGATGAAATACTTTGAAAAAAATAACAATTTTGGGACTTGTGACTCATTTTCCTGAAACACATCACATAATAGGAGATTGTTTTCTGGAACTGCGTAATTCATGAGTAGCGCATAGTATGTGTGTCCATCCAATGTACCTATTTACTGACCCTGGTTAAACATCCATCTAAATCCTCTTGGTCAGGAGAGAAGACCAGCTCTCTCCTATTATTCCTATATGTATACAAACTATCTCTGTCTCTGCCCCTCCCCATGAGCTTTAACGACTTTACTATTGGTCCTTACTCTCCTCTCGTTTACCAGCTTCCCACCAGAGGTCGTCTCTACCAGTCCTCCATGGTGTGAGGGTCACATGGGGTCATGTGATGTATCACATGACTTCTGCCAGGTCAGGTGACCTTCTAGAAGTTCAATATTAGCTCCCCCTGGTGTTGGTGTTAGAGAGATAGTGTGGATTGAGATGGCCGTGTGGTTTTTGTAGTGTAACCATGAGTAGGGGATGTAGGGGGAAGTCCCTTGTGGCAAGTTAGAACCTTCTTTGTCTTTTATTATAAATCGTTAGCCGGAACTTTGTTTCCAAAGTTATAATCCATGAACAATAAAATTTGTGAATTATGCCTTTATGATCTTTTCCGCCTTGTTTCTGACACAATAAAATGTTGCTTCGGTGTCTAAACTTCATATCTGTAAGTCCTAGAGTCAATTTATGTCTTACTGAACTGACAATCTGCAATGTCAAAATATAATCCATTAAGTAGAACAAATTTCGAACTGATGATCTGCTTTCTGAAATAATCTGAATCTGGTGGGCGATAATAAGTGAAAGAGTTTGGTGGATCTGCAAATCAAATCGCAAATTCCCTGAAATAACTGTATTTAGGATTTTATAAATACTTCCCTAATGATATTTCTACAAGAAATTAATTACAAAACCTGGAATTTCCAAAATTGCAATTTTTATTATTTTTTATTTTTCACTGAGTATAGTAACATACACTTTTTCCCTGTAGAGTGCAGACGTACAGTTCTTGGCTTCAAAGGAATTATGTTTGTATTTCAAGGTTACATTATTTCATTCTGTCTACATTAAAATTGTGTGTGTTCGGTAGTAAGTAGTTACAACTTTTTTTAATGTTTATAAGGCATGAAAATGTCCATGATGGACCATGCGTCTTTTTTCTTGTAATATCTGTATTAAATATCTTATTAGCCTGAAATGTAATTTTTAAATAAAAGGACTTGGTCCATTACTACAGTGTAGAATAGATAGGTTTGGGGATGCAGTGGAGACGAGTATTTCTTTTTAAAGATTATGTTTATTTATTTTTATTTCATGATTTTATTTACACTGGGTCACTGAGTCCCATATCAGGGTTTTTTTACTCGCCCCAGATTAATAACATATTCACAAAAAGTCGCAAAAATGGATTTTGAGATATCATCATACATATTTGAAAAGATGAGATCCAGCGGATTCCAATGATAGTAAACATTACGACATTTAACAAGTGTTTCTATACGTTGATATCATTATTTTTCTAAGAAAATGTTTGCAATATTTCTGCGTGGACCATTACTGATAAAGTAGCTAACTATACTCTACCCTTAGAAATGCAAAGATATATTGTATACACTGTTCAAATTTGATATATTTATCCATACTACCTACAGCAATACATACCCCAATAATGTGAATAAAAGACATTGAAAGATACATTTTGTGACTTGTGACTCAATTATCTGAAACACATAACATATTGATTCACTGCAATGTCATCTATAGAAAGGGAGTTTAACCTTCTACATACATTAAGGTCGATGTAGAGCTCACTCCTAACATACAAATATGTTGAGACATTTTTATGAAAAAAGCAATGATCTTTTCACAAGATCATAGCTTGTGCAAATGATTCATACAAGCACTAAACACATGCACGGTGGAAAATGATCTTGCTTATCTTGAAGTCTGGTTTATTGAAACACGCACGGCTATTGACATGGTATTAGCAGATGCATTTCCCAAAATAAAGACTCAAGAAAACTCAAAGAGGAGTCCCGAATTTTACAAGATAACTGTTAAATTTTCCATGCATTTACCCTGACATACAACTCCCATAATTCCATGCGGATCAATATTCAAGATGGCGGACATGCAGGTCCTCTATTTGTCTCTTGTTTTATTCTTTTGGGGCTAATCTTCTTAATTATCTGAATTAAACAGACTAACTGTTCAGAATCCTTTAGAAGTTCCTTTACTGGGACTATTGCTACTATTACTTCCCTTCAGGATTAAATTGTACCCGACATCTGAGATGTGGTGAAGAAACCTGTCCTCCAATGGCAATCACTCTTATAAAGGATCTACCTCTAGTCTGACACTCATTGTAAGCTGAGATCTGGTTGGACAGATAGGATTCTGTAACGAGGCCCCTGGGATTCTTATCACGGCAGAGAATGATGGGAAGGAGCATCAGAGTATCATGAGAAGGTTGTTTGTTTGGGGGTTCTCATGAAGAAGGCTGTTTGTTCTTCAACTTGTCAAGTTTTAACCAAATGTTGAGCAAATATTCTCGGTTTAGTTTACCTTAAACCACTGTATGGTGCTACCTCAGAATCTCTCTACTAAAACTTCATTGTCAGCTATTTCAACATAAAATATTGTAACAAATTCACTCATATTATGACTTATAGGACTGGATTTATCAATATTCCGCTGCGACTACTATGTCTACACAGGGATTTGAAGTGGAATCGGCCGTGAGAAAACGGCCACCCGTGAGCGATGATAAGGGAAAGAGTTTGGCGGGTCTCTGAAATACAACAAAGATGCATTTCCAATTCCGATTAGGTACAACTAAAGAGGAAGCTTGAAGAAAATTACAATTCCCAGGAAGAGGGTCGTGATAATGAGACCAAGGAATGGGTATCATATCTTAAATACTAAACCAACACTTTGCCAAACTGTTTAGCATATATATATCAGATGCACTTTTCCATTGGTTATATCAATTAAACCATAAAATCCCATCACACCCAAGTCAGGATGTATTGAGATTCTAGAGGCGATCTAGATGTAAGACCATGGGCGATGAGAATGTGCAGGTACCTTGTCATTTGCTTCTATATCATAAGACAGGCCAATCATGAGGTCGGCAAGGTTCTGTAATATACTGGGGTGTATAAATGTCCTCCTTTACCTCGGCAAGTAAATGATCCATGATCACTCAGTATGAGATTTGGTATCCTGGGTTAATATCTACTGTGGGAGGTCGTTTCCAGGGGTTGTGTAGGCGGCCCTGTTTACCAGTGTTAAGGGTGGTCTGCACTGGCTGCAGTAAGCTCTGCTCTAACCTTATAAATGGTTTAGTAGTTGGTTTTTCACTGATTCCAGGGGTAGTCTACTAACATCCATACATATATTGGTGTTTGATGATTAGCAACCCAAACTGGTCTTATTAACCATGGGTTGGTCGCCTTACCGAGATAGTCCTCATGCAATACAAAAATACATCCACAAGGCAGATATGCTTTATTTTTATATTGACTGTTAAATTGTATTTGACTGACTATGTAAATACAACAAAGTAAAAATGCAGGACTCAGAGCAGCAAAATGATAATAAGAACATCTATGCTCCCACACGTTGTATACTTACTAAAGTGGAAAATAAAAGAGTAGCATCAATTGTTATAAGTAGGAAAAATGTCTGCCATAGCTACAAGCTTGTGGGTCAGATCGCCAGAAAATGTACAATTCGCCTTCACCAATCCTCTCAAATAACCCACATTTAAGATAAAACTAAGCTTCAAAATGTAATTTAACATAACAGAACTGATACTTTAAATTTATGTGACACCAAATATACTCAGATATACCCAGTATTCATAATTGTTCAGCCTAATTTAGCAGAATTTCTGAACATCTGACCCATGTATTTGATAATAGCCTGAGGGGACCATAGACCCTCTCACCTCCACTGGAGGAGAAACAAGCATTGTAGACCCTTGAGGGGAGGTAATCCCGGGGATTATAGAGATTAGCCCTGCCCGGAGGAGGGGTAGAGCCTAATAAGGGTACTTAACCTGTGACAACGACTACCATGGATGTAAGGGATGAGGCTGTTACATGCTTCAGTCCTCCTCCCTCTGGGATAGGTAAACTGGCACTGGCAGGTATGTTACATAATTTTTGTGACTTTTCTTTCTGAATTTGTCAGTGAAGTGCCTGGAATAATGTGGCTATGAAGTAGGCACAAATTAGAAACGATGGGATGAGAATAGTCGTAAATGGGTAAAATCGACAGAAAATGTACAATTCCCATTCACCAATCCTCTCAAATAACCCAAATTTCAGACGAAAATAAAATTTAAAATAGAGTTAAACCTAACCAAACATATTGCTAGAATCAATTCAATGCTGAATATACTCGAATTGACCTGGTATTGACCAAATTGCAGCCTAATTTAGCAGAATTTACTAAATGTGTACAGCTGTCAATTGTACATTTTCTCAAAATCTGACGCAAATATTGGGACTCTAACAAGTACATGTTCTTTAATATTCCTTATATATGGAAAAGAAATTAGCAACACTTTTGGATGGCCAGTCCCTAGTAAAGTTGTTAAATATACTCCCCAGGGTAACCTCAGATATGCAAAGATATATTCCATACACCGTATAACACTTATAATAAGATTGTTGATATTACATAAAGGCTTCAGAGAAATATAAACAAACTTCATTTTGAAGGGCAAAAATAATTATTCAATAATAATACATGGAATCTCAATTACCAAAGCCAACAACATGGGATATACTACATAATTATAATTATATTCCAAGCGACCTTGTATTACACCTTCTTACTAGATAAATCAAACCTTTTATTTAGATGATATCTCCCTCACAGCCTTGGCAATATCCCGTAATGAACTAGAGCTTTAATGAGCTAGCTTAATTAAGTGAGATTCACCAAAGAACATGATGCGCATTTGTAAGGGCTTCACTTCCAATAATCAATACTTCCATATCTCTATGAATAATAAGAACCAACTGTACATAATTGGTTTATCTTTGAATGAGACCTGTTCTTAGATTGGACAACTTTTTCAGAAAATCAATAGGTAAAGAGACACAAGCTGATTAGAGTGGTACACTGGTGGAGAACCTGTATGAAAAACACCCTGAGAGGCAGTGGATGCTTCTTCTGTGCACCATCCATCTTTTTCTTGCTCTATTTGTCATACAAATATCTTACATAGAGGGTTTTATGCTGGTAGGCTGCTGGTAGGTTTGTTTTTTGTCAAACTGAGTGGAGTATGAGACATACCCTCCACCATTGTAATAAGCCTCCGTAACTCCTCCTTGAGATGGCTCGCCTCCAGGTCTATAGATCCCCGCAGCTTATGAGGGCAAAACCAGTAATTTTTGGGTAGGGTAGAAGGTATTGATACAAATCTTTTGTTTATCAATCACACACTTTTCTTTTTCGTAATTCATTCAAATGTGTTATTTGTCAAAAACAGAGAATTCTTGGGTAGTGTCTGGTGGTAATAATATACTTTTAGATGTCTTCGTTGAGTGAGGAGTTTAAAAAAAGATTATGTGCGATGTGTATATAGCGGGTAAATACAACCCTACCTTAGGAAAAGCCTTTAAGGAATGGAATCTTTTGTATCATTAACCATAAAGGTTGTAGACACATGGTCGAATGTTTTAATATTGTCGCATAAAAAGCGATTTCTTTTTATTTTATGGGGTGAGAACCGCTTAAACTTTATTATTATCCTTGTCAATATTGTTTATTCAAGTCAAGTGTTAACGTCGGTTTATTCAACGACAAGAAAAAGGTTTTACTATTGTTACAATTGTTATTTCTATAAATTTATGTTTAAAATTTAGAATTTGCAAAACAAAACAAAAACGATTTATTGGCTAGGGTAGTAGCAATCTATCCAAATCTTTCTATTTTTCGATAATACACTTTTATTTTCCTAATACATTTGTTCCAGAGAGGCACATTTGATGGCGAATAGTTATCTGACACAGGTAAAATACTCAAATATAAGACTCAAATACCATCGAAAACAATATCAAAACCTGATACAAATATATTAGCCAGAAACTGATAAATAAACCAAATCTTATCCATATCTTTTAACAATCTAAGGACAAGCGAATATCTAAGGACAAATAGCAAAATAGCTTTATAAGCTGCCATACCATGTTACATCCAGCTATAGCATGGTTCTTCCTATGATACATAGCAGGGCTGCTTGTAGAGCTAGAGGCCGGAGTGTCATCCAAGCAGGATTAATCTCTTTTTAAGCCAGCTATGAAAATCAATTAGAGGCGAGGAGGCCTGCGACATGTATTAACAAGTATCCTCCTGCGATGGGTGGGTGGGCGAGGGGCGGGTGGGAGGGGGGAGGAGGATGATACCACTCGGCTCTATGATAGTAATGTACATAATTATATTTGCTGTCCTCCTCCCACCAGCGCTTACTCAGATCATCAGGCTAGAGTATTATATACATAATGATATCCATAGAAGATATTTTCAGAAAATGTACAATTGGCAGCTCTACACATTTAGTAAATTCTGTTAAATGTGGCTGCAATTTGGTCAATAGTAAGTTAATTCGAGTATATTTGGCATTGCATTGATTCTAGCCATCTCTTTGGTTAGGTTGAAATGTATTTTGAATTTTATTTTCGGCTGCAATTTCGGTTATTTGAGAGGATTCGTGAAGTTGAATTGTATATTTTCTGGCGATTTCTCCCAAGAGTATATACACATATTAGGAGATGTAGAGAGGGGTACAGGTCTAGGGAGAAAGTGATACAGATAGTTTATAAGTTTATTTTTATTACACCGCTGTATGATAGGTTCGATAAAGGGGTGTAATACAGATATCCATATTGCACGTGGTCTTTATGAGTTGTATTTGTTTTTTCTTCTTATAGTTTTGTTACTATTTTGCAAGACGTTTTGACCAACTTTGCAGATAGAATTCTAGTCTGGTGATATTGCACAATCTCTGTGAATGTATTCGATCTAAACCATTTGGACCGTTCTTAGTAGTTTTTAAGTCCAAACTGAATTCCAATCCGGAATATTCTTTTCATAAAAGACGATTCACAAGGATTCATGAGTGGGAAAACATCTTTCTATCATTTTGTATTCCTTGTATTGACGTTATATGTGACAAAGTTAAAGAAATTCCTCTGTTGTTTTAAGAATCACAAGTCTTTGTATATCTTATGTTCGATATCTTTATGTTTGAAATAAATGTTTACAATATTTTCTGGGGGGGGGGGGGGGGGGACAATTAAATAGACTCCTAAGGTTGATCTTAAAAACGCAAAGATATAATTAATCCATAGTCTTGAAATTTGGTACATGTATTTATGCTACTAACAACATTTAACCCTCTAAGAATGAAAACATTCCTTCCAACAAAGGGACCTCATGGATACATTTCTTTGGAAAACATCATTTTCCCTAAAACACATCACAAATGTAAAGTTCCATCTATTCGTACCTTCGCCATGAATACAGAACTGGTTCAGCACTCAAAAGTGACAATGAAGTCACATTAAGACAACCATAAAATACTAGCAGTTCCGTTCTCTTGCATCAAGGACAAAACACAATTTGATTTGTCTGAGAGCTTGCTTCAAAGTAATGTTTCAACACATAAACAATGAATGAAGCTGTGTCAGTTTCCTTTGTTCTATTGCAGCTGAGGGAGAGATAAACTGTTTGTTTTGAGCAAGCGTTATTTCATTTATATCTCTCATTTCCTATCATTTGCCATTTGAAGGGATGGGTCAGATTTTCAGAAAATGCACAATATACAGTTCTACACATCCATCAAATTCTGGTAAATTAGAGTGAAACGTGATAAATACTAGGTATGTATGAGTGTATTGTGTATCATATTCATTCAATACATCTGTTTGGTTATGTTTAGAATCTGATTTTCGTCTTAAATTTGGGTTATTTGAGAGGATTGGTGAAGGCCAATTGTACATTTTCTGGCAACTTGACCCGGATGTTTTAGTGAGTTGTTTGTCTATAGTTGCTAATGGGAAATACCTTCCAAAGGTCAGGATGTTATACTTGGCAGAAAGGATTTGAATCAGGCTTAAGGCATTCCTTTCTACCAGCTATATTGAGTTTTACTATTTGGGAAAAAGTCCTAGATCCAAATTTATTTGAAGGTATTGAAGAATTGTGTGTCATTCTCAGATAAATATTTAGGGTCAGCAGTTGAGCGAGAAATGAATCAACGCAACAAACAGAGATGTATGTTTCAAGCCTAGAACCGTACTAACATGTCTGAATGAGACTTTTTCAAAGTAAATCCTTTAGATTTGCAAAGTTACGTCAGGATTTTACAGTATGACCGCTTACCTCGAAATGAACTTAGTTGAAGTATTTTCGTACATCTGTAATTTTTGTTTTCAATAGACACCAATATCGTTTTTGAATACAGATCTGTGTATACATACGGAAAACAACTGTCATATCCTAGTTTTATACTACAACTGAATGGGTTGTTCACTGCTAGCGGGAAGAATACACCCATTTGTTGATTTCTCTATGCGTCTAATATGGAAGTGTTGACGTCATCAATTTGTCTGACGTCGTCAATGACAGCTATATTGACCAATCACAGAGACGCATTCTTTGCTATGACTTGGGGTTCCACACAGTCAGAACAAACATGGCTGTTGAAAACTACTTCTGCCAGAATGATACAAACTTAAGAATGGCTATTTTCTCACTTTTTCCAAGAAAGAACTGTACTTGAGGTTAAGAACTACTTGTGTGATTCAATGGCTCTTGTTTACACTTGATTTCTCATCTAGCGTGTGGCCCATGGCCGCTTTTTGGATACAAAATAAAGTGTAAACTTGAGCCATTGAATCACAGGAGTAGTTCTAACCTATCGTTCAGTTCTAACTAAGTCCTGAGTTCATATATTGAAGATATGGCAGTCAATATTCGTTATTTAAATGAGTAATATTATTCATTATGACTATATATTCGTCTTATATGTTTGTATTATAATCATGATAAATAGCATGACATAAAGAAATGTAAAGTGAATTGTCTTAACTAACTAAGAATACAAAGTTAATTTTCACTCAATAACGACCTAGCTTAAATGTTTACAATACTACAGAACTGCCAGCAAATCCTAACTGCTATCAGGTTCTAGCCAAATCAATAGGTCTGTGAACTGTGCAAGGAGGAGCTCGCCACTCCTCTCCACCGACAGAACCAGCTCAACATCAACAAATGAAATACGTGGCAAATAAATAGCTGCGATTGACAGCCTTCTGACAGATCTATGCTATGTTATGCTTGTATGATACAGGTTTGTGAGCATCGTTTGTCTTAGACCCGATTGGGAAAAATACATGCATTTAATCATAAACAATCAACCTTGATCCTTGTCTTTCCTTCTCGTTAAATGGGGCCGGTATGTAATCGATATGAAAATTTGGATTTTTGAAGTTGTAAGGTGGTCTTGTGAAGATGTTTTGCCGATTATTTATAACAAATACACCTCCATATTTATTTGTCCTATTTCTTCATTCTTTTTATCTTGACCAATACTCTTCTGATGATACTGATTCATATCTCTCTCTGTGTCTCTCTCGCTCTTTCTCTCTCTCTCTCTCTCTGCCTCTCTGCCTCTCTCTGCCTCTCTCTGCCTCTCTCTCCCTCTCTCTGCCTCTCTCTGCCTCTCTGTCTCTCCCTACCTCTCTCTCTGCCTCTCTCTTCCTCCCTCCCTCTCTCTCCCTCCCTCTCTCTCTCCCTCTCTCCCTCCCTCGCTCTCTATCCCTCTCTCTCTCCCTCTCTCTCTCTCCCTCCCTCTCTGCCTCCCTCTCGCTCTCTCCCTCCCTCCCTCTCTCTCTCTGCCTCTCTCTCTTTGCCTCCCTCTCTCTGCCTCCCTCTCTCTGCCTTCCTCTCTCTCTGCCTTCCTCTCTCTCTGCCTCTCTCTGCCTCTCTCTTTTTGCCTCCCTCTTTCTCTCTGCCTCTCTCTTCCTTCCTCCCTCCCTCTGTCTCCCTCCCTCTCTGCCTCTCTCTCCCTGAGCCTCCCTCCCTCCCTCTCTCTCTCTGCCTCTCTCTTCCTTCCTCCCTCCCTCTGTCTCCCTCCCTCTCTCTCTCTCTCTCTGCCTCCCTCTCTCGTTGTTTTTTGGAACATGACAGTGTATTTAACTCTTAAATGGGGAATTCTTCAGAACAATAGGGGAGTCGCATGTGCCCCTGCGCATGCTGTTACAGGGCATGCTGGGATAGATTCAGTTCAGTTTGGACATACACATATTTAGAAACATTTGTATTGAATGTTTTCACCAATATCACAGCTTAATAAAGTAATATCATGGTATAAAGATCTATGGAAACTAAATGCATGTTGAGAAAGATGACGACAGTGTTGTGGAAAGAGTTATGAGACATGGATATTGACATAAGAATGCCGATGAACAGGACATGCAGTTTTCTTAATTATTTACAATGTACCATAAGTCCCACAATTCCACGCTAATGCAGATTCAAAATGGTGGGCATACAATTCCCCTATGACAGGTGAACATACCTAATATAATTTCATCATATAATAATTCCCATTCGACTCTCGTAAAATAAATCTATTAAAAGAAATTATTTTAAAACCAAGATTCTGCAGGATGGAAGTCCTACCCCCTACCTACCAGTTCCAGTCAACTCGTCACATCACCGGGAGAGGGCAGTAAAACAGCACACCACCTTGTGGCTATTATTTGTACCACAAAGGAAAGGTCATGGGGTTATGCCCCATTTACTAATGTTTGCTCTCCACGGGAGATGGCGCTCTGACCCGGAAATGATACATGTTGTGACAGGAAGTATAGCGGGAGGATGATAAGGGCATCATGGGATAGGGAAATAGATGGGTAATACGCATGCGTGTAGTGTGCTACCTTTGATCAGTTCAAATATTGATCTTCTATAGATCCGTACAATGGAAAACTGACCATTGTGTAAGAATATTTATTTTGGGTTTGTATTTTCTTGATAATTGAAATAAAGATCCTGCCTCCTTAATAGAAGCAGTGGCAGATGTGCATGTGCCACCGCGCATGTCTATTACAGTGTATGCTGGGATGGATTCCAAATATTTAGCAATATTTGTATGGGAAAATGCAAGGATCTTTTCACCAATAACATGGCTTGTTTTAAAGATTTACAAAAGCCAAAAGCATGATGAGAAAAATGAAATCTTGTTTTATTGAAATATCTAAACACGAGATCAATGTTAAATATTTCATGCTGAACATAACATAACATAGATTCAGAGTGGCGGCTATGCAAATCCCTTATTGGGAAATTAGTATTATGCACTAAATATGATAGCAGAGTTAGTGTTATACTGAGGGAGAGAGGGAAAACAGCTAAAATATGTTATTTACATAAAGTCCCAATAATCATGGAAAATCTGCGATGCGATTGTAAATTAAACGATTACATTATGATTTCTTTTTTTAAAATTTAATGCCACAGAAATCTGATCAAATAACCGTAAAACGATTATTTTGATGAGTTGGATATCTATAAACGTTATCATAAGGTGACATTACCTAATGATAAGAATGAATAATTCATCCGTCACATAGCTCCATACATTTTTCCGCAGGCATCTGAACGAAGATTTACGCAATCAAAAAATTCTTCTCATATAATAAATACAGATGTTTTTCACTGCATTGGTCCAGCGGTACTGTCCACCCTTGTGCCAACTGGGGTATGATAAGGTATCAGCCCCTCGGGAATTACTGAACAAATCTCACCCCAAGTTACACATACTAACCCCAACATACGGGTAACTCCAATGGGACCTCTGCAAGGCAACGCAAACTGGCCATGGTTCCGGTCATATGTGATGTGTTTCAGGGAAATAAGTCACAAGTCGCACAATTGTGATGTGTTTCAGGAAAATGAGTCATAAGACGCAAAACATAGATTTTGAGATATTATCATATCTGAATAGATGAGCTCAAGCCGATTCTAATGTAAGTAAACATCAAGGAGTGTTTCTATATTATAAGTTGTGTTTCTATATTATAAGTTTGATATATATATTTTTGAAAAGAAAAGTCCTTGAAAATTGATATTTTGGATGGATCATTACTAATAAAGTACCTAAATATACTCCATACGATTACCTTAGAAATGCATAGATATATTTAATACATTGCCTTGAAATTACGTACATGTAAGAATATTTCTAGCAGCATTAGGTACCCAAAAAATTTGAATATTCCAACAAAGATCTCTTATATATAAATCACTTTGAAAAATATCCATTTTGCGAATTATGACTCATTTTCCTGAAACCCATCACAATTAATAGTTTCCAAAGTTTCCAAAGTTTTATTCACAAGATCACTTCGTAGGAATATTCTCTTTTGCTAGGTATCTAACACCTTAACTTGTATGAATACACGTACCAAATTCCAAGAATTTCTAAGGTCATCCTTTTGAGTATATTTAACTACTTTACTAGTGATTGTCCACCAAGAAATATTGCAATAAACTTTTGAAAACAAAAACTATCAACCTTAGAATATAGAAATATTTCAATTAAATGTTTGGCAGTCTCATACACACGCTCATCAAACTAACAAAAGGAATCCCTTTAAAATTACTCTCTTGTATATTGTGTGTTGACTACCGGTTGCTAGTGAGTCATTAAGAGATGCTCGAGCAACTGGGTACAACAACGAGCAGCTCTTGCACATCAGTACCACTCTCATTCCGAGCAGGTTAGAGCTCTCCCAGGAGAAATTGACTACAGGTGCATTATGTATGTTTCAGTAGAACAAGCCCACCCCAAGGGAGCCTCCCCATAGCCTTATTATTGTTGTCATACCTACTACAATCCCCCCAAGAGGCACTGAGTCAAAGTGAATTATGTGGGTCATATTTCTCATTATAGTTGGCCCAGGGGAATATGAAGCGAGCCTGGTGGATCTTAAGAATGCAGATTTGCCTCTGAGGATTTCTCTGAGGAGATTTTGTGGTCTTGGTTCATTGCGCCTGCAGATTCTCTCCTGTGCTATTGTAAGGACATGTTTCTGTGGCAGATATATATGAGTCAGATTGTCAGAAAATGTACAATTGGCAGCTGTACACATTTAAAATTCTGCTAAATTAGCCTGCAAGTTGGTCAATACTAGGTAAATTTGAGTATATTCGGCAATGCATTGATTCTAGCAATCTGTTTTGCTAGGTTGAACTGTATTTTTAACTTTATTTTCGTCTGAAGTTTGGTTTTATTTGAGAGGATTGGTGAAGGTGAATTATACATTTTCTGATGATCTGACCCATATACATGTGTGGTATGTTGCAGGAAAATTAGTCACTTGTCGCAACATTGATATTTTGTAAAGGTATTTATTGACAAGATCTCTTTATTGAAATGTTCTGTTCCTTGGAGGGTTTAGCACTGTTAGTCATACAAATCTGTTCACCAGATTGCAGGACATTATATTAAATATATCTGGGCGTTTTGAAGGTCGTCCTATGGAGTATATTTAGTTATTTTACTGATTGGCTAAGATCGAATTAAGCAAGAAAATGTAGTTAAATGGGGTTGCGGAATATACTCTTTCCCCGGGCCAGAGTTTTGGGTAGCAGTACTAAGGTTGCATGTGTTTATTTTGGCAAAAAGGGTTTTTGTAAGTGGACATAACTCGTCTAGATTAGCGAGGCGTTAGAAATAGAGGTTTTACTGTATATTACCAGTCGCTGAGAGTGGAAGCACAGTAAATAACAGACTCATCAACTTGAAACAAGGGAACTAAAGCCTCTAGCAGTATGCACCTCATGTTTAACCGTATACGCTGAGTTAGGCTAACTATATGCACTGGTGGCAGGTGGTACAGGCTACCCTTTTATTTTCTTTATTCATTATAGGCATATTGTATATTCAAACAGATACGTTGAGAAACGCAGTATTCATCTTGAATGTTTCCATGAGTTATCTTATGAAATATAATGATACCACCGCATTTACACAGACATTTTAAAGAACAAACTCAAATTAGTGTGTATTGTGTACAGATAATATACAATTCCTAAACATAAAACTACTATCAGAAAGATCATTTAGACATTACACTCCTCTAACCATAAGAAGAGCATAGAAAACATGAGGAAAGAAATCTTCATTCTCATTCAAATAGAACAACAGGGGAGAAGACACATATAAAAAGGCAAAATAAGCTCCAGTTAGAATTGTGTTATTGTGTCTGCATAATGTATGTTTAGGAGTGAATAATCACAGTGTATGCTAGTGGTCAGTCCTAGATAATTGTGATATATATATGCAGTCAACTGTAGATTTGTGGGCACGGGTTCATGAATTTCGGGAAAGAATCAACAAACCAAAGGTAAATTTGTTACGGCTGGTTTATTGATTAACCCGAAAAAACAGTTATATAAGCAATGTGCTGTCGTGTGCTTATTTTGAACAAAAGAAGTATCTCGGTCCATGGCACGGCAATAGTCTGTAGCGTTAAGTGAAGACCTGAAGACCTTGCAGAGCTAGTTGTATGCTCCACCTACCATTCACAGGAGGGTGTCTGCAGTAGGGACGTCACAATGGTGTTAGGTCGCCCCCTGTTGGAACTGGCCGGAACATGGCATCACGTCTGGATCTTGTAGCCCTTTGGTGCCTTGGCCCTTGTGTTGCTGGGAGCGACGATTTTAATGTTGAACTGGGCAGACCCACTAAACATTTTAGAAACTTAATGATAACAAATGACAAATGACTAGTATGACAAACCAAGGGAAAGCCTTTCGCCTCAAAACGCAAAGTGCCACTATAATTCCATGAAGATGGCAACATGTCATTGTAATCCCATTATAGGACACCGATAGCGAAGTAGGCGTCCAATCAATGACATACCATTCTTATCTGATCTGACGGTTTGGGCAAAGACTGAAATGATGGTGCTACTAACTGCATACTAACGGTATCCTGCTCTAAGATTACACAGTTCCACCCATGTTGAATATGTAAGTAGTATAATAGATAAGGGATTCGTACCAGGTGCCAGTCCTATCTGTAAGTAGTATATAGAAATTGCAATAAGGATCTGCGAATATTTTATTGGGACATGATCTCCCAGTATAGTCATAGATAACTAGCACCAGAGTAGCATTCATTTACGTCACGTGATATTGGTTAACCAATGGGTAACCCGTGTGTAAGTGTTGTTGCATGAATGTTAAAAATGGTTATCTCAATGTAAACCACGGAACTGGACATTTTTTAGAAATTTGAAATTTGGAAACGTATTCGGTCGATTCCACAAAATCTGTGACATTAGGTTTTTCACCCCTTACACTCTTGTTTGTCAATTTACGAATTTTTAATCAAAATAATTGTATTAGGCCCACTGAAAGCGTCTATGCGAACCCCACTTTTGTATAGATAAGAAGAAAATTGTTGATTTTATGGGCAAAAAACCCCTATTTTTAGGTCATTTCTGTATTGAAAATAAATGTTTCTTAATATTGAGTCAAGATGGAGAATAGTTATTAACTTTTGGCACATCTTTTTTTTGATAATTATTATTGTCATGCTTTGGGATTTATCATTTTAGCAAAATAAGTAATCAATGATAATATTTTCTGCTTGGAATTCTAAAAAAACTGGTGGGGTAGGTAATGTGTCCCCGTGGGTGGGTACATGAATTTAACATTATTTTAGCTATGAAAAAGGCCTTCAGTTCATATTTAACAATTGTCATACATAGCACCTTACTCAGAGTAAAAAATGACTACATTAAAATAATGTTTGCATTTGGCTTTAAAATCTCAGAGCTTTAGACACAAGATGGGGTAATTTGAAATGTCCCCGTGGGTGGGTACAATTTTCCTGTATTGAATTTGGAATAATATGAATTTCATGATTTATATTATCTTCTAAGTATGGCCATACCACAACGATATGTTATGAACCAAAAGAATTTTCATCATACATTTTACCCTAAGTCGAGAGCAGAGAATAATGTCATGTCCCCATGGGTGGGTACAGTCCCTGTGGGTGGGTACATATATGCTTGAATACTAGTGTAATGGAAAATGAAACTCTTGTGTTTTATTTAATTTTCATGCATGTGTATGTAGGGATGTAATTGTACTACTAATGCATGATGATGTATGATTCATTAAGTCAAGAGCAGGGAATAATATAATGTCCCCATGGGTGGGTACTGTCCCCGTGGGTGGGTACAGTCCCCGTGGGTGGGTACAGTCCCCATGGGTGGGTAGATATAGAAATATATGAATATTAGCATAATGGGAAATGAAACTCTTACGTTTTTTTATTTTTCAGACATGTTTGTATAAGGAGGTAATTGTACTACTAATGCATGAACTTATTTTTATGTTTTAATGCCCTTGGTGTTAGAAAATCATATGTACCCACCCACGGGGACACCTGTATTTGTTTCCCTTAACTTAAAAAGAGCATAGCAGAAAGAGTTATGAAGATTAGTGTTCCCAAATCATACAATTTATCACTGTAAACGTAGAGTACACGTGAACAAAAAATAAATGATTTTTGACTAATTCTAAATTTTGAGTTTTTTTGGCCATTGTCACAGATTTTATGGAATCGACCATTCATGCCCTGTGTATGACTCGTTCTGTTCCCGAATCTCTCAGAAAAGAAAAATAACCATGAATTCGGTATTTAATTAAACTAATTCTGGACATTTTCACGAATAAATGTTGTGATATGAGTGAGGTCTTCCAAAAATGTACTGTTTGCCTTCCCAACTCGTCTTAAATAGCCCTTATCTATGATAATAATAAACACGCTGACCATATTCGATATACCTGATAGTAATCATTGTTCTGCCTTAGTTATGAAGGAATTCACTAAATGTGTATAGTTGTCGATTAGTTGGTATCATTACCAAGTGTAAAACAAGTGATTCATCCTCCTGGATATGAGCTTTTCGAAAAAATATATAAAACCCAAAATAAAGTAAATGATACATCAGGAGGTTATAGATGGTATTGCTAAAGGAATGAGGGTAACATTTTCAAAAAATGTACAATTGGCAGCCGTAAACATTTAGTAAATTTTGCCAAATTAAGCTGCAATTTCGTCAACTTTGGGTTATTTGAGAAGATTGGCGAAGTTGAATTGTACATTTTCTGAAAATCGGACCCACGAAACAATGACAAAGGTGCAGAAGAATTTAAAAAGTGACACATCCATATTTCTCCATCTTGATACGCCTCCGAGCTCTAGACCTATGATCCATCGCAACGAATCTATCCCTCGATTAAAAAAGGTTCCTACAAGTATCCAATATCCATTGCACCATCGCATCCTTTGAGGAATGAGTTATAGATGAGGCAAAGATCTATAGATAAGGCGGCTGTCTGTGGTGGGGATCTATAGGATGGCATTGATGGAGGAGCGCTCTCAAGGCAAAGGTGTGTCCTTCATGGCCAATGATGGAAGCTGGAGGGTACGGCCTTCGTGCCTACTAATGGGAGATTGACGAGAGGAGGAGAAGGAGGAGGAGGAGGGGGAGGATAGAAATGGCTGGCAAGGAGTGGGAGGGGAGAAGGAGGAGGAAGAGAATAGAATGATTGGTGGAGGGGAAGGAAGGATTGTAGAAGGAAGGGTGGGGGGAGGGGGCGAAGGAGGACAAGGAAGAGGTGGGTCAGATTTTCAGAAAATGTACAATTGGCAGCTGTACGCATTTAGTAAATTCTGCTAAATTAGGCTGCAATTTGAGCAATTCTAGGTAAATTCGAGTGTACTCGGCATTGTATTGAGTCTAGCAATCTGGTTAAATTGAACTGTATTGTGAACTTTATTTTCTTCTGAGATTTGGGTTATTTGAGGAGATTGGCAGAGGCGAATTGTACATTGTCTGAAGATATGACCCATGTTGACTAGGAGTGAGGAAGACAATAGAATGAGCGATGAAGGAGAAGGAAAGACTTGGGGGACGAGGGGTGAGAGAAGGTGAAAGGGGGAAGGGGGAAAGATAGAGGAGAGAATGAGTAATGGATGAGAAGTAGGAAGTGGGCAGGAAGGTTGTCATCAGGCGGAGAAGGAGGACATGACAGGGTCGGGAAGGAAATGGGGGAGGCAGTTGATGAACTAGAATTAAAGCAGAAGGGAAAGTATAAGTAATCGTATGTATTCAGTCATAAAAGCGAATCCTATTCTCATCGAATACAACTACATACATAGTTGATATTAAACCCCATGTGAAACCGTGTGGGTAATAAACTCTTCAGTCAGATCCCGGGATTCAAACAATATAGGCCCAAAGTTGAGAGAGTCCCTTCAAACTGAGAGAAAGCCTCTCACCTCTAACAGCAATGTGCCATTATACTTCAATTAAGACTGCCAAATGCCATTATAATCCCATTAGAACAACGTGTTCTAGGCCAAAAAAACGATTAGTGAAGTAGGTGTCTAATCACTGACATATCATTATTATCCAATCTGATTGTTTGGAACTAACTAATCTGCAAAGCCTCCGGTATACATAAATTCCACTGACGTCATGGGCCGAGGAGAGCAACGCCATTTTAGTGGGCTACCCTGTGTAAACGTGTCCAATGTCCAAGACTCGAAAATACTGTTTTCCGGCCGTTTCAACCACTATCAGTTTTAATAAACCAATGATAATCCTTGTTGATATAAAAGATAATCTTTCCTTAGTAAATTATTACTAAAGTATCCAACATTGTTGGGTTTATCTGCTTTGTTTTTATAAACACGCAATAGATGCAAGGGTAGCGCTGACCCCTGTGATGGCGGCCACCGTGATTCCCCAGCCAGGCGTGTGACGTCTTGTAAAATCTATGTATTGCCATAACTTAAACCAACTCCCACCCAACACACCACCACCACATTACCCACTTCACCAAGCCCATCTCCTTGATCTCTTACCGTCCCATAAATCCACCCTGAGATAATTATCCAGTGTTTGTTAAGTTTTATGAGCCCAAGATGGATAATTCATGACACAAACGATAGATGGCGCAGTGGCATGGCTGTGACGAGGCTATTATATTGAGATAAGAGACCGTAAAGAAATGATTTCTATCAACCTGTCTCTGATCGTGGGATTTAATGAAGAAACACAGCCACCATCTTACCTCCCTTTCTGTCTCATTATGCTTATTGAAGAAGTTGTCTTCTGATTTATTTAATCAACTCTGATATATGTCAATGGTAGTCCTGAGAGGGTTGGTTGTTGATTGAGGGTGGGTAAGTGAGTGAGATTGGTTGCTTTATGCCCTTACCAACACATTTAATATGGTTATATCAAGGGCGGGAGAGCTGAGAGGGAGGCAGTTTATGATGATACCCAGGAAATAGAGATAGAGAAGAAGGGAGAGAGAGGCAGAGAAAAGAAATAGAAAGGCACTTTATAGAAATGTATATGAAACTTAAAAAATAGCCATACCCAGGACCAGAGGTTGGCATGAGTTTACTCGGGAGGTTCAATGAACTGTACAGTTACAAAATGTATAAACGATAAGACAGCACATGTGTGGGCATAACAGACTTTCTCCCAAAGTTAAGAATGTCCTTCCTGACAATCTTTATGAGAATCGCAATTTGACAATTGGGGATTTGCATTCCCGCCATTTTGAATCTTGATTCGCATGTAATTATGGGAATAATGGTATAGTCTAAAGTCTGTAGAAAACATGCCATGTTCAGCATGGAATTTTTATCAATGCTTTAATGTCAATATCCATGTGTTAAGATACATGTTTCCATAATAGAAGTACTCATCTTTCGGATCATGCATTTGGTTAACATAGATCATTTTTACATGCTGAGATTGTTGAAAACATTCTTGCAATTTTCGATAAAAATATTGCAGAATCCCGGAATGCACTGTAACAGACATGCGCAGTGGCACATGCAAATCCCCTATTGATTCATAATTCAAAATAATTACCAACCCCTCAAGGTATAACACATCCAGACAATTCATCAAAATTCAATCCGGGATCTCCATATCATCTGTCTATTAAAATTTAAATTAGTTAGAGTGCTCCAATCTCCGGTTTTCTACCCTGTTTTATGTTACCTTTATACACTCTGTCCAGCCTCTGTAGAGCGCGGCACCCGCGTACTGGGGTATGTGTCCCTCCTTGAAGTCTCTTTGAAGTCCCAGCTCTTCAGAGGCTGGACAGAGTGTACTGCTTAATCATTGCCACAAAACACAAACTAGGGAATTTTTAGTTTTTGATTGACGTTTACTGAGAATACAACTTTGATACCTCGGCCCTCCTTCCCTCTCCTTCCTTCCCCCTCCCCCACCCTTTCCTCCCCTTCCCACTCCTGTCCCTCCCACTCCTCCCTTCCTGCCCCTCCCTCTTCTCCTCTCACCTCCCGCTCCCTCTCCTCCTGCCTTCCCCCCTTCTCCCCTCCCCTCTCCTCCCCTTCCTTCTTCTCCCCCTCCCACTCTTCCCTTCCTCCCCCTCCTCCTCCCACTCCCACTCCTCTCTTCCTATCCGTCCCACTGCTCCCATCCCGCTCCTCTCTCTCCTCCTCCTCCCCCTCCTCCCCCCTTGTTCTACTCTCTCTCCCCCTCCCCCTCCCTTTCCTACTCCTCCCCTACTCACCCTTCCCCAGACGCGAGAACATTAAAACTACAAATATATAGTTCCAATGCCAATTACTCTTCTTGATTTCTCACAACCCTTGGGTACCGTGAAGAATGCTTAAGTCTATAAAAAATGATGTACCCTCATTAAACCAGTACTGCAACTGTCTAACAACGTGATATAGGACCCATATATCAGGGCTCCAGGCACACCAAGCCCCATGAGATATGTACAGAAGAATTAATCTTGATTTGCATAAAAGAAATATCAAAGCACAACATATGAACCCAATGATGTATATCAGAGCATATAAATCCCCAGATGTAGGTTGGTTTATTGCATGATCAATATTCCTCAAGCTGTATACAGGAAATCTCGTTTGCAGATGCGGAGGGTGACTGGCGGGTTTTTTATGAACTAGCCACAGTTAATCAATGCATTTCTTATAATTGCTTTGGTATCCAATACCTTAGTATTGGTATAATTCTTCAAGGAATGGTTCCTGAGTTGAAATATATTCGTATGTGATGTTTTAAAGCAAAATGAGTCACAAGCCGCAAACCAATTGTGAGATCATATTTCAAAAGATGAGATCAAGCGAATTCCAATGATGGTAGACATAAGGGCATTTGATAAATATTTCTATATTTCATAAAACCTGATAGATAAATATGGACCAATCTAATATCTAATATCTCTGTCGCGGACAGGGCAAAATCACCTTAACAACAAATTAAAACCGATTTCGAAGCATATTAAACCATTGGAAAGCCAAATACTTGCAGTTATGATCTCTGGTCAATCTAACATATAGTATTGTATTATCGTTGATAAAAACGATCGGCCCTACAGTAGTTGGACTGGACTGTAGTCTTACAATTCAGCCAACAATTATCCCTGACTGTGACTAAACGTATATGGCTCAAACCTCCAGGAAATTTACAATTGATCTTCACCAATCCCCTCAAATAACCCAAATTTAGGACGTAAATCAGGTTCAAAATACAGCTCAACATAACCAGACAGATTTATTGAATGAATACAATACAGAATACACTCAGATGTACTCAGTATTTATCATTTTTCATTTTTCTAATTTAGCAGAATTAGAGGGATGTGTAAAACTTCAGATTGTGCATTTTCTGAAAATCCGACCCATATAATGTATACCTAAGCAACCACTTGTCTCTCTTTCCCTCTGTCCCTCCCTCTCCCTCTCTCTTTTGCCCTCTCTCCCGCTCTCCCTTTTGTATCGCTCTCTCTGCCTCCCTAGACAGAGGTGCCCCTATCTCCGTCTCTCTCTGTCTGTCTCTGTTTGTCTGTCTTTCCCTCTTCTCTACTCACATTTAAAAATATAGATTTCCTATGAGGAGAATCAAATCTAGGAAGGCCAATTTAAACTCATTTTTTTCTCATTCAATAGACCCCTCAGATCTTTCAAGATCTTCAGGTTAACATTTTTAACAACGCTAATAGAAACTTTTCCCTTGCCACGTCAATTGCATATCGACCCTGTAGATTACGGGATACCTTCATATTAAGGTGGATTTCTGGGGAGTCTTTCATGAATGAATCCTAGGACATAATCTTAAATATAAAAGAGTCAGATTTCAGAAAATGTCTAATTGGCAGCTGTACACATTTAGTAAATACTGCTAAATTAGGCTGCAATTTGGTCAATACTAGGTAAATTCGAGAATATTGGCATTGCATTGATTCCAGCAATGTGTTTGGTTAGATTGAACTGTACATTGAACTTTATTTTTTCGTCTAAAATTTGGGTTATTTGAGAAGATAAGCGAAGTTGAATTGTACATTTTCTGAAACTCTGACCCAAAAGCGTTTCATATGGGTTTAAGATGTAAACATTTACAATAAATCTTAAATTTAAGATGGTTTTAAAGAAGGGTGTTACTATTTACAATGGGCCTTATGAAACTGTTAGTTACAGTCTGAATCATTTATTAAATGCATGAATCTTTAATGTAGATAGATGTATTTGCTCATTTCCTCAGAGATGTTCATTATCAAAATAGTATTGTTTTTTGTGGCACTTAATTAATGAAGCAGACTATTCAAAAACATATCCTATATGTGCGAGCAAGATATATCGTATGACACATCTTATATCATACGGTTTCTTCTTATTTCTATGACAGACCCCCCTCTCTTAGTCACCTATAATGGGTGAAATCGCCAGAAAATGTACAATTCACCTTCACAAATCCTCTCAAATATTACCCAAATATGAGACAGAAAATAGGTTCAAATAAAGTTCAACATAACCAAACAGACTGGTTGAATCCAGGCAATTCCAAATACAATCAGATATACCTAGTGTTGACGATTTTTCAGTCTAATTTAGCAGAATTTACTAAATGTGTTGATTGGCCAATGGTACATTTTCTGGAAAATCTGACCCCTATGTTCAGTCATGGTCATTAAACGAAATCAATCATTCCCATGGAGTCCTAAGATCTACAAATCCTTACAATCAACCTTTCCTCAATATCTACTCATAGGTTGGCAGAGTAATATCGAAACCACTCGCATCGACGTCGCGAAAAGATGAAACCTGGTGAAAAATCAAAAGAGGCAGCTCAATTATGCATGATTCCAAATTCCCTCGATGGAAATTACTATTTCCATACCGGAAGCGGAAGGAGAACTATTAATTGCGTCACTCAGGCGTCCAAACTGTCAGAAGTAGTTTCACTTTCCATTTAGACTCTAGTTGCAAGGACCTAGATAAGAGAAAGGAACGTGAAAGTTGATAATTTGGCTGTTTATCGTGGCTGTTATAGGGGCTCGGATAGCATGGTGTCTCGCCAAGCGTAAACATCAATTATGATTATTTGACGAGGCAATGGCAGGAAAGGCTTATCAACTTTCTCCAGCTCCTGAAAACCTAGCAAGAGAGGGAGAGAGAGGAGAGGGAGTGAATGGAATATGAATGGTTACTACTGGATGGGTTTAGTGGCGGGGGTGTTTGTTATGAGGTGCTCATATATATCTCTGAGGAGTTGTTTTAGTTCGAGGTCAATTTATTTTATTTTACTTGGTTTTTGATGATATCGCCCACAATAGTAACTTTTCGCAAAAAGCAGTGTAGCGTACGGAATTTGAGGAAAACCCTGCAATACTGATATGAGATGTATATGATATGTGTTACAGGAAAATGTGTCACAAGTGGCAAAATTGGTACTTCTCAAAGTCATTTAATTATTCACAAGATCTCTTTATTGAAATATATAAAAAAAAAATTATTCGAATGTTTTTATTTTTGGGGTATCTAGTCGGTGAGGTCTCATGAATACATGTACCAAATTTCGAGATAGTATATCAAATATGGTCATACATTGCTATGGTCATCCTTTAACATACATTTACATACTTTACTAGTAAATGGCCACCTAAAAATATTAAAAACTTAAAATAGAGAAATACTTATTATATGTCCTAATGTTTATCACCATTGGATTTGGCATGATCTAGCTCCTCTTGTCAAATATAATATAATCTCAAAACCTATCTTTTGCGGCTTGTGATTCATTTTCCTCTAACATGTCACATATTATAATTATGGGTACAGTATATGTACAGTTTGGTGGTCAGTAGGGCAGGGAGGAGCAACATTTCAATAATATATCAAAGAAGTTGATTAAACCTATGGTTAATATGATGATATGGATGTATGACAGTTATTGTCAGTAAATATGGTAAATATTATATTGAATTGAATTGAATTGAAAAAACTTTTATTGCAATAATTTTGCCATAAAAAGAGCAAATCTCCAGCTAGCGGGAGGTCTTCGGCCTCTTCATAGCTTGGTTTACAGGTCTTCATTTTAGAGGACAATATCACCTTAATCATTGACTAGGGATGATTCTCTACACTCGTTACATTTATTGTTAGAAATTTAAAAAATACAATATGGCTTGACTTGAAGTCATACATTTTATGTGGTACACTTGATAGTATGTAACATTGGTATCAAAGTTACATGAGGAATTACATAATATGAGGAATGCTCAACTATGATGATAAAAGAGGTCTATTATATAAAAAAAATATTCTGGTATTTAGTGACACTTTAAGAAGCGAATGCGTGGGAGGATATGAGTGCTGCGGAAAAGGGGAGAATGAGTGTGAATATATAGTCAGGATATCTCTATAAATAGTCATGAATAATATAATATTTTCTGAATGTAACTTTGCTTTAAATAGATGTTTTATTCTTATTCTGAACTGTAATATCAACGTTCAACAGCCATTGAAGCTAAAGATACATGTTTGTTCATTGGCTGATTAAACAACGCCAAATATTCACTGAACTGACCAATACCTTTTTGTACTTTCTAGGTAGCATGGTCCTGACTCGGTCTTTAATCCTAACTGCTCCATATATTGGGTAAGTACAATTCATATTTAGATATACATGGGTGAAATCGCCAGAAAATGTACAATTCGCCTTCACCAATCCTCTCGAAAGACCGAAAATGTCAGACATAAAATAAATTTCAAAATACAGTTCAACCTAACCAAACAGATTGCTAGAATCAATGGAATAACGAATATACTCGAATTTACCTAGTATTGACCAAATCGCAGCCTAATTTTGCAGAATTTAATAAATGTGTACAGCTGCAAGGGTACATTTTCTTAAAATCTGACCCATATAGGGATTACGCATTACACATGTGCATTAGATAATGTAAAGTAGGGGAATTGCATGTCCACCATGTTGAAACCTGAATCAGAAGGGGTCATGGGAGTGGTATGTCAGTGTCAAAATACGTAGTATTCCTTTGATGCAAAAGACACTTTTTGATTATATTTCTCTATTTTAAATTACATTTATCACTTTATGTGGGGCTTATTAGTGAAGATGAATAATACACCTGACCCATTTACAAAACGTTTGACTCCTCCTATATTAGCAATATAAAGATTATTAGATAAGGTTGGACATCTATATATATATATAGTAGACAGATTACCCAATAGTCGGCTATCGTCGAGAGGTCACCAACCTCCACCACCACCACCACCACCACCTCCTCCACACCACTTTGGTCCTCCCTGAGGAGGGGAGGAAGGGTCAATGTGACCTAGTTTTCGGACACAGACAGAGATCGATATTTTATGGTAATTTATTGATCCCCTGGTGTGAGATTCCGTCACTAGAGGGGGCGACTGCCGCTCTGGGGGTATCTAACAAGGAACCGGAAGCATATATCTCGCGGGGACCAGCGGACTTCCGATTTGGGTGTGAGGCATATTTGGTGATATGGGGTAATGGGTATGTATCGTTTCTAAAGCCCGGAGATATGTATGTATGAGTGGTATAGTGGTGTTGCTAGGTTGTCCTCAGTGTACAGCCGCGATGTAGTGGTGAAACAACATAATATTCAGTATATGTACGCCCTATTTAGTGTCAGAACAACATTAATTATATGTACTTCATCTATTAATAGTTAGTCATATACGAATTGAACAATTATGCGATTGGCTATTGAGTGATTGGCAACGAAAATGACCAAATGTTACATCACCGGAGGACCGGGACACCGTCGAAATATGACTATGAGATACAAATATTATTAATTTATGCAAGAATATTATTAATATTATTAATTTATGCATCGAAAATATCAATTTTTTTTCATGAAAAACTGCAAGAATGTTTTCACCAATATCATAGCTTTTATGAATGATCTCTGAAAACCAAATGCATGATGGGAAAGATAGAGGTATGTACTATGGAACCATGTAAAGCACATGGATATTGACATTATATCGTTGATAAATATTCCAAGCTAAAGATAACATGTCTTGAATTTGGAATATTTGAGACGATTGGTGAAAGCGAATTGTACATTTTGAGGCGATTTCACCCACATAGGGTGGACCAGGTCCACTGACCTATAAGCTCTGGGAGGTGCCAGAGAGCTGCTCTCCTCATTAGAGAGCATTAAGATCGAGCTACTCGGGTCCTGGTCCCTGAGGCTTAACCCCAAACCCTCATGTCTTAACATTGACACGTACGCTCACTAATAGGGGCTTGCATCAGCCCTTGGGTATACCACAAGGGAAGTATTGGGTCAGATTTGCAGAAAATGCACAATTTACACTTTCACAAATCTCTCAAATTCTGCTAAATTAGTGTTAAAATTGATAGATACTAGGTATATCCGAATGTATTCTGTATTGTAAACCTGTCTGGTTATGTTGAACTGTGTTTTGAACCTGATTTTAGTCTTAAATTTGGGTTATTTGAGAGGATTGGTGAAGATGAATTGTACATATCATTTCGACTTGACCCTGTTATTGAGTGGTTGAATTCCATTTTCTGGAACAAGAGCGAGAGGTGAGTTGTTCACTAAAAACCTTTGCTGAGGCATTAATTTTAATAGGGGATTTGGATAGTCGCCATTTTTAATCGTGATTCACATGGAAGTATAGGACTAACGGTACAGTATAGTGTAAAATTCGGGACTACTCTTTGAGCGTCTTGAATGTTTATTTTAAGTCTTATTCAGAAATGCCACACACTCATGAACTTCTTTTCATCCTCCAAAACACGCGCCAATGTCTATCAAGGTAATTAATTGTTCCAGTCAGGATAAGCCAATCAGCCCAGGCCCTGTGTAATCGCTGTAATCTGTTTAGTATATAAGAATAAAAATGATTATATCCGACCACTTCTACTTGGTTCGGTTCTGGCTTTGAAACATACTTCTCTGTCTGTTGCGTTGATTCATTTCTCGCCCAACTGCTGACCCTAAATTTATATCAAAGAATGACCCTGAATTCTTCAATATCATCTATAGAAAATATGTTCAGCATGGACTATTTATTAATACTGTAATGTCAATATCCATGTGTTATATGTTTCTATAAGTCCCCATCTTTCCCATCATGCATTTGGTTAACATAGATCTATTATGTACAAGCTATGATATTGCCGAAACCATTCTTGCAGTTTTTCATAAAATTGTTGCCAAATATTTGTATGTCAGATTTGAACTGAATATATCCCAGCATGCACTGTAATAGACATGCGCAGTGAGACATGCGAATCCCCTATTGATATTAGATAAGACATTATTGAGGTCCTATAACAAAAGCAGAACCTCACATACATACGGCACATACACCATTGTCCTCGCACAAAGATATAACCAAACAAGAAAGCAATCTCTAGACTAGGGTCAGATTTTCCCAAAATGTACAATTGGCAGCTCTACACATTTAGGAAATTCTGCTAAATTAAGCTAAAAAATGATGAATACCAGGTATATTGGAGTATATACAATGTCGAATTGATTTATAGTATCAGTTCTGCTATGTTAAACTGAATTTTTAAGCTCATTTTTGTCTTGAATTTGGGTTATTTGAGACGATTTGCGAAGGCGAATTGTACATTTTCAGAAAATCTGACCCACTAACGAAATGGTTATTCTGCCTCCGCTCCCACATCCCTCATCCCTCTGAGACATAACTACTGCTAACTAGTCCTTACAGTTTAGGCCCAAACCCGCAGATCAGTTAAGAATGGTACGTCAGTGATTGGACACCTACTTCGCTAATTGGTTTCCTCACATAGGACTAGGCATTTTAATGGGATAATTTGGGACATTAATGGGACATTTTTTGGTCTTAATGGAATTATATTGACATTTTGTGGTCTTAATATATGGAATTATAATGGCAATTTTCAGTTTGAAGCTCCCTTTCCCTCCGTTTAAAGGGGCTCTCTCATCCTTGGGCCTAGACTGCTTATAAATATAACCTCCCGCTCCTCTCCTTACCTCCTCATCCCCCATTCTTCCCCCTCACCACTTTAGTTTTACAGAGTGGGTCAGCAGAACCGGCAGCTGCTTATCAGTGCTTGGTCTCATGCTCGACTGCCTCTGTATTGACCTTTACAATCTGTGAGTATGAATGGTGGAAGAAGGGGAGTAAAGATTGGAGGTGCTCCGTCCCTCCACTGAGCTACTCATAATATTACCATTGGCAGGGTGGGGGTGAAGGGGGAGGGTGGGGGTGGAGGGGTAGGGGTGGATGGGGAGGGTGGAGGTGGAGGGGTGGGGTGGATAAGGAGGATATGTGGGGTGCATTGCTCCTACTTTGAATCATAAGGTAGAAGTATTCTTCTTAGTCCGAATATCCTTTTGGAACTTTCCAGTAGATTGACATTCATGTTCTGGACCAAAATCCCCTCACAATTTAAGCGCTATTCTTAATATGTGATATGTTTGAGGTAAGTCGCCAAAAAAATTGAATCTGAGATACCAACATATTTTAAAAGATGAGATCAAGCTGATTACAATGATAGTAAACATTAGGACATCTAATAAGTACTTTTATATATTCCATGTAATGCAAAAAGTTAACTATATTTCTTAATGGTCAATCATACCTCCTCAGTCCTCCACACATCTCCACCCTACTCCACCCCTCTCCACCCCTCTCCACTCCTCTACACCCCTCTACACCCACTTCCCCCACCGCCACCCCTCCCCACCTCTCTCCACCCCTCCCCACCCCTCTGCATCCCTCTCCACTTCTTTCCACGGCTCTCCTCCCTTCCCCACCCCTCTCCACCCCTCCCCACCCCTCTCCACCCTCCCCACTCCTCTCCACCAGTCTCCACCACTCTCCAACCTCCCCACTCCTCTCCACCACTCTCCAACACTCTCCACCCTCCTCACTCCTCTCCACCACTCTCCAACACTCTCCCCCTCCTCTCCACCCTCCCTGCCCCTCTTCCCTGTTAAGTCAATCCATAAGTTGACGTCATCCAATCTCAGAGGCATTACGTTTATCTCCGCCCAACAGACTCAATCTAACTGTAACAAGCCCCGCCCCCTCCTCTAGGCCGCCGATATGTACACCCTATTTACTACTTGCTCAATTGCCACATAATGGTGTGCACTCGGGCCCATTCAACCATTGTCTCCCTGGCCTGGTTTAACCATCTCCACAACCCTTACAATTATATATTAGGGTATGGGAAGGCACTTAAGATAACCCGGGACAGAACCTGTAGCTTTCTTGAGCAAGTATTGGGTCTTGGCCTGGGGGCTGTTGTATAAGCTAAGGACAGGATCTTATTTGTGGGAATTCCTTCACCTGTAAGGCCCTAGTCCACCAAGCCGATTCTCATGCGATTTTGCGCCGCTGAGGAGTCTTTTGCACTAAATTATGTGAGAATCGCATGGGAATCGACTTCGTGGACTAGGCCCTTCAGTAAGGTCAGATCTTCCAAATAACTCACGTTTCAGTGGCCCAGACAGGGCAAATATTGTTGAGACGTTAAATATGATGGAAATGAGTCATAAGTGTCTTGAAATTTTGTCTAAACAGGAATTATGAAAACAATATCTTCCATATATAGTAACAACTGTTTTGCAGGTTTAAAATTTATGAAGTTACTAATTTCATAGAGAATGGTACAACCGTCAAGTCCTTTACACTTTTTGCGAGACGCTTTTCTTTGATTATAGGATTTCTCTCTATTATTTCTCACCATTACCAGTAGTACAATAGATAGCATATGAATTCCCCACGTGGCAGATTATGGTCGGGTTTGTAGCACGATACGAGTATGGGTCAGACTTTCAGGAAATGTACAATTTAACTTCGCCAATCTTCTCAAATAACTCAAATTTCAGACGAAAACGAAGCTCAAAAGACAGTTCAACCTAACCAAACAGATTGCCAGATTCACTGCAATGCCGAATATACTCGAATTTACCTAGTATTGACCAAATTGCAGCCTAATTTAGCAGATTTTTTTACAGCTGCCTATGTTACGTTTTCTGAGAACCTGACCCATATATGTACATGTATGTTCCTTCTTCTTGTATTGCGGGAAGGGAAGGTTACTTATATTTCCAGAGATAAGTGTAAAGAAGCAAACAACCAACGGTTGTGTAGGCCAGAGTGTTCCAACAACCTAGTTATTCACCCTAAACACATTTGGGTCAGATTTTCAGAAAGTGTACAATTCGCCTTCACCAATCATCTCAAATAACCCAATTTTATGACAAAAAACAGGTTCAAAATACGGTTCAGCATAACCTAACCGATTGTTTGAATCGAGGCAATACTAAATATACTCAGATATACCTAGTGTTGACGATTTTTCGGTCTGATTTAGCAGAATTTGCTAAATGTTTAGAGCTCACAATTGTACATTTTCTGAAAATCTGACCCATATATCCCATTCATGTTTACACAGTTCTGTGATCTAATGTAATAGATAATGGATGAATGTCATCACAATCTGCTTTCTTTGGCAAATTTATTTCTTTACATAATCGATATTAATTTTTAATATGTATTTCCTACACTTGCTAAGCTGATAGTAACAGATGCTGGATAGCATCTAGATTGTGAGGTTGCATGATCGTTCTAAAACTGCAGGGTTAAACCAGGTGGAAACGACGTTTCATGTCCAATGTCCATAGTTCATTCGGGTTCTTATATCCACCGAAAGTCTGAGAACCATATATTTCTCCTTGGCCTTACTGTCTCTCTTGTTTTGGGGCCTTGAAAGTATTAAAATCTAAAGTTCAATATAGTTCGGTTCGAGATATATAGTCCCAGATGTATTTCTAATTTCCTTTCAATCACAAAATTCCACGTTTGGTTTGATTTCAAAGACCCACTAGTATTAGATAGCTCCCCATTAAGTAATATGGGAAAACCAAACTTCACACTAAATTACTATCAATTGATTAACTTGCATGAACATATATATAACCGCTTGGAGACGTATTTGAAAAGATGAAATCAAGCCAATTCTAAAGGGAGTACAAATTAGGACATTGATAAGTATTTCTATAGTCTCAGATTGATATTTTTATTTTCGAAAAAAATGTTTTCAATATTTGTTGGGTTCGACAATTACTAGTAATGTAATAATGTATTGTATACAGAATAAATCTATCTTCAACATCATAGATATTTCTTCATCTCCTGAATAGTGTTACACCAAGCATAACAGTAAGGTAACTAAAATACTCGATAGGATGACATTTAAAACGTAAGGATATATATTCAATACAATTTCCTAAAATGTTGGTAGACTGACTGATATGACTAGAGGTTCTAAACCCCATACATATAAGTGGGTCAGATTTTGAGAAAATGTACAATTGGCAGCTGTACACATTTAGTAAATTTTGCTAAATTAGGATGCAATTTGGTGAATACTAGGTTAATTCGAGAAAATTCGGCATTGCATTGATTCTAGCAATCTGTCTGGAGAGGTTGAACGTATTTTGTACTTTATTTTCGTCTGAAATTTGGTTTAATTGAAAAGATTGGCAAAGTTGAATCGTACATTTTTTGAAAAACCGACCCATGTGCATTCCATCAAAGAGATCTTGGGAATGAATCACTTTGAAAAATATCATTTGTGCGACTTGTGACTTATTTTCCAGAAACACATATATGTGAGATCCGTTAAAGTAATCTACATAGAATCGATTATGGCTGGAAAATGTTTCCCCGACAGCATCAAATGGGTCAGATTTTTAGAAAATGTACAATTCACTTCCACCAATCCTCTCAAAAAAACCCACATTCAAGACAGAAATCAGCTTCAAAAGGCAGTTTAACATAACAGAACTGATACTTTAAATCAATGTGATACCAAATATACTCATATATATCAGGTATTCATCATTTTCCAGCCTTATTTAGCAAAACTTCCTAAATGTGTAGAGCTGCCAATTGTACATTTTCAGAACATCTGACCCAAATCTCCCATTGGGAAGGTCATAAATGAGAAGAATCCAATTTTAGGGACAAAAACACCAAGGGACCAGAAGCAACCCAAGTTATACCAGTCTACCAGCATACAACTCTCAGTTTCTTGTGTCTTCTTTACTCCATCCCCAGATCTTAAGCTGCAGCTTATCACACTGAAAGAAACTCCAATCACGACACTCAGAACCCCTTTCTGGCATCAGGTGCTGCCCTGAGGGGACTTAATCACGTGGTAATGACGTAATTAGCACGTGACTGAGTCTCTTCAACCGCAAGCTGCTTGGCGGCGCTGTTATCAGTGCAGAGCACTCTGGGAAGGTTTTGTCCGTGCGATAATAGGGAGATAAGTGGTCAAACCTAGGCCGGAACCGGAAGAGAGGAGCGCTACATCTTGGGAATCAGATGTCGTCTGCTTGTGGTTTTGAAGCACAGGAAATAGACGTACTTGGGTCAGATCATCAGAAAATGTCAAATTGATAACTTTACACATTTAGTAACCTCTGCTAAATTAGACTAAAAAGGGAGAAATATTAGGCATATCTGACTACACTTGGTATTGTTTTGTTTCTAGAAATCTGGTCGGCTATGTTGAACTGTATTTTGAACTTTGATTCGGTCTTCAATTTGGGTTTTTACAGAAAATTTGTGATGGCGAATTGTTCATTTTCTGAAGATCTGACCCACTTGTGCATGCTCCAAGAGTGGCTTTCTACAATTGTTTGAAGAAGTATGAGCGAACAGTTCTAGATTCATAAGGTCACAGTCTAGGCCCAATGTTGAGATAGTCCCTTCAAATCAAGGGAAAGCCTCTCACCTCATTATATTCTAATCCTAGATGAGGAAACTTATTAGTGAAGTAGGCGTCTTATCACTGACATACTAATTTAGATCAGATAAGAATGGTACATCAGTGATTTTATTAAATAGTGAAATTATGAACGAAAACCTAGTTTTTACCTTGTCATTATGTTACCTGACTTGCCATTGTGTAATCCATAACAAGAATATGGTTTTGAATAATTAGATAGAACTGTACGAGAGGTTAGAACTACAAGTGTGATTCAATGGCTTGAGTTAACACTTTATTTTGTATCCAACAAGTGGCTGCAGGTCGCGCATTGGATGCAAAAAAAATTGTAAACAAGAGCCATTAGATCACACGAGTAGTTTCTAACTTCTAGAAATACGTATTATATGTCTTACTGTTATCTATCATTGGAATCACCTTAATCTCATCTCTTCAAATATGATGATATCTCAAAATCGATTTTTGGCAACTTGTGACTCATTTTCCTGAAACACATCACAAATGGCGGGTTTCTTCTTGCTGATTGGAGCAAAATGTCGTCTGCGAAATCATAGGACTCCAACGACCCCTAGCGGTGCCACCTCAGCATATATTGACCGATTTGTCACTTGGCAACGCAGGAGGGTGTTAGTCTTAGGGCAAATAGCATTGTGTATGTGTTGCTATGCCAACTATTCGAGGAGCAGACGACTTTTTTCTGACTGTGACTGTATGCCATACTTAGTGAGAGCAAACTGTATAATGGGACGCCATTGCAGAGGATTGTGTATAGGCCAGTTTCATTCGCATCTGCGAACTTAACACTCACAATTGTCATGTGTTTCAGAAAAATGAGTCGGAAGTTGTAAAAATGATATTAAATTTGTCAACGTGTATTATTTACAAGTTTTCTTTGTTGTAATGTTTTCATTTTTGGAATGCCTAGTCCTTGTGGTTGCATGAATACATATACCAAGACAGTCATTTAGTTGCAAGATCCCTTTGCACGAATGATCTCATGTTAGGGTAAATCTAATGCTCCAAGTCGTGTGAATATATGTACTCAATTTCAAGACAGTTTATTAAATAAATATACGTACATTTCTAAGGTATTAATATAGAGCATATATTATGCTACTTAACTAGTAATTCTCCACCCAGTAATATTTCAGACTTTGTTTTTCAAAGACAAAAATAGCCCAACTTGATATATAAATAGAAATAGGTGTATGATGTCCTATTGTTTACTATCATTAGAATCGGCTTGATCTCATCTTTTCAAATATGATGATATCTCAAATCCATTTTTGTGACGCATTTCTCTCTAACACATCACAATTTTCACGTATCAGAAATTAATGAAGTTGCTCCTATTTAATTAGAAATAATGAGATCTCTTCACAATCACAAGAAATAGGAAGAGATTAAACATTTGTTTACTATGCTAGTACATATGCTAGTCATCAACAATGCTTTGTTCCAAACAAAAGCAAAGTTTGCATTGTGTGCATACATTCTCAGATGAATGTCCAATATTTGTCAGGGAAATAAATGGGGTTGGGGCGCTCATACCGCAGCTATGGACATTTCCAGGCTGAAACATTGATAAATAATTTATGGCTATTCTTTATTACTACCATGGAAGGAACATGAATGTTAAATGAATCGGTTGATGAACTGCATTGTTCGCAGGAACCTATAACTACTAGCACGATATTTCAAATCTTAGACATTCCACATACATCTAATCCATTACAATATACATAACCCTATCACTTTGTTCTGTGTCGCTAATGATTCTATCACACACCTGTCACAACCCCATCCAGTCTGAGCTCAGAGTTAAGAGAGTCCTTTCAAACTGCGAAAAAAGCATCTCATTGCAAACCGCAACATGTCACATAATCCCATTGAGACGCTGCCTACTCCAGGGCCAGAAAAGCCATCAGCCCAGTAGGTGTCCACTCACTCACTGACATACGATTCTTATCTGATCTGAGAGTCTATGAGGCTACACTATGTCATGAAAGTTTAACCTAAAATGCATAATTATGAACATTCCAACCCGAAAAGCGCAATTTTCATTCAGTTCATGCCTCATTTCATGCAGTAGACTATTGATTGAAGGCTTGCGGGGAAGTTTGCGGTAAAGTGAGGCACTCACTAACGGTATATGACAGAAATTGTCCTCAGGATCTCAAATATAGGAAATAGAGCCACCCCAATGCTGCAGGATAGCCCCATAGACTGTGTAGCCGTATGAATAGGGACAATATTACTAGCTTCAGGTATAACCCATTATAATGACGAATTGCTGAAGGAAATTTGGAGGAAAGTACATTCAAAATGTTTGTAAAGGGATATCTGACAGTTTGGTGAGTCGAAGGATGGGAGATGAGAGTGGAGAAAAAGAAGAAGGACGTATGAGTAATGTAATCTAAACTAAACAGTCTTATTAACATTTTTGTTATTGAATTATTAACTGATCGAAATGGGTCAGATTTTCAAAAAATGTATAACTGACAGCCGTACAAATTTGGTAAATTCTGCTAAATTAGGCTGAAACTTGGTCAATACTAGGTAAATTCGAGTATATTTGGTATTGCATTGATTCTAGCACACTGTTTGGTTAGGTTGAACTGTATTTTGAACTTTCTTTTCGTCTGAAATTTGGGTTATTTGAGAGGTTTGGTGAAGGTGAATTGTACATTTTTTGACGATCTTATCCAAATGTACAATGAAGCAGTGCGATTGTGATATAGGCAGAAAAGGGAAAACTTAAAATATATGCGTTTTTAACTCTATATATGAGTCTTTCCTACTAGGCCTATTCGATCAGAGCAAGAGATAGCTATTTATATAAGGACATTATAATTATTAGTTTGCGGACGAAGCGGGGATATAGCTGTTGGCAATATAGGGCTTGGGTAGAAATATATTTGTCCCTGAACACGGTTATCTGGGTCAATACACTTTCATTTCTTTCAATCTCAGTCATTAATCCTATGGCACATTGATTATCGGACATTTGAGCTAAAATCTTTAATTTCATTTCTCCAGTTTTGTACGTGCCTGATTTGCGAATGGAATGATGGGAATAGACTCCCATTGTTAGAATTTAAATAACCAAATTGAAAAGGTTGTGTAATTTGGTTGGTTCTCTAGTAAGTGTACGATTGACACTTCTGGATTTTAACTGATTTCTGGAAAAATTCGGCTGACGAATAACAAATACTAGGTCTACCTGGGTACATTTGATATTTGGTTCATAGAAAAGCTCTGACTGGTTGAGGGGGAGGGGGGTCTCCACTTGCTGCTGTAAGTTCTACTGTAAGCTCTGCGGTAAGCCTTGTGATGGTGTTGTGATGGTGAGAAGTGGCGAGGTCAGCAATGGCCAGTGAACCATGTAGGCTGGACCTCGCCAATTCTCTCCACCTACAGAACCAGCACAAACCATTGCAAGGCTTACCGCAGAGCTTACCGCATCCAATGGCAACCCAACTTCTTGTTTGACAGTATTTTGAATCTCATTTTTGAATTAGACTTACCTTCACCAATCCTCTCAAATGACCCAAACTTAAGAGAAAAGTCACGTTCAAAAACAGTTTAACACAATGAAAGAGACATTTGTTATCAACACAATGCCAAAGATACTCTCATATTTCCAATTATCCATATATTTTTGGTCTAATTTAGCAGAAGTTACCACATTTGTAGAGCTGCCGAATGTGCATTTTCTGAAAATCTGAGCCACATACGCAGCAGTGGGATATGTTCAGTACTAATGACAGCAATTTTCCATTAGCGTGAAGCTGCAGTGTCTTGTATGAATATAGATGAAGTAATTAGACTTCTTTCATTTCTAATTAGCTGCAATATGGCGTTCTGTATGATTGTATGGGGGCTCTTTCTAGAAAATTCAAAATTCAATCTCACCAATTACTATTACTTTGTCTAATAGTTTAGTTTATTTGCAACTCAACTCTAAGTTCTAGAAGGAATTGCAATCATCGGAAGAGCTGACACCATAGTCTGAGATGACCAACAACTTGTAATAACATCAGCAAAAAGGAATTTTTTAATTGAATTGAATTGAATTGAATTCTATCAAATAACCGAAATTCAAGACAGTAAAGAGGTTAAAAATACTGTTCAACAAAACGGAACACATTTTGTAAATCAACGCAATAGCAATCATATTCTATAATATATAAGGGTCAGGTCATCAAAAAATGTACAATCGGCAGCACCACACCTTTTAGTAAATTCTGTTAAATTATGCTAGAAAATGATCACTTCTAAGTACATCTGAATATATTTAGTATTACTGTGATTCTGTGATAAAGTTAGACTGTATTTTGGACGTAATTCCTCTCTTAAATGTGGGTTATAATATTATGAGAGGATTGGCTAAAAAAAACGTGTGAATTTGAGGCCCCTATACCTGTATTGAGATGTTATTAGCATCTCAGCGTTAGTTACGACATGAACATTTAGAAACTATTTCTCCTCATCGTGGAGGAACAATAATTTTGTTCTTTCTATTCTATTGACACTCTTTAATCCGAACCATCATTATTCCAGAGACTAAATCCCGGTCCCCGGCTCCGTTATTCTTATTAGTTACCTTTTTTCCCAAGTCATAGCTGTTACATCATGCAGTTTGTATCTATCTTTATTCTATCTTTCTTTATTCTATCTTTATTCTATTTTTCCACGCCCCCTCGACTAGAGACATGTACTATCTGACTTAGGAAATTAACATTACTATTAACGTAGTTATAAGTAGTATAGATCTTAAGGTAGGTGGTAAGAATACCGCCATTGGCGAGGCCAGATTTGTACTTACTGCCGATAAAAAATTTTAAAAAAAAATCTATCTCCAGATAACATTTGATTTCTGCGTGTGGAACATATCGAACCCCTTACTGAACATGCTTCTATATGCATGAATGTTTTTCCAAACCTGATTAAGGACAAACCCCCATTACTAGTACCATTAACTGAATAATATGGTGTATGTGCCACGATGAAGGGTCCGTATTAGCTCTCTCATTAAAGGTATTCCCATATGGTATAATGCACACAGTAGTTCTTACGGCTGATAGAAATACCCCCCCCCTCCGATGGTTATATTGTATAGGGCTGGTTTCTGGGTTTCTATTCAAGGATTAATGGCCGATATTAGGGGACTGCTGATTCATTGTTGGATGTATAATCCCAAGGCATTCACCAGTAGCAATATATTACTATAATAAAAGAAAACATTTCTCAGAACAGAAAGAGAGAAAACAATTTCAAACGTTAAACTGGTGAGCGTCAAATAACCATCTCGCCAAGCAACTAAATATCTATTAGGAGAATGATACGCAACTCAATACTTTCTTCCTATATTCTAAAAGAAAACAATCTTAGGAAAAACCATTTGTGTTCGACATTGAATGGAAACGATATTTATTTCTATCACATTCAATGCATGTCGGACCTTGCGTTATTACCTGCTAACTAGTTCCCCCATTAGGTGTTAGGTAAACGACGGTCACGCAATCCATGCTTGCATGACTAATAGGGGAGTTGCATAGCTGCCATTTTGAATCTTGATTCACATGGAATTATGGGACTAATGGTACAGTAAAAAATCTATAGAAAACATGTCATGTTCAACATGGACTATTTATCAATGCTCTAATGTCAATATCCATGTGTTATACATGTTTCCATGACACACGTCCCCATCTTTCCCATCATGCATTTAGTTTTCACAGGTCATTTATACAAGCTGTGAATTAGGTGGAAACATTCTTCAAATTTTCGATGTACAAATGTTCACAAATATGTGTATGGTATGTCGGATTCCAACAGAATCGATACCAGGATGCACTGTAACAGACATGCGCAGTGGCACATACAAATCACCTATTGGAAATGGTAATACATTGCATCTGAAGCAATTTGTTGACACGATTTACCAATCCCTTATCATGACACACAAATTAGTGGAGGATATGCATTGGAATCTGGGCAACGGGTGCATGATCACTGGGTCATCAACCTTGTAATCCTGGGTTCATTGACCTCCAATAGGTGTAAGGGGATCTCTCTAGATGGGTCTGTTGATGGTGGTGGCGAGCTGGTTTCTGCAGGGATCCAGGGATGCAAACAGCCAAAACTGCAGAACAGTGTATTAAATATATCCTTACGTTTTTCTAAGGTGATCCTATGGAGCATATTTGGTTGTCTTACTGGTAATTGCCCGCCCAGAAGTATTGCAAACATATTTATCAAAAATAGAAATATCAACTTGAATTATGGAAGTATTTATTAGAATAGGTTTTACTTTTTAACATCATTGGATTCGGCTTGATCGCATAATTTCAAATGCGATGACATGTTTAAATATCACATTTTTTAACTGAATATAAAAACAAATATGAAACACATTAAAATGATATTCGCGTTCCACATGTATATAAAACGTTTTAATTAGCTGACTGATTCTAAGTGTACTCACAAATAATAAACACTTAGACATAAATTCATACAACACTCTTTATACATATCGATCCTTCTTACAGATTTATCCAACATCTGCAGATTAATATACCTCAGACACATATAGCAAAAACACTAAGAGCGTTTGTTCTCAAGTAAGAGCATAAGATACAAAGCACCTTCCTCAGCTTATTTCTCTGTTAGTAGGCATATCATATTGCACCCGCGTGGATCCCTCCCTCTCATGGAAACATTAGAGGCACGGATCGCTGACAGTCCTATCAAATAATCAATGTGAGCTATTAGCAAATGTAGGCTCACATGAAAAACTTGCATTGATTGAGAGCGCAGTACTCTCAATGATTCGGTAAACATTGATCTAAGCCTTTCCACAACCGCCTTCTTCGTCTTCTTCTTCTTCTTCTTCTCATCCGCACTCATCCGCTCAACCTCAATAGGACGTGGGTGACATTGCTTGAAAATGTACAATTCGCCTTCAGCAATCCTCTCAAATAACCCAAATTTAAGACAAAATCCGGGTTCAAAATACAGTTTAACATAAACGAACGGATCGTTTGAATCAAGGCAATATCAAATATGATCATATATATACCGAGTATTGACCATTTTTCAGTCCACTTTAGCAGAATTCATGAAATGTGTAGATTTGCCAATTGTATAATTTCTGAAGATCTGACCCATGTATTGATACTAGTCTGGGTGTAGGCAGAGAGGAGAGGGAGAGACAGCGAGACAGAGAGCGACAGGCAGAAATCCACCTCAGCCAGTTGTTGACATGCCTGGGAACTGTAAAGATAGTATGGGGAAGGTGTATACAGTGTGCTCCTGGGTCGGAAATACGGGGGGTAAGGTCCAAACTAAGGATATATATGTGATGGTGATTTGATGGAGGATGGAATATTTAACAATGATCTCATGTAATGCAAATGTGTTTTACATGGTTCAATCAAACAAGATCTCATCTTTCCCTCCATGCGTTTGTATTTTATAGATCATTTACACAAGCTTTGATATTAGTGAAACGATCTTTGCAATCTTCGATAAAAATGTCTGATTTGAACTGAAGCAATCCCAGCATGCACAACATTAGACATGTACGTTGAAACATACAAATGCCCTATTGGGTGTAGGAGTTGAAGAGTTTCAGTGAAATAAATCGGTCGATACATTGCAGCAAAAAGTCGTCTGCTATCACAGGTTTACTAGTTCCCATAATGCGCCAGCCAAGATGAAATTTTAACCTTGACTTATACCAATTTCCCTGTGTATGGTCTTGCACACGATCTCTGCTTCTTTTCGGACATCTGGGCGCCCAATCCCACTGCCCCTACCCTTTAACCTTCCACCAATCCACCAACCTCCTCATTCAATACAAAAATGGCCACCGGAAGCAATCACAAGACGTCACTTCCGCTCCCAATCTGGTCACGTGGTTATCAAACATCACGTGGTATCGATACCTGGGGGTCACGTGAACATATATGGGTTACCATGGCAACAATCGATCATGTGTTATCTATGATAGGATCTGTATATGTATTGTGTGCGTCGGGGTGTGTGGGGGGGGGGGGGAGTTGGGGGAGGGGGGTTGCTAGTGAGGCTAAGGAAAGGAGTTGGTGATAGTAAAGAGGAGGTAAGTTGTATGGAGACCAAAATGGAGGGAAGTAGTGTAAGGCCTACGTTTATTGCACCCAAAATGTTAGTTTCTTTTGATCGGTAACAAGATAAACTTGAGTGAACTGTGAACTCTATAGAATATTTGAATATATTCATCGTTTCGATTGCTCAAAATTTGAGTTAAACATTGAATGAGTGGGATGGAAACTTTCTTTTATCTGATCAAAACCGTGCGTCTTTTCCTTAAATAATAGTAAACAATTAATTGTTTTAAATAGAAAATTAAATGTGTATTTTAATCTTCAATTTTGTTTTTATACAAACAAACATATCTTATCCACTTGTCTGTATCTGACAGGATCTGATAAAATAAATTCATCCAATTAAATAAATGAACAAAATATTTGGCATTTCAATGAATTAAAACTTCGCAGCTCATTGTTCAAGCAACGGCATGGTTCCCCTAAAATCCATTTCATCCTCTGGCATCAATTAAATTCTAATCGAAGACAAATTGAAGGGAGGAATTAATAAAGGGATTATTTAGCTCTGTGCCCCAATCGCTTAGGGCCCTGACATTTGCACGGCTCACATTCTCATTCTAAATCAATCTCAAACAATCATTAATCAAATTTACACTCTTCAAATTCATTCTCTTTGGAACTTTTGATTTCCGAGTGTTTTAAGAGGAAGCTGAAAAACATTTGTTGAATGTCACTTTGACTTTGAAGCCTGAAATATATTCTATTGTGGAAGTATTTATTTGGTAATTTGAATATTATATATTGAAATGCATCTGATCATAAATTCAATGAGAATTTACTTAAAATATATCATTGGACGGCAATTATTATTTAAGATCTTAAAGTAAAATATCCGAAAGATGATGAATACACAAAAGTAAAATACTCTGATGTTATTATTGATGCTTTAGGGATGAAAGACGATGTTACAGGTGAAAAGTCTCAACGCATTCCGGTCGCTCAGGCCTTCTCCAGGGTCCGCTGTTTAATGGAAGGTTGACGTATATATATATATATATAGGGGAGAAGGTGGACACATATGGGTCAGATTTTCAGAAAATGTACAATTCGCCTTCACCAATCCTCTCAAATAACCCCCATTTAAGACAGAAATGAGCTTCAAAATGCAGTTTAATGTAACAAAACCGATACTTTAAACCAATCTGATACCAATATACTCAGAGATACCCATTCTTCATCATTTTCCAGCCTAATTTAGCCGAATTAAGTGAATGTGTAGATCTGCCAATTGTACATTTTCTAAAAATCTGACCCATATATTGCCATGTGTACAAATGTGAAAATGTGTAAAAGATTAGGAACCCATAGTTATGTATAATGAGATAAATAGTTAGCATAAGCTGGATCTATAATGTGAAGTCCTATCCTGGAATATTCATAATCCAACATCTTAAAGTCTATTCCACTGATCAGCAACACGATTATATGTTGAACCTCTGATTTAACCCACAGTCAAGATTACAGAGCCCCATTTCAATTCCATCTCAATGACTTTGGTATAATTTAGTAATTATATATAATATAGTGAGCAATTAGCAACCACCAACTTGGTGCTACTATTTCCAGGCCCAGACACATTTACATGAGTGATACGAGCATTATCCTTTAGCCAAGGGGTTAGCAACCAAATCTGCCTAGCCCTTCCAGAATATAATAATCAGCAGCTCCCTTTATTAATACCACCATCCTCTGCAGAATATGAAATAGATGAGAAAATCTCTCTCTCTCTCTAGCCACAACTCCTTCTCCTGCGAAGGAGGAGGAAAAACATTATCAAACATCCACTATCACTAGCATTCAACTTCCGGTGTCTTGGAATCGGGAACGAGGCTGCCTTCATTTGGCGGCAGGTGGTCTCGCAGAGTCCCATTAAAGACGATAATGTCCGAGATAATGCGAGATAATGCGATTACTGGCGAGATTAAGGCCAGAAGAGTTTTGGTGTTGGTGGGCACATGCGCTGTTAATAAGGCTTTTACATGGCTGAGTTTATCAATATTAACGACCAATAATGCCTTTCTTTGTCGCTGCAATTTGTTAAGAAACCAGGTTCAGGCCCTATTATCGCTATATATAGTTCTAATATAATCATTTGCATCATCGTTAACCATGTTAAGGCCAGCTTAATGTTCAGATCTTGTTTGTTTGTTTGTTCATATTTTATTTCAGTAAGCTCACAATTTACATTGCTATTCTCTGCTTATGAGTATAAGTTGCTTGTAAAAAATAATAGAAATTACCAGAGATCTACAAGATCAAATTAGCAAAGAAAAACATCAATATTAGACTACTATTCCATTGGGCTAACTTTTGAGATAATATTAACCTATAAGACATTTTTGGTATTCATCAGCAATTCAGTTATACCCCCTTCCCTAAATATATCACATACAGGATTGTTGTACCACAAACGACAAACTGACCATACAGGGGTGTGGACGCATGTATGTCATGTCCAGGGGCGTGGTACATTGGTCAGTGCCACACATGGGACCCCTCACTGGACATAATAAAAGTCCACGACCAGTGACAGTGGCTTTCACTTGCTGTCCTTTTACTAAAGGGCTTGATGTATCAGCGTTTGGGTCCGGACGTCGAGCGATCGTTTGTTGTTTTTTCAATTGTTGTTTTGTGAATGTCATTCCATGTGAAAAATACGCTTAAGGAACTCGTGACTATATGAATGGTTTCAGTTGTCAGTTCACGCCAGGGAAGTAAAGCTCAATAAGAGACTCTTGATACACAAGGGTCAGATTTTCTGAAAATGTACAATTGGCAGATCAACACATTCAGCAAATTCTGCTAAATCAGACTAAAAAATCGTCAACACTAGATATATCTGGGTGTATTCGGTATTGCCTTGATTCAAACAGTCTGTCTGGTTATGTTGGACTGTATTTTGAACCTGATTTCTATCTTGAATGTGGGTTATTTGAGAGGATTGAGGAAGTCGAATTGTACATTTTCTGGCGATTCCACCCACAAGTGATAATACTCGTACATCGGGACATGAAGATCTGCTTAGGCCTCTCCTACAGCATAGAAGCTATCGTCTATTATGATAAAATGATTTAGATGTTTTTCCGAATGAATGTATTATTGTATCACTTTAGTATATTATATCAAACTATCATGCTATAGCATCTGCTTGTAATTAATGCGCTTTGCCTTAAGCAATCAGGCAATACTGATCAACGCTCGTCGCTCAAACGTATCGTTGTTTCTCAATAAACATATATTATTAAATCCATTAAATCAAATCAAATGATTCAGATTACGAACTTTTTTGATTTCCTTAAAGGTGGAAAAAGTAGATTGAAATAGAGTCATTTAGCTCTGTAACAAACAACCAGACAAAATCCCTGAAAGATTGATCAAATGAATTTTAGACAAACAAGGGCATCTTTAGTTTCTAACTGCTATTAACTGGGCCTTCAACGTTAAGCTGAGCGGTGTATACCCACCGTAATATATATTCAGCTAAATCCAGAAAAGGAAACTATTTAAGCAGAAACAAAGTGGCGGGTTCCACTGACATTTAGAAAAAAAAGATTTTTTGTTATATTTTCATTACTATTAAACTCAACTGAGATTGTAAGCTTTAACCTGAGCTGAGCTTTAATACTCGCCATAAAATAAATTCAAAAATTCAAAAAAAGGAAACTAGTTAAGAAGCAAAAAGAAGTGAAGGGAACCAATTGTCAGCAGCAGAGCCAGGACAGACTATTCAACCAATCAAATTGCTGTCTAATACCGCACATGCCAGAGAAAGACCTGGGCGATAATGGGAGCTTCCACCAGCCCACACCTCCCTTGTCAACCTAACCGGAAGTCTAATTATTGAAGTGTTTGCCGGGAGGACAGCTATCACGTGACGTCACGTGTGATTGTTGAGGATTTGTTGTGTTTTGGTTGGTTTGGTGATATTTCCGGTTACACTTCAGCTACTTTTGGAACGGACGACAAAAGTGTTCTCCTCTCTACAGTGAGTACAGTAAAAGAAGGATTTTTGAGGTGAAGAGAAGTTCACAACATGTAATATAATCAATCACAATAAGATGAATTGACCAGACAGTCTTGGTCCAAAGATGTGAGAGTCCCTTCAAACGGATGGAAAATCTCCTGACCTGAAACAGCCAAGTGCCATTATAAGTCAATTAAGACTGCAAAATGCCATCATAATCCCATTTGAATGCCTAGGAAACCGATTAGCCATTCTTATCTGATCTGAGGGTCTGGGCCTGGACTGCCAAAACAATAAGGACAGGAGCTGGCGAGTAATGTGTAGGTTTGTTTGTTTGGGGGTCTGACGTTTTGAGCGTCATTTGCCCTTGATCAAGTAATATAATCGTCTTCTATTGTATTCATGACAGGGTGACGTCAATAATGCAAAATGTCAAAATAGCAGCATGGTTCAGCTGTAACTACCACTGAATCCATTGTAAATGGGATGAAAAACGAGTAATGTATATCTCTGTGGGTTATCTTAGCTTAACTTAAGCTTATCTTAAAGATGACCAATATTTCATATGATACAAAATGATGTAATTTGAAAACTTTCCCAAAACTACGTTCAGTTATTCTGGTCGCCGGGGTTACGTTTTATATCACCCAAATACATTCATGAAAAAGTGCAAAAAATGGATGTATTGCCATGGAAACAAATCTGAATCCTATTCTAAATCAGTAGAAAGTTACCTTTTTCAAAAAGAAATAAGTTCCAAACTTCCTACTTTCTCCCATACTTCACTGCTAGACACCCATTCATCCCATAGCGCTCTCCCACAAAACCGTACCGGAAGTGATGTCTGAATACCTGACGACCGGTCACGTGACTTCTGATCTCGAAGTTAAAGATTCTGCCGGAAGTGTTTAACATCCGGACATCAGAAGAGGCTCGTGGGAATCACGCTAAAGTCTCGCAATGGTGCGAGAAAGTGATCATGCATGAATGATGGCTAAATTGGCGCGAAATTGATGCTGAGATGGGCCAGAGAGGCGAAATGTCGTCTGCTCAAAATAAGCAGTAAGTTCCGTATTGTACAGATGACAATTACAATTAGGCAAGTGGAAGGACTTGGCAGTATACCGTTCCTATTGACGACTATGGTTTCTTCTTTGTGAAACATAGCTACAATTCCTAAACTCTCAAAATGTATAACACGTTGGGTTCATAGCATCTTAGATTCCTACTGCATGAAACAATACTGAACTGCAAGCTAATTGTGCAATATTTTGTCAGGAACCTGTAAAACACTCATTTCACGAGCATACAAGACCTACATAAGTGGGGATAATATAATCGTTCTATAATTCTAACATGCTTTTACATCCCAGGTTCCATTGGGTATGTCCAAAGCACAGTTTACTCCTGCAGATTGTTAATCAGTAAACTTGGGTGTTCAGATATCCGTGGATGGATTGTGTAATGAACAACAACTGTCAGAGACTATTTGTTGCTGATTTTGCCTGACATCCACCACTCCTCAGTCCCACATAACCCGATCTCCATCTGGGGAGAACGATGATGTAAGCCGATCGATTGCTCGATTAGACTTGCCTGGAAAATGACCTCTCTCTAAGAAAGCCTCTCATCTGCAGTCCCGTCCAGAGGCGAGAGTTTAACGGGAATAAACGTGACTCGAAAAGCTGATGCCCTGATGGGTCTGAATGGCATGAACAAGGTCAGAGGATGAGTTTCAAGGATGTTCTCTAGGTTTGTTTATCAATAAAACTACAGCATTTCCTTGTTCTAAACATCCTGCGCCTGTTCTGTGCCTTAATTTAGTTTAGATTAAACTAGGATATTGCTGATAAATCCCCTCTTTTCAGTTCAGATGAAACTGACATGATTGAACAAAAGATACTATATACTTAAATACAATAATACAGTTGTCGTGCCATAGATGATTTCCTTACAACTCACATCTCTTTGAATAAGGTAGTGTTAAATATATCCACAAGGTACAGCTCAATCACAGAGTAGTAAGAGTCATTAAAAGTCGGTAATTTAGTTACACCAAAGACTTCAAAATTACTTATTGATATGGTAATCAGGTCAACACCTTACACCGAGAGACGTACTATACGTTTACCTAGTTACATACGGTACTTTTACTCAGATTCATAAATTGAAATGAGATTTCCTGTAACACATCACGTATACATGTGCACGAGCAGTCCAGCAATCCGAGCAATCCTATAGTCATGCATGGCCTAGACCGTATAGTTAGACTTTCTGAACGATATGAATAAATTCCATCAAGAAAGGAAAAATCTGCCATGGCTACTTGTCACATGTGTGTAAAGGTGGCGATATTAGGAGGAGATTAGGTAGTGCTAAGCCTAGATAAGTTGAGGATCAGCCGGAAGTGGGCGATGATAGGTGAAAGTGGCAGCACTCTAACGCAGAGACAGGTAGTAATCTGCCCACACAAGATAACACCGCCTCCTAGCGGCCAAAGTGGGAAGGATAAACTGATAATGTCACGTGGTCTAAAGGTTGGCTTCTTGCCAAATTTGGAATCTGTGTTATTGGTGGAAATGCTTTGCTTTATTGGCATGTTATTGGCGATTTGGTTATGAAATGTAATATGATGTATATGATATGACATATCTTTGCAGAAGGATATACAAAAGATCTACGTAGTGACTCTCAATCAACGTATTTTTAAAGAATATTCAATTTGACAAGAAGAATATTTCAGGGACGGCCTGGAATGATATACTTTCTGCACGATCTGGCTTTCACATGTTTTTTCCCAATAACGGAAACCAGATATATCTTCTGCTTAATTGGTCAATTTGCTCCAGAAAACAGCATAAGTTTAACATGGAAACACAGGCGCAGTTCCGAGTAGGGAAAGTGGAATATGAAAAGGGATATATATATCCAATGAAAAAAACTCTGAATTTGTGATGGTTTCCAGAAAGGTATATGCAAAGCTAAATTTTATTTACTAAAGACACGTTTTTAAATGTGAATTATAGAAAACTTGATATTGAAAACAAAGCTCTTTCACATACAATCATGGGAGTTGTATATTGTGCTTGCACACCCGCCTGTATATATACGTACACTTTTGTACACATTCTTCGTACCTTGTACTTTATCTTGTATTTTGTATTCTGTACCTGATAATTGACTATAGTTTACCAGTCAACCTGTATCACCTAGTACCATTCTTTCTATCAGTATGTAATCAAAAATCTAAGGGGTGTTCGGAAGAGCTGTGACAGTCACAGACAATATTCCTTTTCCATTCTTTTATTTGATTTGTATGTCAACGATTGTATATGTGAAATGGAAATAAAATCATATAATAATAATATCAGGGTAAACGCTATAGAGAACGTATGACTTCAGCGTGAGATATTTAACAGTTATCTGATATAAATAGCCATGAGTTTTACAATATTCAATACAAAATGGCCTTCATCTTTCCCATCAAGTATTTGTTTGTTGCAGATCGTTTACACGAACTGTGATATTGGTGAAAGATCCTCGCATTTTTCGATAAAAATGTTGCTAAATACTTGTGTGACTTTACCTGAGTCCATCCCAGCATGCACTGTAATAGACATGCGCAGTGAGACATACAAATCCCCAATAGAACACTTTTTTTTTAACAAAAAAAAGAGAAGATGATGACGAAGAAGAAGAAAGAAAGAATGAAAGTAGAGACACTTGTTGAGAGGGAGAGTTTGACAGTAAAACGTGACTAGGCCATAATCTGGGTCAGACTTTCTGAAAATGTACAATTGGTACCTCTACACATTTAGTATATTCTGCTAAATTAGGCTGATAAATGATGAATACTATGTATATCTGAGTATATTTGGTATCACATTGATTTAAAGTATCAGTTTTGTTACCTTAAACTGCATTTTGAAGCTAATTTTTCTCTTGAATATGGGTAATTTGAGAGGATAGGTGATGGCGAATTGTACATTTTCTCAACATCTGACCCTTCTGTTGGAAGGGGATGAGGACGGGAGGGGGTTGGTGTACCGTGGGGAGTGGGACAGTAAAGGTGACGGGGTGATGTGTACAGGAGGTGGCATGCCCACACACACATGCCTCAGGTCACTTTCCTGTCAGCTGCCAGATTGACATTCTGCAAACGAGCAGCTCAGAATTGCTCGAGTAAATCGGGAACGAGCTCAGCAATGGTTAAAGTGAGGTCTCCACTGGCTGCAGTAAGGTTTGCGGTAAGGCTTGCGATGGTGCTGTACTGGTTCTGTAGGTGGAGAGAAACAACAAGGTCCTGCCTGCATGGCCTGTGAACCATGTAGGCAGGACTTCTTCACTCCTCATCATCCCTACACCATCCCAAGGCTTACTGCAAAGCTTACCGCAGAGCTTAATGCAGGGCTTACCGCACGCTTACCACATGCTTACCGCACAGATTACCGCACAGCTTACTAGCCGTAAATACAATGGAACAAATAAAATCTCAAACAAGAATCCCAAAAGACAACTTGGAGGCACTTATGGTTTTCTGTTGGAATTCAATTAGAATGTGATCACTTCAGCTCCACAAGTGACTAGTGTCTTGAATTATATCATCGCAATGTCTTTAATAATGTCAGACGTATCTGACCCTTGCAGGTGTCTTGTAACTCTGGAAACGATAAGTGAAGTAATCTCCCAATCCCTCAGATCAGATAAAAATGGTATGTCAGTGATTAGACCCCTACTTCGCTAATCGTTTTCCTGGCCTAGGGCTCGGCTTTCTAATGAGAATATAATGACATTTTGCGGTCTTAATGGAATTATAATGGCACTTTGCGTTTTAAGGCAAGAGCCTTTTCCTCCGTTTGAAGGGACTCTCTGAACTTTGGGCCTAGACGGTATTGGTCAAGCAAGTACAAGTTAACAGCAGTTAAAATCAGTGAATGCCTTGTTGACGAAAGAACAACCTTTAAAACTACCCCTGACCTTTCCCCAGGTCCCCCAGGTAGGCCAGAGCTAATCAAGGCAGGCCTTAAAGTATTCAGATGGCTTTAGGGCCTAGTCCTAGATTCAGCCTCAGAGTTTTGCTCTGAAATTCAGGTACACACAGAGCCCATGTTACTACTCTGTGCTACCTGAATTAGCTCTATATTTCCTAAGAGAAAAAATGTTTTTAAAGGGTTTCATAAAACGAAATTCCCGTCAAATGGGTTCATACATACTAAAATCAATGTCGTCTCCCTTTTTTGTTTTTTAGTTTTGTTCAAATTTTCTTCCTGTTTAACATCAACTATAAGAGAAACATTAAAATATTTATTATTTTTTCAACTTCCAATTAAGAGTGGAATGCAGTATTTGGAGTGAGAGTGGAATACAGTATTTATTTATCTAGTTGAACTTTGCCACGTTCATAATTAAATCTTGTCAGTGATGCAAAATGTGTTTTAATCAACATTGTTTTGTCTTTCAATCGCTTTGGACCATAACTCTCAACCATCAATTATGTTATTTTCAGTGTTTTTAAATAAATAACTAATAAACATATGGGTCAGTTCCACAGAAGATATATAAGCTGTACATAGGCTGAAAATATTTGGTATATTCGAATAACTTTGGTATTGCACTGATTCATACATGTTTAGTTATGTGGAATTGTCCTTTGAACTTCATTTTGGTCTTGAATATGGATTATTTGAAAGGATTGGTGCTGCATAATTATATACTTTCTTGCAACTTCACCCGTATATTCACCAGCTACTAACTTGACTTCACACTATAGTGCTCGCCCTTATCATCCCCCTTCACCTGTTCCTCAATATTATATCACCGAAGATCAGCCCCCTTCAAAACTTGATTATTCACAACCAATCCACCCACCTCCCCGTTAATCTCTACCCCAGCTCACTTTGACCTAATCTTCCATTAAGCAGCCCCACTATATATAATATAAAGCCACACTTTGTCCCAAACCACACCGTTAGGTTCTCCACCAACCTTGCATTGACCTTGCCTAGTAGCCTGTGTGATTGACCTTGTTCTGACCTCTGTGGACCTCCACTGTCAGAAGAGAGATAATCTTATAAATGGATTATTGGATTAGGCGGAGAGATAAGCCGTGGAGCTGCTCCTGCCACTACTACTACCTTTCCTCCATGGTTGGGGTTTGAGTGGCAGGACGCTGTATTTATGATTAAGTCTGATCATAGGCAGACAGCGAGCTGCTCACGATAAGCTCACGGTGGTCAAGGACTGCCCAGTATTAATCTTGTTAGTGTAATGGGATTTATGGCATTTCAATTACACTCCATGGATTAGGCTGAATGGGTGGACGATATCTATTATACATACTTGGTTGGTATATTTATTGTGGACATTTGTGGTTATGGAAAATGAGTCCCAAGTCGTAAAATTGGATTTTGAGATACCATTATATTTGAAAAGATGAAACCAAAGCAATTGCAAAGTATCTAAACATTAAGGGCATCGAATAAGTACTTTCTTATTTTCAGTTCGATTTTTATATATTGGAAAAAAGATACTTGGTGGACAGTTAATAGTAATGTAGCTAAATATACAACATGCGATGATCTGAGAAACCCACTTATATGATTGATAACCTGTCTTGGTATATGTATTCATGCAACCACAAGGACTAGGCATTCCAAAAATGAAAACATTACGACAAAGAAAACTTGTAAATAATACACGTTGACAAATTTAATATCAATTTTGCGACTTGTGACTCATTTTCCTGGAACACATCACATTTGTGTTGTGTACAGATCATAGATGATGGCAAATATTTAGAAAAAGAGCCTGGATCTGTCTGTGACAATAGGGCAGAATGAATGAATAGGGGGAATGCGAGATGGGACAATTTAAAGCTGCATTCTCAGCTATTATGATAGAAGAAACCTTAACAAATGTACTCATATTATGATTTATAGGACTCAATGTATAATAATATTGCTGCTGTTATATATTTATACAAGAATTTAAAGTTGAATCAGCTGTTGGTGAGCTATGATAAATTAAGCTATGATAAATTAAGCGACGTCACAAGAACGGATTTTGAATGAAACCCTCTAGCAAAAAACAATAGATACAATCCTCCGATAGTTTGATTTTTTGGAAACGAATGAGGTTGGTAATTGGCTATGCTAATTACAGGGCATTGAAACGGGTGGCGCTACCTTCACGGATTATCAAAAAATAAAGTCACACGCCAGTGCCTACTCACTTGGACTTTCGGTCGCAATGTTATCAGTCTGAAGTTGCCCACCCTCCGCCCTAAATGTTTTAACGAAACATTTCATCACAACTTTTCCACGAAGGGTTACTTATTTTAATATCAAATGACAACCCAGCTACCTGCATCGACAATGGGATACTATTCATTTATTTATTTATTCATTCAAGAGAAATGTTTTTATCCACAAATCATGTTCATCGCTGGATCATTCATACCTTTTACCCCAATAATATAATGAAATCATTTTAACCTATTTTAATACGCCTCCTCTTTTAATGAAACAAAAACTAAAATCTTAAGTTTTTGACCGAATTTAACTGCGGCGAGTGCTGCTTTAGACCAATAGCAATTAGGGAAGTCAAGTAAATATAGTAACACGTGTGAAACTGGTTACGGTCTGAGGCTAATTTGCAAAAGTCCCTGCCAAATCTGTATTTTTGCTACATGAATTATTTTGAAAATGACTCCAAATACTCCAAATTTCACGGCAAGGTAAAGGCTCAAATACAGCACAACATAACTAAAGATGTGCCTTGATCATTCCAATAAAAAAGTACCTGGATTTACTTAGGTATCCATTATGATTCAGCCTTATTTAGCAGAATTGACTAAATGGGTCAGATTTTCAGAAACTGAACAATTGGCAGCAGTGTACATTTAGAAACTCATAGGTTGCTAGTTGGCCAATACTAGGTAAATTCGAGTGTATTTGGCATTGCATTGATTCTAGCAATCTGTTTGGTTAGGTTGAACTGTATTTTGAATTATATTTTCGTCTGAAATTTGAGTTATTTGAGAGGATTGGTGAAGGTGAATTGTGCATTTTCGGGCAACTTCACCCAAGTGTGCTGATTGTATGTACATTATCTGACGACCTGAGACACATGATTATAACATGACAATGTTTTTTTGTGTTTTTTTCGGAGTCTGCTTCTATCAAGGTTTATTCTCTTATAACATGACAATGTAATGAACTTGCAGTGCTCCATGTTAAAATTCTTTGTTGTTTCATTTCAAGAAATTATTGCATCCTTTGAGTTCGACACCTAAAGGCTCAGAATTTCAGAATATGTACAATTGGCAGCTGTACACATTTAGTAAATTCTGCTAAATGAGGCTGCAATTTGGTCAATACTAGGTAAATGTGAGTATATTCAGCATTAAATTGATTCTAGCAATCTGTTTGGTTAGGTTAAACTGTATTTTAAACTTTATGTCCGTCTGAAAGCTGGGTTATGTGAGAAGATTAGTGAAGGTGAATTGTACATTTTCTGGCTAATTAATCCTAAAACAATCAGCATCTAGGTTACCTTCTACTTGCAGGCAATTCACAGACATTGTCTTTTCTTTTCTACACAGTTTTGTGTGTTTCTTTTACCCACAGACATGCTATTGCACTATAAGGTTACCATGCCCCTACCCTAGTATTAAATAAACATGAAATGGTCGTATCTCTTGCAACAACTCCGCCCAAGACAGAACGATGGCAGTAGATCTTTTCAAGTTGTCTTGTAATCTCGTCTCCATACTTGTAATAATTTCTTGTGCTGACAGAGGGGTCGCTTTTCGTCTATAAGGCCACCCACATCAAAGTCTAATGGAAGGGACCTGTAGCTAAAGGCCCTTTCTCTACATGGAGGGTAGGGGGTGCTATAGGTGCACAGAACCCCTTATATTAGGACACGAGCTTCAAATACAGATAAACATAGCAAAACAGCTTTTTAAACATCAACCGAATACAGAATTTACCTAGATATACTTAGTAGTAATCATTTTCTAGACTTATGTAGCAGGATTTCTGCATCAATTGTTAGACACATGCTATAAAAAACAGTAGACTAAAAACTGGATTATTTAAGTAGATTGATCAAATCAGAAGTACAGTCATAATTATATAAGCTAGTACTTTATGTCATTTATATCATTACTATGGGTAGTTAGGTATATAGACACAGCGTTAGCGTTATTTGATTGTAGTGTTTGACCATTGCCCATTATATCTATATTGCACAATTGTTTCTATCATGAGTATAGTCATCTTGAAAATAACATGACTGTTAAATTGAAATGAATTGAATATTTTCCCCACCATATCCTAAATGCTAATATGATCATCATTCCTCTGGTAATAATTCACACACACGATCAATGAAAACGTCTAAAGGAAGAAGAGGGCACATATATATGCTAATATACTTATGGTACTCATTATATGAGGGCAAGGGAAATGTAGAACTCGTTTTCTGGCGGAGTGATACAACACTTAGCCTTCAGCTTTGTGTTGTATCACTCCGCCTCCAAACTCGTTCTACTTTTCCTGCCCGCTCCGAACTCGGTTCCATAAGAGGTTATTAAAGTATTGTTATAATAACTGAGAATGCACCTTTAAGAATCAGCCCTATGAGCCCCCATCCCTCTATCAATCCTTATGGATGGTAATAATATGTGGATTGCGCCCAAAGACTCAGGCATTAAATAACAGCTGCCTCAAGCCTTTCATTGCCATACAAAGGCGGCATTATATGGTTCGCATGCACTTTACGGAGAGAAACATGTCTTCTCAATTCTCTTACTTGTTCATGAGAATGAACTTCAAAAGGTGGAGGTAATTTATATGCAGGAGTTACCCTTTGATAACGAAAGTTTCCTTTGGGCAATTGTATGAATCAAAACAAGTATACCCTTGTTGGGGGTATTATATACTGTAGTTTAATTTCGCCTAAGTTGAAATGTTGATCAACTAAAATGTGTAAACTTGTATAAATTATATTGTCAAGTTTAGTTGAGTTCATGTTCAGAGGTTGGAAAAACTGTTATCTACACAAGTTTGCTTGACCATATAAATATCACAATTAAATCCTATATTAAATGCTATACAGGGACAGTTTCATTCTGTTTCACTAGAACTATACTGATTTTAAAAAATCACGTATCACATTTCTTCTTCTATATGGTGCAATACTTTAGAGAAAAAAACAATTACAAAATAACAAACTTGAAATGTTATCTAAGAACTCATTCAATACATCAATATACGCAGTGACTCAGTAAAACTTAGCTGTTATTAGAAAAACTCATTTTAATAACAAAATAACAATGACTCAATAACAAATTGTGGACATTACTCAACCTCCATGAGTCATTGCTGCAACGCAAAAGCTTGCATTGTTCTTCTGTTATCGCCCATCTATCCAACTGTCATTCACCAGCATAGTCTAAACATTTCAAGAGGCCCTCTATCGGCGAATCTGCAAAGCAACGCCCAATCAATAGCTGGGTCAGATTATCAGAAAACATACAATCGGCAGATTTACACATTTAGTCAATTCTGCTAAACTATGCTGACAAATGACCAATACTTGGGATATCTGAGTATTTTTTGTATTGCATTGATTCTAACAATCTGTTTGGTTATTTTGAACTGAATTTTGAACCTCATTTCTGTCTTAAATTTGGGTTCTTTGAGAGGGTTGTTGAAGGCAAATTGTACATTTCCTGGCAGTTTCACCCAGCTAACAATGGGTGGAGGGATACCTGACGTGGATAGCCAATCAGAACCGTCCATCCTTCAACCAATCAAAACAAGGCTTTGACTGGTTTATTGATCATGAAACACAGGACACAATGGTTATTTGCTACGCATGCGTGGTGAAGCCATAATCAAATAATATTTATGGCAGCGAATAAACAGAGAGTGCACGATTTGCTTGACAATGCCCTGCTTATGAATACATATTGATGTTTTTATTTCTATAGACCTAATGTATGCATTGAGGGCATCGATTGAAAAGCAATCGGACTGACTGTTGATAATTGCATTTCTATAGATTTTTTTATGGCTGGATGGTTGTTTTAATCCTTCCCAGGGATCTAATTCTAAAATTGCTCTGACTTATATTGTGTATTGTCACATGTATGCTGCCAGCGAAATTATCATGTTTTAATTAGCGATAATAAGCGAAGTAAAGTATTAGATCGCACGTCAACGTGGAGAGTTTAAATAGCCATGGAATTATTCTAAATAAATTTTGATATTCATTCGTAATCATATACTTGTGAAAATCAAACCTAACGATAGTGTGCTCAATACAAATCTGTTTAAGAATATTATCATTCCTCCATGCTATAAGCATTTTTATCATACACGCATTGCTCTGAAACAACGTATCTCGAGTGATTAGTGATAGAGTGATAGTACATATTTCACTAGTGATTTACGTGGGGTTGTCATTGCAACCATTCTAGGTTTTAGATTTGATGTTTTACTAAGATTTGATTTGATTTCCAGTAAAATTCAAATCTATGACTCGATTTCTCTCTATTTTCATGATTGAAAGCATGTATAATAGATATGTTAATTAAACAAACTCGTTGGTTTCAGTCGCTTTGAATATTGCACTCATTGCTATGCAACTCGTGCAATATCCATGCTCCTTCAACCAACACATTAGTTAACCTGTATGAGTCTACTTAACGAGGCAATATAACGAATGAATTATTGTCCAAATCCATGTGCTGCTGCATTGACATATCGCATTAGTCAAAGCTTTTTAATGCTAGGATTGCCTTGAACAAAAATATGTTTTACTGTACTACTTACATATGGTATAGAGTATATATGCAGATAACATTTCCCACTTTAATCAAATACACTGCCCACTTGTTTAATTACAGTACTGCTTATATCTGTCGATTTTGTCTGCAGTCAAACTCAAAATATATATATTTATGTATTTCAGGTTAACCTTTCATGAGAACAAAATGAACTGGCGAAGTTACTCCCAACACTGGAACTCGCAGTAACAGGTCCGTACAAAACCATTTCTTTACAAACATGTTTGGTGACGTTTTAGATTATATCAAAAAGGAGTTCCAATTCTATGACTAATAAAACTCGGAAATTGATATGTGGATGGATAGATTATTTATTGTATGATGTATTTGACATAGAGTGTTATGCACATCTGAAATTAGTATCAGGTCTTCTTGTGAGTGCCCCTTATTAATATATTCATAAAAGGTTTAAGTCATCTCCATTGCCACAGCAACCTTGGAGTACAGCCGCCGTACGGCAAACGTAAATGGGTCAGATTTTCAGAAAATGCACAATCCACCTTCAACAATCCTCTCAAATAACTCACGTTTAAGACTAAAATGAGCTTTTAAAAAAAGTTTAACATAGCAAAAGAGATATGTTAAATCAACACGATACCAAATATACTCAGATATACCCGGTATTCATCATTTTTCAGCCTAATTTAGAAAAATTTCCTAAATGTGTAGATCTGCCAATTGTACATTTTCTGAAAATCTGACCCAAATGTTCTTGTATTATAGTCAGCCGGCTGGACGTGCCAATGCCAATGGGCCTTAAGCTTGCTATTATGCAAGTTTCATTTGAAAATGTGTATTCAATTGTAGCATCACATCAAATAAATATGCTTTTCTCAGTTTGTACTGACGTGAAATACATGCTATTACTTTGTCACGGTTCACAAGGAAATATTCATCAACTTAAAATCAGCTACAGCCGTAAAAACCTCACATATAGGTCATTTCATCCGGACAAAGAATACAAAATAGGGGATTTGCATTTGCCACTGTGCATGCCTGGTACTTACAATGCATCCTAGGATTGATTCTGTTGACATCTGACATGCCAATTGATATTTGGCAACATTTTTATCGAAAATTGCAAGAATGGTTTCATATCAGAGCTTGCATAAACGATCTTTAAACAAACCAAATGCATGATGGGAAAGATGGGGACTTGTGTCACACAGATATTGACATTAGAGCAGCGACAAATATTCCATGCTTAACATGACATGTTTTCTATATGGTTTTTAAACTGTGCCATTACTTCCACTAGTTACTAATTATACCTGAACTGTATGATTGATTCGTCAAAACATATTTAAAACTTTCATTTATCTAAATTCTTTTTATCGCATCTCGATGTGAACCAATTGTCCCCGACCACTTGTTCCCTTATCTTACTGATGTCTTCCTATTTCATTTTCTCATAATTTTCTCTAGTTCGTCACTTGCGACATTTGCCCCCTTTTCACTCTTTGTCTCTCTATAATATAATACCTTTCTATTCAGCTCTCTATTTCCCGCCTTTTTCTCTCTCTTCCCTTTACCCTCTTCCCATCTACATTACTCCCATTCCCTTCCCGCCCAGAGTTCTCCTTCCCGCTGCCTGCAAACTTTTGATGACAGAGATTACCAAACTTCATGAGATAGATAAAGTCATTACACATGCGCAACCAATATGGCTAAAATGTCGTCTGCTCAGTGAACCACGTGACACGTTGTCAGCAGCAGCCGCTAGGAGGCGACACTGAGTGAGCAGCTGAAGAGAGAGGGGGTTTCCGGGTCATGACAATCTAATGACGGGGAAGGATACGGGATCGGAATGAATAACCACAAGGAAATGTAATATGTAGAAAAAAATGCTATTTCATAGAGGCAAAATGATGAAATGGAAATGCAAATTTGATACCAAAAGAATCTGATTATTCATGAATTTAATTGCTGCATCCTCTTAGTGTCGACTTAATAAATGAAGGTTTAGAAGGGTGTTCCTCTGGAAAAGGATCTTCTGTCACTCACGATATGTTAACCTAACTTGTGGTATAGGTAATATGCAGATGAAAGCGTATTTTCTTTCTTCTGGTTCCTTGTGTTAATACTTTTAGTCCAGCAGTGGGAGAGCCTAACCCGGAAATCCCGGATAAAGTTTTTTTCTCTCTTGATTTATCATCTATGGGGTCCCTATATCACATTCCTGTGTGATGTGAAGTTCCTGACCTTGAGCAATTCCAGATATTCAAGATGGCTGCCACCGAACATGTCAAATCTGTAAACTGGCATATCTCTGTTTCTAATGAGGCTAGGAATATGTTCTAGGTGTCTAAATGCATGTTTCATTAGCCTACAAATGTAATACAATCATTAAAAATATCATTGACCCAACAATTTCCAATGGATATTGCTTTATGTAGTAAAATAATTTAATTTGGCCGCAACCGATCCAGCAATTCTGTAAACAGGCTTATCTCTGCTTCCAATGGGGCTAGGAATACATTCTAGGTGTCTCAATGTATGTTTTGTTGGCCTACAAATGCGATACAGTTATTAAATAAATCATTGGCACATCAGTTTCCAATGAAAATTGCTTTTTTGTGTAGAATAATTCAATTTGACCGTAACTAAAATTACATGTCAAATCTAAAATCAGACATATATTTATAGATCCCAGCTTCTAACAGGGTTAGGAATACATTCTAAATGTCATTTGCCTACAATGAATTACATAATTTGCATAATCAAATCATTGGCCCAATATTTGTCAATGAAGATTTCATTATTGTGTAGAAGAATTCATTTTGCAGTGTTACTTGTCTATGACCAGACTATAAATGAATTTCTTCTTTTATCATGCCATAACTGATATCATTAAGTTCTGTATGGTCTTTGTAATAGGGTTATCATAGTATCAACACTAACCTCATTATGCTCTTTATTACATGCATCCAATGGAAAGCATGCTCAACTTCTGAATGAATGGAAAGTATACCATGCATGGGCATGTTTGATGGCAGTTGAGTCAACACTTTTGAGGTTTGATAAAGACTAATCAGGTATCATAGAAGTAACCCATCACCCTCAGACTTTCAAAACTTACTCACACCTTGAGCAGAGCTTTCAACCCCTTTGTCACAATGAGGGTCAAGGGAAAAGTGGCATTATATTGTTGAATGAACATAAGGAGGACGCATCATCAAAGATTATTATTGTATCAACCTATCCAATAGGCAAGAATCTCTACCCAGATGGACTTGTGGACATCACAACAGGTTATGCTATTGGTTAGAAGTTCAGTCCTCAGTCTGCTCTGCTCTTGCTTAATAGTTTTCTCATCTCCACCCCATCCATCTTTCTAATAACTTTATTCTTCTCATTATAGCAACCTTACAACTTTACAAATTTCAAAATCCAGACTAGGGAATAAGGCTAATAAATGCCCCTGCCAGAATATTTGCTTCTTCCCCAGCATATTAAAACTAACAAGGCAAGGTAGGGCCTGAAGGTATACCAGTCATGGTTAAGCTCTTTGGTAGACCAGGTTATCTACAGCCTGCATCAGAAAAACAGAAATTTATATCCATTTAAGAGTCAAGAAGTCTGCATGTAATGTTGAATGACAGGTTGCCTGGTGATGTCCTGCATTACCCATTTACTGACCATCACACATTCCAAAGCAGAACACACTACTGAATACATATTGTATAAAATGCTATATTCCTGCATTACATTCAGTTGTTCAAATTAATCAGTAATGAAATCTATCATTGATTTTACCCCAAACATGAGGCCATTGCTTTCAAATAATTATTGACAGAATATATGAAGCAAGGTCACAGGACAGGGGTTTGTAAACAGCAACATTACCTTATGAAAACCCTTAGCCCTAGTTTATTGAAATGAATTATGCTGCTTTTATTAATGTCTCATTGAATTTGATGGGTGTAACAGGGTAAACTCAGAGGACATAAATAAATTTACACTTCTTCCCAATATCTAAGGCACAGTCAACAAGTACTTTGTGGAACTGATAGAAATTCCTGAAGCAATATTCACAAGTCAGTCAGGGTAGAGTGGTTCAATAGAAATGGGTAGAAATTGTCCAAAAAATCTGTTTTCTCATCTTTGACACTTCCTCTGTATGCTCTAATGAGGTAACTTTTTCCTTGGCCCACATGTGTCTATACTTTTAACAATTCTGTTCCAGGATTGGAAACTGTTAAGTCTAGGTTTTCAGTCTAAGCATGCTGGGAAACATCCTATAAAAACTTGCTGGCAATTACCAAAGATCATAAGGGTTGGTTCAAGGGCCTGGTCTGTCAATATTCCTTGGAACAGGCTTGCACATAGGTGAATGATTTACCCTCCATTCATTCAGGAAAGTTTAGGCAACCTATTAGGCATGAGTTCCCAAAATAAGTTTTATATGAAGTAATACATAGTATTCACATGATGTCACCCAGTCAGTGGCTATCCCCATTGGCAGCCGTATTGTGTATCTGCTTAGAGAGTGGAAGTCAGCGGATTGAAAGGCTTTTTCCATTTTGACTATTTTGCTAACCCCTGACTATATCAGCATACTTGATATTACATTTGCTAAAACTTTTGGAGGTGAAAATGGCAGCCTTATAGCTAGCCTAGGCCAGTGCTGTGACATCAGTGAATATTATGTATAGCTCATGACACCCTGCTGTTTAGAAGCTTAGCAATATTTTTATCACATTTGAAGTGCAAGACAATGGAATGAAAAACAAAGAATATGGTTATGGTCTTTTCATAGACTAAATCTGACAAACAATAATGCATATAATGAATTCTTTTACACCATAATGAAACTTTCATTGACAAATATTAGGCCAATGATTAAATGTATGCAGATGTAATGTATTTGTAGGCAAATGACATTTAGAATGCATTCCTAACCCCTTTAGAAGAAGGGATCTATATATTATTATGTCTGTTTACAGATTTGACATGTCATTTGAGTTATGGTCAAATTGAATTATTCTACACAAAAAAGCAATTTTCATTGGGAATTATTGGGCCAATGATTTATTAAATTTTAATGACTGTGTTGCATTTGTAGGCTTACAAAACATACATTTAGACATCTAGAATGTATAACTAGCCCACTTAGAAGCAGAGATATGCCTAGATTTGCTGGTTCGATATGGGTCAAATTGAATTATTTTACACTATAATGGAATTTTCATTGGAAACTGTTGTGCCAATTATTTATTTAATGATTGTATTGCATTTGTAGGCTGACAAAACATAATATTCAGACACCTAGAATGTATCTCTAGCCCCATTAGAAGCAGAGATATGCCTGTTTACAGATTTGCTGGATCGGTTGTGGCCAAATTAAATTATTTTACTACATAATGCAATTTTTATTGGAAATTGCTGGGTCAATGATTTATTTAATGACTGTATCACATTTGTAGTCTAATGAAACATGCATTTAGACACCTAGAACATATTCCTAGCCCCATTAGAAGCAGAGATATGCCAGTTTACAGATTTGACATGTTCGATGGCAGCCATCTTGAATATCTGGAATTGCTCAAGGTCAGGAACTTCACATCACACAGGTATGTGATATAGGGACCCCATAGATGATAAATCAAGAGAGAAAAAAACTTTATCCGGGATTTCCGGGTTAGGCCAAAATTTGCCTTTCCACTGCCGGACTATTTGTTCTGTTGTACAGTAAAGAGTGTGAGACTGGTGGGGGGGGGGGGGGGGCGTGGTGATATCAAAGAAGAATATAACATTTAATTATGTAAGGACTCAAAGTGTGTATAAATGGGTGAAGACATCTGAAAATCGACAATTTACCATCACCAAACCTCCCAAATAACCCAAATTTAAGTGAGCTTAAAATACAGATCACGCAGATATATGATGTCCCTGTGAAAACAAATATAAGCTCTTTGTAAACAGATTGTGACCCAATGAAGGCTTCACGATACTAAATACCTTAATGATGCAATTAGGAAAACCTGCAATTAACGTGCATCCTCCACGAACCATTTGATCGGCGAATAACTCTTATTGCCTTTTGCCCTAATTATAATCCACAAATAACCCTCCTGGGGTAAGGAGTCGTGTGTAAAAAAGGGTTATTGATGGTTCATTGACAATAGTGCGACACTTTTTGAAGTACTTGAGGCTAATGGCCGAGTGTACATTGATGAATACGGGCTTTCAGAGCACTTGGAAAAGTCTATGGGAAGAAATTCAAGTGAACGCTGCCCTTTTACTTACTCCTTGTTCTGTGGGGCTCATCCATCATTGCTGGAAGAAGGTTGGTAGGGGGGGTTAAGCAGGTTGAAGGGGGTTGACGGGGTTTGGCGGGGGTTGACGGGGTTTGGCGGGGGTTTACGGGGCTAAAGTAGGGGGGTTGAGCAGGTTTAAGGGGGTGGACGGCGTTTGGCGGGGGTTGGCGGGGGTTGACGGGGTTTGGCGGGGGTTGACGGGGCTAAAGTAGGGGGGTTGAGAAGGTTGGCGGGGGTTGACGGGGTTTAGCGGGGGTTGACGTGGGGTTTGCATGGCCACCATCTTGGATCTTCATTCGCATGGAACTATGGGAGTTGTATGTCACTATAGAAAACATATTATCTGCAGCATCCATATTTAACAGAGATCTCATGTAAATAGCCTAAATACAGCTAACTATTTCTATGACAGATATAAACAGAATCCATCCCAACATGCACTGTGATAGACATGGGCAGTGAGTAATGCAAATCCCCTATTGGTCGGTTCACTCATGTGTTATTATTGTATACACAATTTCAAAGACGTGATTAGGGGGTGCTTTCTGAAAAGTCAAATCACATACCAATTACGCATAGAAAAGGGTTGTCATGGTAACATATGACCCAAATAACCTAATCTGGTTTGTTTAAGACGTTGAGCTCTTAGCAGTGATGGACCTACAGTTTTGTTTGACATTCATACGATAACCTGGCAGTAAGTGCAGTGTCAGTAAATTAAATACTAAATAAATTGACAAATCGATAGGTAATAAATACCCAATAGCACTCCATTTGGTTTTAACTGATCTCTACTTTGGGTCAAATCAAACTCCACTCCTTTGGAGTGCCATGAAATTTGACCCTTCATCTTGATCGATTAGAAACCCCGGTTTTGCGGTTAAGTAAAACATTTGTATGTGGGTCAGATTTTCAGAAAATGTACAATTGAACTTCGCCAATTTTCTCAAATAACCCCAATTTCAGACGGAAATAAAGTTCAAAATACCGTTCAACCTAGCCAAACATATTACTAGAATCAATGCAATGCCAAATATTCTCAAATCTACCTAGTATTGACCAAATTGCAGCCTAATATTGCAGAGTTTACTAAATGTGTACAGCTGACAATTGTACATTTTCTGAAAATCTGACCCATGTATGTGGTTATATCAGGGTGAGAGAGGAAACCCACAATAACAGCCATGCCCTTTTGGAATTTTAGCAAAAGTTCTTTAAAGGCCCATTCTTATTACCACGACCACCCGGCCGATAATTGCCGGCTGTTATACTTTAACATTGTGTTTTTTGCCGTGCGGTGGCCATACACCAAACGGCCGTTGTAATACACTGGGTGGCAGGCTAAATGATGCTCTCTGCCAAGGCGCTAATGGGATTCGAATCTAGGACTCCAGTCCAACCACTGAACCATTTAACAGTCCCAATGTCCCGTACATACTCAGATGGGAGGAGATAGACGACAGATGACTTGAAGATAGGATGAGAAGGAAGATTAGGAAAGATAAAGGGTCTGGAGAGGGAACCGGAACAGAGATGGAGGAAAAGAAGAAGGGGGACAGAATGTGATGGTCAAGTGATGGCCACAAACAATCTCTCAAATGATCCACATTTGAGATAAAAATGAGGTTAAAAAATGAGTTTGACATAGCAAAACAGTCTCTTTTAATACCAAATATATAGGTATATCTAGGATTGATCATATTCAGGCTGATTTAACAGAATTGACTAAATCTGTATAGAGGAGCTGATTGTAAATTGACTCTAGACCTGATCTATCAGCTCAAGAGTTGTGTAATGGAAATGCGACTAGAAGAAATGGGGGTGAGAGTGGCAGTAATGAAGAGTATAATATCGAAAATAAGAGCCTGAAGTACCCCTTCACAGAGATAGACCCCACATTAGGTAAAGGGCAGCACTGGGTGTATCATGGAATCTGATTGGTGGAGGCTTTGACAAGACGAAGAATTTGATTGGATGGATGGGTGACACGTGACCCCGCTGGCTTTTAGGCTTAGGTGTGGTTCATCTTTTCAGGGGGGAGGATTAGGAGAGGCATGGTGAGAATGCGGTGGGAATCATCAGGACAATTTGTACAGGTCCTTTGCTCACCCCTCTCCCCCTCAACCCATGCATCTCTGGGATCTCCCATACAAGTTGCAAGATTGCTGCAAGATGATTGTAAGATGAAACCATTATGTATAAAGCTTGACGAAGCGTCACAATCCCGCGGCCAAGGCCGTGGCCTACTTCTTAACCTTTCAGGAGTGACATCAGGCCCGTCAGGTTTGGCAAGGACCATGTATGGGAGTCAGGCAATATCGACCTGTTTGCATAGAAAACAAGTTGCAGGCCCCAAACCAGTGACTGATTCTCATAGATATGGATCCCCTAGACACGATTATGAAGAAAAATCTTAGCTAACTTACAAATTCTATTAGCTGTAGTGAATTTTCTATTTAAGACTCACTTGGCATGAGTCACCCTAGGCGTATGACTCCTACAATCAAGCCCTACACTCCTGACTAAGCCAGCTAGCTCAGTGGCAGAGGTCGCGCCTCCAGACCTAAGGGTTGGGGGTTCAAGGCTCGTAGTGTGCCCTGATTTTTATTTTTTCATCCTCTACTTGTTGGGCCGTGTAGAGCTGTACAGTCAGCCTACACGGCCGGGACGGGATGGGTGGGGGGACGGGGCGATGGGTGGCTTTTGCAATGGGTCAGATCAGGGAATACTGGTCATTTGAAAAACAAAATATCCATAATAATGTTGAACAATCATAATCGTCACCCCAAGACGCAACTCGCAGCCGCTACTCACTGGACTCCACTGACGTTTCTTTTCTCTCAGCGGTCAGTGTCATTTTGCAGTGCATTCTCAATGTGAATATACAAATGGAGCTAGTCAGAGGAGTCTTGATAGGTCGTGTAACATATGTTCTTTATAATCTAATAAATAAAGCTCAAGAAGGGTTTTTTGTCAGGCATGTTCTGGAAATCTGTGATCTCCCCAGCTGTTTTTCTGCTCTGTACAGTTCTGTCAGCTCTTTCTGGATGACATTATATGTGGTTTGTGAAGGCATCTGGGATGAAAATGTGATTTTGAAGCCCTTTTTAATCAGGATATCCACACTCTATTTATAGCATGGGAAAGACCCTGTTGTGAACTAGAAGAGATTGAGATCATGTCCCACCATCCTCGGCAACATGGGATTCCCTAGCAACACATCCTGTGAGAGTCCCTAGCAACAGGAAAGAGAGGGAGAGAGATCAGAGAGAGAGAGAGAGCAAGGAGAAAGAGACGGGGAGGTGAGGGGAGAGAGATCAGAAATCAGTTGGGTAAGAGGAAAGTGAAGATGCAGAGGGAGTGGGAGAAATCAGATAGGGAGAGGGAGAATGGGATAGAGAGAAGAGTGGGAGGGGAAGAGACAGACGGGAAGGAGAGGGAGGGAGAGGGAAGGAGAGAATGAAAGAAGGAAAGAAGTGGAGGCATCGGGTAAGGGAAACTGGATAGGGTGAGGGACAAGAGGGAAGAAGAAGGTGAGTAGGGACAGGGAGAGAGAGGGAGAGGCAGGGGGAGAGAAGTAATAGAGGCAGTGAGAGAGGAGGGGAGAGACAGTGAGAGGAAGACGGTGACCGTCCGGAGGTCAGATACTTTGCTAGTTGTTAATAAATGACAATAACAGCCAAACCGCATATTAGCCACAATAAGCATGCGGTCTGGTGGCGCCCTGCCATTAGGGACAACAGACTTAAAACTGCAATCTCAGCTATTAACACGTCCAAATATAGTATCGAATTAATACTCATTGTTTGACTCATGCGTGGAAAGTTACCAATGTTTTGCTGCTACATTATGTTTAGTCAAGCTTTGAAGTTGAATCGGTGGGGAAAAAATGAGGATTTTGGCGAGCCGCCAAAATATGAATCTGGACTGGTATGTAGCCCTGCAGCAAGAATGATAGGGTCAAACTTTGACTTTCAGATGGGTTGTATAAGAACGGAAGAAAAAGGAGAAAAGTTGTCAATTGATGACAGCTTTAAAAGCAGCTTTAAACTTCTTTCAATGTGTTTGACAGAATTCCATTTTGATGTCTGTTTATTGGATCGCCAGGATTAGAGTTCATAATGTATGGATATAATGTATGAATGAATGATGTTTGTTTGTGTGTATACATGGGTGTTATTTGTTGGGAGAATGGTGACAGCAATTTAGCAAGTATTAAATAACACTAATGTATACACACACATATACATTTTGTGTGTCTCATTAGTCTTATTTCAACCGCTTTAATTACCACTTTGCTACAGTTCAGAAAGATTCAATTCATTTAGAATTTTGATAACTGATAATTGATATAATGTAATAGTACTAGTACTATATCCTGCTTACTCATGCTCTCAATACCCATATTTCCAGCTCCTCTTTTCCGTATTAAATCGTAGAACCTACCCTAAACCCCATGGCACAACCCAGCCCACACCACCAAGACGATCAGACTGTCCTGCTTTCTGGGTCAGATCATCAAAAAATGTACAATAAGCAACTTTAGTAAATTCTTCTAAATTAGACTAAAAGGGATAAATACTAGACATATCTGAGTACATTTAGTATTACGTTGATTATGAATATCATTTTGGCTATGGAGAACTGTGTGTTGAACCTAATTTCTGTCTTGAATTTGTATTATTTGAGAAAATTGGTGAAGGCGAATTGTACATTTTCGGACGATCTGACCCTTCTATGTCTAACACTGGACACCCAACATCCCTCCTAGCTTCGCCTGGTCAGTCAGAGAGGAGACCAATCTCACCACAACAAAATCCCGTCGGGATTTTGTCCGATGGCCACTCTGTAATGTCCGGTCAGCCTCCCCCTGCGTTATCGTATAGGCCAGAACCTGGGGCTGTAGGCAGGCAAATAGGGGTGCTTGACCACGTGCTTGACCACTGGGGCTAGTGACCAAAGCAAGTTCTCGTTTTCTTCTGGGGTTGTGGCCAGTATTTTTGTATTTCTCATTAGTTGTTCCAGTCAGAAATGCCCAGAGTTCATTGAAGCTTTGGGGAAATTCACCTTGTTTATATATTTGTTGAAATTTGTTTTGTAATAAAATCCAACATGAGACTCTAGTGTGCATAGATCTATACCAAGTGTAAGTAGTATAGTAAAATGTGGTTTAGTCTTAGGCATCACATATATATACAATGTATTGATATAAGAAAACTGTTGCTCTTTATGACGCAGATAAGAGGAAATCAGCTTACCAAGCTTACTTTAATATAATTATGTGTAAGCTTCAAGTATTTAATTAATCAAGTTTAACTTTAAGTTCAGGGCACCCTCAAAGAACTGAGTTTATCAGAAGAATTGTCCTTTTCCATTACTGTAACTATATTGTATATTGTTACATAATATATATATTAAATATAAATGATACCAGATTTCTACGAAGACCAGATAAGAATAAGAACGTCAATGATTAGACCCCAACTGCGCTAATTGCTTTCCTAGCGTCTGTATATGGGATTATAATGACATTTTGTTGTGAGAGGCGAGAGGCTTCTCCTCAGTTTGGATCGACTCTCTCATCTCTTGGCCTGGACTCATTCGGTTATGTTGAACTATATTTTGAGCCTCACTTTTGTCTTCAGTCAGGGTTATTTGAGGGGATTCGCGAACATGAACTATACATCATCTGACACCTCGACCCCATATATGTGATGTCATACAGGAAAATGAGTCACAAGTCCCAAAAAATGGATTTTGAGATATCATCCTATTTGAAAAGATGATATCAATCGGATTCTAATGATAGTAAACGTTGAGACTATCTAAGTAGTGTTTCTATATTTTATGTTTGATATATTTATGTTTGAAAAAAACCTTTTGCAATATTTCTGATTTAACCAGTACAGTAACCAAATATACTCAATAGGATCACTTATAAATGCAAGGATATATGTGACACACTGTCTTGAAATTTGATACATGTATTGAAGACTTAAAGCGCTAAACCCTTCAAAAATCAGAACGAATAGGTCTTGTGATTGAATCATATAGGAAAATATAATTGTTGCGACTTGTGACTCATTTTCCCGAAACCTATCACACATACAGTCAGATTTACCATATTCCACAGAAGCTTTAGTACATGAAGTGAGAAGAGACGCACAGACTGACTGCAGATCCGTCGGGATTCCCCCAACTGTTGCCTAGAGAGGCCGCTACGTGGCGTGCATGGCATCAAGCGGCCAAAAGTCGTCTGCTCGACATATCCAGGCCCTGATTGGGCGGGAAAGGTCAATTCTCTCTGTTATATTAATACAACAGATAGATGAGAATGATTTTGATTAGAATAGACTAATCACGCCCCCCCCCCTCCGGTGTCCTCACCCCCGCTCCACCCACCCCTCGACATGGACAGAAAATAAGTAAAATACATTTAAGAATAATTATAACAAAAAATGGGATATTATGTAAATGAATATTGTCTAGCTATAAGGCAGGTGGTGGGAACACCGTCCAGCGGCGACTCCCTCATGAAGTTGTGTATTACTGCCGAAATAAAACAATTTAAAAAAAATACAGGTATACAAACACATTTTAAATTTATTTAACCGGTTTAGGAATAGGTTGTTATACAGCTAGTATTTAGTGCATGATCTTAACTGTTAACATGATTCAATACGACCTCCCCTATATGTGATGTGTTTCAGGAAAATGAATCACAAGCCGCACAACAAATGAATTTTGAGATATCATCATATCTAAAAGATGGGATCAAGCCGATTCCATTGATAGTAAACAATAGGACGTCTAATATGTATTTCTATGTTTTAAGTTGGATATCTTTATGTTTAAAAGAAGTTTCCAATATTTCTAGGGGGGTAACTACCAGCAAAGTAATTAAGTATACTCCATATGAATACCTTCAAAACGCAAGAATATATTTATTACAATGTGCTGCTATAATAATATGCCTAAAGGTGCAAAACTCTCCGAAAATCAGAACATTTCAAAAAAGAGATCTTGTGAATAAAACACTGAAAATTTCGCGACTTGTGACTCATTTTCCTGGAACACATCACATATATACATGTATACTTTGCAGCTTCTCAGAAGATACTCAAGTAGGAGAAAAAGAAACTAGAGAAGTAGTCAGAAAGTGCGATGAGGAATGATAATGCTTGGTCGGTTTGGGCGAATGCAATGGAAAAGAAGATTTAGATGCTAAAAATAGAATTTGAGCCAATGTCCAGCTGGCCATGAATATTGTAATGCGAGTGAGGTTTGATGTGGTTTTATTTGCAGCAGACGACTTTTGTAAGGTCAAGGCCGTCATCCATCTTACTTCCCGCCAATTCCCATTTCACTGAATGTGGAATCTGAGATGCCTTTAATCTCAGTTCTCTGGTTATCAGTCCCTGTATGGAATATAGAAGCAGTGAGGTGGAGGCCAGCGTAGAATTCACAGAATAGTTCATAACATGAAAGATGGCTTCTTAAAGGGTGTACCTTCAGTTGAACTACTGAGAACCATCTTCAGAGAATGTATGTCTCCTTTTTTAATCTTATGAATGATTTAATTTAGTATTTATTTTAAAAATAAATTTTATTGGGTCTAGTAACATATTCATTTTTTTTTTTAAAAAACACTGTTTACAGTTTGTATAACAGTGATTTCCCTTCCAGTATAGACTTCATTCTATACCCAATAATTAGTCAAACCCATGATTAATTAGTTTATCAATTCCTATGTGAATTGAAATGGGTTATATCCCATGAAAGATCCCTGATCTGCCTGATGAGCCCATCAAAGGGGCGAAACCATGTAGTGCCAAACACCATCAGTGATGGTGGAGGGGCCCTCCCACCTGTGGATACCTAGCTATGTAACCAAGCTAATAACACCAATAATAAACAACACCTTTTTATTTTTGGTCCATCAATTATATACAGGCGTGGAATATGGGGCCTACATCAATTATTAATTTGGAAAAATAATTTGATTGTAATATCCAAGGGTGTTTCTGACATCACACCTGGATATCTGTGCACCTGTCTATGACGTCATAGACCGCAGCGAGGTTAACAGACCGTCGCCAAGTGAGGGTTCCAATCCTCATTACATGGTAGCAGTACAGAAGGGAGAGGAGGTTGTTGTAGATTTGTCGCATATATAGTAACATATTCATGGTATTCTCGTAGTACCCATGGTAGTATAATTTAATTTAATTTATTGTAGTAGTTATTGTTTTAGTTGTAGCCTATGAGAAAATACGAAAAATACAAAAAAAATGATAAATAGAAAGAGGGAGACATCAAAGAAAAAAAATAGATCTGTATACGCCAAGATGGCATGAGGCTAGATAAAACCTTTCAAAAATATTATTTTAAATTATTATGATTTATCAATTTAATGTGAACAATTTGTAAAACACGTTTGATTGCTCAAGAGTCCTGTCCAATAAATTAATTCCTCCTATGAAAAAAGTGCGTCGGCCGGGAATCGAACCCGGATCGACTGCTTGGAAGGCAACCATGCTGACCGTTACACCACCGACGCCTCGACGGTACATCTGAGCATAATTATGTGCCGTATACAGATTGGTTTTACTATTGGGGGCAACAACAAATCCATTATTTGGGGGAATTCGACTGAGAATATACAACTCGCCTTCACCAATCCTCTCAAATAACAGACATTTGAAACGAAAATAAAGTTCAAAATACAGTTGATATAACCACACACAGATTGTAATGCAATGCAATCTCGGATACATTCAGATATACCTAGCATTTAGCATTTGTCATTCAGCTAAATAATTTTGTGATGGGTTAAGGGCCTAGTCCACTAAGCCGATTCCAATGCGATTCTGACAGAAGTTAGTGCAAAAGAGTCCTCTGCGGCGCAAAATCGCATGAGAATCGGCTTAGTGGTCTAGGCCCTTTATAGATAAAATGAGTCATAAGCTGCAAAAACTGGATTCTGGGATACCATCGTGTATGTAAATATGAGGTTAGGCTGATTCCAATGATGGTAAACAATGGGACATTTAATAAGCACTTCTATATTCTGTTATGCATATAAATAGTTAGCATTATAATTAGTTATGGTCAACCTAGGTAGTTAATATACACCGTAGGATATATGCTTTTATTCAATATAATTCATACAGTTACAGGTACGAAAACAATGAATAGGGTTTTGGTCCTCTGCCCCCTCGCAGGTCTTCCTCGACCGCCCCAAAATAGGATAACCTCAGATATCAATAGATATATTCAACACGCAAATTGGGGTACATGTATTCATGCTACAAGCAGCGCGAAGCACCCTAATGATGGAGACATCGTGATCAAGCGTTCTTGATAATAAATCACTTTTTTTTTAAACAAAAATCTATTTCCGACTTGTAAACTCATCTTCTAACAACACATCACATATACTAATTCCCGATCACGTGACCGACACATAAACATTAGTTTAGACTTGCTCAGAAGTTTTCTAAAACATTTTGTGCTTGCTCAGAAGTTCTCTAAAACATTCTGTACTTGGACAAATTTCTACGAGTCCTGGTCGCCGAGGTCAGTGCCACGTCTATGCGGATATGAAATCCATTTATTCTGGCTGTCGTTCTAATCCTAGTGCCTGATCCTTCCGCTCCCTTCCTCGGCGCTCTGCTTCATCTGACTCTGTGTGGAGAAAAACTCACCCGACACCCTTTGATTGATCATTTACCAATATAGTCAATAGCTGCCATGCATCCTCTCGCCGCCCCCACTATATGGGTCAGATTTTCAGAAAATGTACAATTCAACTTCACCAATCCTCTCAAATAACCCAAATCTTAGACGAAAATAAAGTTCAAAATACAGTTCAACCTAACCAAGCAGATTGCTAGAATCAATGCAATGCCAAATATATTCGAATTGACCGAGTATTGACCAAATTTAAGCCTAATTTAGCAGAATTTACTAAATGTGTAGAGCTACCAATTGTACATTTTCTGACAATCTGACCCATATAACATGGGGGAAGCTAGGGTGGGCAGACTTACAAGGGCTGCTTTCCCCCAAATTGGGTTTCATTAATCTGGAGGGTATTTCATAACAAAGCCGTACAACCTAATCTTAAATCTATATTAGACCATTTTATATGGGTTTGAGATATCGTAAACATTTACAAGAAATCTTAAATGTAATACCGTTTTTAGGAAGTGTGTTACTATTTACGATTACAGTCTGAATAGGGTGCATAAGTAGTTCATAGCAGCGATTATTTTTGTCGCGCTTCTGTAGCAGTTTCATGACGTTATGTGGACATGTCGCACAAAACGCCCATAGGCTCAGCATTGCAGACATAATTATTCTCCCTTCTCTCATAATTTTACACAATATTAAGAATTCTGATGTCTAGACATCCATGGGTAGGACCAACAGATTTCACTATTGCCCACCAGAATCGTCCAAACTTTAATGTGGCGATATAGAGCGATTATTTATCGCTGCCATGGGGATTCTATGGGGATTCTTTATTTCCGGTCCACACATCTCTACAACTGCGCAACTATTTTATGTTAATATTCTTGCGGCCACCATCACACTTACATGCCCTATTGGTTATTGAATGTTTGAAATGATGTACATATATTTATTTATTTGGCCTGATGAAGGGGACACCATAGCCCGAAAGCTAGTGATTAAATAAGAATACCTAAACTAATAATAAGGGTTTTCAAATCCATTATCATATCTCTAACACATCGATCTGGGCTTAAGGTATATTCATGCGACCTACCTTACTTCGATATATATCTATTTCATCATGTCCTCAGTAACAGCGGTCCTGGGTATGACCATAAAGTGCCTTTCTATCTCTTTTCTCTGTCTCTCTCTCCCTTCTTCTCTATCTCTATTTCCTGGGTATGATCATAAACTGCCTCCCTCTCAGCTCTCCCGCCCTTGATATAACCATATTAAATGTGTTGATAAGGGCATAAAGCAACCAAACTTACTCACTCACCTCAGTAACATTTAGGGCGTTATCTTACATTGTAAGATACATTGTATGAAACATCCCATAGCATGAGATATATATTGTACCATTTCCTCTTATTTGTATAAAACACTTCCCTGTATAATAAAAATAGATAAAGTTGTATTAATTATACTTCTCCAGATATTTATAGCAAAGAAATAGTGATAATTAATGGAAACTAATGGCGAGTAATCCACAGGCTTATTACCTGCGGTTTGCCCATGGTATGAATGTCAATGCTGTAGCCAATGGCATTCCATATTAAGCGCTAGAAAGTTACAAGATAAGCCTACATTATGTCAAACAGTAACATTGTACATAGGAAAATGTAGACTCGCAGTTTAGGAAATATACACAAAAAAACAAGTGATCAATACCGGGCGCAGTGTGCCGAAGGCGCTTGTGAAAGAAAACAATGCGGTTGGGGAGAAAAGCAAGGACTCTTCCCCCGAGACCTTGTGCAGTAAATTACCCATTTTTATCAGGCTTAAACACACCTTGCTGGAGACAATCACATCTCCTGCCGTCACAACCCTTGTCCGACAAGTTGGTAGCGGCTTAGCAAATTGTTCCTGCTCCCCTCTATTGGCACCTTTCCCTAACAGATAGGGTACAGGGCGCCCCCTCCAGTTACTCGTGGAAAATAAAGAGATCAGTGGACAGAGGCTAGCTAGAGTTGCTCACAGGTTATATTTAACTGGAGGAGTTAGAGAGGACACAGTCTGTGAATTGAGTGTATTTCTTCTTCAAGAACGTAACGTCCGTACAAAACACAAGATTTTCTACTTTTGTCAGCTCTTTTCCGGCTGATCTATAAGTCATTTGGAAAAGAAAATTGGTTGTCCTTATACTAAGACCCTTGGACTTGATTTTCGCATAATGCATTATTAGCTCTCATTCAGATCGAAAAGAGGATACAAAAATTAATTATCTATATAAGTCATTTGAACACAATTTGGGGGGATTTTGTTGAGTTGTTTTTGCTAATCGGGCTTCATAAACGTCCTTGTTGTATATGGAGGACCCGCCTGAAGCCATTCCTAAGAAGACTTCACGTAATATCGCTCACCGGTGGCTGTTTTCCCTCGACCAATCCTAGATCAAATTGTGTAGACATATAATAGCAGCACATTGATCAATCCAGTACTATAAGTCTATTATGAGTGACTTTGGTAAGATTAGTTTTGTCATAATAGCTCAAAATAAAGCTTTCAGTTTCGGTGAGGTCCTATGAATCTACATTTTTATTGTTCTCAAACTAAACTTTTGTGTCATGGATGCTTCAGGCTGCCGTTTATTGAGCGAAATACATTATTTTGTAAAGTGATAATGTTTATATTAAGTGTCAGGAAGTAAGAAAATGTACCTGTAATCAACAATCTTACATATTTAGTATTATAAACATGTTGTAATGATTAATTTAAGGACGATATTGTTTAAATCAGATCCTGATTTGAGGCCATTGGGATGTGTTGCTCTTATGTTGAATGAAAACATCAAATTAAAAAAGAAATTTAACTCCAAACTCACTTCTACTTTCATCAGGAGAAAGTATTTTAGTTTGTTTTGAATGAAGGAATGACTCTGCAGTTGAACCGTGAAAGCACCTTGAAGTATAGTCTGTTAATCTAGAATAGGGAATAAGAAATGTTCCATGCCTTTTGGCAATTCTACAATTTAAGTGGACAAAGGTTGTCGGACAATGGATATAAGTGTGGGTTTGCGATAGTAACCTGTCACAATAGGACGCAGTACCGACAATAGATTAGCCAAGCTATTGGTTCCCGCTGCTCCCACTAGAGTGCTCCGGACATCTTAACGCCTGGATGTGACCTTTAGAACGTCCTCTTGTTCTGAAGGTCACTCAAGGTCGGGCTGGGCGGAAGAAAGGAATGGATCAATAGAAATCGGTTAGTCTCCCGTTGTCTCTCAGTGAGAATGTCCCTGGAATGGGAAGGGAGAACCCCATTTTTGTATCGATCTCTCATCAACAATGTAGAGAATAACTGTTTGTTACCAGGCAAACTAGGGGGAGAAATTGCCTGCATGCTTGGAGGATCCAGTGCACATCTGAGAAGGGTTATACCACATTTCTTGATTTAACTTTGATTGTAACACCGTAATTCCTCGATTCTGAGTGAGTGAGTGAGTGAGTGAGTGAGTGAGATTGGTTGCTTTACGCCCTTATCAACAAATTTAAGATGGTTATATCAAGAGTGGGAGAGCTGAGAGGGAGGCAGTTTATGATTTCTCGATTCTGAACACAAGACTGGTATGAATAAAAAGTTATGTCAATTTTAGTTGATTAGAAGTTGGGTATTAAGGATGTTAATAAAAGCCAGGCGTAGATGTATAGGGGACTGTTAATAGATAGTTTAAGATCATACATAAAAGTGGTCTGCGTTGTAGATATTGGGTTGTCAATCCAGTTACAGATAAAATGAATGGTTAATTTGAAGATTAAAAATATTTACCACAGATACATTCACATTTCAAAAAGAAAATTGCAATATTTCCGACTGGACATTTACTAGTAAAGTAGCTGAATATACTCTAAAAGATGACCTTAGGAATGCATAGATATATTAAATAGAATGTCCTGAGATTTGGTACATGTATTCATGCTATAAACAGCGTCAAGCACTCCACACACCACATTTGGTTTATTATTGCGGGATTTGCATAGCCGCCATTTTGAATCTTGATTCGCATGGAATTATGGGAGTAATGGTACAGTATAAAATCTATTGAAAACATGCCATGTTCAGCATGGTGCATTTCCCAGTGCTCTGAATTGAATCCGTGTATTATACATGTTTCTATAGCACATGTCCCTATCTTTCCCATCATGCATTTGGTTAACTAAAGTCATTTATACGAACTATGATATCGCTGAAAAAATTCTTGGAATTTTCAATAACAATGTCAAATATTTTTATGTCAGATGTTATCCGAATCCATCCCAGGATGCACTGTAACAGATATGCGCAGTGGTACATGCAAATCCCCTATTGCATTACTTAAATTCAATTAACTTCAATTTACCAGTAAGATGGTACTTTCGACGGAGAAGGGTTACTAAGACAGTGAGAGAAAAGAAACACAGGGGAGGAAGGATAGACGTTGTTGAGATATGAGCAAGCAGAACAGCTCATATAGAGCCAGTGTTTGTAATTTTGTGAGAAATAATACTTGATCTCAAACCATCAAATTGTATTTGAATGATATTTTTTAGATTTGGAAACTGATGCACCAAACACAAATAGACAAATATCGATTTCCAACTTGATATAACGCTAGATACTAGATTGTATATAAAAATAATGGGCATTTGGAGAAGGATATGACGGGGGAAAAATGAATCTGTTTCTCCAGGCTGTCCATAGTGACTAAGAACCTTGTCCCAATAGCTGATAATAACCTTGGAGTAAAAGTTGTGATGAGAAATGAACAATGACTGTGATCAACTGACTGCTGAGAAAAAATAAACAATCTAGTCTACCATCCATCTTCATCCATCCCCCTACACCTCCAAGATTTAATATCAAAGAAAATTGTGGAGTGCCCCCCTTGCCCCCAGCTAACCCCAGAGGTGCAACCACTCACTGAGATCTGGTTGGCTGGAGGGGGGAGAATGCCCAGGGGGATAACTCCTCATATCCTATCTGACAGTGAATGATTAGTTCTGGGATCTTTATGCTACACTACAGCATGTGTTTCTTCCCCACAACAATGTATGGCATCTCTGATTATTGTATTTCTAGAAACAATTTTTGTTTTGTTATGGACAAATTGGCCTTTTAAGTTACACAATAAATATTGTTTTTTTACCGAGCTGGTTTTGGGTTTTATCTTTACTTTGGTTGAATGAATAATGTCATTGGAAAGTGATTTGTTTTTAGTTTTACTAAAAATGGTTATAATTCGTACAGTCGCCGGGAATAGCATTTCATCGCAACAGAACATATACCAAACAGATTAATTGAAACTGACAGTGACTGGGCAATTCAAAACCCCAAACAGAAATATTTAGTTTTTTTCTGTTTCTTTATTGCAATTATCTTTATCCATCGTTGTACAATTATTATGCAGTTGACTTGATTTACAGTATTGTTATACTAACCTACTGTATTCTTGTTTTTGTTTGTTTTCCTCACTTTAAGAATTATCAATTGGTAGTTTGAGTGCGTTAGTAACATGAGATAAAATCAATTAATAAGGGATTTGCATTTGCAAACTTCATTGCACGCTGGGATGGATTCTGACCTACTGCAAGAATGTTTTCACCAATGTCATAGCTGTTATAACTGATATATATGGAAACCAAATGCATGATGGAAAAGGTGGAGGCTTGTGCTATAGAAACATGTGTAAGACATAGATAGTGATAATTAGAGTATTGATAAATAGTCCTTTTGAACATGACTTATTTTCCATAGAATTTAGAGTGTATCATTAGTTCCATAATTCCATGCAAATCAAGATTTAAAATGGTGGCTATTTGAATCCCTTATTAGGAAATTTACTGGAAGACCAGGACTGTCTCAGATCTAATTACCTTTGTCATAGCAACAGGCTATGAAGGATATATGATTTGATTCAATTTCATTTCATTTGACCTATACCATTTTTACTACTTAACACAGGTTTCGTGATGGGATTGAAATAAAGGATAAGGTATATGAAATACTCAAAATGTCTTTTTTTCGTTTTTCAGATTTCCCTGCCGTGTATTGCGATTGAAGGAACACTACATAGTCCTCAACTACCAATCGGTGCCATAGCAAACCATCTTCTATGAAAACCCACCATCACCATCATGATCAGAACTCTCCAGTGAACGAAGGGAAGGACATACCACATCAGAGCTGCCCTCTACTGGTTATGGTTTACATTAGCTGCCAGGCGTCACCACCGTCCTTGGTGCTGCCATCTACACTCTTGTGACAATAATGCCTTGGCCATGTGTCCTCCTCCATTCCTCCCTCCTCCTCATCCTTCTCCTCCTCATCTGTCCACCGGTCGCGGTGCGAACACAACATCCCACTACCATCCTCCCTACCATGTCCACCTGGGGGTCCCCCTGCCCCCCTCACTGCACATGTGAGAACAGGAACCATGTCTGGGTGCAGCAGCCCCTTAAGACTCTAGATTGTAACAATATTGGCTTACGCGAGTTCCCTGCTAACATATCATCAGACATAGAAGCAATCATTCTTGCTAACAACCGTCTCCGGCCAAGCCAGTTATGGGCTCTACACAAATTCTCCAACCTCACCTTGATTGACCTGTCCAATAATCACATCTATACTCTGGAAGATTGGTGGGGTTTGGGTATCACAACAATCGCCCATTTGGCTTTTGATCGAAACCAAATCGACTACCTCCCCAACCGAACATTTGCGCTTCTTGCTTCTCTGAAGACATTGACTGTGTCCCAGAACAAGATTGAGATCATCCATAACGATGCTCTGTGTGGGTTAAAAAGCCTGCAAAATCTTGATCTCTCACACAACAGGATCTTTGAAATCAATCCCAGGTGGTTCCGAGAGCTGCGTGCACTGGAAATACTGAATCTGAATGATAACAACATCCACGCCCTCAGGGATGGAGACTTCATGTACCTGACAGGTTTGAAGTCTCTCATCATCAGCAACAACAGGCTGAAGCATGTGTATGACTCAGCATTTATCAGTCTAGAGAACTTACAGAGGTTACACCTGGAGAACAACCACCTCCGTGAGCTGCCCCGACAACCCTGGAAAATCTTCAACAATATCACATCCATCAATCTCAGCAATAACCACCTAGAGAGCCTGGAAGCTGGTTCTCTCAGTGACATCAACACCACGTCCCTACTCCTCAATGGCATGAAGGACCTGCAAATGATTAACAAGCATGCAATATTTAACATGCCACTTTTAAAAACACTCGAGATCGCTGATAATGCACATTTGATCTATATCGACAGGGATGCTTTCTATAACCTGCCTTTATTACAGTTTTTCAGACTACAGTCCAATAATCTGACAGCTTTGGAGAGACATGTGGTTGACTCTTTCCCAAACTTGAAAGAAATAAGTCTGTACGGTAACCCCTTCATCTGTGATTGCAATGTGAACTGGTTGAGAGGGGAATTGCGGACGAATACTCGCAACTTGACATTTGTCGAGGCAGAGAATGTAAAGTGTAAATCTCCAGCAAATGTTGCTGGAAAAAGCCTTATGTCTGAAAATATTGACGCTATCCCCAGTAAATGTGCCCCACGGATCTTGCCCTTGTTTCCCACCAGTTTAAACACTGTGCTGGGAGATCAAGTGCGCTTAGACTGCCGAGCAGTAGGTGAGCCTGAACCCCAGATTGACTGGCTCATGCCGGCCCATGATCAGGACATCAGTGACCAAAACCAAATAACTCTTTTAAAGTCTGGTTCACCAGAAGATGAGTCCGGCAGGATTCTAGCTAGTAAGACAGGTACTTTGTTTATTGATTATATCCAAGGTGCAGATAATGGGGATTATACCTGCCTGGCCTCAAATCCAGGGGGACGTGCACAGCGACGAATGAGGCTACGGGTGAAAAACATGCGTGCCAATGTCATCATAATCAGAGTGACATCAGACTCAGTGACTGTTACATGGAAAAGTGCCAGGTTTGCACATGACTACCAAATTTTGTATAGAGAGAACCATACCAACCATACATATAAGATTATTGATATCAAACCTTACATGAGGTCTTACACTGCATCGGAACTCCAGCCCAAGACTTGGTATGAGTTCTGCATAGCTGTCAAGCACCATGAGAGATCTATGCGGATCAACTGCACTCTGGTGTCAACAAGAAACTCAAATTTCCTAGAGTTGGGAGTTTTTACAGCCAGGGATTATATTATAGGTGGAGCCATTGGTTGTGTCACCGCCCTAGTAGTTATTGTCTGTATTGTAACGCTGGCTGTCAAAAAGTACAACCGTCGGAGAAGACAGCAAGAGGAGCTTTACGGAGACAATTTATCCCAGCTCTTTCTTGCCAGTATGGACAGCATGTCAGATACTACACCAATCACATATGAGAACAGAGCAGCTGAGATATTTGATGATGATGATATAGAGGAGATAAGGAGTGCAGCAGCCAGTGCACGTGCTACAACGGAAGTGAAGTGACGTCACTAGTTCGTGGCACCACCTACAGGAAAACGAGAGCATTCTTCAATGTGACTCATATCATGACAAACTGGTGGTGACACCTGTTGTGAGAAAAGTAAATGTGATCTTGTGCTGAGTTGGACTGACTTGACGTCAGCTTGAAGTTTTCATACGATGGACTGCATGTTGGATGAAAAGATTGTAAAAATAAATGACTCTTTAGTCATAATGGGTACCCCAATAAATGCATAGACTGAAGGACAGGCATTGACTGAACATACTTGTTAACACAGATTTCATACATTTTGGTGAAGATCGGGTTTTACTGACATGATTAAATGTTACTAACATGTACAGTTATTATTATAATTGTCATGGTAATTATCATTCGTGTATTTACAAATGTTATGCAACATAGAGTTAAGTAAATTGGAAATATTGTTATATATAGTTTGAGCCTATGTAAAGTGTATGTGTTTATGACTTCCTCTGGTTCAAAATAGTTCCTTTGCGGAGTGTTTCATCTCTGATTATAAATAATAGATACATGTTCATAAGGTTAGTATCTGTACTTCCTGGTGTCCATGTACAGATACAATTAGTCTTAATTTTCTCTAATACCACATAATGAATAAACCATACTACCTTTTTTAATATTACAACTCATATTTTAACAAACAATTGAATAATTTAATAGACAAATAATATGATAAACAACTGATGAACAATCGTGCATCAAATTATTGAGGGTCAATAGTAACCGATACAGGGATGAATTAGGCCACTTTGACGATTTTGATCACGTTTTCTAAAAATCATGATACATACTTGTATTTATAAATAATTCATAATAGCGAAAACGAATGAAAAATTGAAAGGAAGTAATCAAAGTAGGAGATAACGGTTTAGAAACTTTAGGAAGCTGATGAAACGTTTTGGTGTCCTTAATCGGGCATGCAGGCTTAAATAAGAACTACTTTGAACCAGTGTATATCAACAGGCTTTGAATACAATTTATTCATTATAAACCATCTTATTTGTCATTAGGGGACGTGTATCAGCCATTGTCAATTGTATATTACAAAGAAATCAGTTCCCAGGGGGAAAGGCTATTGCTGTTATTGACCAGTTCATTGAAAAAAATAACTATTCAAATTTCAACAAAAGAGATTATGTAATGAACATCTTAATTTTTATTTAAATTTTAAAATGAATATTTTAAGAAAGTGCTACAATGCAAGCCCCCTAGTGTTACTTATTAGTCTGTTGGGTATGGCATGGGATGTTAAATATGTACATGCCTGCTCTCCTGTACTAATGAGTTTTTCCATGTTGGAAAAAAAGAAGCAAAATGGTCCATTCCAATACGGTGTATATATACGTGTACACACATTAAGAACAAGGTTTCTGAAGATCCTCTGAAGAGCCTTGGGATTCTTCAATGAATCCATGAAAACGTTTAACAGTTTTTGTTTTTGTTTTTGAAAAAAATAAATACTTGATTAATGCTTGTATTTTGTCAAGTGGTTTCAACTTTTAAAATCAACTATCAGGGTTCATTCTTAACATACAGCTCCTTTTTTTCTGAAATGTTATTATCAAACTAAAAAATTGATAATGAATCCTTCCATTTATATTTATATTTGCATTGAAGATCTATATATAATGTATGTGGTAATTTGGATATATATATTATTTATATTTGCTTGCTATCGTGAATATCAAAGATTAGAATGCTTTAGTTGGTTTTTATCCAAATGAAAGATAAGGCACTTTATATCCGGTCAGTCTAGTCCAGAAAGACACATTCCTCAGTGTTCCAGTTCACCGCCTACAACCATAAGCTTAACCAAAAGTCTCTCCTGCATCCTTCTTGTGGTGTAGGCTCCCTACCCTAGCTAGGGTGGACACAAACACAACTATTTTTACCTTATTTGCAACGATTGAACTATGTTTTTCATTTGAAAATATAAAGATTGGTATCAAAGTTTTGTTTTACTGTATCAAGAAGTCGGAATCATAAACCATTTTGAAATTGAAAATTGCTAAAAACATTAATGTTGCCTTCGCAACCCATCCATAGAGAGCCTCACTGGGGGCTGGTTTGTGCCTTCTGGACTAGACTGTGGTGGGCAATTAGCCTGGACGAGTGCAGTTGCTTACATACTCCTGGAATCCATTATATTACGTTAGTCTGAGCTTATGTTTAAATAGACTAACCGCGTATAACTTTAAGCTTTAAATATTATCAGAAGGTCAGACAAAAATTATTCGCCACGAAATAAGTATAATTTTGATGGTTTTGGGTAGAGATCTAACCTACAGACGTCAAGTCGGCTAATTTTAATAGCGATCAGGAATTCGGGATTGTTATGTAACTGAATTGATGAATTGTTTCCTAATTTCTCCATTTTTTCGCCGATAGAATTGGCCCCAAGTACCGTCTTTATTTTTCTACTCCTGAGTAGTTTTGGTTGTAAATGTTAATCTACAATACATCAATAATAGTTTTAATCATTATTATACATAAAACAGATGCAGATAAATTAAATTAAATTGACTTTCAGCCATTATTTTGACATTTGATGAGCTTAAATATATGGGGGAGGCTGTCAGAAAATGCACATTTGGTTATCATGAACTATATTTGTCTTAAATTTGGCTTGTTAAAGACGATTGGTGAAGGCGAATTGTACATTTCCTGGTGGATCCACCCGTGTACCAGTTTTATAAGGGTCGGGTGGTCAGAGAATGTACAATTGGCAGCTCTACACATTAGGTTAAAATCTGCTAAATTAGACTTTAAAAGAATGATAAAAACTAGGTATATCTGAATAGATTCTGTATTACCTTGATTCACAAATTGGGATTGGTCATGTTGAACTGTACTTGAACCCTATGTTGGTCTTAAATTTGGGTTATTTGAGAGGATTGTAGAAGGCGAATTGTACATTTTCTGATATGTTCACCCATAAAACAATATCCAAACACATACAAGTTGCAAACTTCAATTTATTCCCTTTCTTTTAAAAAATTGATTCCATTACTAGTGGTTGTGTTCGGAAACAATGGCCTTGAATTCTATATTTGCTGTCTATGTATTGTACGTATTGTTACAGTCAGTATTGTGTTACTGCTTTATCTTTAATTAATAAACTAATTAACTACCAAATAATATATATTAATTAACTGATGCATTCTTAAATTGGTGAAGATACGTTATGCATCATCATAACATAGTGTATTCGGGTGTACATAATATATTATATATATATAATGGTATTAAAAGGGTGAGTTTTGTATAGGGATTCTTCCATAATATGACACAGGACCTATATAGTGATATATCTGTATGGAAGAAAGATGCCATGCCTTTTCTTGATCGCCATTTTAATAGTGAATAAAAGAAATTTTCCCAATTTTGAGTTATTGTTGTTATTATTATAACCTGTTTTAGGTGAAAGTAAATGCAGCTGCTAACAAATATGATGATATCTCAAAATCCATAATTTGCGACTTATGACTCATCTTCCTAAAACAGATCACATATATCTGTCAGAGTAGCAGCTGTGGAAATCTAATCTCTAAAAATAAATGTATTCAGGACAGTAATTCGAGAAAGAATCAATGTTCTCGAATATACCAGAAATTCTAAATCTTCTCTAAATCTAAAGTGTCAAAAATAGTAGAAATAAAGACTTTCTTATCATGTCTCCTAATCCTCCGGAGGGGGGAAATAGATTGTATACAAAAACAACTCAGATTGTATTGATCCTTGTCAGCAAATCATCCCCTTTTTTCCAACCGTTCCTAGCGTGGGAGGCCGGTGTCATGACGAAAAGTGACCCCCATCGAAAAGTGACCCATGGGTCGATTTTCGGCAATCGAAAAGTGACCCACCCCATCGAAAATCGACCCCCTCTTCTTTTCTAACTTAATGTTCTGAAATAATATATTACGATGCCTGATATTGTATATTAATTCAGTTGTTTGATAGATAGTTTAACATAAAGTTTCTAGTGAGTATAATAACTTATAACGTATACATAATAATGTAATGAGAAATAAATATCCGTAGTAACTGTAATTTCTACCATCTATAGACGCTTCCTAGTTTTAAAATCTAATAAAATAATCTGGATACATAATACCTATTAATAGTAACAATTATCCTCCCCCAGTTTCTACACGGTGAGGGCATTATTACAATAAACCAGCCTATTATAACACCTAGGGTGATTGAATAGGTGTAACATTTAGCGCGACAATATTCGGGAGCTAAAACACATTCCATGTTGGTACATTAGCTCCATGTAGCTTCATGATTGCTGACAAATGAACGCTCAATATGATATAAAAGTTATGTCTATATATCTCTGCATAAATAGGTGGGTCATTTTTCGATGGGGTGGGTCACTTTTCGATTGCCGAAAAGTGACCCATGGGTCGATTTTCGACGTCCAAAATCGACCCACGGGTCACTTTTCGACGGGGTCAATTTTCGATATCACACCGGCACTACAGGAGGCAACTAGTTGTCTACAAAGAAACACCACTAGAAAACACGGAGAAATAGAACACATCTCATCTCGTCTATCATCAACGTGTATGCATTTATTTCTTCTGTTGAATGTATAGCATACTCACTAAAGTCCGGAACATCACTGATTCTCAATAAATAAAGCTGATAGTAACAATTGCCGAGAGTAGGACACCACGAAAAACGCTCAATTTAAGTGAGGGTGTAATTGTTATGTTATAACAAAATCATGCTTAAATTAATATATTAATGCAAGTAGTATTTGTCAATTAGAAACAGTGCATTTCTTTTGTCGCATATAGTATAACGTCCAGGTCAAACTAGGCTTAATTCACGATCAAATGATACCGTAATATTTGTTATTTGTTTCAGGAAAATGAGTCACAAGTTCACAAGATCTCTTTGTTGGAATGTTTTTATTTTTGGAGCATCTAGTCATTGAGGTCGTATGAATATACGTAGCAATATTTCAAGACAGTCTATTAATGTATTCATGCATTTCTAAGGTCGTCGTAAAGAGTACATTCACTAGTAAATATACAGCCTAAAATATTGCGATTTCCTGCAACACATCACAAAAAGTACTAGTGACATTTTAAATGCTATAAGCAGTTACAACTGTAGAATATTACATCGTCTCGTCACATGATAATGTAAACACCCTCACATGTAAATACTCTTGGATAGTTTCTGTTTATAAAACGTTAGATAATGCATAATGCATAGGTTAGGTACACCGTAATCGCTATAATAAAACAAAGTGCGCCAAGACTATTTAGCTAAATATGTCAGTGAAGTCCCCCCCCGTCCCAGCGCACTAATACTAAAACTGATTCAATGGTTTGATTATGTGTTTGTACACTAGAAGGGTTATTTTCAAAGAATGAGACAAATTACTCCATTGTGAAAATTCGTGGAGATAATTACAGGTTAACTAATTATTTGGTTGAAGGAGCGTGAATATTCTACGTGACTGAAACCAACAAGTAAGTTAACTGATTTATTATGTATGCTTTTAATAATATAAATAGAAAAAAATTGGAGATTTAAAGTTGAATGCTTAGACTTGGTAAAATCGCATTGGTTGCCATGACTACCCTACTTAACTCACTGGTGAAAAATGTTTAAAAAAACAAAACAATTCCACACCGTTGCTGACATGTTTATTCGTGTGACGTAGTCAGCATTGACGTTCGGTGACGTTTCACCTTTGAATGCAATACCACCCAAACAGTTCTGTGCGCTTATCCGAGGGCGTGCGGTAATAATGGCAATTTATAAGTTGATTCAACGCCGCCAGTAATCTGCGCATATACCACTAGTGTCATATATACCTGGCTCTATTACACCTGGATTATCTTTACTCACTGTCATCCGTGTCAGCCATTAATCTACCTGTATTTACCTGTATTTACCTGGAGGGATTATCATACCTCATCCACATTCCTGTCACCTGGCAATCAGCAGGTTACCTGGCTAATAAAGCCTTATCAGGTGTGGGCTAATATTGATACTGCCTCTCTGTCTCTCTCTCTTTCTCTCTCATGTATTGTCTGGGTCAGGGGTCAGGGATTGTATATAATCGGCAGCTCTACACAATTAGTAAATTCTGCTAAATAGGGGGTTTGCGTGTGCCACTGCGCATGTCTGCTACAGCGCATCCTGGGATGGATTCTCATGAAATCTGACATACAGATATTTGGCAACATTAATTGTAATCGAACATTGCAAGAACGATGTCACCAATATCATAGCTTGTATAAAATTTAATGATCAATGAAAACCAAATGCACGATGGGAAAGATGGGGGTATGTGATAAGAAAACATGTATAATGCATGGATATTGACATTAGACCATTGATAAATGTTCCATGCATAAAATGACACGTTTTCTATACTTATAGATGTAATACTGTATAATAAGTCCCATAATTCCATGTGAATCAAAATTCAACATGGTGGCTATGCAAAGCTCCTATTAGACTGGGAAGGGATTGCATCATTAGATGCCATCGAATTCAATGCAACGCATTCTTTATTCATACAAGAAGGGTGTACAGAAACGGAATTCCATGTGTTCTGCGGGTTCCCGATTAGTGGGTACTGATAGAATAGATTTTGATTTTACATTATTATGCCCAACAAATTGAGGGCATAATTATGAATAAGGTCGAGCTGGAAGAAATACACTGCAGACATTTTGTACCATTTCCTGTGTTTTTTACTGGAATAAAAATAAATATACATGAGTCATGTATAACGATGGAACCCTGAAGTGATCATGTGTGCAGTTTTGAACTGCACCCCGGAACTGCATCTTTCAAACTGACCATGAGTCTAAGAATATTCTGATACTTATTAGTGTCTTTCTGTGTGATGTTTCCCAGATAAATGAGTTACAAGTCGCAAAAATGTTATTACTCAAAGTGATTTATTGACAAGAACCCTTCCACAGAATTGGCCCTGGGTATGACAATAAAATGCCTTTCTGTCTCTCTCTCCCTTCTTCTCTATCTCTATTTCCTGGGTATGATCATAAACTGCCTCCCTCTCAGCTCTCCCGCCCTTGATATAACCATATTAAATGTGTTGATAAGGGCGCGATAAGGGAGATTGGTTGCTTTACGCGTGAAGCAACCAATCTCACTCACTTCTTACTCAGAATGATCCCATATTTAGGTTGGCTAGCACTTTTAGTATACTAACTATAGCATGACTACAAGTACCAAATTTGATGATTGTGTATTTAATACTCATGCATATCTGAGGTTATCATAAGGAGTAGATTTCACTAAATTCATCTAATTCAATATGGTGATTGACCACTAAGAAATATCACTAAACTTGTTATCATGCTTACAAAAACATTGAAGTAATTATTGAATGCTCTAATATGTATAACTATTGGAGTCCACTTCATCTCCTCTTTCCAAATATGATTATGTCTCAAAATTTATTTTTTGCGACTTGTGACTGCTACATCCCATATTTGGGTTATTTAAGAGGATTGGTGAAGATGACGTGTACATCTACATGTGACTTCACCCTTCAATGTATTATGTCTGTGTTCCAGGTCCAGTTCCAGTGATGTTGTTATGGCTATTATATGGATTTATAATGTTTATCTTTAGTCTTTATGTCCTTTCCCAAGATGGAAAACAAAGTACGTGTTATCCAATGAATACTCAATATTAACGTGCAACAATAAATATTTCTAGCACGATACCATCATTGACATCCAGGTAATTACTAATGATGATTTTCAAATTAGATGAATTATCATAATGAATATATGTATCAATATGATTGTTGGCATTATAACTATATTCAAGATCATTATTTTATTACCATAACCTGTCAACTACTGTAAACGTATTTATTTTTGCGCAGATAATTTTTCGCACACTAAATACTTTGACACTTTTTCACGTGGATTTAAATTCACGTAGCAAGGAAGTCTCATACCTTGTTTATGCAACAATTATATCTGTCGCTCAGGATTTATTTCCACGCATGAATGTTGGTGCGCTAAAATAGCGAAAATAAATACTGTGCAAACATCAATACCTTTACAGTATTAGAAATGAACCTAAATGCTGGCTTTGCATACAAATATGTCAGGTCGTCCGATCCATGTACAATAGGGGATTTGCATGTCCGCCATCTTGAATCTAGATTCACATGGAACTATGGGAGTTGTATGTCCATGTAAAAGTCCAAGAAAACATGGTATGTTCAGCATGGAATATGTATAACAGTAATCTTATGTAAATTGCCATGTGTTTTCCATGTTTCCATAAACAAGAGTTAATTTTTCCCACCATGCATTTGGTTTCTATGGATCATTTACATAAGCTATGATATTGATGAAACGATTCTTGTATTTTTCGATAAAAATGTTACTAAATATTTCATATGTTAGAAATATAATGTCACATTTGTACTGAATCCATCCCAGCTATAATAGACATGCGCAGTGAAACATGCAAATCCCCTATTGGAGTTCGCAATCATGATGAAATAGCAAAAGTTATTTTTGAGGCAGACATTTAAACACATTATTCTCTATTGGAACATGTTAAGTCTGTACATTATTCAAAATACAATTATCCCAACAATTCAGTTTACTTCAGTTCAGAAATTTGTGAATATTTTGAAATCGATTGATAGGGGCGAGTTACTGGTATCGGTGTCGTTGTCCGTGGGTCGAGATTTACTGTCATCATCATGATATGAAGTTTCCTTTCAAACAGTTCAGACATATTTGGTAAATAAATGTATCCCTCCTAGTATTTTGGTTCTTTTGTGTGGGTCACTAAGTGGCAATTGACCGAATCCCGTTGGTATCAGCTACATTCTGGTACAATACAAACATGAAGTTTTGGATAATAAAACCCGAATGATAGGCCATAGAGAACTGTCACTTTGGTCTCTGCTTTTTTAGTATGCTTCATAACTAACATGTTGGTTTCATTTCCATCTCAGTCAACCAGTACTTACGTTATTTGTACGAGTTATATTCTATATTGTATTTTATTACAAATAAAATGTCCTTTATTTCTAAGACGATGGGGAAAGCCATTGATTTTATATTTCAGTAAACAGTTTCAGTTTTAACTTATATAGATTCGCTGACAGGCACTTGCCAATAAAAGTATAACAAACAATAAAAACAGTTGAGTGCCACCGTACTCACCTCACAATATTTAATAAAACCATGACCTTCTTAAAATTGTCACAAGGTAAACATTTATTATATATTGTTGCTTGTGTGTTTGTTGCAGAGGCTAATTCATCTAATATGTAAAGGTCTAGAAGGGTTTTGTTGTCACGCATGTTCTGGGAATCTGTGATCTCCCCATTTGTCTTTTTGGTCTGTACAGGTCCGTTGACCCTGTCTGAAGGACATTATATGTGGTTTGTGAAGTTATCTGGAGTGAAAATGTGATTTTGAAGCCTTTTTTAAATTGGGATATATATACACACTCTATTTATAGCTTGGGAAAACCCCTGTGAGATACTATGCCACTTCCAGGGGGACCTGACTACATACAGAAGAGTGGGAGAGTGAAAAATAGGGGAGGGAGAGGGTCGGGGTATGGGTGAGGGGAAGAGAGAGGAAAAGAAGAGGGGAGGGAAAAGAGGGGAGGGAGAGGATGTAGTGGAAGGGAGAGAGGAGAGGGGGAGAAAGCGGGGAGGGGGAGCATGAGGAAGAGGGGAGGGAGAGCGGGGAATCGGAGATGGTTTGGGAGAGAAAAACAGGTATGAGAGACAGAGAACAGGGGGAGGGAAAAGAGGGAGAGGGGGAAGTGTGGGGAGACAGGGTGACCATCCGGAGGACGGGTACTTTGCTAGTATGATATATCACTTGATATATCAACACTTTCGCTGACTGAAATTAATAGACGACACTCGCCATACTCAAAACAAAATAAAGTGATATGCACCAAGTACCGGAAAATCTCAAATTATGTTTTCTTCAGGGTTAGACTTTCAGAAAATGTACAATAGGTTGAACTGTATTTTTTTAACTTTATTTCCGTCTGGAATTTGGGTTATTTGAGAGGATCGGTGAGGACGAATTGCACATTTTCTTACGATCTAACCCACATGTAATCTTTGCCAAATATTGCTGTTACCAAACTTTACTGAGAACATTCAGATCTATATAGGGGTCAGATCGGCAGAAAATGTACAATCGGCAGCTCCACACATTCAGTAAATTCTGTTTAATTAGGCTTGAAAATGGTAAAAACTACGTATATCCAAATATATTTTGTATTCGGTTGCTTCCAAAAACCTGTCTGGCTATGCTGAACTGTATTCTGAAACTTAATTGTGTCTTAAATTAAAGTTATTTAAGAGGATTGTTGGAGGCGAATTTGTACATTTTTCTGATGATCTGACCCATGTAGGCCTACTATATCTAGATAAACGAGGGCAAAAGCATATCTTAAATCTTATTCACTTTAATTTATGGCCAACAATGAAAACCTTTTAGACAATAAAACTCTTTCCACAAGAAGCCATGTAAAAGGCAGAAGAAACTTTGAAATACTTCAACCAAAGTCCACAAAAATATTAAACTAATTTAACAATACATCAGCAAAATATTGGAACTCTCTCGAAACCACTGCCAATCAAATTGAAGACTGCAAGTCATTTACAAAGTATTACACCCTTAGGTATGGAATAAGCAACTCTTTTAATTGAATTGAATTGTTAAATTCCTGGTAAAGTCCATATCAAAAGTGATAGAAGAGAGCCTACGAGATAATGTCTAAGAGCCAGCAACTTTTGACCCAGAACATTTAACATGTTATAGTTTCGGGAAATGATATACAGTGGAACCTCGCATAAAGACCACCTCTCTATAGGGACCACCCCTCTATTAAGACCAGTTTTCCAAGTCCCGAATTATTCCCCTCTTTTTCGATTTAGAGTCCTCTAATGACACCACCTCACTATGAGACCACAAATTGTTTAGTCCCAAGGATGGTCTCAATAGAGAGGTGCTACTGTGACGGCGGCAATGTCTATTTCTTTTTCTTTCAAAAGTTGTTATGATTCAAAAATGGGATCTTTAAAAAGTGGTATTGGCACCCTGTTGATGCATTAGAAAAAAAGAAAAGAATAAGGCATACGCTTTAATAGTAATAAAATTTGAGTGTGAATGAAAACATGTTTACAAAATAAGAAATGGGCCTAATTACGAACGATTACCCAGCTGAGAAGTACCAATAATTTGTTTATCTAACGCATTATTCGGATGATTTCATTTACAGACCACATAATGTACGCTAATGCCAATATCTAATAGGTCAGATCGTCCAAAATTAATGTACTTAATTTCAAGACATTGTATTATTAGCCTTGCGTTTCTTGAACCATACTATGGGGTATATTTAGTTATTTTGCTAGTGACTGTCTACCCAGAAATATTGCAAACCTTTTTTTCAGAACATTAAGTATAGAAACACCTTTTAGATTTCCTAAATGTTCATCTTTTCAAGTATACTCCACGTGATGAACAGAAGGATATATGTAATACACTTTACTCCACATGTTATTTGTATGGACGGAGTAGTGTGGTAATTTGCATATCAGGTAAGCATAGCAACGTTGGAGTAAATATAGAACCTAAATACGAATGTGGAACTCAAGACACTATTGCACTGTCCTCGATGTTTGTTTTTTTCGTAACCGACTCGCCTATCAGCTCGTGGGCTACAAAAAAAACAACTTCTCAGACAGTGCAATAGTGTCCTTCATACCACCTTCTCATCAGGTTCTATTTATGACTTGGAATTTAGTGCATGTATTCATACAACTTAAAGCGCTGGATACTCCAACCAATTAGAACAATCCTGTCAATAAATCTTGTGAATAAAACACTTTAAAAAACTTCAATTTTCCGACATGAATTTCGCTTGTAACACATTACAACATAGACTTAATTAATTGGGGCATCAGCCAAACACTTAGGCCAAGTTATGTAGCACCCCAATCTCAGTTGGTCTAATGGATTTGGTTGGAAAGGGAGCTTCAACAATCGTATTGGAACTGTATCAATCTGATCTTATTTACAGGATTACACGGTCTGTTTACATTTGTCATCTAAAGGTTAACGATATTAGCGCGTCCATAAACGGCCCACTATCTGAGTGCACATGTATGCTCCTCCATTTGTTATGAATATTAATCGCATGTTTTATTTATTTATTTGTGAACTGTTCTTCTGAGATTGTAATTATCTAGCGAATTCAATAGAATAAGTTGACTTAATTTAACACCTCCCCCTCCCCTCTGGCTACTTTTAAATCTTTAATTTAGGTTCTAACCAAATCAATTGACCAGTGAACCATGTAGTGTGTGTGTGTGTGGGGGGGGGGGGGGAGAGGGCCTCGTCACCCCTCTCCACCTACAAAACCTGCACAATAACGACAACAACAACAACAAAGATAATTATGTAAGACGTGCCTTATAATGTGTTATTTCACATTCCGCGTAAAACGTTGAGAAATAGACTTCTACTCAGTAGAACTTCTAGTTTTGAAACATTGACTTGTATACGACATTGTTGATTAAATGTAATGTGGTGCAGAAAGAGTCATTAGTCGCAACAAAACGATGTTAAGAGATATAAAAAGATGAGATTGGGTGGATGCCAAAGATCTTCAACAACATTAGGATATCTAATGAGTACTTCTATATGGGTCAGATCTTCTGAAAATGTACAATTCACCTTCACCAGTCCTCTAAAATAACCCACATTAATTTTAAGACAGGAATGAGCTTCAAAATGCAGATTAACATAGCAAAACAGATACATTAAATCAAGGCGATACAAAATATACTCAGATATAGCTTGTATACATTGTTTTTCAACGTAATTTAGAAGAATTTACTAAATGAGTAGAACTGCCCATTTTACATTTTCAGACGATCTGACCCTTATCTGTTTATGTTTGAAAACTGGTGAGCCATGATCACTAGTAAAGTAATGAAATATATTCCCCCAGGGGGTCCTTGTTGTGATATAGATATATAAGGGTAAGATTTTCCGAAAATGCACAATTGGCAGCTCTACACATTAAGGAAATTCTCCTAAATTAGGCTGAAAAATGAAGAATACCAGGACTATCTGAGTATATTTGGGATCCCATTGATTTAAAGTATGAGTTCTGTTATGTTAAACTGCATTTTGAAGCTCATTTTTGTCGTAAATGTGGGTTATGTGAGAGCATTGGTGAAGGTGGATTGTACATTTTCTGAAAATCTGACCCATTATATATTCAGTACAGGCTCGGAATTAGGTACACATATTCAGAAGGCTATGGGAGTCAATCACCTCAAGGATTGTAACATTCCTACGGAGAGATCTTGTGAATAAAATACTTTGAAAAATATCAGTTTTGCGACTTATGGCTCTTTCTTTCTGTAATACATCACAAATAGGTAAATAGGTGGGATGGAGAGGAGGGTGAGTGACGACACATGTTTCCTCTGCGCGAGCTGTGGGTCTCCAATAAAGCTTTGATCTAGCAAGTACCCCTTATGCAATACAAGCAATGGTCTGTGATTGTTTACCTTCTAATATGCAATATACACGATTAAATTGGGATCCATTAAATCTTCAGAGTGTAATCAAATAGTTCGCATTATATTTCAATACATAACCATACCTATGTTAACCAATACATTAGTACATCCTCGCTGTAATCACTGCAAATTATGTTATATTAGAAATGATCGAATTTTTTAAGATATTGACAAAATACCCAATGAGAAATTAGGCGATCAGCATTTTATTATGTTGCTTTATCAATCATGTTCCGATCTCACTCGAGATCTTCATTATTAGAAATAAACATTTTCATCTGTCATCTAAATGACTTAGGAATCACTGTTAAAAAAATGACAATTACTCCACAATGTTTGATTATGAAAACTATGAGCGCATAAATATATCATTACCATAAAATGTTAAACCACTAATTCTCAACAATTACATTATAACCTTCAAATCAGAAACAGTAGAGTACTTACTGCACAAGGTTGTCTAACAAACCTTCAACACATTTTTTAATAGATCCTTATTATGGGTGTACTCAGACATGTAGAACAACATCGATCGTCAACACTCAAGGTCAGTGAATGTATCAATAAACAGTTAACATCGACCCATACCCTGGCATACCTGCCAAAGTCAGAACACACCTGTAGCAAACAATCGTTTTTGAAAAAAATTATCATGCTATCATCGAAGGACACTGGGCCTAATTCGTGTTAGAATAGTTACCCATCTGTATAGTATATGGGTAAGATTTTCAGAAAATGTGCAATCGTCAGCTCTACACATGCATGTGGTAGCTTCTGCTAAATTAGACTGGAATCTGGGTATTTGAGGGTTGGTGAAGGCGAATTGTACATTTTCTGACACCAATCGATTATCATGCATCGCACAGTCAGAATCGTAGCAATATTACCAATATCAAAAATGAAATACGTATAGATCTGTGAACATTTTACACCCATAGGACCATGTCGCTTGGAAATTTAATTTGAAAACAATTACATTATTTAAAAATCACTCTGCGATGGTATTTTGTGACACATCATTGTATAGATAGTAAATAAATTGTCATTTTAAATCTAGTTGTCATTTGGCTAGCAATCAACCTGTTGACAAGCAATAGTCCAAGATACCCCCGCCCCCTCTCACATTACTCCCTCACCCCCCCCCGCCCCCACCCCCCCACCCCCCCGACACACAACAAACAGCTATCCAATATACCATAAGCTTGTACTGCAGAGTTTAATAAGGTTAAGATAGTAGAGACACAGTGCAACAAATCCGCACCGGTACTTGTTGCATGTGTTTCACTGCCCTGTATGGTTCAAATGGACGAGGAAGTCGTGACAATACCAATATATTGTTTATTACATGTTGTGCTCGCATAGACTTGCTTTGCAACTCTTATTGTGACAGAGTTTATTGAAATAACTTCCACAAGACTGATACGTTTCACTGATCACTAAATGTGATGCTATTATATCATCTTGATATGATATTCGCTGATACATGTGTATCTACAACTTGAATTAAAACCCAAACCTTGTTAAAAGGTAGACGTGGCAATAATTATAGGTGGGATCTGTGGTCTTTTATATCTGCCTAGATTCCCGCCAATTTCGAAAATCCTTTGTCTGGTGTTGGATCCATGCTGGTCACTGTTTCTATTAAGGTTGGTCTCCACTGGCTGCGGTAAGCTCTGTGGTAAGCTCTGCGGTAAGCTCTGCGGTAAGCTCTGCGGTAAGCCTTGCGATGGTGCTGTGTTGGTGAGAAGTGGCGAGTTCCTAAGTACATGATTCACTGACCAAGTAGGCAAGGACCTTGTCATTCCTCACCACCTACAGAACCAGCACAGACCATCGCAAGGCGTATGGCAAAGCTTACCGCAGCCAGTGATGGAGACCACCCTTAACCGTCCTGCCCTGCGTTAGACCCTATCCTTTATGGTATAGTGCTATTAAGGATGGGAGGTGAAGAAAATAAATCGTGGGGATAACACAAGTGGTTGGGAGAGAGAACTTTTGTTTCATCTCTGGAAATGGGTATTTTACATCTATAGGGTTTCGGCTGCGTAGCCTCATCAGATACTTTTATTTAGGTGTGTGTTCTTTCCCTTAACACATTGCTATCTCAAAGTATGGTTATATCACCAACTAGGGATTCTAATTTTTTAAAATTTAAAACCAAACTGTGTAAACCTCCCTTAGAAAAGAATATAATGAAGACCTCAGAGGGCACAACAAAAAGAAATCATAAAGAATAAGAGTGGTTATGGATGTCCTGGACACGTCTACACCTGTGAGAGGGGGAGAGGGAGAGGATACAAAAGGCGCCTGGCACCCCTTCTCCTTCTCATTTCGGGCCGGACCACCGAGGGTTAGTGTCATACCAGCTACCTCCCAGGCACCATATATATTACCGGTGCTATACCTCCCAGGCTTATTATATACCGGTGATCTTCATACACCTTCCCAGGCATATAAGACGATCTCTCCACACAAGGTTAGGCGGGAACCTTTCTATTTCAATTTTCTATTTTACTTCTGCAGGTATCTTCTTTAATTCTGTCCAAATCCTTTTGAGAAAATTTGAGAGCTATCCGATGATCTAATGATATATTTGTCTTCACTGATCCATGCTGGAATACCTGGAAAGCATTTTTCATAAGTATGTCTCCTTTTTGTACAGTGCTTTCGGGGCACAAATAAGTTGAATTGAATTATATATTGTGAAATGGTGGATGTTCTTTTACTTAATTAATGCCAGGAGGTTTTCAAGAATTGCGATTTTTCTGCAATTATTCGCTTTTGGCAGCATTAGTTGGGATATCAAATTAATGAGGGAGAGTATATTATTTGGAATATTTATTATTGTAAGGGAATGCTTCGAGTCGTATAAGAGTCAGGTCGTCGGAAAATGTACAATTGGCAAATCTACACATTGAATAGCTTCTACTGAATTAGACGGACGTATGTACATGTATACTTGGTATATCTGAGTAGGCTACATTTGTTAATGAGTTCATTCAAAGAAACTATTCGGTGAAGGCGAAATGGATTTTGAGCTTTGTTTGTGTCTTAAATTTGAGTTATTTCAGAGGATTGGTGACGACGAATTGTACACTTTCTGACAATTTCACCCCTAACTAATAATGATTATCTTCGATACTCATGTAGAAGGTTTCCACTTTTGGGCGCGAACCCAGCAAATATCAATCTATATCATTATCATTACTACATAATCGGATTTACACCATATTGACTCTTTATGAGATAGAGGGACATTTATGGGTGAAGCCACTAGAAAATGGACCATTCCTCTTAATCAATTCGCTCAAATAATCCAAATTCAAGAGAAATGTAAGATTCAAAATACAGTTCAACCTAACAGTTTGTATTAACGCAATAACTGTTATTTATCATCTGTTGAGCCTAACACTGCAGAATTTACTCAATGTGTATAATTGCCAATTGTACATTTCCGAATGACCTGGCCCACATGAAGTTTAAAAGCGATGTGTACCTTGAACGATTGTTACATTTCAATATACAGTCCCAACGTTTCCTTATAGGCCTATTGCCAACACACACCGGGTTCCTATCATCACATGCATGAAAAAACGTGTCTCAGGTGAGAGCTGAGGTGAGAGTGAGAGAGTGACCGGTGGCAGTTGCTTGACCCCTCTCAGGGGGGAGGGGGGATACTCGGTCCCACCAATAACCCCATTCATTCGTTGATCATTAATGTGGATCGTTTTCTCACATGGAGATCAAGAGATAAACTTTTAGCTATGCATATTGGTCAGATTTTCAGAAAATGTACAATTCACCTTCACCAATCCTTCACCTTCACCAATCCTTTCAGTATCAAAGTAATTATGTAATTTTGTGATGGCAACGCGATAGAGTATCAACGTGGTTGATGTGCGTCTTTATTATATATTTGTTGTAAATGTTTGGCCGTAATAGTAATAAAAAAAAAAAATCCTCTCGATTAACCCCCATTTAGGACAGAAATGAGGTTCAAAATGCAGTTTAACATAACAAAGTAGATACTTTAAATCAATGTGATATCAAATATACTCACATAATATCCAATATTCATCTTTTTCAACCACATTTAGCACAATTTACTGAATGTGTAGATCTACCAATTGTACATTTTCTGAAAATCTGATCAATATGTGGAATAGAACGATTGTTACATGTGTTTGCTTTAGCAATGTTGAACCAACTATTACAGTGATATTGCTGGGTTGTTTTTGTATCTAAATTCCCAACAAGGCTGATTAAAAAATTGTTCGAACTGTATATAGCCCTTTCTCCCTCCCTTCCTCTCACCCCTTCTCTCGCACCTTCTCTCTTTCCCTGCTCTCTCTCCCTTTCTCTCTCACTTCCTCTCTCTCTTCCTCTCTCTCTCACCTTCCCTCTTTCCCTGCTCTCTCTCCCTTTCTCTCTCCCTTTCTCTCTCACTTCCTCTCTCTCTTCCTCTCTCTCTCACCTTCCCTCTTTCCCTGCTCTCTCTCCCTTTCTCTCTCCCTTTCTCTCTCACTTCCTCTCTCTCTTCCTCTCTCTCTCACCTTCCATCTTTACCTGCTACCTCTCCCTTTCTCTCTCCCCACCTTCAATCTTTCCCTGCTCCCTCTTCCTTTCTCTCTCACTTCCTCTGTGTCTTACCTTCCCTCATTATTTGCTCCCTCTCCCTCTCCTCTCTCTCTCTCCCCCTCTCTGGACCCTGGTAACAGAACGTACAAATATAAATAATACTAATTTAAATGTCGTCTGCTTGTTCAAGGAACATGTGGCTCCCTCTTTCGGCTGCCCTTCTGCTGGCAGTGGCCATGGTTGAGGTCAGAGGTCACGGCCGTCTCATCGACCCCCCGGCCAGGTCCACCATGTGGAGGAAAGGCTTCCAAAACGTTCCAGTTCACTACACTGATAATGAGCTTTTCTGTGGAGGCGCCGGGGTGAGTTGCTCATATATATCTATGATGTGTTGCAGGAGAAGGAGTCACAAGTCACAAAACTGATATTTTCCAAAGTAACGTATTCTCACAAATTAACCCTTACTTGGATTTTTTTCATTTTGGGAGTTCCTTGAGCTGCTAGTGGCCTGAATACATGTACCAAATTCCAATACTGTGTATTAAACATATCCATGCATTTCTAAGCTCATCCTATAGAGTATATTTAGCTTATTTACTAGTATTGGTCCAACCTGAGATATTGCCAACTTTGTGAGTGGTATCATATCCATGTCTTCAAAAAGGGGACGAACAAAGTTATATTATTATATATCATAAAATTGTTTTTTTTTGTTTTTTTTTAAAACAAATTTTATTGACAAATTTCACATTCGTGATACGTTTCATGTACTATTCAATACGTAAGTGTCACACTACATTTACATGTGGTACAGCATTATGTCATTATAATCCTATTAGAATACTAGGCCAGAAATTCGATTAGCTAATTAGGCGTCCAATCACTGACATACCATTCTCATCTGATTTGAGGTTTTGGGCCTAGACTGTATCACTTATTGAATTGTTTATTTCTGTAGGTGCAATGGAACACACACAATGGCAAGTGTGGCGTATGTGGAGACGAATATGGCGGACCCTACGACCATGAGAAGGGAGGTAAATACTACACTGACGTCATCGCAAAAACCTACCAGGAGGGCCAGGTCAGTCTCTTTTCATTGTACTTAATTCATTAGAGTCCAATCTAATATTTAAATAATAATTTACATACAAGGCGACGCTGTATCCTACATATGTTTTCACGGACCAGGAACTGTCGAAAAGCACATTTCCCTTGTTCAAAACAACTATTGTTATGAAGTTGAAAAAGTCAAAACAATTAAAACAAAGATACTATCCTCCTACCTAGTTATCAACTTGATAAATCGAGAAAAAAAAACCTTTTTTTTTATTCTTTATTTCTTTTTTTTGGGGGGGGGGGGGGGGGGGGATGCAGAGCGACAAAGAGATGCTTGGGATACAGAGAACACTTGCTCCAAAATAACACCTGTCAATCTGATTAAATTTATCATTTATTTTCATCATGCATTTAATCCATAATTTATTATTTAATGTAGGAGTTCGTAGCCGAAGTGGAGTTGACTGCCTCACATAAGGGATGGTTTGAGTTCAGAGTATGTGCTCCAGACAATACAGAAGACACTATCACACACGCATGCCTCGACAAGAACCTCCTTCACATTACTGATGGCACTACAAGACATGTAAGTTTTTTTTGTTTTTTTTTGTTTGTATTGTATTAAAGGCCAATTAGTTCAGCTTTAAGGTTTAATAATAAAACTATGTTGTTTCCCTATCATAAGATCAATGGTTGCCATTGAAGAGAAGGATCTGTTAAAGAATTAATGACCGACATTGCACGCGCACTGTACGTGTTTTCCTAACCCAAAACTGTCAAAAAGCACATTTCCCATGTCCAAAACAACTATTGTTATGAAAAAGACATTTTTTTCAGTTCCTGGGAGGTGGTTTCCAAACAAAAGAAATTAACAAAAAAAAATGTTACCACCCCCTACCTAGTTTTCAGCCAGATAAATCGGAAACACACCTATTTTTTTTTTTTTTTGGGGGGGGGGGGGGGGGGGGGGGGGCTGATGTGAACTGCATTCACCACCTCCACAATCTTAATGACATTTTGCTGTCCTAATAAAATGTTAATGGCGGTTTGGAGCGAGAGACTTTCCCTCAGTTTTAAGGAACTTTCTCAACTTTGAGCCTAGACTGGAATTTAGCCTTGAGCCCCGAAGTTGCATCAGCTCTGTTTCTCCTGTTAGTAAAGATTTAGCCACTGTTTTGTCCCCAATCTGAAAGGATATAAACGTGAAATAGGAAAAATCAAAAATATCCAAGACTTTTCTTTTTGGAATATCCAATACCTTTTTGTCAACTTTCTTTTCCTTTTTGCCAATGTCCTTTTCCTTTTCGGATTATCATTTTCCTTTTAGGAATATACTTTTCCTTTTTGGAATATCCTTTTCTTTTTGGAATATCCTTTTCTTTTTCCGAATATCCACTCCTTTTCCAAATATCCACTCCTTTTCACCCAAATGTACCATGATGTATTCCTACCCCAACATGACTGGGAGGGAGAAGGAGGGTGAGAGGGAGAGGGAGGGTGGGTGAGTGGGGGAGGGGGGGGGTGGTGAGCGGGAGGGGAGAGGGAGAGAGGGAGAAAGGGAAAGGAAGAGAAGATGTATTGGATGTGTTATGTAACACTGCTACACTACAAAGATAGCTGGTGTGCCCACAGTCAGGGGTAGTGGATAATGTTACATAACACTGAGTCACTACCCATGTGGGTTAGATGTTCAGAAAATGTACAATTCATCTTCACCAATCCTCTCCAATAACCCAAATTTCAGACCAAAATAAAGTTCAAAATACAGTTCAACCTAACCAAACAGATTGCTAGAATCAATGCAATGCCAAATGTACAGGAATATACATAATATTGACCAAATTGCAGCCTAATTTAGCAGAATATACTAAATGTGTACAGCTGCCAATTGTACATTTTCTGAAAATCTGACCCATGTCTGCTTTTGTATGGGTAGAAAAGGAGTGTACCAGGGAGGAAATTGATTGGAAAAGAAAGACCAAATCTTGACATAGGTATCAGAGGAGCCAGACATGGCTTTTCATGTAGGGGAAATAGGACATACAATAGGAGACATAGGGAAAAGGTGCCGTGACATACTTTTCTGTGGTGATTATTTAAGGGAAATAGTGGAAAAGGAGGCTGACATGGAGAAATCGCCACAGACATGGAACTTTTTGATCTGGAAATAGTCAAATCTGCCCGAACATAGGAAGTTAGCAGTTGGAAAAGAATTTGTAATATGAGAAATAGCTTGTACCACAGAGGAAAAGTCTGTACGGATTTCATCATTAGTACATATGTCTACTTTTGGACGCAACAACCACCGCCTGCCTTCACAAGCAGAGTGGCGCAGTGGAAGCGTGCTGGGCCCATAACCCAGAGGTCCGTGGATCAAAACCACGCTCTGCTATATGTTTTCCCCCTTCGCATGAAATGGAGTATGTCTTGCCTGTGTCTATAACACGCTACATATTTAGATTCTAGATTTAGAAATATTTTATTCAGGCCATTGAACATTTTTATACATATATAGTACAAATATTTTCAGGACAGCCTGATGTGTTGCTAAAAATTGTTTACAATAAGTAAGATTACAGGAGTAGATTATGTCGAACCAATATAAGTTATGATTAATTAAATTACAGTTTTATAGGCATGTTTTCTTATAATACGATACAAGCATATTACAGGCTTTCAATATAGGATAAAAGTCATACTCTCAAAGCGAATCACTGAAATAGTGTGGGCAATGTCGAGCAATTAAAAAAGGAAACACTACATGTTAATACAGACTACTACAGACGCCGTGGTCTTACACATGGACCATTAATTATAATATAATTTCTGATTTCAATTTTACATTACTACAGAGCAGTGTATATGAATTAACATTATACATGAAGTACGGATGTTTCAATGGTAGATGATACATTATTGATAGCAACATATTGTCACTATATCGCCTACTTTTCAGGCCTATATAGGCCTACGGTAGTGTATAATATAGGCTTAAAGTGTTAATACAATTTTGTGGCGATATCCATGTTATATAGCTCAAGACTTCCACATATGGTCGCCTTCGCCTTCCAAATGAATACACACAATTTACAAATTCATGCTATTCTCATACGAACCTTTAAATAAGTTCAGTCATCGTTACAATAGTTTCAATAGGTTTTTGAGCTATTTAAATCGTTATCGCAGGTTTGAATATAATTAACTTGCCATTACACGTACTCTATGATAATTTGTATTTAATTTGTATTTTCTTTAAACTTGCGACAATTGTCCCTCTGTCTCGCTCCTTCCCTCTCTCTCTTCCCCGCCCCCTAGCTCTTTCATCCCCTCCCTCTCTTTCTCTCTCTCCCCCTCCCCCTCTCTTTCTCTCTTTTAACCCGGCCCTTTCCCTATTTCATTCTCCCGCCCAATCTCTCTTACATTCTCTCTCGCTGCTCCTGTCTCTCTCCATTTTTCTTTCTCTCTCTTCTCATTCTATTCCCACTTCCCATGCATTATACAACCCAGTAGTGTCCAGGCCCAAAGATGAGAGAGTCCCTTCAAACGGAGGGAAGATCTCTCGCCTCAAACCGCGAAGTATAATTAAAAATCCTTTAAGACCGCAAAATGTCATTATAATCCCATTAGAACGCCTAGTCATAGGCCTGGAAACCGATTAGCAAAGTATAGGCATCCACTCTCTGACATACAATTCTTATCTGATCTGAGGGTTTGTACCCAGACTGAGTAGCCAACACAAGTTACAGTTTAGGCCTATATAGTGCATATAATGCACATCCGGATTTCTACAGGAATTGAAGACACAACAAGCACTCTTTTGTGCCTCTGGATCAAACTATTAAATATATTATTTATAACATTTCAGATGGTAACGACACCAGGCCACTCCTTCCACAAGGTAAATCTCCAACTACCTGCAGGAGTTACCTGTGCGTTCTGCGTCCTACAATGGAAATACCACACAGGTAAATATTATATAGTTTAATACAAAATAATTAATATTTGTTATTCTGTCCTGGTCTGCTCAGGCTTTGAAAATATCAGAGCTATACATACAATGTATTGATCTGACAATATTCAAAGGAGAGGATGACTATATATATTGTGTCACCGACAAATGTGTCATAAGTCGGACTAAAAAGGGATTTTGAGATATTATCACCGTTGAATTTTAAGATGAGATTAAATGGATTCCAACCATATTAACATATATATATATATACGTAATCTAAAAACGTTTCTAGATTCTATATTGCTTATGCTGAAAAGTTTGCAATATTTCTGGAGACATTGCAATTAGTAGTGAATTAGCTACACGCTCCATAAAGTGACCTTAAATTAACAATGCAAGGATATATTTAGTATCCAGTTTTGAAATTTGGTCCATACATGTATTCATCCGACATAAAGTGCTTCATACTGTTACATCATGTTACATAAGAATAACGTAAGAATGGGTAATCACTTTTATGACTGTAATTAACATTTATTATTATGAGTTAACTTAATAATTTGACTGAACATCTTATACATAGTTCATAAGGTAATAAGAACCAGAAATGTATTGCTCTAAATACGGTAACATGTGAAGGCTCATTAGATATTCCTCCAATAGGCCATAGGCACATGTATCAACAATGTAACTGTATACCGGTTCTACAATAAAGACCATTCTAGATCTTAGGATCACAACCGTAAGACTTCTTTCTTTATACCTTTTATTCTTTTCCAACATTTTTAGACGTAATTTTATATATCCATACAGACCAACTATTCATAGAACAATACCCCAAACATGAGACCATACAAAGAGATCTTGTCAGTAAACACTTTGAACAATTTTGCGAGATGTGACTCATTTTCCTGTAACACATCAGAGTGACGGGGATTATCACAAATGAGAACATTCCTACAGAGAGATCTTGTGAGAAAACCATTTTAAAAATATCAATTTTAGCTAATTCTGCAACTTTTAGGCAACAGCTGGGGAGTGGACCCTGACGGTAAAGGCTGTATGGGATGCGGACCACAGGAGGAGTTCTACGGATGCGCTAACATCGCCATAGAAGCATCTGATGGCAGTGTGAAACCGAAACCAAAGCCCAAACCCACCACTACTCCCTCTAGTGGCGCCGAGACAGACAAACCAGCGCCTACCTGGAAACCAGCGGCTACAGATGCGCCATCTGTCGCCCCCGGGGATAAACCAACATGGAAGCCAGTGGCTCCACCTACAGGAAACTGCAGGGTGAGTCTTCTGTCGAGATACGTTAGTTCCACATTCCTCCACCCATCGCCTTAGTACCTCACTCACCCATGTAATACGTACATACATACTTCCGCAATAACTATGCCTTTAGTCAGTAGGGCTCGCCAATTGTCATTGCCTTTGATTTATGTCAATCTATTAAGATAAAATCTGTAGACACACCTGGAGACATGTGAAATATTAGACAATTATCATATATAATATATTATCATATATAATATATTATCATGTATAATATATTATCATGTCTGGTACATAAACTTTTAACGGTTATTTCTCTGAGGAAATACCTGTCATGTTTAGTACATAAAATATTCATTATGAGTATGACATAAGTTACTGTAAGTAATTGACAGATATTGTACCTTCGCTTAAGAACACCCATTAAATCCAAATTATCCATTGCCTCTTTATTAGTGAGTAGATTCTATGTGGGCTAGATTGTAGTCCATTAATACAACAATAATATCATTCAATCTGTTGTTTGACTCAAACCTGAAAGTCCTGTCGCTAAACTTTCTACTACTAAAGGGTTTTTTACTAATAAAACCTCTCCATTCACTCTGAAATTTAATTGTTCTTGAACTCATGGCGATGGGTAAACATGTAAACATGATAGACTAGCATACTGGATCTGATAATGTTATAAACCATCCACCATTCATTTTGATTAATGCGTTATAATACTAGATCTGAGTGTATTAAAACGTTCCCCTTTCTCCTATCTTTAAGCGATGGCTTACTTAATGTCTACGCTAACGATAGCTAACGTTAATTAATGCATTCGATGATTTTTTAGTTCCAGTGGTAGTGCTTTAATTTAATTGCGCTATTGTAAGGGGAAAATTGTATTTAAGATATTATTCTCTCTCTCTCTCTCCTCATTCTCTCCTTTTTCTCACCTCTTTTTCTCTCTCTCCTTTATCTCTCTCTCTCTTTCAATCCCTCGAGAGCTCTATCCATCTCCCTTTCCCTTTCTTTCAATCCCTTTCTCTATCTCTATCTCCTTCTCCCCCCTCTCTCTCTTTCGATCCCTCTATCTCTATCTCCCGCCCCATCTCTCTCACATTATCTCTCTCTCATTCTCTTTACTCTCTCTTCCCTCTCTTTATCTCCCCTCTCTCTATCTCCGGCCCCATCTCTCTCAAATTCTCTCTTTTTGTCACTTTCTCTTTCCCCGCCTCCTCTCTCTCCCTCTTTCTCTCTTTCCCTCTCTTTCCCCCAAAAAACTCTCACCTGCATTCTAGCTTTTAAAGCTTATAGCCAAAGCTTTTAAAATATAAAATGAATTTAAGGTGCATATAATAAATAAGACCTGCTTGTATAATGCTGATTGATTTAGGAGCCTGATGATAAGCCCACACCACGCCCCAGCGCCTCCCCCTCCACCACACCCACCTGCAGGGTAAGCAATTACACTTGAGCAATGCAATGAGGGTGGTCTCCACTGACCGCGCTAAGCTCTGCGCTAAGCTCTGGTTATAACTCGGCTATCTACCGCTAGGTAGTAGCACTCCTGTGAGATCAATGCGCAGGCGCCAGCCACAAAAACGTAAGCAGCCAGCCGGATCAGTCGCCTTTCCCGTACTGTCTACGAATTGGTGATTTTCGAAAGTTTTCTGTTTCTTCCAAACAGGTAAGAACTTTGTTTTTTTGTTATTGTACCTAACCCTTGACGGGGTTAGAAGGTTCTCGTGCTTGAATTGCTTTTATGCCGGTTCTCTCGTTTCTGGGAAGAAGGAAACTTAGGAGTTAGAACCGGCCGAGAACTCAGCCTTACCACTTTTGCCTTTTTGTTCATTTGGTCGCCTTTATATTGTGCGCACTGTGAATTTAGGGTTGTTGTTATACTTACTTATGTTGTTTTGTTTGTATCTTTGAAGGTATTATGGCTGAAAGTAGCGGTGAAGACATTGTGTCGGAACCGGGTGAGGGTGCCGGTGCAAACACCTTGAACCCTGAGACCACTAGAACTGAGAAGTTACTTCTCCGTATTGTGGCTGACATGAAAGATATGAAGAAGGATTTCGGAGTTCTGAAGAAAAGACAAGATAAAGTCGATTCTGGCCACGGCTACAGAGCACCGGTACACAACATGAGTGACGACGAGGAGTCTCACTACGACCCCAGTTGGTTTATGAATGCCGAGGAAAGGAGTGTGGACTGTAGGTTAGAGGAAGATATGATTTCCTCTGCTTCTCCCAAAGTCGATGTTTGTGCTGAAAGGGCTAGGTTAGTAGCTGTTGACGACACGGTAGGCCCACCTGTTGAATCCATTTCTATCAAGGAATTCATTGACCAGGTGACAGCGAGGATCCCGTCGTGGGTCCGTGTCAAGGCTCTTCAAGATAAGTATAAGAGGCCCAGCAACCTTGATACACTTCACGTCCCCATGATTCCAAAGATTGTATGGGATGGGCTCCCGCTTGGCTTAAGGGGAAAAGATAAGACCCATCAAAAGCATCAAGATATATTTCTGAGTTTAATTACTTCCCTGGTCAGGGTCTGCGACCTGTTGAAGGAGGCTCAGTCGAAGATTGGTGGCGAGAATTTCGAGAGAGATCAGAAATGGATCTCTGATTCTCTGAATTCTATTTTCGACGCGTTGGAATTGGCCGCTTTCTTTAATCTTGAGGAGATTACGAAGAGGCGCAGGCTAGACCTGAAAAAGCATTTCCCTGTAAAATACCAAGCGTATTGCACCGATACCGTCTCCTTCCCTTCTACCCCCAAGCTCCTTCTAGGAGAAAAGATTGAAGAAGATTTGAAACAGCTCGACGCGGCGTTCAAATTGAAACTCAAGATCACTGGTGAAAAGGCTAAAGAGAACACGGCAACGACTGGTAGAGGCCGCGGTAGGGGCAGGGCATCAGCAGCTGCTGGGTCTGCTCCAGGTAGAGGCAGAGGTCGTGGTCGTGGCTCTTACAGAGGTGGTTTCAATAAGAGATATGATGACGGGGATCAGGATTTTCGTCGTGCCACAAACGACAAGGGAAAGAAGTAGCTGAGGTAAACAAAGGTGATGACATTTTTATACCTGGCAAATTGAAATTGTATTCTGATGTTTGGCAAGAAGTTACTTCTGATTGGAATATTCTTGAATATGTTAATGGTATTGAACTAGCCTTTGTTTCGATTCCTTACCAAGGGTTCTTGCCCTCGCAATACAAGATTAACGGTGATAATGCCTTGAAAATGCAAGTTGAGATTGATAAATTGATTAACTTACATGTCGTGAATGAGGTACCTTATTGCAAAGAATTGTATGTGTCTAATGTTTTTTCCAGACCGAAGCCTGGTGGTAAGATCAGGTTGATCATTGATTTGACGAAGGTTAACAAACATATTGGTCATTTACACTTTAAGATGGAACACTTACAAGCTGCTCTTGAACTAGTCGACAAAGATTGGTTCATGGCTTCAGTTGATCTGAAGGATGCGTATTTTCATGTTCCCCTTAGCGATTACACTAAGAATTACTTGAATTTTGTGTGGAATGGTAAGATCTACCAGTATCAGTGTATGCCTTTTGGCTTATGTACCGCTCCGTTCATTTTTACTAAACTCATGAAGGTAGTTTTTTGTGAGTTCAGGAAGCGGGGTGGTATTGGCTTTAGCTATATTGATGATTGTTTTGTAACAGCTCCTTCTAAGCCAGAATGTACGAAACAAATTGAAAACCTTAAAGAGATCCTTTGGAAATTGGGGTTTTGTATTAATCATGAGAAGTCTGTGTTCGAACCTAGGAAAGTTTTGAAATTTTTAGGTTTCGATATTGACACTGCGTTATTAAGGGTTACCCCTCCGAGCGACAAGGTTTTCAAAACTGTAGGTTGGTTGAATTCAACTATCAAGAAATCTCAGAGTAAGTTTTCCATTCGGAATATTGCGTCCCTCATTGGCGCGCTTAATGATCTTTGTAAGGGGGTCCAGTATGGTCTCCTTTACTTGAAGAATATTGAAATGGACAAAATTCTAGCTTTACAGAGTAACGATGGGGATTGGGAGGCACTCATGTGGCTCTCAAGGTCGTCGATCGCAGATCTTAGGTGGTGGGTGAGGAACCTCCCTGTGGCTTATAAAGAAAGGGATTTTTCTTGTCCATCGCATGAGATTTTTTGCGATGCCTCTTTACAAGGTTGGTCCTTTGTGTGGGGCCACCTTCAAGCGAGAGGTGCCTGGTCGTCTTTAGAACGGACGCTTCACATCAACGTATTGGAAATAAGAGCCATTAAATTGGGGTTGTGGACTCATGCTGCTGATCTTAGAGATTGTTATCTAGTGATCCGTTCGGATAATACTACAGCTGTTTCTTATATAAATAAGATGGGTGGTACACAATCTAGACAATGTAATGATGAGGTCAAACAAATTTGGTTGTGGGCTGAGAAAAGGAACATTCGCTTATATGCTGCCCACATTCCTGGTGTCCAGAACGTTGAAGCCGATTTAGGTAGTAGGTATTTCACTGATGATACTGAATGGGAGTTATCTCCTGATATTTTTCAATTGATTGTTGAAAAATGGGGTACTCCTGATATTGACTTATTTGCCTCCAGGTTAAATAATAAAGTGGATACTTATTGTGCCTGGTTTCCAGATCCTTGGTGTTCTTATGTGGACGCTTTTTCCTTGGACTGGACTCACTTTGACTTATGTTACGTTTTCCCTCCTTTCAGTTTGATTGGAAGGGTTTACCGGACCATCCGCCAGAGCGGCTGTCGAGCGGTGCTAGTCGTTCCCGACTGGCCGGGCCGCCATTGGTCGACCAAGATTCATCAAGAAACCGAAGAAGTACTGTTTATTCCAAGGCAGAAGTTAAATTTGTTGCCAAATCGGGGGGGTCAGCAGGTGCAGCTGCAAGAGACTCCACTAAAAATCTTCCACTTTTAGATCAGAAAGTTTTGAGTCTTAATCTTCCTCCGGAAGTTGTACCTTTTTACTTAGCCTCTTGGCGTCCTAGTACAAGGAAGTCTTATGATACTTTCCACAAGAAATGGAGAATGTTCTGTGTTCTTCACGATATTGACCCTTTAAAACCCAATCTTAATCAGGGTCTCAAATTTCTTGTATTGATGTATAACCAAGGTTATTCGTTTTCTGCGCTTAATTCGGTTAGAAGCTCTTTATCTGCCTTGATGGGTCTAGTTGAAAATGACTCTTTTGGTAAGCACATTGTTACGAAGAAGGTTGTGACGGGGTTTTATAATTTAAGACCCCCGAAGACCAGATACTCTGAGTTTTGGGATCCCGACATCCTTTTGGATTTTTTGCGCGAGTATTTCCCACATAATAAACTTAGCTTTAAGCAATTAACCTTGAAGGCAGTAACTTTACTTAGCCTGATTTCAAGTCAAAGGTGTCAAACCATTGCGGGACTTAAATTGTCCGATGTGAATTTCTCTGGTGATTTTTGTCGTATCTTATTTTCTGAATTACAAAAACACTCGCGAGTGGGCGAAGCCCTAGGTATGCTCTCCTTTGAGAAATTCTTGCTAGATCCTAGGATTTGTGTTGTTAAGATCTTGCACGATTACATTGAGTATTCTAAAGATTTGAGAGGTAATGTTGTAAACCTCTTTGTTAGTTTTCGCCCTCCTTATAAGGGAGTCGGTTCTCAAACAATTGGTAGGTGGATCCGCGAAACCTTATGTTTCGCGGGGGTCAATACTAAAACTTTTGGGGCCCACTCGGTAAGGGGTGCCAGTACCTCTAAGCTTGCAAGCTTATCTGTATCTGTAGCAGAAATTATGAAGAAGGCCGCCTGGAAATCTGAACATACTTTCAGGGCCTTTTACCAAAAGCCGGTAATGAAGTTGTCTGTACACGATAATGCTTTACAATCTAGTTTCGTTGGTCGTAAAAATGCGACCTTTCGCCCTAAGGTGGCGGTAGGACAGTTGTCCAAATTCAAGAGAAAGTCGAATAAATAACTGCAACGGTTTTTTTGTCTTCTCGTTGTTCTGTGGAGTTCTTTAAAAATCTCACAGGAGTGCTACTACCTAGCGGTAGATAGCCGAGTTATAATTAGAGATTAAACGAATAATGTACCTACCTTATGAAGTTTAATCAGGATTATAAGAGGATATCTAACGCTGGTAGTAGGTCATGTGCCCGCCCTGGCCCGCCCGGCGTTAGATATCCATTTAATCCATTTTTTAATATATTTTAGATATTTTTAATATCTTTAATTATTCTGTAGTGTGAATTTAATAAATTTGATTAATTAAATTACACAAGTTCGTTAAATAGTGGCTGGCGCCTGCGCATTGATCTCACATGACCTACTACCAGCGTTAGATATCCTCTTATAATCCTGATTAAACTTCATAAGGTAGGTACATTATTCGTTTAATCTCTAATTATGCCTCATATTTATAAAAGGTTTATTTTTGTCTAGATTTTAAAAGAGGCATATTCCCTAATTTTCAGTGTTATCATGCATCAGTTAAAATGACATTTGAACTATTATTCTTTGAATCTCTATTCCAATAATAAAATGAGTAAATCTGTTTTAATTAAAGCAATTCTTTTAAAATATCAATATACCTTATTATAATTTTTCTTAGAATACCAAAATCTGTGAGACTGAGTATAACATACATTGTATTTAATCTTTACGCAGAATATTTATTTCAAAGTCTTGGCCGAAAAGAAATAAGAAAAATAAAAGATTTAAAACAAACAAACTTGTTATATGATAATGTATTATGATAATTAACACAATATTATTGTAGGCAGCAGATGGAGCCTATAAGTCCCAGCCAGGTATAGACCAATGGTGTGTGACTAACTGCGCAGTAGGCAACTGTCCAGCCTCACACTGTATATGTGATGCGCAGCCTAAAGCACTAGCAGATGTGGAAGATGCTTCAGAACCAGGTTGTAGGGTGTGTACATGTCTATTGTCGGGCGGAGATGTTTAGCACTTTTAGTTGTACAAGAGGCCCACATAGGCCTATATGGGTCAGATTTTCAGAAAATGTACAATTTGTAGCTGTACACATTGAGTAAATTCTGCTGAATAAAGCTGCAATTTGGTCGATATTAGGTAAATCCGAGTATATTCGGCATTGCATTGACTCTGGCAATCTGTTTGGTTAGGTTGGTCTGTATTTTGAACTTTATTTTCGTCTAAAATTTGGGTTATTTCAGAGGTTTGGTGAAAGTGAATTGTACATTTTCTGAAAATCTGGCCCATATGATATAGATGCACAGAAGGAAATCGCTGACAGAAACAGGTTTTTGCTTCCCGAATGCAACCACTGAGTTACGTAACATCATAGGTTGTCGAGATATATGTTGCGATGTAGCTCAGTCGCTTTGTGGTGGCCCACTTTGTGGTAGATGCCAGTCTGCACACTGGTTAACCCATTAAGGACGGCCGTCACAAGTCGCGGTGTTTTTAGCCGACGGCATTGCGTTGCTATGGTAGGTTTCATTAGACGACGTCACCGGGAATATTGCGTCACCGCAGGACGGGTGATTATGACGTCACCCTCGCATAAACAATAAAGGTCTAGCTTTTCTTCTCTCCTGAATTTATTACCGACTGTACACTGTTTAAACTACGGAAATACTAAGAAAAGGGATAGGACTAGGTGCAGAGCCTAAAAATAATTGTCAAAATCGATCAATCTGGTAAGAAATGGACTACAAATCTTGCCTCAGAGATATGATGTCACAGGTCGTAATAAGTGGCCGATTGCGCGCACATGGCTACCAGAAGGAAAATCATCTATAATTGATTTAAAATACACCATGGATTATAATATGATTCCATAAGATACCAAGAGCTATTAGTTATCTAACTCAGACAGCTTATTTTCCTCATATCATCCCAATATCTATAATTATATGGCTTTTCTGTCGCTACGCTCGACTGGGTGCTCGAACAGCTGTTCTGATGACAGCAACAGGTGCGTGTGCATGTGCGTGAACAGGTTCCCGTGTTCATGTTTGAAGGTGGTAGTTGTACGAAAAGTGGCACCAAGTTACTGTTCTTTGAGATATGGACCTAAGACTTCGCAGATCTATTGGTAAATAATGTTTCTATCATCATACGGATTTCCATTAACACAGTGCGGCTGGATCCTAGAATATATAACTCTGAATCCCAGCTAAAGGAGCTACGACCTGATTCTTTCAGTGAAAAGCATTGTGTTCAACTGCAACGGTGAGTAACATTAGGTGTACCCTGATTTACAAAGAGAAAATTATTTTAAAATGAAAAGTATCACGATTTTATCAAACTTGAAATGTTCTTGTAGGGCTTGATCGTCATATTGTTTATTTACCTTGCATTTAAACTCGAGTTCTGACCTTCACAGTGCAAGCGTACTTTCAGTTGTGCCTGCGTGAATCACAAATGTATAACGTCATGACGTGACGGTATTATTTGCGCTGTGTTTATAAGGCCAAACAAAAAAAGATGTGTTTCATATGCTAGCAACATAATCGCTTGACAAAAAGAAATTGGTTACAATTTGATTCATCTTGAATTATTTCACTAGTGCTTGATGGTGGTTAATATAATAAATTGTGCAGACCACCTCTCCACTGCACAGTGCTATATAGATGCTAAACTAGGTCTTGCTAATCTACTGCTATTCTCTTAACGTTTTTTTTATATTCTACATTCAGATATAAACAGAACATCACTTAGAAGCCAGTTTAATTTAATCTCCCTGGAAATATTGGAAACATTATGTCATTTTCATACTCAACAATGCATGACATAATCCCAGCAAAACGAATCGTGACCTGATTTTGTCAGCAGAGAACTTCTCCCTCAACTGCAAGTGCAACGGTGAGTCCCCCGACATATAGCGTGATTTAAGTGAGAAATAGTTTAAAATGAAAAGTACCAAGATTTTATTAAACTTGAAATATTTCTGTAATGCATTTCAACCTGATAATTATGGCGTTTTTAACAGCAATATACATTCTGTCAGCAACGATCCTATAGCTGTGTATCCATAGAATCGTTGGTGTCAGTGCGACGATGGAATTTGACTTGTGTTTAAGGCCAAAAAGATTTTTTCAATGCTTATATGGGTCATGCTAATTCCTGCTATTCTCGCAATGTTTGTTTATTCTTTACATTCAGATATACCCAGAACATCACTTGGAGATAGGTTTGATTGATATTTTTCTATTATCTGGGAAAATAGTGAAAATATACTGTTTGATTTCGAACTCAACAATGATGACATAAGTAGGCAACCCTCCACACCTGATTAGGCTAGGTGAGATTATTATTTTTATGTTTTTATATTATATAATGCTACCATAGTTTTAGCTTTCATATTGTTACAACTAGTGTAACACAAAGGAGGTACAGGTAAAATGAACTAAAATTTTAGGGATGTATACTTATGACACAATAAGGTATAACAATATTATTCTCTCCTGCTGTCAGGGCGGGAGGGTTGGGTCTTATTTAGTAAATCAATGCTTGTATTTGAGAAGCTAATATCAAACTTTATTTCTAGCGTATAAAGTTGGATCTTCCAAAATATAATTAGTTTATTTTCTCATGTTTCAGAGTTTCGTGAATCTAAAATTTTATGAAGGAAAAGGAGGATCGTCATCTTTTTTCTTTCACAGCATTCTGTATCGACTTTAGTTTGCTGTACAACACATTTGTGCAATAAATTGCAAAAGAACTCTAAAAAGATATTATAATAAATTTGTCTGCTTACATCTGATACTTGAAAAGTCAAGAGTGTCTTGAGTGTCAAGAGGACAAATGCAGCATTTAAGGTACAACATTTATTCTCAGATCCGGGTTTGGTAGCTTGGAAAATGTGTGCATGTGATCTTGGATCTATCATACTGTAACAGGCGTTGTAACATAAAGAAGAGAAGATGGTAAATGTGGATTCCTAGTAGATGTTTATTTTAATAGAACTGAAAAAGATTGACAGACATAATACTTGCATCACCTTATGTAATAGGTATGTAATAAATACATTGACAATAAAAGATTGAAGATAAATGAGTGATGTCATAGTCACATAACCTTAAGTAATAATTAGGTAATTAAGAATTAAATTGGACCAAAACTATAATGATGAGCATTACATTTATACAATAATTGATGATTTGAAATACGTATGTCATGTTACTTAACATAATTTAGAGTGTACATTCAGATGCATCTGACAAAGTTAAAAATAACAATAAGGCAGGTGTAAAATTCATATACATTAAAGCTGAACGATGACACTTTGTGGAAATGTTTTGACATGTTGGGCATTCGTAGCCTTGTCCATCTCCTGCAGTTTTAATGACTTAGCAGTGTCTAATGTACAGTATCTAATGTATAGTGATTTAGAAATCATAACTATGCAATATTGCTTAATAGAATTAACCTTGAACAGTGTACGAATTCATGAGACACTAGAGATGTTATGAATAATGAACAATAGCATGTACTTATAATGACAGTTTTGTGACATAGTACGTAACACAATATGAATAATAATAATAATGATAATCAAAATATAAACAAACACAAGAGACCATGGAAATGTTACTAACTAAAGGTCTATATATGCCTGAATTTATTCGCCGATTAAACTTAAGAATGTTTTTCCTTTAGCTTTGATTATGTCCTTATTAGAAAGTTATTATCTGTAAATGACATGTAGCACATGTCCTAAAAGAAACAGACCCAGACAGGATATTCGTTCACAGCGAAATAGACAGGGTGTAGAAAAATGATTTAATTAGAAGAGTATGCTACAATGTGGTGTAACAGTGAACACTACTCTCGATGAGAGCTAGCTGAACAGTTGAGTCATTTAGGCACTGCTAGGTGATTATACTCAGGTGGCTTGATAGCGTATTAGGATGTATATTTAAACCAGTATTTATACCAGTATTTATACAATAAATACTAACATTTACTTGTCGTAGTTCCAACGTTTTATACCCATACGGAGACTGTTTCGAGGACAATTATGTATCTGTACCTCTTGATATCCATTCTAGGCTAAACAGCCCAAAGAAAGAGTAAGTTCAGAAAGTAACAATAAATGTGTTGTTTATTCGAACATCTACCATGCGCTCTAGTTTTATTGTTCTTGTGTTGAAGTTTCAGCATTATTTTTACATTTCATAGTAATATCTATACGTAGAAATAATAGATATAATACTGACTCTGTGGTTGCCAGCAGTACTATTCCAACATTATATCTGTAATACAATATTGATATCCCAAGATATGGAGTGAGTGAGTGAGATTGGTTGCTTTACGCCCTTATCAACACTTTCAAGTGTTATATCAAGGGCGGCAGAGCTGAGAGGGAGGCAGTTTATGATCATACCCAGGAAATAGAGAAGGGATAAATATTTCATATTAATGTTAGTGCAAAATAAACTTTTTTTCTTCACCTGGCAATTTGGCCGCTGTATGCAGTGATAAACCATCTTGTACCCACCTGCAAATAACCCCAAAATTGCATATGAAACAGGGGGAAAAAGAATTCTTGAACATTGTCTGATAAGTCATCAAGTCGACTTGTTGCATGATAATAGCTATATCTCTTGCCATCTCCCTTAATATCATTGATTATCTAAATGTTCAATATACATCCTACTGTAGAATAGACAAACCTCCCAGTATCAATCATAGAAAGAGATTAAGGCCAAACATTAAGAAGAAATATAACAAAAACGCATAACCTTTAACAGGTTACAATGTTTTCATTAGTTGTCTAGGTACCAAAGTTCTACTGATTTTCTTCATTTTTATCTTGATATACTTAACATTCGTTATACTATTTTAAGCAAGGTCATATAACGATATACACTATGATCGAATATATTCTTCTTCACTTTGGTATTGGCTAATACATATATATTCGTCTTCACTATTTTTGTGACAAAAACGTCTATGTCTATTTCCCTCTCACCCCGCCCTCCTCTCTCTCATCCACCTGCATCATTTGGCAGTGGAAATTTGATAATTCCATGTAATATTGTGTAATCATTGGAGAGTTGACATGTTGAATAACATCAATGCTAGTCAGAAAGTCTAAGTTTTCGACGATGTTAAAAATGTCTTAATTCCCCAAGTAACAAAAACCTTGGATACTGAAGGTTTTACCAAATGTAACCTTTTCATAAATCTGAAGATTACAGGGTGAGATTCTATCTTATCGCCTCCCTCAACATAATGAGAGATCATACTTCTTGTTAATAGCACTATAGCTGATTCTTTCCTTTCTGTATACAATGTAGTAATTATAGCAACTGTACTACTTGAATGACAGAAGCCTTTTCAGTTTGACCTTATTGTGAACACAGAGTTTTGTTCATTTTCCTAACATAATCCTATTGTTATGGAGTAGAATTTTTCCCCAAGGTTTAATATCAATATCCACTGAGACAGAGTTAAACCAAACGGCCATGCGATGAAAGTCCTTGTTTTAAATTTGCCATGCAGCAAGGTGAAGGATCCTCAGATCCTGATTGGCTGTTGGACTTTCCAACTGCACTCTGCCTTTATGCATCATTTTTACCACTCTTGAGAAGGCCGAAACCATGGATGGGCTGGCCACTTGGTGTTACTGTCAGTATAAGTCCTTTGGCCTTTCTCCTTCCTTGCCTTTCGGAGCAGCTATGTCCCTTAGACCTAGGCTGAAATTGGAAAAATCATAATAGTTATCTATAGAGAATGTACCATGTACCGGTATACTGGGCTCGAGCTAGGATTTATTTTTTAGAAATATTATCGCCACTCTGACTTTCTTTTCACCACAAAAAAAACCACATCAATAAAGGCATATTTAGGCCAGATTTTCCCTTGTTAAACTTGTTAAAATAAAGATTTTAGTTGCCTGAGTAAGAAGTATGTCGTTGGTTTTCAACAAATAATAAGAAATGCTAGTAGAAATTTTAACTGTGGCTGAGACTGACCAATAAGATTGTGGAATAGGAGACATCGATATACAAATTTTAAGTAGTTTAATATTGTACATGGGCATAATTGATATGAAGAAATTAATAGAATATACACATCTGATCGTTTTTCTCACAAGAAATATTTATTTGACAGTTGAGGGAGTGGATAGGTAGGGGTCCGGGGGTATGCTCCCCCGGGAAAATGTGGACTAAAATGAGTGCTGTTTGAGTGCATTCTACCGATTTTCACATGTAAAATTAGTAACTAAATTATTGACATTTAACTTAACTTATTGCAATATTCTTTTCTTGTCGGTTTTAATTAGACCTTGTCAGAAAGAATACCCCCCCCCCCCTTAAATCTTTGTGCGAAATTTCATGACCCCCCTAACCAATGTAGTGTTCTGAGCAAAAAGGGAGGCCCCCCTCTTCAGAGTCAGTACAAAAAAGGCCCCCCCCCCCCCCCCCCCCGCCGAAATTTCTTCTCCCCCCCCCCCCTCAAATTATTAATCAAACTTAACTCAAGATGTTATTATCTAAGGGAACCCAGTTTAGGGATGTTTGTTTTCTATCGTTTTTGAATTTCAAAGTTATTTCCATCCAATGTCAACCACAAAAGTTTTTGCCTTGGCCTTAGACTTGCACTCATGTCGATAGGAAGTGGTGACAGTGTGACTGACTGAGTGCACCTGCACTGGCACTGCGCGGTCCGCGGTCATAACTTTCACCTATAGATTTGAATAATTATGTAGACTTAAATCATAAAACGTATTCTAAGCTGAGGAAACCCCATTCATTGGCATGTACATTCTTTCATTTGTCTTTCTCAAAGCTATTTTCCCCTAAGTTCAGCTAGTTTTGCAAACGGACACGGGGCTAGTGACAGTAGGCCAACTGTGTTAGCATTTTATCCTATGATGACAGCTCCCGCATTGCACATGATTTGCATATGATTTAGGTCTGGAAAGTGATAGAAAATGAAAAAGACTTACCTGAAAATGGTCGATTGTCTGTTCCTTTTCATCACAATGGCATAAAAGTAGTGATAAAACCCATACTAGCTCTTATTATAACAGGAGAGCGTCTTTCATGAATCCCATTACCGTCGCACAGTGTTGACTTTGACTTGTGTATGTCGTCTGCTTTTCTCGCGCGGGAGTCTCACAGAAATGAGGTTCTTGTCCATTGCCATGGGGACGGCATTTAAAAAGATATATTTTCTGATTTTTTCCTCATTTCTATAGTTTATTTTTGTGAAAACATAATTTACATTATTTAGAAATTAAAAGAAATAGAGCGGAAAAAACGATGTCACGTGTTTAACATGCCTTGAGGCATGGCGCGTCTTTTCCACGGACTTGCCTTAAGGCAAGGCGCGGCCTGGCCTGGCCTTGCCTCAAGGCAAGGCGCGGCCATGCCTGGCCATGCCTCAAGGCAAGGCGCGTCCTTAATGCCCGTTTTCTATATGTTGGAAAAAAATGCATATGGATTAGATCTTAAAAAAATGTACAATCGGCAGGTCTACACATTTAGTCAATTCTGCTAAATTAGACTGAAAAATTGCCAATACTTGTTATATCTGAGTATATTTGATATTGCCTTGATTAAATCTGTGTGGTTGTGTTGAACTGAAGTTTGAACCTCATTTTTGTCTTCAATTAGGGTTAGATTTTTGGCATTTATTTTTTTCTTTACACTAGTACTGATAAATGTTTTCATTGTCCCTTGTTTTTGAAATATTAAAAGAACGATCACAGCCCAGGTTTAAACAAAATCGGTGCATCCCACCCCTGGAGTTGTTGAAATTTGAATAAATCAATAGGGGAGTTGCATGTACCACTGTGCATGTATGTTACAGTGCATGCCGTGATCGATTCTAATGAAATCTGACATACAAATATTAAGCAACATGTTTATCTCTTTGTTAGAATTTTAACATTTTTAGGTAGTTTAGTGCTTCAAGTCGTATCAATTCATGCACCAGATTTCAAGACGGTGTATCAAATATAGTCTTGCGTTTCTAAGGTCATCCTATGGAGTATATTTAGTTACTTTACTAGTAACTGTCCACCCAGAAATACGGCTAACCTTTTTTCAAACATATACAATATGGAATTACTTCTTAGATGTCCCTAATGTTTACTATCATTGGAATCCGCTTGATCTCATCTTTTCAAATATAATAATATCTCAAAATCTGATTCTTGCCACTTGCGACTAATTTTCCTGAACCTCACCACATTGAATCATCGTATCTATACATGTGTTATCTAGGCTGCTGATGGCCCGTGGAAGAGCACCCCAGGCATGGATGATTGGTGCGTGGCTAACTGTGCACTGAGCTACTGCCCTGCTACCCACTGCATATGTGATGTCAAGCGAGATCTCAGCAAGAAGACACCCAATATCAAACAACAGGCTAAAAGGTATGGGCTTGAAGGACCCAGTCACCCTTTCTTGATAATTAGGTAGATTTGAGAGTTAAGGGCCTGATCAACTACGCTTATTCTCATGCAATTCTCACAGAATCTAGTGGAAAAGAGTCCTCCGTGGCGCAAAATTGCACGATAATCGGGTTAAGGCCCTTCATCTTCAATAAGATGACCACCAAGTTAAATTTGTAGGGTGATTTTATTTACAATGTTGGTACATGTCCTGACATGTTTCAGATGTCTTTGCTTCCAATGATCTTATTATTGCCTTTCAAATTAATGTTATATTAGTATTGTACATATGATTAAATTGTCATGTTGGATCCAGTTATCAGATATACAATTAACTAGATAAGTTGCTTTGAGAGGTAACACGTATTGTGCATCAAATAATGACATTTTGTTTAAATTTTCTTAATTTAAATTATTTGTTTTGTTTATTTTGCAGGGCGCGCATTTTGGGTCTCCTACGTGAACTTCTGAAGGAGTAAATCATATGTTCCGGCAAACGAAGTAATTTATGTATTCCTGGTGATTGTAAAGTTACAGGTGTTTTGTGACAGGTGTTTGTAAATAAAATGTGATTGTATAATCTATATCTTTGTTGGTGTTTTACTTACCGAAATTTCACGAACAAATCTGAAAGCAATTGTGATGTGTTTCAGGAAAATCGGTCACAAGTCGCAAAATTGATTTTTTTTTGTTTTAAAGCATTTATTCAGGTTCCTGCCATCTGGGCCTTTACAGTTCTAATGACATGATAATAGCAAGTAATTGATATTTTCTAAAATGTTTTATTTGTAAGATGTCTTTGTTAAAATGTTTTCATTGCTGGGATACTTAATGCTGGTAGTAACATGAATCCAATTACGAAATTTCAGGACAGTGTATTAAATATTTTCATGCATTTCTAAGGCCATCTTGAAGAGTATTTTTAGCTACTTTACTAGTAAATATCCACCCAGAAATATTGAAAACTTTTTTTCAAAACAAAATATGTATTTCTATATTTGATCTCAAAATCCATTTTTCGCGACTAGTGACTAATTTTCCTGAAACACATCACACTTAGTGTTCTTAGCCATGCAGGGACACATTTTGTTAATATTCGAAATTGCGTTGATACTAAAGATCTCTTCAGTTGCGTGCGTTGTTGGCACTTGCGTACCGATCGCGCTGTACCAGGGTTGCCAGACCAAAATCATTTTCAACAGGATGATTCGTAAAATACCTCACAAATATTGGTTAATATGATCAAATAGACCAAACTCTCATAAATGAGTTCTGCGATCGGCAAGTACCTCTTTAAATTGTAATTCGAAGCTATTTTTGTCTTCAAATTGATTCATTTGAATGGGTTGTTGAAGATTAATTGTATATTTTTTGATAACCTGAACCATGTGGATATGGTTGCACTATTTTCACAACAGGCCTCAACCAGATTACAGGCACTTCTTGAGTGAAATCGCCAAAAGAATTACAATTCGTCTTCACCAATCCTATCAAATAACGCAAATTAAAGACAAAAAATACTTTCAAAAGCAGTTTAACTAAACCAAACAGATTGCTAGAATCAATGGAATGCCAAATATACACGAATTAACCTAGTATTGACCAAATTTCAGTCTAATTTAGCCCAATTTATTAAATGTGTAGACCTGCTTACTGTACATTTTCGGAAAATCTGACCCTCCTGTGGTATTAACTCTCTATGCTCCACCACAATTTAAGTCTATTTAACCTTTGCTATACCACTAGTCCCCATTTCAATTTAATTATAATTCAGACATCTAAAAGTCGTCCACAGGGGACCAACCGCAATCTATCCACCTTGATATTTGCTTAAACAATATGTAACGTGCTACAGGAAAATAAGTCAACAGTCGCAAAAGTTATATTTTTCAAAGTTATATTTTTCAAAGTGATTTATTCACAGGATTTCTTTGTACGAATGATCTGATATATGTGGAGGTTATAGCGCTTTGAGGCAGATGAATCCATGTACTAGTGTATTAAATATATCCTTGCGTTTTGTAGGTCATTATAAGGAGTACATTTAATTACTCTACTGGTAACTGCCCACCCGGAAATATTGCAAACTTTTTTTCAAACATAAAATATGAAACTTAAAATATAGAAATACTTCTTAGATGTCCTTAACGTTTACGATCATTGGAAATGCTTGATGCCATCTTCTCACATATATGATGGTATCTCAAAATCCTTGTGACTTGTTAAATCATTTTCCTGTAACACATCACATAATTCTATTCAGGATATTCATAGACTTTAAAAAAGTGTTTTTCGTTGTTTCCGTCATGTATAGTATAGCGACTTACTCCTGTTCATAATTACCTCTAAATCGCATCGTTAAGTCTAGTTAGATGTTGACTTTTCAAATTAGTTTAATCCAATAATCGAAACGAGTAGTAGGCCTATACGCAATATACGAAAGGATAGTATTGAGAAAAAATGCTGTAAAATGTAAGTATGTTACATGAAGATTGGGTATCTATTAGACTTAGATCTATTGTATACTACAAAGAGAATAAATAAGAAGGTGTAAAGGGTATGATCCGAAGATCTAGAATGTATGTTTATTGTAGTCTAAAATACAGGTAGGTGCTTGGTCCATGTGGCTATTGTTGATTGGAGGAATATTGAAGTAGGTAAAGGTGCTACCTGAGTTCTTACATGCTACCGTATATATTGCAATAAATTCCTGGGTACTGGTGCTTTATGGAAATTAGTCATAGTTCTAGTTTACCATCGTAATTCTAATAAGTAATAATTAATGATAATTATGATCATAAAGTGGTTACCCATTGTTACGTCATCATTACGTAACATGATGTAACACCACCCCCCCCCCCCCCTCTGACAGCTCTGCGACTCAACTGAGGAGCGAGCTGAGAGTGGGAGTGACGGGGATCTTTTTTTTTTTTTTTTTGTAAAAAATGTGGTACCCAACTTTTGTGTGTACTGAGTTAAATTTTTAAAGTAGCAGCTCTGTCAGGGAACACCTTCATCTAATTAAGTATAATTATTTTCAAAAAAAAAAAAAAATAACGTTTTTCCAAAATGATATCATTCTTCATGGTATTGTAATTGGTAGATCTCTCTCCAGATGTCTAATTCACTCAATATTCACGCGTGCATATCTCATTGTCCGGTTTGAGTCCATATCTTCCACAGATACTTCATAGGTCCCGAGTGAAACTGTTACCTTGTGCTTACTAGGTTATGTTATACGCATATATTAAAGAAACACACTACTTGTCCTAAGGGTATATATATATAGATATTCAGAATATGACTTATATAAGAGTTCGAGCAATTTGGGTGTTGTTAATACTACATGTCTCTTCTGACGCTCAAACATTCCACAGATATATTGTCGTTGTTCATAAAGTCCTGGATCTTTACCCAACCTCAGTTGGCGGGGTCCTTTTTGCACTTTTAAGTTCACTATAAAAGGTATCAGTCCTTTGTTTCTGATCGTATACTCATTCTTGATACGCCGTGATATACCACTTGTTGTTACTGGTGGCATTTTATGTCCTTCTAATCATCGATTTCGTCCAACGATCCACCCCTGCCATTCCCAAATTGGAGGGAATCATAAGTGGGCGGCTGGACATATGGTCGAGGGTCAATGTCATCCGAGAAAGGTGGAGTTCTTGGCCTTATAACCCTCACACTTCCCTCGGCGCGTCGTCGTTGCACAATCCTGTCTGCAATTCTGCGATAGTATTCTTCTCTATCGCTCTCTGTCACATGGGCGGTATTCATTATGGTCGCAATTGTTGCTGTAGTTCTGGCCCTACGCCTTCTTGCTGTCAGCGTGGCCGGGTCGGTGGTATAGTCATTACTCGCTATTCTCCTCGATTTCCGTAATACGCGTGCTCCCATCTCCGATGCACGGGCTATTTCAGATGGTAATACACAAAATATAAAAAGGTTTCATGAGAAGCAGTTCAATGAATCATTTTTGTCAGTATTAGTTCTCAATATCAACTTATTCTTAAACCAATTAGTATTTAATAACTTCCTCTGCAATCTTGCTAGTTGTTCTTAGTCTTGGCAATTGTTAACTTTATAATAACAATTATTATTCTGACGTTTGGTGTTGTGCTTTCTGAATTGCTCTTCCTCTCAAAATTCTACAGATGATACACTCTGTGTCGACCATCGACCGTCGTCCTACATTCACAGTCCGGTGTCCTACAAGAAAATATCACCATTCACCAATACAAGGTTGCTTTTCAGACCAAATTTTAGAACAATTCCTTAAATTTCATTCAAAAATCTTTTTAGTTTTTTTTTTTCTATTCTAGTATTTTAATAGTATTTCATTTGTTCATCGACGATTCTGTCTTTTTTTTTAATCCTTTCTGACCTTCTTGTTGCGCTTTACCACCGAGAATTGTTAGTTGGACTGTTTCGCACCAGCTGGCGCCACTATCCAGTACTCACTTTTCCCTTCTGACTACTCCTTCCTTACCAGGCTGCTTTGTGCTTATCTATTACCACTCTTTATTTCGCGCTTTAGAGCCTTGCGTATTTTCTAGATCATGGAACGCCTCTATTCCTAATCTTATGTTCTTATTCTCTACTCATTGTATTATATCTTCTTATTATTAGCATGTTCATTTTTCTGTCTAAACAACATAATAACTTATACTCCTTGTAACGTGGACCATATTATTTATATCTTGGTATAAATGTTTGTGTGAGAAGAACATCCTTTCCCTTCTATAATTATTACGCTTGTGCATGCAAAGAACTTATTCGTTGCACTCACATTCTGCTACGTGACGCGTCCATACCTTTTCTCCATGGGACGTTGATGGGCGATCCCCTGGAGGGCATAATGACCAAGACATAAAATGCCTCTATATCTCTGGCAACCGCCTTCTCGAGGACCTCCTTGTGACGAAAGCTCACTTTAAGGCTGGTTGGTAGATCCATCTCCTTTCTTATGTTATTGACAGAGATGACCAGTGGTGCTGACCAGCGCATAATCAGCTTCATGGATGCGCAACATCTCTGACTGGATACCCTTTGTATCGTGAGCCGTGGTGCTGGGGTCTTGCATGTTATGCCCGATGGCTCATATGGGATCTGTGCAAGATGGATCGTTGACACGATTCCCTCTGCGTGGATTCTAAGCAAAACCCATGGGGCGGAGTCATCCTGCCCCAAAGCTAGGCACCTTTTACAGCACCAGAACTTTGGGATGCGTGCCCAAATTTCTTTTCGGAATTTCCAGATTAACTTAATAAGCTGCCAGATCAGAAATGCAGCTATTATATATAAAAACATCCTATAGCTGGCTATTCCATCTGACTCATGGCGCAGGGGTTCTGGCTCACTTTGGTCTGAATATGGGGCCAAGTTTTCATAGCCCAGATCGATATCAGGGACCTTTGGCTTACTGAGATTAATTTTTATTGCCCTTGCAACCCCCGTCCATGCAAATATCGTCGCCAACCTATGGATCCTGTATAGAAGAAAGAGAGACAATGCCAATGATGTGAGACTAATAATAAGTGAGGTTGTTATTGTGGTGGGGTGTGTTGACATTTTCCCCATAGCCACCTTCATCTTTTGCCACCTGTCGTTTTCTATCTTATCTATCTTCAATAACTCTTTTGCTAAATGTATTGAATGTATCCCTTTTTGCACAACATGATGTGGAATATGGGTCAATTTTCTGCCCATTTCTTCTGATGATGGCAAATTTATTTTTACCAGAGATCCATGTACCGTGGCCCCTGTAAGGTTGTAGAATGGCACTTGAAATGCCGCTATTATTGCTAGGTTAAAGCCCGATCTTACAGCTATGTTTGTCTGCTCATGTATTCTACAGTTGTTTCTTGGGGAATTGAGGAATACATTACCTATGTGCAACGCACAAGAGCACGGGACATTGACACTTGGAAAAATAGTAATTTCGCTTTAATCTTAATTCAAGAACAACGTAGAACCTCCAAAATTCCAACTTTTAGTAGTTCGTAGTAACACGTCCTGACCAAGTTCTTCTTCTTCGGATGTCTAATTAACCATAATTGATTAAACATGGAGAACACGAAATATTATATACAACTTAATGTGTTATTGACCATTTGCCATGGCATAAGCCCCCCCCCCCCTCCCCTCCCCCACCTCATATACACACACACACACTCACTTGCGCACGGCGCCTCACTCATCATATCTGATCAAAACTTTCTGTCACCAATTTGTCATCATATTTCTTTACCTTAATTACATGTAAACTATGGAAGACCATTTACCCATCAACCGATGTCAAATATCCGAATCGGATGCCGAAATCCGATGCCCGAACCGAACCGAACCGAACCCCGAACCGATACCGAACCCCGAATTACACTACGCCATATAATAACATAGCGAATAACTCTGACCGAAAACAAAAAAATCAGAAATATTTTCTTTTGTGCGGCCGAAGTTCGGCCGAAATTCGGGAAGTTCCGACCTTTATAATTTGCCGAATTAGGGCCGAACCGAACCGAGCCGAACCGATATTTAATAAATTCGGGAGAAATTCGGTAAAAACTATGGAAGACCATTTACCCATATACCGAACTTCGGTTATCCGAATTGGATCAATTCGGCCAAAACTCGGCCAAAACCCGGCCGAGTTTTGGCCGAAACTCGGCCGAATTCAGCCTAAATTCGGAAAACTCGGCATTCGGCAATCTTTTATGCTTATATAACCTACATATATAATACATACCTGTGTACATAACATATATATACATAAAGATACACATAAAGATATGCATAAATGATATACATACACCATTACAATATGTACATAGCATCCATACATACATGTATATATACCGCATACCATATATAACTATAACATATAGTATACATAATAATTATACAGCGTATATAATATATATATAACATACAATATATAGTATACATAACATACAGTATACATAACATACAGTATACATAACACATATATATGTAACAAGTCTGACTAAATAATGTCTAAAATTGTGTCGGAATAGTTATGCTGATTACTCAAAAACTATTTGAGCCTTTTCCAAAATTTAAAATGTATTAAATACCTGAACATATCTATTTGACTGTCCTAAAATCATATAATTATTGAATCATGATCTGTACCTCATTTGGCAATCGTTGCTAGTAAGGTATTATATAAGGTGAATATTTTACAATATGAAAATATATATTAAATTATTAATTACAGGCACAGGCAGGTTAATTAAGGCTATGAACTTGTATTGTATACCAAATGAACCGGGAACATGTCAGCATTACAGAGCTTTTTAAAGTATTCCAATCCGTTGGGAAATGGCGACACAGTGGCCGAATATGTGAAGTCCGAATTTAGTCCGAAGTTAGTCCGAATTCGGACTAAATTCGGCCGAATTCGGCCGAATAAAAGAGAGATTTTACCGAATTTCTCCCGAATTTATTAAATATCGGTTCGGCTCGGTTCGGATATCGGATCATTCGGCAAATTATAAAGGTCGGTGATTACCGAACCGAGGCCGAAATGAGGCCGAAAAAAAGACAATTTTTCCGAATTGTTTCTTTTCGGTGAGAGTTGTTTGCTATGCTTTATAATGGCAATTATAATACGGGGTTCGGTATGGGTTCGGGGTTCGGTTCGGTTTGGTTCGGGCATCCGATTTCGGCATCCGATTCGGATATTTGACATCGGTTGATGGGTAAAAGGTCTTCCATAAAAAACCCTCTTTTATTCGGCCGAATTCGGCCGAATTTTGTCCGAATTCGGACTGACTTCGGACTAAATTCGGACTTCACATATTGGGCCACTGTGTCGCCATTTCCCAACGGATTGGAATACTTTAAAAAGCTCTGTAATGCTGACATGTTCCCGGTTCGTTTGGTATACAATACAAGTTCATAGCCTTAATTAACTTGCCTGTACAGACGTTAATTACTAATTTAATATATATTTTCATATTGTAAAATATTCACCTTATATAATCCTTACTACCAACGATTGCCAGATGAGGTACAGATAATGATTCAATAATTATATGATTTTAGGACAGTCAAAAAGATATGTTCAGATATTTAATACATTTTAAATTTTGGAAAAGGCTCAAATAGTTTTTGAGTAATGACCATAAGTATTCGGACATAATTTTAGACATTATTTAGCTGCTGCCATTAGCATTACCATTATTTAGGCAAATTAGTTATACCTGAGTATAATGAGTAATGAGCGGCACTATGTGTACTGTGAAATGTACTACCTCAAACGAATATTATTGTCAATTAATTTGTATCTATAAGATAGGTTTGTACATGGTTTTGCAAGCCAAGGTTTGTTAAAAACGAATGTAACCTAATCGTATACAATATCATTTTAGTCTTAAATACAAGTAATATGTTGGAGCTATGTTTATAAAGTCACCTTACTAATTTCCAGCCTTGACATAATATATACTCATGTTCATTCTTTCCCAAAATGAAATTGTATTGTTGAGTAATATTAATGCATATTATAGTAGTAAAGTACTGTATCGTACTGACCTAAGATGTGATGTAAAGAACACGAATATGTATTTTCATATAGATGTTGATGTTAATATTGTATTGAGATGTTATTTAAACCATATATAAAGATTGTAAAGTAATAGGTAAATAACTGTATATCAATACGAAGTGGACAATTTAACAAGAAATTATATAAAATTGAACATACAGGGACACCCTAGAAGACCTAAGAATGCTAATTCATAGAAGGTAATCTAGTTTATATGTAATATAAAGGATTGTCCATTTTCTGGAAAGAATGTAATTGTGTAAAACCTGAAATAAAACTATTACATAATGGAATTTGAAATGAAACTAAAGGGTTTTATGACCCTTTATATAGAGACCTATCACGTACACACATAATTACAAACATTACCATTGACTATAATTTTAGACATTATTTAGGCAAATTAGTTATACCTGAGTATAATGAGTAATGAGCAGCGCTATGTGTAGAAATGGCCAAAATGAGGCTGTGGGAACCATACTTTCACAGTTATTATGTATGTATTTTATATAATATGTTTGTTATATAAGCATAAAAGATTGGCGAATGCCGAGTTTGCCGAATTTCGGCCAAATTCGGCCGAGTTTCGGCCAAAACTCGGCCGGGTTTTGGCCGAGTTTTGGCCGAATTGATCCAATTCGGATAACCGAAGTTCGGTATATGGGTAAATGGTCTTCCATAGTAAACCCCTCAAACATGTATAAATATATTTGAGTGCAAGTATACAATAGTACACAACAGTATGATACATCGAATTTATACTGTATATTGATATGGTGCTTATTTAGAAATAAGAATGTATCAGTGATTATTCTAAAGACCGTGCGAAAATCGTGTTATCCACCATAGATGTTCGCAGACGTCGCCTTTGGTATATATGCTAATAGAACATAAATGTTATTTATATATAAAAAAAGAAAATAAAAAGAAACGAAACATACTACATCATGTAATTATAATGGTAACACTGAATCCCTTTCTTGACATTTTTCATCGACCAATATTCATATCCAATGTAATTGCTTCATGAATGTATTTGATTATTTCAGGCTCTTCTTGATATGTATAATTTAGAGATGGCATATGAAATTGAATTACTTCTAGAATTATGGCAACGCGATAATACATTCACTTTGATGAACATGCATACTTTCTTATAACAATTGAAATGATGAACGGCCTTCAGTAATAATAAAAAAAATAATAAAAAAAATCATATTAAATAAAGCTATTCCTTGTTATGCAATCATAAAAGGCTGGATATATAGTTACCACATATTTAATCTTTTACTGAGAAATCACAAGTCTTTAAAAAAACATTCCCATGAAAATCAATAACATTGCAAGGCATTGTAGTTGAATATTCAAAAAGTTATGTACTCAATCTCTACAATTTGACAATTCAGTCCTTGGTTTTAATGAAACAATGGCAGGGTCCACTTCAATATAAGTTATGCACTCCCTCTCCATATAATTTATATGTAGTGGGTCCAAACCAGCAGCATGGTGAGGTCGCCACATTATCCATCCTACCAGCAATAGGAAACAACTCTACCAGAGCCGGCACGAACAGCAGTCTACGGCCAGACACGCCAGGTGGCGACTCCCTACCATTGTGACGTCATCGCTGAAGACACCCTTTGACCCTGCACCTCCAGCTTCATGGGAATCTGCAGTCGCTTAACACAATGGACTCTGGCCATGCAGAGGAAGGAGATACTTCTGTTGTTAAAATTAAGCTCTTGCACTTTACACTTGTAACTGTGTTTCGTGGGTCAATAAACCTTGTCAAACAAATTTATCCTCATTTGTTGCTTCCTTTCACGATATTCAAGACTCATGCCCACAAATCTGCGGTTCATTACATATATATTTATTTACTCGAACCACTAATTATCTATTTAAGTATTATTTACCAACAGGTTTTGCCTGATGGGGTACCCCCTAGGACATAACAAGGCAGGAAATAATGCTTTTAGTCTCTGTTGTTGTTTCATTTCTTGACTTCACTCTTTTCCTATTATATTTAGTTTACCTTCCTGAACACCTCTTGCAGTGTTTTCCTGGTCGCTATTATGGAATTAGATTGGTCCATGTTTTGGATGAGAGGGGTCTGCAAACCAGGGGATGGCATACATTTACTGTAGATAAATAGGAGAGCCCTGCCAACATAAAATATTGGTAATCTTATGTACCCTTAATAGAGTACAATTTTCCATCTTAGAAATAACGTTGACATGGTATAACAGTGATTAGAACAATTAGTGATAGCCTAAAGGCTGGGTTCCACTGGCCGGCTACTCCTCCCGCTTCTCCTCCCGCTACTCCTCCCGCTACTTTGACAGTCTATTGTTCCCGCTTCTAAAGAAGCGGGAGCAATAGACTGAAGGTAACTGGAATGGGTGCTACTGGGTGGGACGTTATTTCCACCGCTACTTCTACCGCTTCTCAGAATTGTTAGCAGACAACATTTTATTTTCACATGGAAATGGACACATCAAGTAACGGGAGAGGTAATGTAGAGTGGTGCCATTGCCCTGCTTCAGCCCCTGCTACTTCCCATTACTTCAGCTACAAAGTAGCGGCCTTTAATATCAAACATGTTTAATAGACGCACTCTACGCTTTGAAAATCCGCCAAAAGAAGTGGGAATTAACATGGCTATGTAGCGGGAGCCAACAGTACCCATCTACATTACTCATTTGCTTCTGCTCCCGCTTTTTTAGTCAAGAAGCGGGAGCAGAAGCAGGAGAAGTAGCTGGCCAGTGGAACCCAGCTTTAAGGTTATTAATTGTGATTTATTCAAATATAGTACAAATTAACCAATTCTTTGCTTTGATTTCAGTGTTTTATTCGTTGCAATGTTTCTATTTCTTGGAGATGACCATGCAATTAACTGTATCATTACCCCTGTGAAGACCCACAATAGTTGAAACACATTTATTTTTATTCATCCACATAGCTTCATGATAAATCACCAAACATCTCATAATGGAGTTGATACATAATATCTCTTCATATTCTTCTAGGCAGCTTGATTTGACTTGACAACTACAATTGGTATTTTTGATATATCACTTACAAATACTCAATAACCATGAAGGTGATTTGGTGAACAGTCAGCCATCAACCTCACAATCATCTGGTTTAAATTCGATCATTACTCATATTAAGCAATCCAAACCCTGGATTCCTCAACAACCTCTACCAGTGGTCACCCTCACCCCCCAATTGGACCAAGGCAACCAGAAAATCGAGACAGAAATGGCAACAGTGCGCGAAAAAGAAATGGAAAAAGCAATTTTGAATCCACCCAACATTACCTCAAATTACCGTCCCAACTGGACCAAGCCAACAAACACTGTGAGCTTCTTGACATAAAAACCCGCCACCTATTTCTGATCATTGATGGTATTTCAAAGGATAAAAATGAAGACCTATTATTGAAATTCATTGGTATAATTAGACCCACCATTGACAACTTCGAAGACGAAGACATTGATGTTGTCTATCGGCTGGGCAAATACAATCCATGGTATGTCCGATCCTCATATCACTTCCATCATTTTCCATGAAAGATAAAATCGTACGGCAAGCACCTGAAATTAAACGTAATATAACCAACCCCAAATTATGGATCAACCCTGATATGCTCCAAAAGCCTTAGAAGGAAATGCAGCAAAATGCTCAAAGCGCTAGACAAGGACCACGCCCCCAACACACATAGAAGCATCACAAATTGAAACCAACCCTGACTGGCAAAAAGGTGAGCGCGAGTTATTGAAAGAAATAATTGGCTTTAAGTTCCATCAACATGAGAACCTCCATAAAAAGCTAGTTAATACAACATATGACCAATTCTAAGAAATGTCAGCCAACCGCACCTGGGGATCAGGGCATACCCTCAATGACCCAGCTTTTGACCCGGCTGCCGGTATGCTAGGCCAAAACAATTTTGGAGTAATACTATCAGAGCTGAAAAAACACTTTACACTACAATAACTATACTGTTCTCCTTTTCCAGGTTGTACCTATCTCTTAACCAGGAAACCATGGCGCCAAGACCTATAATGATAGTTGGAGACTCCCAACGTTCGGGACCTAGCACCCTACTTCCAGCCACACTTACTGCATCCCCTATACTGTCGCACTACATTTAAATCATACTGAGGCGCCTAATTGAAGTTATCTGCACATTTGGCTGCTGATGATATCTTTGCCCTCAAACCAATCGTAATATATTTTGCTTTGAACTTATGTTCTACTACTAAAAAAAACGGAATAATATGACTGGGCCACTCATCAACACTTGAGGCGACAAATGCCTTTAGCGCTGACCTTTTGCACAGTCACCGGCATGGATCTCCATCTCTCATCCACCACAATGCTCGCCAATACAAGACCCACCACTATTGGGAGCTTGCCCGTGATGGATGTCACCTTACCGACATCGACTTGGACAAGTTGGCCCGCCAAATTGCCAAGTCTATCACCAGACTGATAAGTACATCATTTTCTAGCTGGTATGCCTTCATCAAAGACGCCAGCCCTATCTTTTGATATTATTGCAACCTTATTACCCACATGTTACCACTATCTCACAAGAAGAAATCTCAATATTATGATTAGTAAGTCATCCTGAGATACACACCCACAAATATTTGTCATGTATATGTTATATTACTCAAGCTAGGGACAAGAGAAGCATAGGTATTATAATGTCCTGGTACTACTGTGTTTTATATACTCCAGTATGTAAGGTATCTGACGGCAATAATGACAAAGTCAGCAACTAACATAACCACTATCCCTCAGTATATAATAACTATGTTATGTTATATTATGCTAAACCTCCCATATAGAGTTACAAACGGTTACTGTGAAAGTAGATAACTATAAAAAACTCAAAATCCACAACTTATATTGCCCACCAGATGGAGATCTTCCTATGGCACTTACAAACATACAAGATGCTTTAAGCCTAAACAAGGATAAAGAAGAGATAATTATATTAGGTGATTTTAATGTTAACTACCTAAAAGCAGCCACAACGAAATCCCAACTATTATCCATTGAACATAATAAAGCAACTTATACAGATACCCACCAGAGTAACAGCAACAATAGAAACATACATAGATTTAATGTACGCAAACTCTAAGGTAACTAGCTCAGCTGGAATTTTAAATATTAATATAAGTGATCAAAAGCCAACTTTTCTTATCCTATAAAAGGAAAAGAAATTCAACAAACAAATTAGTTTCACCTGCCAATCATATGCAAATTATACCAAAGAACGATTTACCACCCTACTAACTAACCACAACTGCACTGTTATAAATAAGTGTGTTTTCACACGAAAGACCACGTTGTGCTACACGTCTAGTTCGCGTACTCCCACATGCCCCAGAAAGCTAGGTGTGGTCACTCAAGGGCGACAAGGCTTTGTCCATGGCCCGGCCAAAGGCTTGCACATCAGACCAAGCCAGACATTTGGGTGGGGGAGGGGGGGGGGGCACAGCAGTGGCGACCTAAGGGACCCACCTAGACAGCTATATTTTATTTATATATTGCCTGCCGGATATATCAGCAGAGGGTGCAGTGACCAGTCCCCTATAGCCTCACCTCGATTGACCACTCATTCGCCGACCACAGACGCAGCAACATATACTGAACTGAACTGGACTAACTTTTTCTTACTTCTGTTGCTGTAATCGATTTGCTTAAAGTTTCACTATGGCTTTAGATAAATGTGTGGCGTGCGGGTACTTTCATCAAAGGCCTGGTCAAAAGAGCTGTAGATTTAAAGATTACGGTTAGCGTTAGTGTTAGTGTTGGGGTTGCTAAATCAGCCTACTATGACTATGTAGGTTTCGCTTTGGGCTATTACACCTTTCCACCCGACGCTCCCAGTCGGTATCTAGCAATGCGCACGGCTCAGGTCACACACAGGCAACATAGCTAGACAATCCTGGTCTGCGTTTAATTTCAAACGGCCAAATATAAGTGGACATGCCCATACCAAAAGTAATTGGATGTAGTTTTAGGTATACTAGTACATATGTATCCCAGGTAAGTATGATGCATGCATCTCTTTTATTTCACTCTAATTCATGAACTATGATCTTTAGTATCACTTCTCATGAATAATCCATGTTCAACTGTTGATTTGAGAACTCATAGGAAGACTGCATGATTGGTGACTATGGATTTGCAGTCATCCACACCATCTACTCCTGAAGTTTAGGCTATCATGACTTTCAGCAGGTGTGTTTAGACGCGCTCATTACTTCTATCAAGGCCTCTCAACTCCAGCAAACTAAGCAGCAACCAGAAGCGACCCAAGAGACTGTCGCCGACCCGACGACGTCAACGGCGATGCCCACCACACAGCCCGCCAAGCAGTCTGAAGCCTCTACCATTCCTCCTACCTGCCAGGCCGCCGCCCCGACGACGACGTTGACGGGAACAACTGCGCCAGTGCCCGTTGTGACAGCTGCTATTTCTCCCGTCTCCTATCTCTCTCCTCAATGGATCTCACTTCATGAAGAATAATATCTATCACTCAATGCCCCTTCAGCAAAATTCGCCGGCCGCCCGAATCCCGTCGCAATATCCAGCCTACCAACACAAGCCCCAACCGTCACCTACTACCCCACTGCTACAACCAATTCCACAGGTACCATCCGCAGCAACGGCCCATGGAGCACAAACATCTACATCGCAGACTATTCCTGCCCACCACATGATTCGTCCAGAACCGAATCCTTCTCTAATTTCCTTAAATCAGAACAGTAGCAACAAAATGGCCCGTCCTCACACCAAGAAACCACATAAATGCTTCAATAGACCAGTCATTCTGCCTTCAAATTACATCAACGTCCAAGCAGGAACATGGGTGAGATAACATTTGTATTTGCTACGATTGAGAGAGCCTGTGCACATGTCATTACTTGTATAAATGTATGTGCTTGTTTTTTCGTTATCTATCCATTTATCAACGAATAGAAAACATAGATATATTTACTGAACAGGGAACGTCTCCAGATTTGCATTGTATCATTTATATTTCCATCAATCTTTTGAATCATAATCAAAGGGAAAATTTTAAGCTATGTTACCATGAGGTATGACACAACTTTGTTTCAGTTTTGTGTCATTCATGAAATCATTAGGCACCTGAGAAATGTACAGATTCTAAGGTAAGTGGTAGAACGTTAGGTACCATGTAGGTTTTGCTTCAGGTTATTACCCCTTTCCACCCAACGCTAGGTGTAGGTGATATGTGGCCACCACAACAATCAGTGATTACATGTACATTTTATATGCTACACAGCTATATAAAAGGGGTGTTTGATATATACCCGTACTTTTCTCATTACAGAAGCTGGCACAAGGAAGAAATGCATCAAAAGAAAATGATACACTAAAATGATGAAATGATGAATAAACAAATTCAATGAATGAAAAAATAAATAATTAAGAGGTATTTTCGTGGGCCAGTACAGGGCTACAAAAAAGGATAAACTCCCTCCCCCACCCTGCTCTGGGACTACTGGTTGTAGTGAAAATAATCACCACAGCATGACGGGGCGCTGCGATCGCGGCGTGACGTCATTACCCACTCGCGGCCGCCAGTAGAAAGGTACGCGAAAAGCCAATATAGACAAGCGCTATGAGCGTGCAACAAGTTGACCCGCCTTTCGCGTACTTTCACTAGGGAAATGCGTTAACTCTTACCACAGTGTGGGCTCTCCTGCTACTAAGCCCCCTGATCAACAACAAGCAAGTAGATAACCATGCGCAAATACAACTAAATAAAGATGGGGCATCCACCCCAGAAGAAGAAATACCAAACCAATTCAATGAATATTTTGCATCAATTGGTAATAATCTAGCAAACTTAACTTCACCTTTAGACCAGTAAGCGAAATAGAGCTTGACAAAATTATAAAGTTGATGGCTTCATTAAAGTCATCAGGTATAGACCACCTCCCAACCTGGATATTTAAAATAGCACTACATACCATTGTACCTGAGTTCAGGAAATTACTCACCCTAACACATACTAAATCAATAATCCCCAATGACTTGAAACAAACTAAAGTCACACCAATTTATAAAACAAGTGACACCACCGACTTAGGAAACTACCTCCCAATCTCTACAATCAAATTACCAACAAAAATCCTAAAAGCCTTGTATCTCAATGACAATAATTTATTGTACCAACACCAATATAGGTCCTGTGTTGAAAGATCAACACAGGACGCACTGACCACCCTTCTAACAGAAGTATATAGAGCACTAAATAATGGTGATACTGTAAGGGCAGCCTATCTCGATCTGAGGAAAGCGTTCAATTCAGTAAATCACAAATACCTTATTAATGAACTAGGAACGATCAAAGGTATCAAAGGTAGGGAACTCCAACGGTTCAGAAACTATCTTTTAGGCAGACATCAACAAGTAATAACAAACAAGCTAGTATCAACAAAACTTTCAGTTACGTGTGGCGTTACCCAGGGAACAACCCTTGGCCCTGTCCTATTCAATCTATATATTGATGATCTCCCAAATCATATAACAAACTGCAAAATCCAAATGTTTGCAGCTGACACTATCATCTGTTGCAATGGACAGGACCCATCAGTAACCACAGTAAAATTACAAAAAGACCTTGACTCGTTGAACCAATGGTGCCAAAAATATAAAATATCCTTGAACTATACTAAGTAGAAAATAGTAGATACAAACAAATATTTAGGAATAGTCCTTGACTCGTCGTTAAAATTCAAAGCACAGACAACCAAACTAATTCATGTCATGAACTACAAGTGCTGGCAATTCTCAAACTTAGAGAAAATCTACTAAAGACAACTCTATTAGTGATATACAAAGTCATGGTGCTCCCAATTCTAGACCAGACAGATATCCTCCTAGATTCACACACAATGTCTGATCTCCACAGATTGCAAATACTGCAAAACAGAGTATTAAAAATAATACCGAATTCCAGCACAAGATAGCGTTAAGAACTTCCATGTAGTGAAAAGGCTCCTCCCCCTCATGTATTGTAAATGTTTACACGTGTTATAGATGGGTCATAGAATGGCACAAAAATTATTACGCAAACTGCCCCTGTCAATGAACAGATCAGTAAATTGATCTTCAATAGAATTCCTGACTCATGGAACAGACTGCCCCCTATGGCCCATCTGACCCTAGACAAACTTAGATTTAAGAACCAAGCCAGGTTGACGCTAATATGGAATGATGAATATTTTATATGAACATGTTAATCTAGAATGCTCACACCACTGTACCCTCACTGTCACCAAGAGTGAACATGCATTGTAAACTATAGACATATATTCGTAAACATCTATAAAATATTCTATAAGAAATGTTGAAAGAAGAGAGCTGTCTGCATTCATTGAACCATGCGGTATTGTCATCTACTACACTGAACTGTAAAAAAGCACAAGGGGTATGAAGCCCTCCCTTCTGCCAGAGACATTTCTTTGTCTGCAGTCATCGACTGAAATTAAATGTTTTCTAATTCTAATTCTAATTCTAATACTAATTATTGAGTTACCATTAATCACAGATTTTATGAATTTTTATCATGATCATTTTGCGCCGTCTGTGATTTGTTTCAGGAAGATGAGTCCCAAGTCCCAAAATTGCTATTTTCAAAGTAATTTCTTCACAAGATGTCTTTGTGGGAATGTTCTAATATTTTGGCGTGCCTAACACTGTTTGTAGCATAAAAACAATTACTAAATGTCAAGACAGTGTAATAAATGTTATCAGGCATTACTAACATCATCTTATTGAGCATATTTAGCTACATTACTAGTACATATCCGCCCAGAAAAAAAAAAAAAAATATGAAAGATAAAATATAGAAATGCTGATTAGATGCCTCACTGTTTGCTATCATTGAAATCAGCTTGATCTCATGTAATAATACCTTAAAATCAAAGATTGCTTTTGCAATAACAATAAGGCAATAAATGAGCTGTATTAACACATGCAGACTGGTTGCCATATATGTCATACCTTACTATAGGTCCCCTCCTGCCAAACTCACACTCATTACCTTTGACCTTTCTCACACTGACAGAGCCTTCAAAGTCTGCCATTCCTGGTTGAGTAACAAACCCTATCTGATAATTCACCTGACTTTTGTTAGGTCCCTCAACTTCTTTCAGTAATTTAGCATCCTTGATTTCCTTAAGGTTAAGTTCAGCACAAATCGACCCTACTGATTTCAGGGCACTGTTGAGCTGTTTAACAAGAAATACCGCAGCTTCTATTACAACATGGTCAGAGACATTTACAGGGCTTGCATCCATGCAGCTACAAAATTGTAAAGGTATTTCAGCTGATGCACAAGTTCGGTTACTTGGTATTTCATGAAAAAGACTCACTGCTCTTGCGCTCAGTGGAAGTGGGGCTTTTAAGTCCAAAATATGAGCCAGTGTTCGATGTATATCAAATGGAGTTGAAAGCCTTTTGGAGTTTATTTCAAAATTTCTCATGAATTCAGGATACTGCTTCCTGAAGGTTTCAGGAACATGGACAAACATAGCAGGATGTCTGTTTTCTATTTTTCCTAGAACTGTCCTTGCATAACCTCCATAACGAAATCCATGATCACTGAAGAAGAATAGAAAGGATTTTTCTAAAACACCGGTTTTGTTGAATTCCATGAACAGCTTTTCAGTTAGACGATCCAAATGTCGAGCATTTGTGTTGGATTCATGGGTTAAATGGGTCAAAAAACTTAAACCAAAGTGTTTTTTCTGTTTGTAATATTTTGCATAGTCTTCCAACTGATCTAAAACATATTTCGTCTCAAGCATAGGTCTGTCCTTTAGTCCTCCCACTGATGAACACAACGTAGCAAAAGGGCGAATGTAAAAATCTGTTGGCTCATTTATAAATCCAGACCTTCTGTAATTAAAAGTAGCTAATCCAGGTCTGTCTTCATTAAATAGTGTCACATAGCCTTCCTTGGAATAATTCTTGAATATCAAAGGCAAATAATCCATAGGTGTCCGTCTACCTTTCACCGCCTCCTTTTCATATAACCCTGTAAGGATGCCTAGAAGATTTGGAAAAGTATTGTCACCTATTTTTGTATAGCCTTGTAAATCAAATGCTTTTAACCCTCCCTTTAAATATGTCAGGGTTTTTGGCAAATAGCGATATGCAGCTGATCTTGATAGCGAATCAACACCAAGTAGTATAACATTCCAATAGTTAGAGTCATTTGGCTTAGGATCCATCTTAAATTTAGGTACAAATATTCTATGGAGGAAGACATATGTCTCTCGAACACCATCAGTGCAGGAAATTGTGACAAATTCTCTGGTCATTTTAAATTGAAAGTTAGTATTATTTAGATCAATCGGATGGATTTTTGAATATATATGGGAGTTATCTTGGCCACGCATTCTTCTGAAATAGCGGTATCCACATTCTTTTGTAGACCTGTATTGTTCCTTTAATATGGTATGATCAATAGCTATGATATCTCCTCTTTGGTATGATAGTCTGTGAATGATGGGGTAGGGTGGGACCAATGCCCTGGTGAAATGTAAGCTTACTGAGGGATCCCATGGGTCTATGGCAGGTATCTTGCAGTGTGATGTATCTACCAAATAACCACTTGTATTATTACCTCCATGTGTACTCATTGTTTTAACTCTGGCCAGCCTCGGATACTTGTAAACATTAGTGATGCAGACAAAATATATAATGGAGGAGATGACCATCAGAGCGGCTAGTATTTTGGTTAGCCTTGGTACGGTACTGTAATCAAAAGATATATAATGAGTGATCAAAACATAATTTGTTTGAATTTATTTCTTTGTTAATTATTTTTTAAACAAAATTTGTGATATAACTTATTCGCCAATTTAAACATTTAATTATGTGTTTGACTTCATAAATACACATCAAGATAAATGAATCAATATATTTGCTATATTTGAATTGAATAATCTCATGAAATTTGTTTAAGCCCAGTGATGTATGTATACGAGCCTGCTATACCAAAATAGTACATCAAGTAAGTGTGTAATACTTACACCACTCATAATATTCAAGAATTCACAATCACTACTGGGGCCTGTTGCTTGAATTTTTGTGATATTGGATTAATTCTAAATGTAACTCGTAGAGGGTATTGTTTGAAGAAGTGTTGGCAGAAACAGAAAACTAACTCATCCATGTGGAAGTAGTACTATTGATAGTATTATTATTAGGTAACAGAAGTAAAAATAAAGATTTATATAATATCAGACATGCCAGAAGTCGCAAAAAGCAAATTTTCCAGTGATTTTCTTCATAAGTTTTCTTTGTAGGAGTGTATTCTTTCTCAGGATATCTAGTGCCCCAACTTGTATACATACATGTACCAAATTTTGAGACATTGTATTAAACATATGCATGCATTTTTAAGCTTAGAGTAGATTTAGCTGCTTTACTAGTAACTGTCTACCTTAAGTTATTGTAAACTCTTTTCTCAAAAATAATAATAATAAATGAATCAATATATTTGCTATATTTGAATTGAATAATCTCATGAAATTTGTTTAAGCCCAGTGATGTATGTATACGAGCCTGCTATACCAAAATAGTACATCAAGTAAGTGTGTAATACTTACACCACTCATAATATGAAACTTGGGACTTGGGACTCATTACCCTATAAATTTACCCTTTTTATCTCTTAAAAATAGTTGAAATTTAATACACTTAAAATCTTTAAGAAAACATAATTATTTCTACAGCTGACCAATCTTGCTTTTTGTATTTTCAGTTTTGATACTTATCATGTTTTGTGAAATATTTTGAAACATGCATATAATCCTGAAATCATGAGCTGAAAATAACTTAGAACGGCATGGTGTTTGTTCCTCAAAGTTACATGAAGATTCTTGAATTATTTTGAAGATCTTTCTATGAAGGTGACACAAAGAAATCTGCCAATAATACATGAATATTCTTACCTCATTTTTTCTTTCTTAATCCAATATTATTCACCAAAGAAAGCATTACTTGCACCTGTACACATCACAAGGAAAGGTATGGTAAGAGTGTGGTGGCCTATTTTGGAGGGGCTTTGGGCAACCAATTCTTGAACTATATGGAATGCCATTCGTATACTTACTCCCAAATTATTGATATACACATAATTTGATTCTTAATTTTTATTTTGGATATTCAGAGTTGAATTATTGCGATTCAGAATTTAATTACTGATATTGATAAAAGAGATGCCGATATCCAAATTTCAATTTCAAATGTCAAATAAATCAAAGAATAAGACCAGTTTTTTCATTTAGTTATCCTTTTTCACAATAAACATACAGATGTTTTGGATATCAAAAATGTAATCAGAATCATTTTCGTGTGTCCGGAATAAATAATTCAGATATTCTGTATTTTGGAAGAATGATAATTGTACTGATGGCTTTCCATATTAAACAAACAGAAGGGCAAATGCGATGTGTTTCGGGAAAATGAGTCACAAGTCGCAAAAATGATATTTTCCCAAGTGATCTATTCACAAGGTCTCTTTATTGGAATGTTCTAACTTTTGGAGGGTTTGGTGCTTGAAGTCACAGCAATACATACTATACAAAATTACAGAACAGTGTATTGAATATATCCTTGCTTTTAGAAGTGATCTTTTCAATACATTTCGTTACCCTACTGGTAAATGTTAACCAAGAAATATTTCAATTTTTTTTCAAACATAAATATATAGCAAACATCAAATAATCAAATATAGAAATACTACTTAGATGTGCTTAATATTCACAATCATTATAATCTGCATGATCCAATCTTTTCAAATATGGTATTTCAAATTTTGTTTGCGACTTGTGGCTCAATCTCCTGTAAATGAAGGCCTGATGTAAAATAATAATCTTAGCAGCTTAGAAATGGGAAACTACGAGAAAGAGTGACTGTTACCAGTAACACTAACTGTTAAACCACTTTTAGTAAATTATGTGAGAATGGAAGAAGGAGGATGGGGAGGAGGAGGAAGGGGAGGGGGAGGTGGATTATGTTACTATTTATGTTAATTCTCATATGCAGCGTTAAACTCTGTTGCTATGACAAAATGTTCTTTCTTATGGCGCAGCATTTAACCTATTTGTCTCACGTTCGCTGGTTGTCCAGCTACTGCTTTCTTGTGGAAAGTCAAACGTAAATAGTTGGGCATATAAAGATATGGGTGTTAATTATATTTGAAACCATTATGTACCCTTATTTTCTAGGAAATCGCTCATAAAACATAGTGGAACGCGTTCCCACCATGAAAATCATGGTAATCCCTAAAGTACTTGGAGATTCGGAGAATACACATTTCTCTTACAGAATTAATTTTATAGACGATGAATATTTTGATTACATGAAGTGAATACTAAGCCTTGATCAAAACTAGTGCCATAGGTGTGGTCACTAATGTATAGCTGATGAAATTATGAAGGATTGAACTGTGAAATAAGGTGTTGAATGATAGGTCATGATATACTAGGTGGGGAGAGTGGAGCAGGAGAGGGGAGAAGTGAGGGGGTAGAAGTGAGGGGGAGAAGGGAGGGGGAAAGGGAAGGGCAGAGGGCAGAAGGCAGAGGGGAGCAGGGAGAGAGGAGAAGGGAAAGGGGAGAGGGGAGAGGGGAGAGAGCAGAGAGCAGAGGGCCGAGGGCAGAGGGCCGAAGAAGTAAATGGGAAAGCACAATTAGTGAAAGCATATGAATCAATGGTATAGGCAACGTTTGCTGGATCAATGGATCCTCTGATGTCAAAAATACACAATGAGAGAACGATTTCCATGAAAACAGCTCTCGATATCGCACACATGAAACATAAGTGCCACCAAAGATCCTATATAGCTAACAGCCTTCATTGAAACAACAGTTCCATCTTCACTGAAACAGACCTTCGGGAGGTGGGTGATTTCAAGTATAAGAAGTGGACGTGGTGAAAAGGAGGAAACCATTGCCAAGTAAAGTAAACATTTCCTGACATAGTTCCCCAAAGGGCCAATGTATGTAGTCGATTCCCATGAAAGTGGTACAAAAGAGGGCAAAGAAAACTTTACTTAGATGAGTGATAATTTTAACCATAGACCTGTAGACAATATTCAGAAGTATTAATGACAGAGGGATGTTTCTATGTCAGACCTATGGATACAGTGTCACCAACCAAACCCACCATTTATTTTTCTGAAACAACACTAACCATGCAGTTTTGATATACGTTTTGTGTTGTTTAAGTTATTTAGTGTAAATACATGGTATGAGCTATCATATACAACCATTTTTTCATTCATGGTTTGATTTTGATTTAGATACAACATTTTCGTTTTTTTAGTATAAAATATCATTACATTTGTTATATAATTTCATTCCAAAGCTATTGTAAAAAGGGGAAGTACCATGTCATTAAGTTGATTATACACAATCAACTTCTTGATGCCCATATATTTGGTATCTGTGATGCAGTCCTTCTTCTCCAGCCACGCCCACTTGTTCATAGACCAATGAGACGACACTGCAAGCAAGCAGTTCCTGAACGTTATATATATATAACAACTTTTATTCAGCATCAGCTTACATTTCATACTTCAATTTTGTACCAAACTGGAAGTAAAACTCTGCGAAGCAGATCTTCCGTAATATCCATATTTATCATTAATTTAGGCCTACAACATATTGTTCAAAAAGTTCTTTCATTTGATTACTTGATTTTTAAGTAAGAGTGTTCTCCATTTTAGACTTGGTTTCCAAGTCATAATCAATGTCAATTTATCCAGTGTGACTTTTCCTCGTAGAGAAACATTTTCTTGTTTGTCTTGATTAAGCTAAAGTCAAGTAGTATAGATCGAGAGGGTTACATTTAGTTCCCAACATGCTTGATTTTTTAGCTGTATGAATATTCAAATGTACATAACAACAAATACATTTTTATACAATTCAAAGAGATCCCAACACTATCAATATAAGTCGATCTTTAGATTCACAGTTCTTACAAGTCTGTTTTCATCGCCCCATTTCCCTCAAGTTCATACAAGGTTATACATTGTCAAACATTGTTAAACAATTTCTGGTAGCAGATGTGGATCAAGTTCCCGAGGGTAGGTATTTTTCAAGTAGTTCCTGAAACTTTCCCTAGTTTTTATTTCCCTGGTACTTCTTGGGAGATTATTCCAGAGGCCAGTTAATTTGTATAAATAAGATTTTTTAAATGCTTCATTATGTGGGTGCGGGACCACAAGTTTTTTACCCCCATTTAGACCGCGAAGGTTTAAATTTCTATTATCAACGTACTCTTGTCTTAATGACCATCTAAACACTAACTCCAATAAGTGGCTATTCCATCTGTTTAACAATGAAGGCATTTGTACCATAATATGTATATCTCTAGTACTTTAGGTAGTTTAAAGCTATTTTTATAGCTGCGTTTTGTAATGATTGTATCCTGTCTAGGTAACTCTGAGGAGCACTCTGATAGAAAATATCTCCATAGTCTATGATGGGTAGTATGGTAGTATGGTAGTCTTATAAATCATTGATAATGTGTCAGCATCGCAAATCCCGTACAGTTTAGACATTGCCTTAACTTTTGCTCTAATACTGTTTATTTCCTTCCCCAGAAATGTTTTAAAATCAACCCTACTATCTATTTCAACCCCCAGGAACTTGTAGTGTTCCACCCGCTCCAGTTTTTGGGTGCCTATAACATAATCCGGCCCCTTACAGTTTCTCTTAATATTAAATGTCATGGCTTTACATTCTTTTATATTCAGTGAAATTTTATTCTTTGCGCACCACTTTACTACATTATTTAAATCTTCTTGTAATTCCGGAGCATTTAACAATTTCCTATTTCTATTAAAGTATATAACGGTGTCATCCACAAAATGTTGTATTTTGCTGTGTTTCACCACCTTATTTAAGTCATTTATATATAGAATGAATAAAAGTGGGCCGAGAGAGGTGCCCTGGGGCACACCACATGTTACCTCCCTCTGCGATGAAAGATGACCATTGATGACCACGCTCTGATACCTTCCAGATAGATAATTTTGAAACCAGTTCCAAGTGTTATCTTTTATCCCATATTCATTTAATTTTGATAGAAGTAATTTATGATTCACCGTGTCAAAGGCTTTTTTAAAGTCCAGAAACACCATGTCAGTTAATTTTCTATTATCAATATTATTATAAGTGAATTGGATAAGGTTGTCTAGAGCGTCATTGATCGATTTTCCTGATCTGAACCCATATTGTGCATTACATAAAAGATTGTTTGACTCCATATAATCAGATAACTGCTTCTGGACACAACTCTCTAATAATTTAGCAGGCAGTGTTATACATGATATAGGCCTGTAGTTGCCAGTAGCTTGTTTACTTCCTTCTTTGAATAACCGTGTAACTATGGTGCTTTTAAAATCATTAGGTATATTAGCAGTATGTAGTGATAAATTAAATAGGTGCGCAAGTTGTTGGCTTAAGGCTTTGATGCATGGCTTAAGAATTCTGGTAGGCATCAATTTAAGGCCAGACGCCTTATAATTCCCTATTTTTCGCAATGCTAGCTCAACTGAGATGTGATTAATTTCTTTAAATGTGAACTCCTCCAGTTTGTCGTGCTGTATAGCAACGTCGCCTGTATCTGTATCTTTATCAGCATTATATTCTATTTGTTTAGCTAGTTCTGGCCCCACATTTACAAAGAACTCATTGAATATTTCTGCCGCTGCTTTCCCTGAGACTTTGTTGTCGCCTGCTTTAGAGGTCACTATAATATTACTGTCTGATTTTTTGCTTTTCCCTTTTGATAAAACGGGCTTAATCAGCTCCCAGAACTTGTTGGGGTTAGCCTTATTATCTTGAATTTGGTTTTTGAAAAAATTATTCTTTGCCCTTTTTATTTCTAAATCAACCTGACATCTCAGTTTCCTAGCCCGCTTCCAGTTTTCTTCTGTCTTATGTTTCTTAGCTTTCAAAAATGCTTTATCCCTTTCTTTTGATAGTTCTATAATATCCTCTGTGTACCATTCAGGAGACTTTCTAACTCTTTTAAACGTTTTTACAGGACACATCCTGTCTACAAACTTTTCAATTTTGGAGTACAGTGAATTCCACGCTACATTTACATCTTAAAAACTTAAAATAGAAATTAAGATCAAGTGCAGAATGAGGAGCAGCATCATACTACATCGGAAATAGACATACAGGCGTCTACATACTCTTATCAAGACAATCCATTGAAAGAAAGATTTATCAGTATAATAATATTTACAATGTTCCATAATCACCCAAGTAAGGGTAAACGTACCAAACTAATATCCTATTTCATAGAATTTTGTCAAATTTTGATCCCTCAAGATATCCTGCAAGATTCTTACGTCCAAATATTTGTATTTCTCGCATCAAATGTTTCGTGGATATAGTTATTTCTAATTTTCTTAATTTGAATAAATACAGGATTATGATCACTAAGGTTTATGTTTATTGATCCACTTTCGTTTGTATTATTTGCGTTAGTGAAGATATGGTCAATTTTGGATTTAGATGTCTTGCTGGTCCTTGAGGCTACTTTTATTTTCTGATGAAGATTTAACTTGTTCAGTACCGTATTAAATTTTACTGCGTTGGCAGTTTTGCCCTCTTCCACAATATCGGAGTCATAATTGAAATCTCCCATTACAATAATCTCTTGAGTTGAGTTAACGGAGTTTAAAGCTCCATCGAGCTTTTCGAGTGCTTCTGCCATACCTCCCTGAGGGGGTTTATAATACACATGAAGGGGATATCAAACATGCCACCCGTTTCTCCGCAGTGCGAAGACGTATATTGAAATTTTGTTTCTTTACTTGTTGTGTCCAATCTGTGTATTGTGAAGTATTGTTGAAATGTAGTCTGAAATTTGTATTAAACATGGTGGTGTTTATTATGTGTATAGCATGTTTATTGTTTGTCGGTAGGAGGTGAAAAATATGAAAAGACATCGATTGTTTGCTTTATATAATATCGTAATCTGCCTTTACATGGTAGATCATACATTGACAGCATATCTTGATGTATTAATTGAAAATGATTTAGTTACTGATAGTATTTTGATCAACAAGAAGATCTACAATCTCATTTTGGATTTTTGGTAGATCACTTTTACTCAATTACTATGAATTAAGGTGATTTTGGTGAACAGTCAGCCATCAACCTCACAATCATCTGGTTTATGCTGTTACCAGTACCATTAATCACAGATTATATAATTTTGATTGAATCATGATCATTTTGCACCATATGAACACTTGCTGAAGATACATACAATGTCCACACCTGCACACACATTAAACTTTGTTTACATTTATAATTTGACAAGGTTGGTTTTGCAATAACAATAAGGCAATAAATGAGCTGTATTAACACATGCAGACTGGTTGCCATATATGTCATACCTTACTATAGGTCCCCTCCTTGCAAATTCCCACTCATTACCTTTGACCTTTCTCACACTGACAGAGCCTTCAAAGTCTGCCATTCCGGGTTGAGTTACAAACCCTATCCGATAATTCACCTGACTTTTGTTAGGTGCTACAGCATCTTTCAGTAATTTAGCATCCTTGATTTCCTTAAGTTTTAGTGCAGCACAAATAGACTCTACTGATTTCAGGGCACTGTTGAGCTGTTTAACAAGAAATACTGCAGCTTTTATTACAACAGTGTCAGACACATTTACAGGGCTTGCATTCATGCAGCTACAAAATTGTAAAGGTATTCCAGCTGATGCACAAGTTCGGTTACTTGGTATTTCATGAAAAAGACTCACTGCTCTTGCGCTCAGTGGATGTGGGGCTTTTAAGTTCAAAATATGAGCCAGTGTTTGATGTATATCAAATGGAGTTGAAAGCCTTTTGGAGTTTATTTTTAAATTTCTCATGAATTCAGAATACTGCTTCCTGAAGGATTCAGGAACATGGACAAACATTGCAGGATGTCTGTTTTCTATTTTTCCTAGAACTGTCCTTGCATAACTTCCATAACGTAAACCATGATCACTGAAGAAGAATAGAAAGGATTTTTCCAAAACACCTGTGCTGTTGAATTCCATGAACAGCTTTTCAGTTAGACGATCCAAATGTCGAGCATTCGTGTTGGATTCATGGGTTAAATGGGTCAAAAAACTTAAACCAAAGTGTTTTTTCTGTTTGTAATATTTTGTATAGTCTTCCAACTGATCCAAAACATATTTTGTCTCAAACATAGCTCGGTTCTTTAGTCCTCCCACTCCGAAGGCACACACCGTAGCAAAAGGTCGAATGTAAAAATCTGTTGGCTCATTTATAAATCCAGACCTTTTGTAATTAAAAGTAGCTAATCGTGGTCTGTCTTCATTAAATAGTGTCACATAGCCTTCCTTGGAATAATTCTTGAATATTAAAGGCAAATAATCCATAGGTCTCCATCTACCTTTTACTGCCTCCTGTTCATATAATCCTGTAAGGATGCCTAGAAGATTTGGAAAAGTATTGTCACCTATTTTTGTATAGCCCTGTAAATCAAATGCTTTTAACCCTCCCTTTAAATATGTCAGGGTTTTTGGCAAATAGCGATATGCAGCTGATCTTGATAGTGAATCAACACCAAGTAGTATAACATTCCAATAGTTAGAGTCATTTGGCTTAGGATCCATCTTAAATTTAGGTACAAATATCCTATGGAGGAAGACATATGTCTCTCGAACACCATCAGTGCAGGAAATTTTGACAAATTCTCTGGTCATTTTAAATTGAAAGTTAGTATTATTTAGATCAATCAGATGGATTTTTGAATATATATGGGAGTTATCTTGGCCACGCATTCTTCTGAAATAGCGGTATCCACATTCTTTTGTAGACCTGTATTGTTCCTTTAATATGGTATGATCAATAGCTATGATATCTCCTCTTTGGTATGATAGTCTGTGAATGATGGGGTAGGGTGGGACCAATGCCCTGGTGAAATGTAAGCTTACTGAGGGATCCCATGGGTCTATGGCAGGTATCTTGCAGTGTGATGTATCTACCAAATAACCACTTGTATTATTACCTCCATGTGTACTCATTGTTTTAACTCTGGCCAGCCTCGGATACTTGTAAACATTAGTGATGCAGACAAAATATATAATGGAGGAGATGACCATCAGAGCGGCTAGTATTTTGGTTGGCCTTGGTAAGGTACTGTAATCAAAAGATATATAATGAGTGATCAAAACATAATTTGTTCTGAATTTATTTCTTTGTTAATTATTTTTTAAACAAAATTTGTGATATTTGTTTAAGCCCAGTGATGTATGTATACGAGCCTGCTATACCAAAATAGTACATCAAGTAAGTGTGTAATACTTACACCACTCATAATATTCAAGAATTCACAATCACTACTGGGGCCTGTTGCTTGAATTTTTGTGATATTGGATTAATTCTAAATGTAACTCGTAGAGGGTATTGTTTGAAGAAGTGTTTGCAGAAATAGAAAACTAACTCATCCATGTGGAAGTAGTACTATTGATAGTATTATTATTAGGTAACAGAAGTAAAAATAAAGATTTATATAATATCAGACATGCCAGAAGTCGCAAAAAGCAAATTTTCCAGTGATTTTCTTCATAAGTTTTCTTTGTAGGAGTGTATTCTTTCTCAGGATATCTAGTGCCCCAACTTGTATACATACATGTACCAAATTTTGAGACAGTGTATTAAACATATGCATGCATTTTTAAGCTTAGAGTAGATTTAGCTGCTTTACTAGTCACTGTCTACCTTAAGTTATTGTAAACTCTTTTCTCAAAAATAATAATAATAATATGAAACTTGGGACTTGGGACTCATTACCCTATAAATTTACCCTTTTTATCTCTTAAAAATAGTTGAAATTTAATACACTTAGAATCTTTAAGAAAACATAATTATTTCTACAGCTGACCAATCTTGCTTTTTGTATTTTCAGTTTTGATACTTATCATGTTTTGTGAAATATTTTGAAACATGCATATAATCCTGAAATCATGAGCTGAAAATAACTTAGAACGGCATGGTGTTTGTTCCTCAAAGTTACATGAAGATTCTAGAATTATTTTGAAGATCTTTCTATGAAGGTGACACAAAGAAATCTGCCAATAATACATGAATATTCTTACCTCATTTTTTCTTTCTTAATCCAATATTATTCATCAAAGAAAGCATTACTTGCACCTGTACACATCACAAGGAAAGGTATGGTAAGAGAGTGGTGGCCTATTTTGGAGGGGCTTTGGGCAAACAATTCTTGAACTATATGGAATGCCATTCGTATACTTACTCCCAAATTATTGATAAACACATAATTTGATTCTTAATTTTTATTTTGGATATTCAGAGTTGAATTATTGCGATTCAGAATTTAATTACTGATATTGATAAAAGAGATGCCGATATCCAAATTTCAATTTCAAATGTCAAACAAATCAAAGAATAAGACCAGTTTTTTCATTTAGTTATCCTTTTTCACAATAAACATACAGATGTTTTGGATATCAAAAATGTAATCAGAATCATTTTCGTGTGTCCGGAATAAATAATTCAGATATTCTGTATTTTGGAAGAATGATAATTGTACTGATGGCTTTCCATATTAAACAAACAGAAGGGCAAATGCGATGTGTTTCGGGAAAATGAGTCACAAGTCGCAAAAATGATATTTTCCCAAGTGATCTATTCACAAGGTCTCTTTATTGGAATGTTCTGACTTTTGGAGGGTTTGGTGCTTGAAGTCACAGCAATACATTCTATACAAAATTACAGAACAGTGTATTGAATATATCCTTGCTTTTAGAAGTGCTCTTTTCAATACATTTAGTTACCCTACTGATAATTGTTAACAGAGAAATATTTAAATTTGTTTTCAAACATAAATATATAGCCAACATCAAATAATCAAATATAGAAATACTACTTAGATTTTTTTTTTTTTTATTTAGGATGTTTATACAGCAAGTCAAACAATACAGTGAAACATAATTGTGACATAGGCTCACGGGTTTAATTCATTTAAGAATTGCCATGGTTATTCTGCCCACTGCTGTGTCTAGCTATTCACTAATGCTACCGCTAGTATTTTTAATACTTACTCTTATGCTAATGAGTATAAGGGTATACATAAATGCGTTATATAAAATTTTGTGAGGGTAGGGATGTGGAGAAGGGGTGAGATGAGCGGTTATGATGGTTATGTTGGGTGGAATGTCTATTTCTGTTTCATTGGTCAGGAAGAACTTACCGCATGGCCGGTGCGTTTTGTGGTTGTGTGTTGTTTTAGAGTGCATTTTAGTAGTGTAATTTAAGCATTCACGGTCCAGCGGGAAGTTTCTGCATGGGCTGTGTTTGTGCTTAATATTCACAATCATTATAATCTGCATGATCCAATCTTTTCAAATATGGTATTTCAAATTTTGTTTGCGACTTGTGGCTCAATCTCCTGTAAATGAAGGCCTGATGTAAAATAATAATCTTAGCAGCTTAGAAATGGGAAACTACGAGAAAGAGTGACTGTTACCTATAGTGGAGTTCCGCTATAATACAAAATATACTCAGATACATCTGGTATTTATCATTTTTCAGCCTAATTTAGCATATTTTACTAAGCTGTTAATTGTATATTTTCTGAAGATATGTCCCATATATGGCAATCTCAAATAGCCGAAGAAAATAAGCTGCATTTGAATAGCAGTATGTTTACCATGTATATACACACAATGTTTGCTGTGGCCGGTGAGTAAATGTAGCCTATATAAAGAATGATGCGACCTTAAACTAATGCATTCAGCCCATCTAGGGAAGTGGGGTAAAGGGTGGGTGGGGGAACCACACACTGAGGGGAGGAAGGGAGGGTAAGATCTAGACCTCTTCATGACATGAAGTAGCTAAGCCAGCTCAGTTGAGCACACATTCTCATACATGTATGATAATAGCACATCCATGTACAAAATGATTACTGTAAACGTATTAATGTTCGCGCAGTATTTATTTTCACTATTTTCGCGCACCCACATTTCTGCGTGAAAATAAATCCTGCGCGAAAGGTATAATTATGGTATAAACAATGTGTGAGACTTCCTTGCTGCGCGAATTTAAAGCAGCGCAAATAGGTCTCAAAGTACTTGGTTCGCGAAAATGTATCTGCGCAAAAATAAATACGTTTACAGTATCAAATGCGATTATTATTCATGGGTATATATATATATATATATTAATATTTAAAGTCATCAAACTATACATCCATGAGATCCAACTCAGTAGTGGTCCATACCTGTATTGTATGTGTTTTAGGAAAATGAGTCACAAGTGGTAAAACAGATATTTATCAAAGTGATTTATCCACAAAAACCCTTGTGCAGAATGTTTTCCTTCTTGAGGTGCTTAGCCCTTCTGGTAGCCCGAATACATACCAAATATGAAGATTGTGTATTGACTATGTCCATGCTTATCTTAAGTTACCCTGGGGTATAATAACTAAATTTATCTACTTCACATATTTGGTTAAGGTAAACAATCTGTTACCCTGGTTAACACTTGGAGGGGGTGGGGCTGGTTTATATTATTTCAAAAACATGAACCAGGATTGGAAATTAAATCATAGGATTCATCGGGAGACTCAAATCGGGAGGCGATCGGGAGGCAAATCGGCTGTGCGTAGACAGGGTGTAAAGATCAATGATTTCCACCAGGAATGCTGTATCTGCACTTCGCCTACAAAAGGTTCAAATCGGCAGAAAATGTAAATTTGCAAAATTAGGCTAGAATTTGGTAATACTACGTATATCTAAATATGTTTTGCGTTGTGTTGCTTTCAAAGACCTTTTTGGCTATGCTGAGCTGTATTTTAAACTGTAATTTTGTCTTAAATTAGGGTTATTTAAAATGATTGCTGTTGGCGAATTGCACATTTCCTGGCGATCTGAACCAAATGCTGAACGCAATGACACCTACAGGCCTGTCCATGAACTTAGAACCTACAGGACATGGTTGTTCTTAGTGCCAGCATAAGGCATTAGGGGGCAGCACATGTAGGAGTCCTTACCATACCTACACACACTAATGTGATGGCATTCAGAGAAATGAGTCGCAAGTGGCAAAATTGATATTTTCCAAAGTGAATGCTCCAAATTTCAAGACGGTGTATTAAATATATCATTAATTTCCGAAGGTCATCATATGGAGTACATTTAGTCACTTTACTAGTAATTCTCCCTCCAGAAAATTGCAAACTTGTTTACCAACATATATATCAAATATAAAATAGAGAAACACTCCTTAGATGTCCTTGATAATTACTATTATTGGAATCCGATTGGTCTTATCTTTTCAAATGTGATGATATCTCAAAATCTATTCTTTGTGACTTGTGCTGTATGTCCCTGTAATTTTCAGAAAATGTACAATTCAACTTCGCCAATCTTCTCAAATAACCTAAATTTCAAATAAAAATAAATATCAAAATAGAGATCAACCTAACCAAACAGATAGATAGAATCAATGCAATGCACAATATACTCGAATTTACCTAGTTTTGACCAATTTGCAGCCTAATTTAGCATAATATACTTTATGTGTACAGCATCCAATTAACTGTACATTTTCTGAAAATCTGACCCATATGCTTGTATTGTGTCAAGCCTGATGCACACACAGCCGATTTGGCTCCCGATTGTCCTACGATTTGGCTCTCCTGATGAATCTTAGGATTTCATTTCAAATCCTGGTTTATGTTTTTGAAACAACATAAACCATAATTTGAAATGAGATCTTAGGATTCATCTCATCAGGAGACTCAAATCGTGGGGCAATCGGGAGCCAAATCGGCCATGTGTGTGTGAGGCTTAAAAGTATGAAGGGCTGCTGGTGCAATGTTTGGTTTCTAGCCCAGGTATCTCACCATCAACTTTCCCTTGTGAACTTTTATTTCTATTTGATGATCTTTTCTATTTACATTGAGTAAAAGTTACCATAGGTGTCTCACCATAACCCACCACAAGTTCTAGAAGATGATATTAGACGGTCTTTGGTGATGATGATTCCTTAAATACCTGAATAATGATAATAGTTTGTTGGTTTTATTGGTTTTAATTTGGCGAAACTTGTATGTGAGAGTTACATCTAGATAACAGGAGTTATGTACTATTGATCATAATGTTGCTGTTCACAACGAGCAGGCAAGATTTATTGATATTTCTACTTTTTGTTGATATATTGATATTTTTAAATTGTTAATGGATTCTTCTATGTCTTACTTTAGCCTTCTAGTTCCCAACTCCAGCGTTGAATTTAAAATATTGATCACCCAATCACCGAATATTTTAATATATTTTTTATTTGTTATTTATTTATTTTTTATCTATATTTTTTCACCGAATATTGTTTGCCGGTGAACAATTAAAGGGCTTAATCTGCAACACAATCTAATATAGGATTGGCATAACCGCCATTTTGAATTTTGGTTTGCATGGAATTAAGGGTCTAATGATACAGTGTAAAATCTATAGGAAACATGTCATGCTCAGCATGGACTATTTATCAATGCTCTAAGGTCAATATCCATGTGTTATAAAGTTTCAAGACAGTTGGATAAACGTCTGTTCAAAGCATCTACAGAAGACTTCACAGTGTCAACAGTGAACCAAGCAAGGGCGGGCTGAGTTGGTGCGGCAGAGGACGGTTTGGTCAATCTAACAATAGGGAGATTTAGCGACCACAATGCACCAACACAACACTAACGCATCCACTAACTATTAGTACATTATTATCGTTGTGGGGATATCTCGGGAGGCCTGCAATGCATCTATGCTGTTTTGTTCCAAAACGGTCGGGATTAAAATGTGCCCATGAAATAGTGGTTGCGTGTGGATGAATTGCATTTATTTGAATATATTGATAATTTTTAGATTATAAAAATAATCAAGGTACGCAAGTCTATCCATGACAATTAGAAAAGAAACTAAAAGGAAGTAGTATAGTAGACTGTCATATTTGAAAAAAAAGTAACTGCGGTGTGTCATAACAACAGATACCACTGGTCATAGGTAATAGGGGAGTGATAATAGTAAAAAAATGGGAGAAAAAGTCTCAGTAAAGAAGAAATAGTCTGGTCGGTAATAGGAAAAGGTGTCCTATATTAGTAATGTATTTTGGCTATGCGTGATATGTGCAAAAAAAGAGGGAAAACACTGTAATATACATATCGTACAGATGATGACTCTGGGAAACAACATGAAGCGTGCTCCCTTTTGAACAGAGGGTACCACACAACCCAAAGATGATTGGCAATTAGGTATAACAAACTGGGCCTTATCCTTTCCCAGTTATATTCTCCTCAAGCAGGCTCTGAGGAGGATAATTTATCCATAACACAAGTCCCCATCTTTCCCATCATGCAATATTCGTGAAAACATTCTTGCAATTTTCGAAAAAAATGTTGCTAAATATTTGTACGTCAAATTTCTGCAGAATCCACCCCAGCCTGCATTGTAACAGACATGCGCATTGGCATATGCAAATCCCCTATTGACTTTTCTAGTACCAAAAACCAACGAAACTCAATTAAACAAATATGATGTCTATTCATATTTTTTTCCAACGGACTAGACTTTAAGGTATTCCTCAGAAAAAAATACTTCGCAGTCAGATAAAAAATACATGCTATGTCGAAGTTGTATGACTCCTGTGATAAAAAAACTCTAATGCTTATGTACAAGACTATATATGGTATTGCCAGTGATCGACTATGGAGATCTATTTTATGGCTCGTCGGCACAAGCCAAATTAGAGAAACTTCAAACATTGCAAAATGCTGCTATAAAAATTATTTTAAAACTCCCAAAGTACACAAGTACAGCAGAAATTCACAAAAAAGTTAATTTACCCACACTTGCAACCAGAAGAGGCAGCCATCTGCTAGAACTAGCGTTTATGCGCTCAACAGACGTGAAAAATATAGATAATAGGAAATTGGGATTAAGAAGATTAAAGAATGGGAAGAAATTGAAAGTGCCACAGCCGAAAAATGAAATTTTTAAAAGATCATATATCTACAAATTAACCAATCTATGGAATAATATCCCAGACGAAGCCCAAATAATCAAAACGCATAAGGGATTCAGGCAATACCTACGCTCTTATTATTTAACAGAAAATGATATATATTTAATATAAGGAGATGAGTATGTATATCTCGGACTGGTCTGAGATGCTTTCCAGTATAGGAAAGAAAAAAGGACTACAAGACCTTATGTAAGATCGATACATCGATATAGCATTACATTACTTTTATTCATTGACATTTCAACACTACATACATAGTGTTTAACCTGCATTGTGTATCCCATTTTAAGATGGGTGAAAATGTATAACCATGTAAACATTTACTGTAGAGTTAGTTACAAGTAGATAGAACACACAGGAAAGTCAATTGCATTAACCATAATCATGTCTTATAAAAACAAAAGCTATATGTATGTTTTTTCTAAAAAACAAAACTTTGTATATGATCAAGATATATGTAGGAATGGATCTCTCAGGAAGACCTGCTCAGGCAGAGAGTAGTATCCAATTTCGGAATGTTATTTGTTTCTGAATAAAAATGCAATATATATCTGTGATGAGTCTCATTCTGGCAAAGTACAAAGATTAATTCAGTAATTACATTTACACATTTGAATTTTTTAAGCAATTTAAGTTTAAGGATCATTAACATATAGTTTGCCTGTACGGATAGTCTCTAGCACTATTAAAGATGATATCCAATATAATTTAAGCCTTATTTGATATTCTGTATTACTCTAACTACTAACGTATTGGAGGGGAAGAATATTCATGTTCATTTTGGTCCAAAGTTGAGGTACTATCAGCCTCAGAATGTTCATTTGGATAAGCACCTCGATGTACCTAGTAAGTAAGAGTAACTAGGTTTTCTTAGGAAACGAAGGGTGGATTCATTCACTAATGGTATACTGACTTAAGGAATATAGAATGTAAATTAGAGATACCAGGGGCCTGTTGTATAAGCTAGGGAAAAGGGATTTCACCTCTAGACGTAGCCTATATGGGTCAGATTTCCGGAAAATGTACAATTGGCAGCTGGGTACATTCAGTAAAGTCTGCAAAACTAGGCTGCAATTTTGTCAATACTAAGTGTATTCGAAAATATTCAGCTAGGTTGAACTGTATTTTGAACTTTATTTTGAAAGTTAAATTGTACCTTTTTTTAAAAAAAAATCTGATCTATATGTGTTAGATCGCAGAGAAATGTACAATTGACAGAAACTACACATCATTTAATGAAATTCTGGTAAATCTGGCTGAGAAATGATAAAATACCATGTATATCTGAGTATAACTAACTAGTCCAGGCAATCTAGCTCAAAAAAGGGCTGAACCTAGGAAAGTTGCAACAAAAGGTTTCTCAACGGTTTGGGATAGTATGAGTGCCCCTTATTAACAAAAAATCGGTATCTCGAATGAAATGATGACTCATGTCATGTCATGGGCAAGTGCAGAGATTTTCCTTCTTTATAAATTATAAATTATAAAGGTGGGAGTGAATAGAACAGGAGATGGGATGGAGGAATTGAATAAGAGAAGATAAGATAAGATAATTCTTTAATTCTTTGAATAGAAGAATGCTGAAACAACATGCTGAGAATTACTATCCATTTTAGACGGGGGACATCTAGTTTAAGCATTAATTAACGACCATTAATTAACGACCAATAATTAACAATCAGGCTACTGGGTCAACAAAGGGCAACTATTTTTATCTCAGTTTGAGAGCATCTTGTTAATTACATCGCTAACTATCTAAAGCATGTAGTTGACAAAAGAATTTGATAGCATTCTCTGAATCAGGACTGTCAACCATTTGAGGAAACCTATTTATTGTTGACTCATTATTGTGAATTATATGTTTTTTATTGGGCAGAGAAATACAAAAAAAAAACAAAAAAAAACTTCTTTAGGTATCATGTATTTTGTTGAAATGATCATCAATAATCTATAATTAGTTTAATTGTAATAATATATCGGTTTAAATGACAACTCTTGTATAATAAATAGTTTGATTGGTTTATTTTGTACATTTTGTAGGACATTGAATGAAACGTATCGCAGCAGCGAAATTTCCGTGTCAATAAACACGTTTAAAAAAAAAAATCTTTTTCATTGGTGGTTTATTGGTTCTCACACTGATACTCTGCCAGGAATGTGTTCCATTTGCATCGGATGCTGGAGAAACCTATCTAAAGTCAAACTTGTTGGGTTCCTCGCATTTTTTAGCCCAGGAACCTTTGGTTTCTCCACATTTGATTCACCAGATGTGAAAACTTTCGCTCTGAAATCAACTTCTAGGAAATAGAATTCTGATGAAAACCTACCGGAGCCAGACTGTGGAATAGATTACCAATAAGGGATTTGCGTGTCTCAATGCGCATGTCTATTACAGTGCATGCTTGGATGAATTCAGTTCAAATCTGAAATATTTTAAATCTTAGCAACTTTGTTATCATGCAATGCACGGATCTTTTCACCAATATTATACCTTGTGTAAAATGATCTATAAAAGAGAAAATGTATGATAGGATCGATGAGGTATTATAGTTTTGAACAGGGTATGTTTAAAGTGATGGAAAGGGCTGTTGTTTGGAAATTAACTGCGCCGCCCTGCCCCCCCCCCCTGTGAGGGCTCGCCACCTATGTGGTTAGTAAAGAATTTGGAGGGGTGGAGGGGCAGACTTATATGGCCTTTTTAATGATAAGACGTACAGGACAAGCTGTCCTGCAAATGATTGAGTCTCTCCACTGAGCACAACTTGCCACAAGTCATAAACCAGCTGTTATTTTTATTAGGAGGTGAGAGATTAATAGCAATTAATGGCATTCCTTCTTCCACACATCGACATCAAAGAAAAATCGCCGTTCTAAAATTATCCTGCCATAAACTCTGGACAAATGGCTACATACATGAGCTCGCTCTTCAATATTCCAAGCTGAGCACATGATTTCTATAGCTTTTACACTAACATACAACTCCGACAGTTCAAAGCGTAGTTCAAGTTGTTCTGCGAGTATCTTCAGTTTGAATGTTATATTTGTATTATGTCAATATCAAGGTCACGATATCTTTTCACAAATTATAATGTAGCTATTGTTGTATTGATGAAGTCTCTGTCTCTGTTCATAAATGGTCCTGTAAATAGAATAATATTTTATATACAATTTTTAAGCTATTTTCAATCAATTTTTATTCTCCCTTGCAAGAAAACGTTTAGAAAACCGTTCACAGGATCCTGTGAACGGTTTTCTAAACATTTTCCAATAGGGCGACTCCACTATAGATAAAAAACGGCGCCGACAGGCAAAATTCGCCGCCGACATGACTAAAATTTTGGCGCACACAAATCACTAGTGGAAGAGGGGTAAAATAGGTTGTTATTTGTTGCCAACAACTGCAAAATATCTAACTTGATTAGATGTTTCGTCGCAGCCGTTTTTTTGCCGTTTTTCCCATAGTGGAGTCCCTGCATAATACGCAACTGAAGATGGTTTTCCATGCCTAAACGTGAATGAAGTAGTTATCTTCATTTATTCAACTTGTCCCCATCGATCTGCTTGCATAACGCTTGGAAGGCTCGAATAATTTATAGGGACCTAGAATTATCAGAATGGATTTCAAATCTGAAACCCTCGATCTATTTAAAAAACAATCAACTTCTCTATGGAAACAAACCCTGGTGGAAACCCTGGGCGATTTACTGACGAGAATCACAGAGAAAGCGCACAGGAAGACCAAAGATCTCTACAACAGTGACTTGTGACCTTGATCCTCATCACTGACACCGCGCTGTACGAGAATTCAGATGGGAAAAACGAGATTTGGGAGGTAAGTAGCCTCCGTAGACAGTTGCTGGTGTATTCCATTGATTTTCTGTCTGGAGAACAGGTAGCCATGGTTACACTGGGACCCTCTACTCTCTCATCTAAATCTAACCCCGAGTGATAAAGGCTCTCAGACCTTTGAAGCAATTTATGATGCTAATCTCGAAGGTTCACAAGCATTTATTTATTCTTTGTAAGCTGAATTTGTCCTTGAATCAAAGATTGAGTATTGATTTGGGCAAGGTTCTCCATAGCAAGTTTAAAAACGTGAGGAAAATACGCCACCGTCAAATTGCCCCAGCGTAGTCATGCAACTAATCCGTCAATAACATTAATTGGTATGTGTGATGTGTTTCAGGAAAATGAGTCACAAGTCGCAAAATGGATATTTTCTACTCTCAAATGTTTTGTTTGTAAGATGTCTTTGTTGGAATGTTTTCATTGTTGGGGTGCTTAATGCTGGTAAGTACACAAATCCAGTTACGAAATGTCAGGACAGTGTATCAAATATTTCCATGCATTTCTAGAGTATTTTGAGCTACTTTACTTAGCACTTATTGGACGAGTTGACTCATGGCACATATGTAAAAACGAGATCATAGATCGAGTTATTTACTTAAGCGTCCGTGCGGAAAACGAGTCCTATATGTTTATTATTATACATGCCTAATTATGCATGTAAAACATGCTTAATTCAAACAAAAATAACATAATTTACCATTATATCATTGTCTTACTATAGAAATAGAACTAGAAACAGGTGATAAGGTGATAAGGTAATAAGATGGCGGCAGTGCACTAGCAAGCGAACGGATCGAGCTCCCGACTTTATTTGGATTATTAGTAGCAGATCGTGTCAAATTCACTATTTAACGTACCCAACATATACAGGAATGAGCCAAACACATTCAAGGAATCTAAGATCTAGCATTGACTTTAGTTCAAAGAACTTATTTAGCAAATCCGATATTGATAGTATGGCCCAACTGGGTCGTACGCAAATACCCACAGGAATCAGTATGGACCAGTGCCAGCAGTATGTGATACTCCCAAGAGAATATTCCAATACACAAATGGGAATTAATATGAACTCTCAACCCAATGTACAATTAGCCCCAGCAAACACCCAACAATCGATGATTGCAACAAATATTGGAGATAGATCTGCGATTCCATCGAACACCGAAGGACAAGTCTATGTTCCCCCTCAATCCGCAATGGCGAGCTATAGGCAGGTAGCTGTCCCACAACATCAAGAAACACAAGGAAATCAGATAAGTCAATACTCGCATTCTCAATATCCTGATATTCCCCATGATTTTATGGTAAAGTTTATTGCCCGAGAAAAAAAGATCGATGAACTATTATCTGGTATGGCAAGAATTCAGGGCTCAATTGAAAACTATGGTAATATCGCTCTCACAAACCAATCCGACATTGGCACGCTGAACAGAAATACGCAAGGTTTGCAAGAAAGTGTAGGCCAGTTAAACGACAATATGAAGGGTGTCGTAGCAAACCAGGTGAAATTAGACCAATCTAACTCTGACATTAACAAAAGCATGCAAAATCTTCAAGCTACAATCACCGATCTATCCCTCAAAATTGAATTAAATTCCAATACCTTGGCCGCAATCAATAATAGTACGAATATTCCCCAAGTAAACATACAGCAAAACACAACACAAGCAGCCACGCCCACCCCTACAGTCAACACGGCAATAAGGGAAAATCCCAGGGAAAAAAATGTAATTCTAAAGGGAGTTGAAGAAAACGACGGCGAAAACTTGGAAAATATTGTCAAAGATTTGCTTGGACATATTGATTTCAAGTCAACCTTCTCAAACGTAGAAAGGCTAGGGATTAAGCGCGAAAGCCCCGATAATCCATACCACCGCCCCATAAAAGTCACACTCCTTTCAGTCCGCAACAAAATAGAGCTATTTAGAGGCATGAACAAACACAAACAGAAGCCTCAATTAGCTGGGATATGGGCCCAGGGCGACAACACTGAGGAGGAACAGTTACATATGGGTGAGGCGAGATCTATAGCCTTTGCAGCCAGAGCCTTACATGGACTTGAATCCAGACCTAAAGGCATTGATGTGTACATTGCAGGTGTAACTTATACCAGAGCTGACTTCGATAAATTGCCTAAGGGATTAGACAAGACTACTGTCTCCACCTTCTCAACACCTGACGGGACAGCCTTTCAAGGGCATATGAGCCCTCTGTCCAACCTATTTAGCTGCCCAGTAGAATTAGACGGAATTGAGGCCCAGTCTGTAGAGCAATTATATCATGTAAAAAAAGCAGTCGAATGCAACGCGACCCCAGAGCTCATAGAGAGACTGAAATCTATTAGGAATCCCTATACTGTAAAAAGAGTAGCCAAACAGATCAAAACGAACCAGGATTGGGATAGAAAATCGAACGATATACTCTATGAGTGTATGAAGGGAAAATTTGCACAAAATCCCACACTGAAAGATTTTCTACTGCGAGACGACAAAAAGTACTTTTATGAAGCGACCCACGACCCCATATACGGCTGCGGGAGATACCTATCCGACTGCACGCTACTGACACAAGACCAAGTCGACGCAAACTGTAATCTCTGTGGACAGTTTCTTGAAAGACTAAAGAGAGAGCTTGTTAGCTGAACATTTGATCCCTCCTAAAAGATAAGTGTCACTACATATTATATTACATCTATCTTATCCGACTTTCCCCCTCCTTCGCTATATTTACTTATCACCAATTGATCGCTTTCTCCTACATCTGAATGGAAAAGTTCACGATCTTACTACTCGGTGATTCGAGAATAAAGGGATGGAAAAACAGGATAGACCAGATTATTTTACAGCATGGTTTCCAAGACCTGGAAATTACTTGTCTGTGTGTGCCAGGAGCTAGGTTAAAACGCCTGGGTGAAGAAGCATTCATAAGGTACCATTGGAAGCAATTTGACCTGCTCTATATTCTAGGAGGAGTGAATGAGTTCACTGAAAAAGTAAAGTACAAGAAAGTCTACCCCCGATTCACAGCAAGAGAAGCTTACACCCACCATATCAAACATGAAATCACGAAGCTAATGTACTACACCGCAGCAATGTCTAGAGCCGTTATAATGACGGAAATCGTGGGCCTCTCCCTTGATCTATACACCGAAGGCTGGGCGAGTAGCTCAGAGGATCAAAACCTCATACACGAAGCCCTTGCTGATATCAATCAGGAGATTCGTAGAATCAATAGAAGAAACGGCCTGATAGGCCCCCACTACGAAGGAATCGTCCACAAAAAAAGAAGAGGGTATACCTCACACAGATATATATCGAAAACTAAGGACGGACTCCACTTCAATGAAACTGCCATCACCAAATTCATAGATATAACGATGACAACATTTTACAAAAATATCCATACCCTTTGCGAATAACAATATCTCAGTTAACACGCTCTGATCGTGGCAAAACTGACACGTTATCCTGGTAACACACTCGACTGTGGCAAACCATAAAAACAATAGTAGAGTAATTCAAATCAGAAATCATCTAAATTGTTAAATACCGCATTCATATTAAACCTACAATCAAAAATAGTCGTTTTAAATCTCTCCTACTTCCTCCTGTGATATGTAACATAATGTCTCTGTGCATATAGTTTTACCCTGAAGCAAGCAAACACTCCTACGTTAGTGGCAATGCTATGACTTCCCACTTTGCATGATTACCTGTATATAACTGACTCCTGACAAGAACAGTAAATAAAAACACTGAACCTATCTCCTTAGCATTGAATGCCAATAGTACGGTCCAAAACGAATTTAACAAGCCCCACATAACATAAACTTTTCTCTTCAGTGTTAAATCTCCAATGGTACGACACAAACTGAATTAGACCCCGCCCCTTTGACCGCATACCGTACACTTCTTTCTCGATTGATTGTAAATACCCTGTCTCTACTCTGTATATATATATATTTAACTCGATCCTAAGCAAACACTCATAGCTAGTGGCAATGCTTTGAATAATTAGATTTATGAACGTGTACCACCTCGAAATTTTACCCTATACTTAGGTCTTTTTCCTACATGTCAACCCCAAGGTCAGATCTCCATGTGTTCAACTCAAACAGTACAAACCCCGCCTCTCTCCTAACCAACATCTAATCTCAACGCTAAATCCTCAATAGTCCGACTCAAACAACGATAAGCCCCGCCCCTTTTAACAGCTACCGTACACTTTTTCTCAGTCTCTTCGCAACTCTCTCTCTAAAAACCTTATATATTAAAGCAACTAAACACACGTTGAATGTGGCAATAGTGCTTTTCATGTGTCGTATAGGCATATATATTTCATATATTTCACTACCACACCTTATCCCAGATCCTATTGACGGTCGGGAGCCGCCAATGATCCATTCCAACCTAAAAACACCCTACTCTCTCTGCTCACAATCCACAGGCTAGCCGCCAGCCTGTATAAGGAATCTTAAGCCCAGCAGTAAACTGCAAAAAGGGCTAATAGTATAACTCATATCATATCCTATCCACTAACTCCACCATGACGTTCAATAAGGGACTCTCATTCGCACACTTAAATACTCAGAGCCTGAAGGGCAAATTTGACTCTTTCAAAACTGAAATGAGTAAGCTCAAACCCAATATACTCGGTATCACTGAGACATGGCTGCACGCAAATCTTTTAGATGATAACTATCTTATTCCGGAATACAATCTAATACGACTGGACCGCAACTGGAGCACGGATAACCTCTCTACCCCCAAAAAAGGAGGGGGGGTTGCCCTATATATAAAGTCAGATATTACCTACATACCCTTAACTAACCTAAACTGCAGCAACAATAATGTAGAATGTTTATGGGTCAAACTAATTATACAATACACTAAACCTATAGTAATAGGATGCCTATATAGACCCCCGACAGGAAGCCCCACCGAGCTTGCCAAATATCTGAACGATACAATACCTCAGCTCCTATCCAACCCAAAAACGGAGCTCTTCCTAATGGGAGATTTTAACATAAACTATCTCAACCACACTAACCCAGCTGTTAAGGAACTAAAAGCAATTGAAACTACCTTCAATCTTAAACAAATTATCAGTGATCCAACAAGATATCACTTAAACCAGAACAACTCCCTAGAAGGAACACTTATAGACCACTTGTACACAAACTGTAACATAATATCTAAGGGGGGCGTTATTAACGTCAACCTTAGCGATCATGAACTTATATTTGCAGTCAGAAAAAAAGATAAACTAAGAGTAGAAAAAATAATTAAATTGGGGAGATCTCTCAGGAAATTTGATGAAGCCATCTTTCAGCGACGCCTCAGAACTGACTTTAATTGGCTACCCTTCTTAGAAATTACGAACCCTGAACAAGCATGGGAGTTAATAATAAATAGAATTACACAAACCCTTGATAGCCTATGCCCAACCAGGAACATTAAAGTACAAAATAGTAATGATCCATGGTTAACACCCCACTTACTCGACCAACTCAATGATAAGAATAGAGCCAGAGCTGCGGCCATAAAATCAAAAACCAAAGCTGACTGGGATGAAGCTAAGAGACTTAGAAAAATTGCAAACCTAAACATGAAACACGCAAAGAGAGATTTTATTATATCGGAATTAAATAACCACAACCACGATCAAAAGAAGTTTTGGGAAACCATAAATATTATTACCCCTAGTAAGAGGAAAACTGGCATTATCAGCCTAGTGAACTCCGATGATAACATAATACCACCAAATGAATTACCCCACTATCTGAATCATTACTTTGTTAATATAGCTAAAGACCTCACCAAAAACCAAAACCCACACTGGAGGCCAAACACCCCTCCCCTTCTCAGCCAAATTGATACTGTGCAGACTAACACCCAAGAAGTTGAGAAACTAGTAAGAAAAATTGATACCAATAAATCATCATCTATTAAACACATGCCAAATAAGGTTCTAAAATGTGCACTACTCACACTTGTTCGAGAATTTACCCACTGCCTAAATCTATCTTTCTCCACCTCTACTATACCTGAATCATGGAAAACAGCTGAAATCATCCCTCTATTTAAAGGAGGAGATCCCAGCAGAGTAAACAATTATCGCCCAATATCCCTTCTCCCCACCCCTAGTAAAATAATGGAAAGAATCATCCACAATAGAATAGCAAATTACCTTGAAATGTACGATATATTAAATAATAGACAATATGGATTTAGAGCAGGAAAATCTACTACAGAAGCAATAATAGAATTTTCTGATGACATTGCTCTGAGCCTCGACTCAGGCAATGATACACTGGTGACTTTTATTGACTTCCGTAAGGCCTTTGACCTTGTAAATCATACTATTCTCCTTGACAAACTAAGCCATATTGGTATAAAGGGCAGTCTTTTACAATGGTGTAAAAACTATCTAGAAAATAGGAAGCAGTGTGCCTTAGTCAATAGCCAAACCTCTTCACATATCAACATCAACACAGGAGTACCACAGGGTTCAATTTTGGGCCCTCAAATGTTTATCATCTTCATAAATGATCTAGTTCATAATATTCAAAATTGCAGACTCTCTCTATATGCCGATGATACGGTTTTGTACATTCAAGGTAGAAATATAGATAGGATTTACGCTGATATGCAAAAGGCTGTAGACAATTTACACAGTTGGTGTACTGGGAATCTTTTTGTTGTAAACACAGACAAATCAAACATAATGTATATCACCAAGTCCAGAAACAATAAGAAATCAGCAAGTACAAAAAAGATAACATACCAACAAAATGACTTAAAAATAGTCTCGCAGTATAAATACCTAGGTTACCTAGTGGACGATAAACTGAACCAGAAGCCCCAACTAGCCCATCAATTGAAGACCATTAGCTACAAAATATATCAACTACAGCAAATTAGAAAATTCATAAATACCCAGGCAGCCCTAAAAATTTACAAGACCAAAATACTACCCTTTTTTGATTACGGGGATGTATTAATCCACAATGCAAACCAACCTCTCATAGAAAAGCTCCAAAGACAGCAAAATAGAGCTCTCAAAATTGTGCTACAGCTCCCACATGAAACACCAACTGATATAGTCCATGCCACTGCAAGAGTACCCCTCCTTAAACACAGAAGAATTATGCATCTACGAATACTAGCCTATAAAAGAGTCAGAAACCCGATCCATAGAGACACCCCAAATAGAAACACTAGAAATTTCGATGCGCCCAGGCTGAAAGTACCTCGTGTTAAAACTAACCTTGCCCAGAACTCAGTAACCATCAAAACCGCAAATGCTTGGAATGAGTTAACTGCTAGACAGAGAAACATTGGTACCATGGAGGCTTTTAAGTCAAATCAAAAAATATGGCTAAATACCCTATATATACAATTGTAATCCTACACAAACCACAGCTATCCTTTTCGCCCAACTATTCCACCAGCCGCCCATAGACCTCAGTGCTGTTTGAGTTGAACACATGCTCGCTCTGACGTCCGCGCTTTTGTCTATATCATACTGAATTGATAATTGAAAACTTGGAGCCCTTGTTACTCCTTTAAACGATCCTGACTATCCGACCAGCTAATTTAAACTACAACTGGATATTTAGAACTCAGATAACTGTCTTCTCTTGTTCTATACCTCTCCAATCTTTCATATTGACTTTTAATAGAAAAAACACAGCTAACACTCCATCACTAATGATCAGAGTGGCAAAGCTAATTTATCTTATTTATCTGCTAAAAACATACATTAATTTCAATGACCACTAACACTCCATCGTTAATGATCTGAGTGGCAAAGTGCAAACCTTCATATCAACATCAAAACTATGTATATACTGTAAAAAAAGCTCCATCTATGTACACCTTCCCTGCTCAGTCTCTGTATATAAGACTGGGGCAGGCGAAAAACCCCGTTAGGGGACCTTCGACTCCCAGTATAAATAAAATCTTTAAAAAAAAAAAAAAAAAAACGATCAAGGAAGAAAGCACCCGCTCCGGTAAACTTGCGTTGCCAAACTTGCGCCACTATACTTATGTTGCCAAACTTTGTGTCGCCATGACAATGCGTCGGTAATGTACTAGTCCATTACTACGGTGGACGAGAATGGTACATACGAACACTACTTCTTCGGTACGGGTTCGGCACGGGTGACGGGAGGGAGCGGGGCGGGAGCGGGCGGGGGAGCGGGCGGGGGCGGGGCGGGACGGGACGGAACGGAACGGGCCACACAGACTATTACAAATTATACTATATAGTATATATAGATATATGCCTATACTCAATACTCCTTTAGTTAATACTACATTGGATTCAAATACTCCCATGGTACAAGATATGGCTGACAATTGGGGCCGCTCTATATATGTCTGACTGGACTTTCTCTTCTCTCCTCTCTCCCTCCTTCTCTCCCCCCCCCAACCTCTCCCCCCTTTCTCGCCCTCCCTCCCTCCCTTCCTTCCTCTCTCTATCCTTGTGTATTTGTGCATACATTGGTCCTGGGTAAGACCTTAAAGTGCCCTGCTGTCTCTTTTTCTCTGTCTCCATCTCCCTTCTTCTCTATCTCTATTTCCTGGGTATGATCAAAAACTGCCTTCCTCTCAGCTCTCCCGCCCTTGATATAACCATCTTAAATGTGTCGATAAGGGCGTAAAACAACCAATCTCACTCACTCTGTATACATCTGCACACATACATACATACATACATTATGTATAGGCCTACATGTACATACTTATGTATACACATTATGCATATATTTTATATGTATACATTATATATGCATACATTGTATATGTATTGTATATGTATATACATGCATATACATACATACATACATACATACATATATATACATATATACATATATATATGTACATACATTTGGATACATACCTGTATACTTATATATACGAGCAATTCCACCAATTGGTCGTCATTTGGCCATCCAGGGCTGAAAACTCCTAATTTTTTAGAATTGCTTCTATTGATTTATTGATTTTTGTATATAAACTACACATATTGCTGATATTATAGACGAAATTGGGAATGTTAATGATGAATATTGTAGTCAGGGCAGCTGGATACATTATGTGATTACAACTCTGATGGTAAGGGCACCGAAGATTGGTATATATTTGTATATAAATCAGGAATTACATTCAAAATAATTAAAACAGATATGCACATAATGTTTAAAACTATATTGTACTTGATAGGTCTCGACATAAGAGTAATAATACTATTTAGTTTGTGAAAATATTCCTATTAGAAGGAAAGTTATAGCCAAAAGGAGAAATATCAAGAGATCAGTTAGAGTTGACTGGGCCTTGGCGACCTGGTTTCCGTTCCGTTCCGTTCCGGCCCGCCCCCGTCCCGTCCCGTCCCGTCCCCGTCCCGTCCCCCGCCGTTACCCGTACTTTTTGGAAATTTTCCCGTGAAAAAAATGTAATGTGCGGGACGGGACGGGACGGGACGTGTTAGCGGTTCGGCACGGAACAGTAATTGTCGCCGAACTTTAGGAGGCCGTCCCGTCCCGCCACCGATACAAGTGGCCCCGTCATGAATATTTCTATAGTAAATGTATGACGACATCCATTTTTATTTTTTTTCGGACGGGCACGGGACGGGACGGAACGGAGCTGAACGGAACGGGCCGCGATGTACCATTCTCGTCCACCGTACATTACCGCTTACAAGTAATGTACGGCCGTCGGGGCTTCGGTAGTGAATGCGTGTATAATAATAGTAAATATTGAAAACTATTTTTTCCAAACTATAAATATTGAACTTAAAATATAGAAATACTTGTTAAATGTCATACTATTTATTATCATTGGATTGATTGTTTCAAATATGATGATATCTGAAATCCAATTTTCGCGACTTGTGACTCATTTTCCTAAAACACATTGGTATTTTGTGTAACATTGTGTACCGCTATCCTGAATTGATTTGATTTGATATTTTCGGCATTAACGGAGAACTAGATAGAGGAATAGAAAGGTAGAGAACCCAAGCTAGATTTTCTCTTTCTTGTTAATAGTTGCCCTTTCTTACCCTTTTTTTTATTTCTGAAACCAAAACATAAGTACCTGTAATCCGTTATACTTTATCGAATATTACCTTGATCAGTTGAGTCAAAGAACTCCCAGGGGCACATGGGTCAGATTTTCAGAAAATGTAGCCTACAATTGGCAGCTGTACAAATTTAGTAAATTCTGCAAAATTAGACTGCAATTTGGTCAATACTAGGTGAACTGGAGTATATTCGGCATTGCATTGGTTCTAGCAATCTGTCTGGTTAGGTTGAACTGTATTTTGAACTTTATTTTCGACTGAAATTTGGGTTATTTGAGAAGATTGGCAAAGTTGAATTGTACATTTTTTGAAAATCTGACCCACATGCTCAACAGATGATCGATTTTATTTTGTTCTTCTCCGTCCCCCTTCTTTTCTGAACCTGAAATCCATTCGTCATGGTATTAGGGATAATCGATGGGCCACGAACAGGGGCATGATTGATGAAAAATATGTGATGTGATTTTAAAAAAAATATTTGTTAAAGTAATTTATTCCTAAGATGTCTTTGTGGGAACGTTTTTATACTTGGGAGGCTTAACACGGTCTTTTTTATGAATACATTTACCAAATTGCATGACAGTGCATTAAATATATCTATGGATATCTAAGGTCATCATGTAGAATATATTTAGCTATTTCATACTAGTAATCATCCACTCAGAAATATTGCAAACTTTTTTTCACAATGTTAAAAATATCAAACCTAAAATATAAAATTACTTACTATTAATCTTAATGTTAACTATCATTGGTATTCGCTTGATCTCGTTTCAAATATGACGATATCTCAAACTTGATTTTTGCCACTTGTGACTCTTTTTCATGTAACAAATCATATATTAAACCTCCGTGAAACGGAAGATTAATTTTTTTTATTACAAATCTGGCCGTACAAAATTACATCAAGTTCACAAAAAGCGTGTGTCCACCTAGTGGATGTTTTCTTGCGATGCCTAAATTACTCTCGTAACACATTGTAACACATTGTAACACATTGTAACACATTATAAATCTATATTTTACCATCATCACAAAACTATCATATAATATATACCAAAATTCAAATTTAAGCGGCCCTTATCTATACATATAAGTCATCCTCCTATCAATCCAACTAACGATTATTAGATCTCTTCTCCCTAAACATTGTTTGAGTTATTATATTCAGTCTTATACACATGCAATGGCTCGATATTTAATTGTAGAACTACACAATGCTATTTTTAGTTAAGTATGAGAGGAGGAGACGAAACTGCAAAGTTTCTTTTAGACTAAGAACATCGATCTTTGGTTTGTAAACAACAGAGCCAAGTAAACACCAAGAATTAATCGCTTACTGTGGCATTTCCAACTTGTTTTTCATACTTTATCGTACTTAATAGCATGGTAGTCTGTGATGGTGACGAATTGGTTAGTTGTTTACATCGTAATGGCGCCATGTATTATGATTTGGTAGTAATCAACGACTTTCAACATGTGACCGGTAAGTAAGTATTGAAGTACCGGAGGCGCTTATGAACAGATTGCCAATCCTGCTGTAATGTCCGCCCTTTTCAATCGCCATCTCATATGGCTGTTAATCACCCTGCGGGGGCCTGCTTCCTAACCAATCCTTGCTTAAAGCTGTACTCTCGGTTAACCAATTCTGGAACCAACCAGACAAAAAGCATTGGCAACAAAAAAGTCTGTATATGGGTCAGATTTTCAGAAAATGTACAATTGGCAGCTATACACATTTGGTAGGTTCTGCTAAATTAGGCTGCAATTTGGCCAATACTAGGTAAATTCGAGAATATTCGGCATTGCATTGATTCTAGCAATCTGTTTGGTTAGGTTGAACTGTATTTTGAACTTTATTTTCATCTAAAATTTGGGTTATTTGAGAAGATTGGCGAAGTTGAATTGTACATTTTCTGAAAATCTGACCCATATGGGTCAGATCAAAATCGACTTTAAATTCTTGTAAAAACATGTACAGTCCTAAATCCAGTTCTATAACTCATTATTATGAGTTTATCTGATTAGATCATGTTTGTCGTAATAACTGAGGATGCAGCTTTAAAAGAGGTATTGCTACGCAGGTAAATCACACAGTGTGAATGAAACATTGTATGGGTGAAATCGCCAGAAAATGTACAATTGGCCGTCACCAATCCTCTCAAATAACCCGAATTTAAGACAGAAATCAGGTTCAAAATACAGTTCAACATAAACAAACAGACTGTTTGAATCAAGGCAATACTGAATATAACCAGATATACCTCGTGTTGACGATTTTCTAATCTAATTTAGCAGAATTTACCAAATATGTACAGCTGCCAATTGTACATTTTCTGAAGATCTGACCCATATCACGTGTCAAGCAATTTCCTAACCTTACCAGCTCGGGAGACAAAGGTCAGACGTCTGCCAGAAAAACAGCAAAGTTATTTTGTTTTCATTTTGACCAAATATTTTCAGAATTAGGCTGCTTGACTTATAAGCCAGTGTCTACTTCTCAAGAAACGCAGGAGGTGGTGGAGAGAGTGCCACGAAAGGAGGAAATGAGATGAGAAATGTTCAATATCCTTCTAGAAATGGGGCCATCAGATACAGGAAAAAACAACTGAGCTGAAAAGTCGCCTCATTCAGATGATGTAGGTGTTGGTCAACGTGTGTTGAACGAACACATGAATTTCCTTTTACCTTTTTGACAATTTGGGATGTGGGGAAGTAAAATGAGTCACAAGCCGCAAACAATGATATATTTTGAATGTTGTCCGAGAGGAACCTTTGCTCAGAATATGAAAACATAGATCAATGTATTTATTGGATCTCTACTGTTTATCATCTCGATCTAATCTTTTCAAGTATGATGGTATCTCAAAATCCATTTGAACTCATGAAAACACAATGTCTGACTCGCTGAGTGCTGGCGATGTTGATTTTTGAAACTCCCGCGGTTCCCTCGTCATGTGGTCCTGCAGCGTAGAAATGGGTCACGTGACAGGGGGCGTGGTCCCACCTGCACTATATGGGCCTGATTTTCAGAAAATGTACCAGTGGCTGCTGTACACATTTAGTAAATTGTGCTTAATTATGCTGCAATTTGGTCAATACTAGGTAAATTCGAGAATATTCGGCTTTGCATTGATTCTAGCAATCTGTTTGGTTAGGTTGAACTGTAGTTTGAACATTATTTTCGTCTGAAATGTGGGTTATTTGAGAATATTGGCGAAGATGCGTTGTACATTTTTTGAAAATCTGACCCTTATACTAATATAGCAGTATATAGGTTGACATACAGATACATTAATGTAATAGAGATTTGGGTGATGGAGGCAACTTTTTGGACAAGTAGAAAAAGTAATACATTTACAGATTCTCAACATGTATAAACATTGTGACGTTGGATGAATTTACTTTGATTACTCTTTATGTGCTCAATAAAATTCATTAGCTAAAAGAAGATGCTTCCTTACAAAAGTATCCATTGCTTCGTCAAGTCAAGTCTCAGGAATAATAACGTAAGATTCTAGAATTAAATACAAAGCATTTAATGAGATCGCTAGACGAATAGGTAACGATAACAGGTGAATGGCCAGCTAAATACATAGAAAAAACGTTCAGTCGTTTTTATATAATGATCAATGTGGATCTAACTTACTCACAGTAATGCAATAAAACACATTGTGAGATAAATAAAGTGAGATACATTCTAAAGTCAGAATTTAATGACTGGAGGGCCCACATCTCTGTGAGGAGCAACCAAGGCATTGCCGATGACCTTGCCAAGCACTGATCAATAATAAGTTAATCCAACATTTAATTGTATAAAGTGATAGAATATTAAATATTGTGGCTGTATTTTATTCTGTGGGGCATATCGGAAGACCTACTACATAAAGAGAGGCATTGGTCCAGTTCGGTAACTATTTTATGATGCAGTATCAAATTTTAATATATATATATATGTAGTGTTCTTCACTACAACCCAGTTCTTTTAGCAAAGAATAAGACAAAAGAATGATTTCCTACACCGTTCTCTGTTTATTCAGACTCAAGAGGTAAGCATGACCTGTCCGAAGCTGGTTCTCGGACCTGTACACCAATCCAGGTACACAGTACCACATGGTGTCTCGGAGTACATGAACATCAGTACTAATTAATAAAAGATTTGAAATACTTTACAGCCACACGGGCACTAAGGCCACAGTCCTTTATACATTAAGGTTAGACAATAATACTGTAAAATGCTGTTTGTAAAAGATAGGAGATAGAAATACGCGTGACTTCTAATCTCAGTAATATGACACAGAGAAATAGCACACAGTGGTAGCTCCAGCTGGTGCTTCGGAGAGGAAGTAAACCAATACCACTACAATACCCCTTTCCCTTTTTTAGGATTTTTAACAAAATTGAAAAATCCGAACAGGAGAAAAATTTCAAAAAGGGTAATAAAGATAGCAGTTTCAATGGTAAAAACTGATAAAAGTACAAACATCCGAACTTCGGAAATAATAAAATACAGTTACAGATAGGTGCATATAGTGACCTCTCTACATACAAAACATATCGGAAACGTTAAGAATCGTACAAAAAGGAGCTTATAGAGTCCTCACTACATACGAAAACATGTCCGAAGTTAAAGGCAGTGTACAAGTAGGAGCATATGGGTCAGTTTTTTCAAGTGTGCTATTTTGCCAAAATTCTGCATTGTTGTCGATATCTTCTTTAATAATTCATGGAAACTCATGATCTTAGTGCCATTTTATTCGTCTCATCCCACTCGTTCATTCCAAATATACATTCATAAACTTTTGAGTAATATTTACACCTAAAAAATGTCAAAAATGCATTTTTTCCTCATTTTTCCAATGAAATAAATATTAACCAGGATATCAAACATGTCGCACATGTTCTAGGCATTAATCATTCACATTAATTTGCTCCTATCGGATAGTCCTGTATCTAAAGTGTCTCCCCCAATTTTTTGATACTTAATATGAATGAACCAACTCACACCGGATCAATTTGAATAATTCCAACCATAAATCTCACGTAGGATGACCCGTTTTTATATCCAGTCGCAATAATAGTTATATTTCTTGAAAAATCATGGCATTACTCTAATATACCCTTGTATATATGCTTTATCGTATACTAAAATTTAAATGTTCTAGTTTGTCAACTTTCGCCTGTACCTTACCTTAATGTCCAAAACTCATTTTTCCAACAAGAAGGGACCTCTTACGTGAGTAATTCATAATTAGTCATAATTATTCCAGTTATAAATGAAAAGTATTCATATAGCCATCCCCTAATCCCTCTAGCCCCTACATTGACACAACCATCTTTTCATTTGAAAAAATGTACCTATTATCTACAGAAATGCCAGTATTGCTAAATATTTAATAATCTCACGTACAAGTCCCAACAAAATATAAAGCTATGTTCACTGCAAATATTACATTGCAGACAGAATCTCGCTTTGATATGATTACTTGAAGCGTTTGGAATCCTTTTAAAACTATTTGGAAGTATTGATACTTTATGATTGGAGCTGTTCAAATTTGATCTGCTTCATGTCTTGAGGTATTATGGTGGAAATAATAAATCTCACGTAAGAGGTCCCTGTTAGAAGGTAGCAGAATAAAAGCTTTGGTACTTCACCAAACTATAATGTTTTATTGTTTTAAATGTTATTCTAATATTCAGACACATGTATAATCTATATTACATTGATTCCACTTGCGGAGAACATTTAGTTTTGGTCCATTTTGCTGATAAATAATAATTCTCACGTACAAGGTCCCTATTGGCAGGTAGCATAATGAGGTCATTTTATTCTATAAAACTATATTTTACTGTTGTTGTAAATAGATTTCTGACATATAGGCACCTGTATATTTGATATCAGATCGATTCCAATTGGTTAAAAATGCAATTTTGGTTTATTTTGTAGAAAAGAAATAAATCTCACGTACAAGGTCCCTATTTCGAAGTAGCATATTAACCCTTTTTCACTATCAAACTATGTTGTATTGTTGTATTGAATGAATTCTAAACTTTGGACCCATATACATTATAAATTAGATCGATTTCACTTGAAAAAAAAAACCCAATTATCTGTAGTTTGATAGAGCAAAAAGGCCTTATTATACTTCCTGCCAGTAGGGACCTTGCATGTACGTGAGATTTATCACTTTCATACAAAATTGACCAAAAATAAAAAAACTTTGGAAGTGAAATCGATTAAATATACAATTTGTATGTGACCAAATCTAACAATTCATTCGAAACAACCATATAACATAGTCTGATAGTAAAGAAATGCCTGATACACCATTTTGAAATAGGGACATTGTACGTGAGATTTATTACTATTCTAACAAAATAAACCAAAATAATATTCTTACCCAAGTGGAATCGATCTAATATATAACATATATTTGTCTATGTATCAGAAATCCATTTAAAACAACAGTAAAATGTAGTTTGATAGAAACAACGACTTATTATGCTGACTATCAGTAGGGACCTTGCACGTGAGATTTATGATTTTTCTTCAAAATTGACCAAAAATATATTTCTCTATTGTTGGAATCGATCTAATTACACAAGGCCCATGTGTCCAACACTTAGAATTCATTCGAAATAACAATACAGCTTAGTTTGATAGTGAAAAATGCCTAATTTGCTACTTCGAAATAGGGACCTCTTACGTGAGAATTATCTCTTTTTCTACAAAATAAAGTAAAAATATATTTTTACCCAAGTGGAATCGATCTAATATATAATGAACATGTGTCTAAGGGCCAGAGATCCATTTAAAACAACAATAAAATAGAGTTTGTTATAGCGAAATGACCTTATTATACTACCTGCCATTAGGGACTTCTTACGTGAGAATTATCACTTTTCTACAAAATTGACCATAATATATGTTTTAAATGGATTTCTAGGCCTTAGATATGCGTCTGTTTCATATTAGATCATTTTCACTTGGGTAAACTATTTATTTTTGGTTCATTTTGTAGAATAGTGTTTTTTTTCATGATGTGATATTTGATATTTTCCAAAATCCTGTGAAAAATGGTAAATTCGAATATTTCCTTACTTTATTTGCATGATCAGCATGAGGTGATGGAACTTTAGCCTTTCAAGTGATATTAGAGTTTCAAAAGATGCAAAAACAAGATTATAAGCATACAAAAATACTAGTTGGAAATTTTAGGTGAAATTCTCACGTAAGAGGTCCCTATTTAAACAAGTTTCTCTATAGCCTGATGAAGGGCATGGATATTTCACACCAAAAAAAAAATCATCAACTGATGGTAACATATATCAGAAAGTGTGTTTGTAATAATCGAATAGAAACTAAGCATATTAAGTCCGTGAGGTTATTTGTAAAGGAAGTGATAAAGAAATCATAAAATTGATGTAAAAATCAATGAAAACTGATTTTTATGTATTATTGCCATTTTTCACAGGTATTGTATAGAGTTTCAAAAATCTAGGATCCCATGATAACTGTCAAAAAATGATAAATGACCGATTTTTCTCCCATTTCGGTCAATAATGTTTATTAAAATCATGAGTTCACATTTTTCCAACTTAAAGAGGGACATGGTACGTGAGAATTTCAGGGAGGTCATTTGTAATGGGCCATGAAGAGCCCAACCACTGATCGGATTTTGTTGGAATAAAGTTTTCCTGAAATCTTAGAAACAAATTATGACGATTTGACAGAGAAAAGATGATTTCTGTTTAATTCAATTTTGACCATTACCTAAGCTCCATGAATTTGAAAACAGCACACTTGAAAAAACTGACCCATATGGTGTCCTATCTATATATGAGAACAAATCCGAAGTTATAAAATATATGTTAAACTCTTGTAGAAAACCTTATTTCGTATAGAAAGGTAAAGTGTAGCAGACCTTCTGTCCAACAACACATCAAAAATCACAAGAGTAGAAAAATATAAAAATCTGAAACCTCAAGACACAGTATGACATAACGAGGTATATACAATGTAGAAAAATAAATTCTCTGCTGAGAAACATTCCTATTCGGAAAAATCTGAAAAGGTCCGAGGGAGGAATTGAAAAAGTGTTCGTATATACATGTAACCCTCACAGTTTAAACAATGTCCGCAGGCACACTAGGAATCGAAGTCCATGGGCATTGATGGCTTGTCGGGTAGTGCATTCTCGGGTTCCTCCTCGAAAAGACGACGGCCAGCGCCATCCATAGCGTCCTCAGGTGACGTCACAGCCTGTGTCGGGGGCACAGCTTGGGTTGCAGGAGCTTGGGCCATTCTGTTAAGGAGATCAGCTAACATCATGGCTTGGGCAGGATCAATCTCCAAAGGAGCACCGCCCACCGTCAGCGAGCCAGAAGAAGGGGTAGTAGGCATCGGAGTAGAGCCAACATCAGACTGATGCTGCTGCCGGGACGAGGACGTCGACTGCTGGTGGCTAGAGCCCTCGGAAGGACATCCCTCGCTTCTATCCGAGTCGTCCAGCAGGCCTTGGAGAACAGCATTCGCCTCGATCAAGTCTCGGATACGTTTATCCTTCGACTCACCCTCCTTTCGGAGCTGTTTAATCAGCTGCTCCTGCGTCTTCGTCAGCTCCTGCAGACGAGCAGATTCAGCGACCTGACGCTTCACAAGCTCCACTTGCCTCAGAGGAGCAGACAGGGAAGCCATGGAGGCCAACACCTGTTTATTTACAGTCTCGGAGGCAGCCGTCAGGTCCTTCAGGGCCTTCTTAATGATGGCCTCCTGGGCAGCTACTAAGGTCTTAGTGTCTTCGGGTAGCTGACCAACGAGTTCATCCTCCCAAATCCTAGCCTTCTTGGATTGACGCTTGGAGGCTGGTGAGGGAGTATGACTATCCGACGCAGGGCGTTTCCGACTCTGCGTTTTCTAGGAACTGCTTGTCTCCTTCGAGGTAGAAGGAGCAGTTCCCTTCTGGTCACGGGAATCCGGGCGACCGTTCGTGTTTCGCCTCATGGCTGACATATGCTGGCCCGATAGGTAAACCATCCGCAAAAAAGATGAGTTGGACCTAATCTCGGACTCAGCTCTGCCCGCCTTAGAAACAGAATCCTTTCTAGACTGGTTGTGGAGAGTTTCTCCACCAGTCATGAGGTGAGGAATCAACTCACCGCGTCTGTCACAAGCCTGAGTGCAGTTCTTGTAAGGACACTTCCAAACTTGGATGAGAGGCGCGTGTTCCTCACAGAGGTGGCAGAAGAACCGCTCCCTGGTCCGGTAGGATCTGATGCCAGTAGCATTGATGCCTACATGGCGACATACCAGGAAGGGGCACCTCCAGCCAGCCTGCCAAAGCTTGGACACACCCTTCAGCTTTGTGTGGTTTCCCACGGTCATGTCCTTCTTCTGGCAGAGCTTGGGCCAGACCTCGGTCTCATAAGCTGACATGAGATCGCCCGAGAACTCAGTGTCCTCATCGTCAGATTCCTCTGCTAGGGGAATCTCACCTTCCTTCGGATCTTTAGATGGGTCCAGGGGAGCAATCTCGGACACTCTATCTAGTTCCAGCCGAAGGGTATCCAGTGAGCCACGGCCTGATAGCTGGATCCTGCGGGCTTCAGCTCTGTGTACATGGCTCTTGGTAGCTTTCTTCGTTCTCCTCGGAATCTTTTTGAGGGAAGAAGAAGGTGGAGGCATTCTACCACTGGAATCATACCTAGTAGTGGAAGGTCGTCTGGAGACAACCGCCTTACTAGGTTCAACAGAGGGCAAGCTAGGTTTGCAGCTAGCGGCCCTGATCTCGGAGGTGCTCTTCTCGGATTGAGAAGAACGTTTCTCCCGAGTTCTTCCTCTTTCCTGCGACCTGGAACTCCGGGCAGGAGAAAGAGAAAAGGAGCGAGTGGTGGGTACACCCCTTGGAGAGAGGGAGGCAGCAGTCCGATCTCGTGGAGACAACTTCCCCGGGCTAACAGCCTTCCGAGGAGACCTCCTACGAGGAAGAACTTCCTTCACCTCTGGTGGAGGGGGCGGTGGAGGAACTTTGGCAGGGGTACCCGAAGCCTCAGCCTCGGACAGTGCCTCGTCCGGGACTTCCTCAAAGTCCATCTCTTCTTCCGAGGTTACCCCCGGACTACTGGGGTTGTCCTCTTTGGACAATCCAATCAGGTCCTCTGCACCTTGCAGGACCTCAGCGGCCACCTGGTCCGAAACCGCCTCACCCTCCGAGTCGGACAGTCCGAGCTGCGGCTCGGATTCGCGTTGTTCGTCCTCAGACATCTTCTACAAGCTGGCAACTGCAATAAAAATCCACATTATAAATCACAATGTCCAGAAAAGAGTATCCGAGAAGCTACTGGTATAGCCCGAGAATTCTCGGACACCGGACCAGCCTGTAGTGCTACGCCTATACAGGGAGGTGCGGCACCCGAACGAGCTCCCGAACCGACCAAGAAGCTCTGTCACAGGTATTACGAACATAACATTCTTACCAACCTTCGTCAAGGTGTGGCTTATACCCATAGCAAAACTCCCCACGGTACGTTTAGGTACACACAGGTTGAGAAAGGCTTATACAGAGGTGCATTCCGACTCATAACAACACTCTGCTTGTCTAGCCGTCATGGCCGTTGCATTTCACATACCGGAGGCCTAGCCCACCTTCAACTATGTTTTATAGAAAAACTACAATAAATGCAGGGCTCATGCTTCCCACAACCTTAAGTTAGAACGGTATTCACATTTCAATAGACTTTTCAAGCAGTTCTGGGATCAAGGGAACTTACTCTAGAGTTTTCTTTCTCGTTGTATGACCGTTCTCTCTCGAGTCAGGAAGTCAAGTGAAAAGGGTGCAACACGCGGTGTCTACCCGATGAGACAGCTAGTGTGTAAGCACGCCACCGCTGCGTGCAGCGCCACCCGAGTTCCCGCGCTCCGCTGGTGACTAGAAACCAGTTTGGTATCGGAGCCTACTACAGCTCGGATCATGCTTGACCGGCTGTTCTGATCCTCTGTATGAGACATGTACAGAGCTAGCTAATTTTAGATTCAAGTGATCATCGTACCAGGCTTTTGTGCAACACTCTATTTACTTTCTAAATAGATTCTGACCCTCCAGCTGGCCCCAAGTTACCATAACTTAAAACAGGCCAACCTAGATACAAGCACTCCTCGCAGTCAAATCAGATGTTTCCAAAATCTCAGATCGTCCTCTCGGGCAATAATAGAAATAAATCTATATTGTCGAATGGGCTTCAGAGTGGATAAATTCGGTCTTCCACTCCTCGACTTCTCGTTGTGTACTTTTATTGTGTTTGAGGCAAACCAGCTCGAAAATTTCCCTCAATGATACCAATTCGGGTCCACCTTACACTCGAACTTGAACAGTGCGAGAACGCAAAGTTCGTGTAGCAGTTGGAATAGGGTTTTTACCAGCCTGAGGAATTTTCCTCAACCCCCTCCCCCTCTTCTTTCCAGGGCCTGAATCGTCCGAAATTGTCTCCACAACTAATTTCTTAGGACGGCCAGGTTTCCTTTTCACAGGGTCAGGTACCTGGGGTGTAGCAGCAACAACTGACACACCTTTAGGTCTACCCGGCCCCCTCTTGCCTACAGGCAGGACAATATTATCAGCCTGAGCTGGTAATTTCTTTGGCCTGCCAGGTTTTCGCCTCACAATAGGGGAATCAATAATTGGAGGAACAGCTGGGCGCTTAGCATTTTTCTTTTTCTTACAAGCTATACCCTTTGGTCTACCTCTAGGCTTCACACCTATGGTAACCTTGTCTCTTTCCATCTGCACTGGGCATTCTTTCCCAGCCAGGACCTTACCATCTTTCAGTCTCAAAATATCACGGCCTGCTTTCTCTTGCTTACGAAATTCATCAGCCCGATGCAAGTTAATGACTTGCCTCGGACCATTTTCGTCAAAAGCAGCCTTGAGATAATCAACATGATATCTCAAAAGACCTTCGGATGTCTCTAGTTCATAAGTGGTACCCCCTATGAACCGTCTGACCTTGTAAGGGCCGTCCCATTTTGGACCAACCTTCTTACCGGCCCTGGGAGGACAAAATCGGTAAACAATGTCTCCCACCTTAAATGATTTCGGATTACTCCGTTTGTCAAAATCTCTTTTCTGATGAACAGCAGAAACTCCGAGATTCTTTCTAACGAATTGGTGACCCTTCCTCATCCATTGCTTGAGATTTTCAACAAAAGCAACCCTACAGGGAAAATCCAAACCACCAGGTGACACACCATGGACAATGTCCAACGGAGTCACCAGTTCAGTTCCAAATACAACTGCATTCGAACCGCAAAATCCACTCTTTAAAGAGCACCTCAGCACAACGCTCAGCTGTGTGATCTGGCATGGGATAGGCTTCAGACCACTTAGAAAAATGATCTGCTACTACCATGACATAATTGTTTCCTCTAGGGGTCGCCCGAAACGGCCCTAGAATATCCAAAGATATCCGGTTCCACCTCTCACCATGTTTCTCCTTCTTGAGAAGAGAGATTCCTCCCCCTCCTCGGGTCTTTCGCATTGCACATTCAGGACAAGCCTTAATCCACCTAGTCAGGTCGTATTTCATCCCGGGCCAATAATACTTCATCTTGGCCGACCAGGACACCTTAAATACACCAAAATGACCTGAGGTCTTCGGACCATGCAAGCCTGCAAATATCTCACTCCTCAATGATGTAGGAATCACCTTCCGAACGTACAACTTCTTGGTACCCCGCCTGGTCCATTCCAGACACAGAATACCATCTACCATTGACAGACTCCCTAGGTGATGTACATAGTTCCTGAACTCATCACATTCACCAGCAAGATTTTCTTTGCTAGGAACAGATTCCGTTCCATTAACCAATGCAATCACCCGAGAAATGATTGGGTCGTCTTGTTGTGCTTTCTGAATGGTATTTTCTAAAGCTCCGAGGGAAACAATCTGCTGTGCATCTATTTCCGCAACGACAGCATCATGAGACCCACAATCCGGACAGTCTAGCCTAGCACATTTTCTAGTGGGCAACCTCGAAAGGGCGTCAGCATTTTCATGCTTTTTCCCTGCACGATGCAAAATCATAGACTGATCTAACCCATACTCCTGGATGGTAGTTAGCCATCGGGCAAGCATGTCAGTAGGATCTCTAAAATTCAGCAACCATCTCAAAGAGGCATGGTCTGTTCTGACACAAAAATTCCTATTACCAAGCAGATAATGTCGGAACTTATTCAGATACGTAAGTACTGCGAGCAGCTCCCGTTTAGTAGCACAATAGTTCCTCTGCGGGCGAGTGAAACCATTGCTAGCATATCCAAGAACTACTTCCTTCCCATCTTGTATCTGCGACAGGATTCCGGCCATGCCAAAACCACTGGCATCAGTATCAAGAATAAAATTCCCTTTTGTTCTCGGATAACCCAACACTGGTGCAGTAGTCAGTAAATCTTTCACCTTTGAGAAAGCTTTATCACAGTCAGAGTTCCACACTATAGGTTTAGTATAGCGCTTCTCCCTCCCTGCCTCGGTCACCACCTTCTGCAAAGGAATTACGATCGAACCAAAATCCGGCTGAAATTCCCGATAATAGGAAGCAAAACCTAGGAATTGCCGAATCTCCTTTGCGTTTTTCGGGATTGGCTGCCCTGTTTCTTTGCAAACTGATGGCGCACCCGAATTCCGTTCTGCACTAGTAAAGAGTTTGCTGGAGATGTTGGGGATTGAGAAATTAATCACCCTTCCCTACAGACCCCAATCAAATGGCCAATCAGAGAGATTTAATCGCGTCCTTGTGGAGCAGCTCTCCTGCTTGACTGACTACGATGGCGATGATTGGGATTTGTTGGTTCCCTGTATTGCTCATGCGTACAGAGGAACGGTACAGGCCAGTACCTTGTGCACTCCGAATGCAGTTGTATTTGGAACTGAACTGGTGACTCCGTTGGACATTGTCCATGGTGTGTCACCTGGTGGTTTGGATTTTCCCTGTAGGGTTGCTTTTGTTGAAAATCTCAAGCAATGGATGAGGAAGGGTCACCAATTCGTTAGAAAGAATCTCGGAGTTTCTGCTGTTCATCAGAAAAGAGATTTTGACAAACGGAGTAATCCGAAATCATTTAAGGTGGGAGACATTGTTTACCGATTTTGTCCTCCCAGGGCCGGTAAGAAGGTTGGTCCAAAATGGGACGGCCCTTACAAGGTCAGACGGTTCATAGGGGGTACCACTTATGAACTAGAGACATCCGAAGGTCTTTTGAGATATCATGTTGATTATCTCAAGGCTACCAGCCATGGTAGGGCCTTCTGTCCACACGCCTGGCTTAGCCGTATAAGTACTGTCGGACACCTTACCCCTAGCATAAATACTCTCCCCTTTAGGGATGTTTGATGCTGCACGTGCTGCGGTAGTAGGGGCGGAAAAGGCCGGAGAATCACAAGATGCTGGTGCGTCTTATGTGTTAGGAACTCCTAAACCTTTGGAGCCTGAAAAGAAGGTGACGATCCGAGACCCTGTACCTCGGATTCCAACCTCGTCTCCGCAGTCAGAAGGAGTGGGTTTGCTAAGCCATACCCCTCCTACGGGTTTAGCTGGTGCTGGTGCGCCTTCTAGTATTAAACGCCCTAAAGGGGAGAGTATTTATGCTAGGGGTAAGGTGTCCGACAGTACTTATACGGCTAAGCCAGGCGTGTGGACAGAAGGCCCTACCATGGCTGCTTCACAAACTCTAGTCAAATACACTAGAAAGCCTTTAAATATAAAGGACAGATCCTTGGTGCAAGGTTTGCACTATGAAGGATCGGATGATTGTGATTTGGATGTTTTTGAGTACACTCACTTCGAGGAGGTGGAAACAATCGGTCCTAAACCCCCAGTCATGAGATTGTGGGATGGGAAAGATCCTTGGAGAGTGTACTTGGGAGAAATGCAAGTTGTGGCCGAGGCGCACAACTGGTCTGAGGCTCAATTTCTAAGGCAACTTAGATGTGGGGCTAGAAAGCAACTAGCTGATATGGGTGGTCTACCTACGGGTATTACTCTCACTCAATTTGTGGCCCACATGGACGCAAATTTTGGAGATCACTCTCGGGTGAAACGACAATCCGAGTTTTACTCTTGTCGTCAGACACCCAGGCAAACTAGCAGACAGTTTGCCAATGAAGTTGCTAGGCGGGGAAGGTATGCCTTTGGCACAGGTATTGATAATACCTTGAGAACCCTGTCGCTGAGGATATATTTGGGTGGCCTAAGTAACCAAGAGGAGGCTACCTGGGTACGTTTTAAGCAGCCCTTTGATCTGTTGGAAGCAGCTCACTACTCCGAGGTGTGGGAGAGTTGTACGTTGGAAACAAATTCTCTTGTTTCCATTCAGGCCGGTTCAGTGCAGCCAGCGTTGCCAGCACTTAGTAGCCTTCCAAGGGCTAGGATTAAGGCCGTCACTCAGGCTACAGATGTAGCTCAAGCTGAAAGCATTCCGGAGGACTCTGGGTCTGAGGAACTGCAGGAAGTTTTTGTGCAGGCAGTCCAGGCCTGGGGTGATGGTAGGAAGAAACCTTCCTCGGGTGCAACTGGTACTGATAAATCCAAGGCTCCTGGGCCTAGGAAATTTGTCAGAACCATGCCAAAGACGTGTCACTTGTGCGACCAAGACGGACATTTCTTGGCGAAATGCCCTAGGAAGTTGGAGTTGCTCGGACTCTTGAAGCAGGCTGAGGCCTCAATAGGCAAGCCGGCTTCGGGAAATGCCGACGGACCCTCATAAAGAGCGAGGTGGGGGTCGGGAATAAGTCGCTTTCAAGTACTGCAGTCCGAAGGGAGTCTGTGAGTAGCATAGGGACTGAGGGTCAGGCCCAGGCACTGGGAAGTATGTCGGACGCGCTCTCAGTAGAGCAAAGCCTTCAGAAAGCCAGAGATTGCGCATCGTTGCCGGACGGTAAAGCCTCTCCAGGGACTGAAGGTCCCCTGGAGGATTCAGATGTGAGATGGGGTCAGTCTGGATTTCATGCTGAGGAAGGTCAGATTTTACTGGTGGGAAATCAGATTCCTAGAACTTCTGCCCAGATTCAGAAAGTTTCCGTGCACTTGCATAAAACTTTGGAGATTCCAACTAATGAAATATTGGTTCGGGAGAGATGGTACGCCCCAGTAGGATTAGGTGGAGGTCATGGACATTTCTTGGTAGACCCAGGTGCTACAACTTCCCTGGTCACTAAGGGTTTCTATGATTCCCTTCCAAATGCACCACCTTTGGTTTCGGTACATATGGTGTGTTCAACTGGAACGGGTACACCTATATTCACTTATGGAAGTGTGCTTTGCCCCATGGTAATGGGTGGACGGACATACATGATTACATGTTTGGTCGTGAGTGGTCTTAAAGGACCCGAGGATGGCATTCTTGGAGCTGATTTTTATTGGGTCCATCGATGTAGTCTTGACTGGTCAGGATTGTTCTACTTAGAAAACCGAGGACATTCAGTGGAATGTAGGTTATGGAAAAGACCCCCTGAGTACAACATGAAAGAATCCTCTGTGAACACTATAGATGTAAGTGAGAACGATGGGGAACGGGCGGTGAAACTTCGGAAAGCAGTTGTCATCCTCCCGAAATCCGTTACTCTTGCTGAATTAGATGTTTGCAGTGACTCAGACGCATCAACTGGTTTGATGTTCGAGCCAGACCAGGGATTGCTGAAGGACTATTCTTTGGGGAGCTTGAACACTTATGTGTCAGGTGACGGGAAACCGGCCTTGGTAGCCTTTTGCAATCCGTCCGAAAACCCAGTGAGGTTGAAGAAGGGTATGGTGGTAGGGAAAGTGAATAAAGTGACTTTATTGACACCACATTCAGATGATCCCGAACAGGAGGAGGATCCGAGGATCCGAGAGGCGATAATTAACTCTATTCAGGTATTGGAGTCCCCAATTGCTGATGATGATTTGATTTGTCCCGAGATTCCTGTACCACCTAGTCCAGTATGTCCGCTGACTAAGTTGATAGGTGATTCACACCTAACTGAGGCCCGAGATAAAGGAAAAGCTCTGACACTTCTGCAGGATTTTGAGACTTGTTTTTCCTTGCCAGGGAATAAACTCGGATGCACACATAAGGTTCGTCATGTGATAAACACAGGGGATGCTAATCCGATTAAGCTCCCTTATAGACGAATACCTGTGTTCAAACGGGACAAGGCTGAAGAGGAGATCTGGAAGATGTACAGAGAAGGTAGAATCGAACATAGCAGTAGCCCTTGGGGAGCACCTATTGTTATGGTCGCAAAAACAGATGGCACTCAGAGGTTTTGTGTCGACTATCGTCAGCTGAATTCTGTGACGATTAAGGACAGCTTTCCACTCCCGAGGATCGATGAGTGTTTAGAGGCATTGGGTGGCAACCAATGGTTCTGTACTCTTGATCTGGAAAGTGGGTATTGGCAGGTTGCTATGGACGAGGACAGCAAAGAGAAGACTGCTTTCTTGTCTAGCGTGGGACTATTTCAGTTCAAAGTGATGAGCTTTGGATTGTGTAATGCCCCTGCCACATTCCAGCGTATGATGGACCAGATGTTGGATGGTCTCCGCTGGAAGTCGTGCTTGGTATACTTGGACGATGTGGTGGTTTTCGGAAAAACTTTTGATGAGTGTCTGGATAACCTCCGATTAGTCCTGGAAAGAATCCGAGAGTATGGCCTTAAGCTTAAGCCCAAGAAGTGTGAACTTTTCCGCCGACATGTGGAATACTTGGGCAGGATTGTGTCCAATAAAGGAATCTGTGCTAACCCAGAGAAGGTGCAGAAAGTCCGAGATTGGCCAATCCCGAAAAACGCAAAGGAGATTCGGCAATTCCTAGGTTTTGCTTCCTATTATCGGGAATTTCAGCCGGATTTTGGTTCGATCGTAATTCCTTTGCAGAAGGTGGTGACCGAGGCAGGGAGGGAGAAGCGCTATACTAAACCTATAGTGTGGAACTCTGACTGTGATAAAGCTTTCTCAAAGGTGAAAGATTTACTGACTACTGCACCAGTGTTGGGTTATCCGAGAACAAAAGGGGATTTTATTCTTGATACTGATGCCAGTGGTTTTGGCATGGCCGGAATCCTGTCGCAGATACAAGATGGGAAGGAAGTAGTTCTTGGATATGCTAGCAATGGTTTCACTCGCCCGCAGAGGAACTATTGTGCTACTAAACGGGAGCTGCTCGCAGTACTTACGTATCTGAATAAGTTCCGACATTATCTGCTTGGTAATAGGAATTTTTGTGTCAGAACAGACCATGCCTCTTTGAGATGGTTGCTGAATTTTAGAGATCCTACTGACATGCTTGCCCGATGGCTAACTACCATCCAGGAGTATGGGTTAGATCAGTCTATGATTTTGCATCGTGCAGGGAAAAAGCATGAAAATGCTGACGCCCTTTCGAGGTTGCCCACTAGAAAATGTGCTAGGCTAGACTGTCCGGATTGTGGGTCTCATGATGCTGTCATTGCAGAAATAGATGCACAGCAGATTGTTTCCCTCGGAGCTTTAGAAAATACCATTCAGAAAGCACAACAAGACGACCCAATCATTTCTCGGGTGATTGCATTGGTTAATGGAACGGAATCTGTTCCTAGCAAGGAAAATCTTGCTGGTGAATGTGATGAGTTCAGGAACTATGTACATCACCTAGGGAGTCTGTCAATGGTAGATGGTATTCTGTGTCTGGAATGGACCAGGCGGGGTACCAAGAAGTTGTACGTTCGGAAGGTGATTCCTACATCATTGAGGAGTGAGATATTTGCAGGCTTGCATGGTCCGAAGACCTCAGGTCATTTTGGTGTATTTAAGGTGTCCTGGTCGGCCAAGATGAAGTATTATTGGCCCGGGATGAAATACGACCTGACTAGGTGGATTAAGGCTTGTCCTGAATGTGCGATGCGAAAGACCCGAGGAGGGGGAGGAATCTCTCTTCTCAAGAAGGAGAAACATGGTGAAAGGTGGAACCGGATATCTTTGGATATTCTAGGGCCGTTTCGGGCGACCCCTAGAGGAAACAATTATGTCATGGTAGTAGCAGATCATTTTTCTAAGTGGTCTGAAGCCTATCCCATGCCAGATCACACAGCTGAGCGTTGTGCTGAGGTGCTCTTTAGGGAGTGGATTTTGCGGTTTGGCTGCCCTGTTTCTTTGCAAACTGATGGCGCACCCGAATTCCGTTCTGCACTAGTAAAGAGTTTGCTGGAGATGTTGGGGATTGAGAAATTAATCACCCTTCCCTACAGACCCCAATCAAATGGCCAATCAGAGAGATTTAATCGCGTCCTTGTGGAGCAGCTCTCTTGCTTGACTGACTACGATGGCGATGATTGGGATTTGTTGGTTCCCTGTATTGCTCATGCATACAGAGGGACGGTACAGGCCAGTACCTTGTGCACTCCGAATGCAGTTGTATTTGGAACTGAACTGGTGACTCCATTGGACATTGTTCATGGTGTGTCACCTGGTGGTTTGGATTTTCCCTGTAGGGTGGCTTTTGTTGAAAATCTCAGGCAATGGATGAGGAAGGGTCACCAATTCGTTAGAAAGAATCTCGGAGTTTCTGCTGTTCATCAGAAAAGAGATTTTGACAAACGAAGTAATCCGAAATCATTTAAGGTGGGAGACATTGTTTACCGATTTTGTCCTCCCAAGGCCGGTAAGAAGGTTGGTCCAAAATGGGACGGCCCTTACAAGGTCAGACGGTTCATAGGGGGTACCACTTATGAACTAGAGACATCCGAAGGTTTTTTGAGATATCATGTTGATTATCTCAAGGCTGCTTTTGACGAAAATGGTCCGAGGCAAGTCATTAACTTGCATCGGGCTGATGAATTTCGTAAGCAAGAGAAAGCAGGCCGTGATATTTTGAGACTGAAAGATGGTAAGGTCCTGGCTGGGAAAGAATGCCCAGTGCAGAAGGAAAGAGACAAGGTTACCATAGGTGTGAAGCCTAGAGGTAGACCAAAGGGTATATCTTGTAAGAATAAGAAAAATGCTAAGCGCCCAGCTGTTCCTCCAATTATTGATTCCCCTATTGCGAGGCGAAAACCTGGCAGGCCAAAGAAATTACCAGCTCAGGCTGATAATGTTGTCCTGCCTGTAGGCAAGAGGGGGCCAGGTAGACCAAAAGGTGTGTCAGTTGTTGCTGCTACACCCCAGGTACCTGACCCTGTGAAAAGGAAACCTGGCCGTCCTAAGAAATTAGTTGTGGAGACAATTTCGGACGATTCAGGCCCTGGAAAGAAGAGGGGGAGGGGGTTGAGGAAAATTCCTCAGGCTGGTAAAAACCCTATTCCAACTGCTACACGAACTTTGCGTTCTCGCACTGTTCAAGTTCGAGTGTAAGATGGACCCGAATTGGTATCATTGAGGGAAATTTTCGAGCTGATTTGCCTCAAACACAATAAAAGTACACAACGAGAAGTCGAGGAGTGGAAGACCGAATTTATCCACTCTGAAGCCCATTCGACAATATAGATTTATTTCTATTATTGCCCGAGAGGACGATCTGAGATTTTGGAAACATCTGATTTGACTGCGAGGAGTGCTCGTATCTAGGTTGGCCTGTTTTAAGTTATGGTAACTTGGGGCCAGCTGGAGGGTCAGAATCTATTTAGAAAGTAAATAGAGTGTTGCACAAAAGCCTGGTACGATGATCACTTGAATCTAAAATTAGCTAGCTCTGTACATGTCTCATACAGAGGAACAGAACAGCCGGTCAAGCATGATCCGAGCTGTAGTAGGCTCCGATACCAAACTGGTTTCTAGTCACCAGCGGAGCGCGGGAACTCGGGTGGCGCTGCACGCAGCGGTGGCGTGCTTACACACTAGCTGTCTCATCGGGTAGACACCGCGTGTTGCACCCTTTTCACTTGACTTCCTGACTCGAGAGAGAACGGTCATACAACGAGAAAGAAAACTCTAGAGTAAGTTCCCTTGATCCCAGAACTGCTTGAAAAGTCTATTGAAATGTGAATACCGTTCTAACTTAAGGTTGTGGGAAGCATGAGCCCTGCATTTATTGTAGTTTTTCTATAAAACATAGTTGAAGGTGGGCTAGGCCTCCGGTATGTGAAATGCAACGGCCATGACGGCTAGACAAGCAGAGTGTTGTTATGAGTCGGAATGCACCTCTGTATAAGCCTTTCTCAACCTGTGTGTACCTAAACGTACCGTGGGGAGTTTTGCTATGGGTATAAGCCACACCTTGATGAAGGTTGGTAAGAATGTTATGTTCGTAATACCTGTGACAGAGCTTCTTGGTCGGTTCGGGAGCTCGTTCGGGTGCCGCACCTCCCTGTATAGGCGTAGCACTACAGGCTGGTCCGGTGTCCGAGAATTCTCGGGCTATACCAGTAGCTTCTCGGATACTCTTTTCTGGACATTGTGATTTATAATGTGGATTTTTATTGCAGTTGCCAGTTTGTAGAAGATGTCTGAGGACGAACAACGCGAATCCGAGCCGCAGCTCGGACTGTCCGACTCGGAGGGCGAGGCGGTTTCGGACCAGGTGGCCGCTGAGGTCCTGCAAGGTGCAGAGGACCTGATTGGATTGTCCAAAGAGGACAAGCCCAGTAGTCCGGGGGTAACCTCGGAAGAAGAGATGGACTTTGAGGAAGTCCCGGACGAGGCACTGTCCGAGGCTGAGGCTTCGGGTACCCCTGCCAAAGTTCCTCCGCCGCCCCCTCCACCAGAGGTGAAGGAAGCTCTTCCTCGTAGGAGGTCTCCTCGGAAGGCTGTTAGCCCGGGGAAGTTGTCTCCACGAGATCGGACTGCTGCCTCCCTCTCTCCAAGGGGTGTACCCACCACTCGCTCCTTTTCTCTTTCTCCTGCCCGGAGTTCCAGGTCGCAGGAAAGAGGAAGAACTCGGGAGAAACGTTCTTCTCAATCCGAGAAGAGCACCTCCGAGGTCAGGGCCGCTAGCTGCAAACCTAGCTTGCCCTCTGTTGAACCTAGTAAGGCGGTTGTCTCCAGACGACCTTCCACTACTAGGTATGATTCCAGTGGTAGAATGCCTCCACCTTCTTCTTCCCTCAAAAAGATTCCGAGGAGAACGAAGAAAGCTACCAAGAGCCATGTACACAGAGCTGAAGCCCGCAGGATCCAGCTATCAGGCCGTGGCTCACTGGATACCCTTCGGCTGGAACTAGATAGAGTGTCCGAGATTGCTCCCCTGGACCCATCTAAAAATCCGAAGGAAGGTGAGATTCCCCTAGCAGAGGAATCTGACGATGAGGACACTGAGTTCTCGGGCGATCTCATGTCAGCTTATGAGACCGAGGTCTGGCCCAAGCTCTGCCAGAAGAAGGACATGACCGTGGGAAACCACACAAAGCTGAAGGGTGTGTCCAAGCTTTGGCAGGCTGGCTGGAGGTGCCCCTTCCTGGTATGTCGCCATGTAGGCATCAATGCTACTGGCATCAGATCCTACCGGACCAGGGAGCGGTTCTTCCGCCACCTCTGTGAGGAACACGCGCCTCTCATCCAAGTTTGGAAGTGTCCTTACAAGAACTGCACTCAGGCTTGTGACAGACGCGGTGAGTTGATTCCTCACCTCATGACTGGTGGAGAAACTCTCCACAACCAGTCTAGAAAGGATTCTGTTTCTAAGGCGGGCAGAGCTGAGTCCGAGATTAGGTCCAACTCATCTTTTTTGCGGATGGTTTACCTATCGGGCCAGCATATGTCAGCCATGAGGCGAAACACGAACGGTCGCCCGGATTCCCGTGACCAGAAGGGAACTGCTCCTTCTACCTCGAAGGAGACAAGCAGTTCCCAGAAAACGCAGAGTCGGAAACGCCCTGCGTCGGATAGTCATACTCCCTCACCAGCCTCCAAGCGTCAATCCAAGAAGGCTAGGATTTGGGAGGATGAACTCGTTGGTCAGCTACCCGAAGACACTAAGACCTTAGTAGCTGCCCAGGAGGCCATCATTAAGAAGGCCCTGAAGGACCTGACGGCTGCCTCCGAGACTGTGAACAAGCAGGTGTTGGCCTCCATGGCTTCCCTGTCTGCTCCTCTGAGGCAAGTGGAGCTTGTGAAGCGTCAGGTCGCTGAATCTGCTCGTCTGCAGGAGCTGACGAAGACGCAGGAGCAGCTGATTAAACAGCTCCGAAAGGAGGGTGAGTCGAAGGATAAACGTATCCGAGACTTGATCGAGGCGAATGCTGTTCTCCAAGGCCTGCTGGACGACTCGGATAGAAGCGAGGGATGTCCTTCCGAGGGCTCTAGCCACCAGCAGTCGACGTCCTCGTCCCGGCAGCAGCATCAGTCTGATGTTGGCTCTACTCCGATGCCTACTACCCCTTCTTCTGGCTCGCTGACGGTGGGCGGTGCTCCTTTGGAGATTGATCCTGCCCAAGCCATGATGTTAGCTGATCTCCTTAACAGAATGGCCCAAGCTCCTGCAACCCAAGCTGTGCCCCCGACACAGGCTGTGACGTCACCTGAGGACGCTATGGATGGCGCTGGCCGTCGTCTTTTCGAGGAGGAACCCGTGAATGCACTACCCGACAAGCCATCAATGCCCATGGACTTCGATTCCTAGTGTGCCTGCGGACATGGTTTAAACTGTGAGGGTTACCTGTATATACGAACACTTTTTCAATTCCTCCCTCGGACCTTTTCAGATTTTTCCGAATAGGAATGTTTCTCAGCAGAGAATTTATTTTTTCTACATTGTATATACCTCGTTATGTCATACTGTGTCTTGAGGTTTCAGATTTTTATATTTTTTTCTACTCTTGTGATTTTTGATGTGTTGTTGGACAGAAGGTCTGCTACACTTTACCTTTCTATACGAAATAAGGTTTTCTACAAGAGTTTAACATATATTTTATAACTTCGGATTTGTTCTCATATATAGATAGGACACCATATGCTCCTACTTGTACACTGCCTTTAACTTCGGACATGTTTTCGTATGTAGTGAGGACTCTATAAGCTCCTTTTTGTACGATTCTTAACGTTTCCGATATGTTTTGTATGTAGAGAGGTCACTATATGCACCTATCTGTAACTGTATTTTATTATTTCCGAAGTTCGGATGTTTGTACTTTTATCAGTTTTTACCATTGAAACTGCTATCTTTATTACCCTTTTTGAAATTTTTCTCCTGTTCGGATTTTTCAATTTTGTTAAAAATCCTAAAAAAGGGAAAGGGGTATTGTAGTGGTATTGGTTTACTTCCTCTCCGAAGCACCAGCTGGAGCTACCACTGTGTGCTATTTCTCTGTGTCATATTACTGAGATTAGAAGTCACGCGTATTTCTATCTCCTATCTTTTACAAACAGCATTTTACAGTATTATTGTCTAACCTTAATGTATAAAGGACTGTGGCCTTAGTGCCCGTGTGACTGTAAAGTATTTCAAATCTTTTATTAATTAGTACTGATGTTCATGTACTCCGAGACACCATGTGGTACTGTGTACCTGGATTGGTGTACAGGTCCGAGAACCAGCTTCGGACAGGTCATGCTTACCTCTTGAGTCTGAATAAACAGAGAACGGTGTAGGAAATCATTCTTTTGTCTTATTCTTTGCTAAAAGAACTGGGTTGTAGTGAAGAACACTACAATTGGTGCCGTGACATCCGAGCCGAGGTTTGCCATCTGAACTCTGCTATAATCGGCCGACAAATCATCCACTCTAGCTACTTCGTTACGTAGCTTTTCATTTTCTATCATCAAATTTTTAGTGGTATCTGCCGCTGATTTAGACACAGTGTCCAAACAATCATGCAACTCGCGATTTTGAATCACAAGTTGCCTCATCTCAGTTGCAAACTCATGACAACGAGTCTGTTCATCAGAATAAGAAGCCTTCAAATTCTGATTTTTGAGTTTCAAAGCTCGAATCTCATTAACCAGATCCATAGGATCTGCATCCAACAAGCTCGCATAGCCACCTCTATATTGTCCCCAGGTGGGGTTATCCAACGAGAATCCAGGCCTAGGATTCGCTGGTCGGATACCAATTCTAGGATCAGGAAGCCTAGGTGGAGCAAAGACTTTCGGGCTCGGAGGCCTCAGTGGAGCAGCGCCTCTCGGGCTCGGAAGCCTCGGAGAGGTAATGCCTCCAGGGTTTGGAAACCTCGGAGGGGCAACATTATCAAGCCCAGGACCAGCCTGGGCAGTGGCATCAATACCGTCCGCCATAGCACTTCCGAGGAAGGCTTCCAATTCCCAATAAAGGGACAACAGGGTTATTCCGAAGAAAAACCACCAAAAACTTTCCAATTGAGGCTAAAACTGGATCACGGCACCAATTGTAGTGTTCTTCACTACAACCCAGTTCTTTTAGCAAAGAATAAGACAAAAGAATGATTTCCTACACCGTTCTCTGTTTATTCAGACTCAAGAGGTAAGCATGACCTGTCCGAAGCTGGTTCTCGGACCTGTACACCAATCCAGGTACACAGTACCACATGGTGTCTCGGAGTACATGAACATCAGTACTAATTAATAAAAGATTTGAAATACTTTACAGCCACACGGGCACTAAGGCCACAGTCCTTTATACATTAAGGTTAGACAATAATACTGTAAAATGCTGTTTGTAAAAGATAGGAGATAGAAATACGCGTGACTTCTAATCTCAGTAATATGACACAGAGAAATAGCACACAGTGGTAGCTCCAGCTGGTGCTTCGGAGAGGAAGTAAACCAATACCACTACATATATATATATATATGTAGTGAACCTGCTGAAAAATGCCATTGCCTTGACGGGGAACTGAACCCCGGACCTTTGGATTGACGCTCCAATGCTCTACCACTGAGCTATCGCGGCAAGCACAACCTCAGCAGGTCACAATCCCAAGTTCAACCACCAGGACCACTACATATATATATACAGGTTAACTAATGAGTTGGTTGAAGGAGCGTGAATATTGCATGAGTTGCATAGCAACAAGTGCAATTTTCTAAGAGACTGAAACCAACGGGTTAGTTAACAGATTTATTACACAAGATTTCAATCATGAAAATAGAAAAGAATCGAGTCATTAATTTGAAATTTTACCGGTAATCTTGGCAATACAAACTGATTCGTTGCCATGACAACCCGATGTAAATTACTAGTGAAATACGCACTATACATACATCAATCTAGATACGTTGTTTTCAGAGCAATGCGTGTATAATAACTCACATATATTATATGGGTCAGATTTTTAGAAAATGTACAATTTAACTTCGGCAATCTTCTCAAATAATCCAAATTTCGGACGAAAATAAAGTTCAAAATACAGTTCAACTTAGCCAAACAGATTGCTAGAATCAAGGCAATGCCAAATATACTAGAATTCACCTAGTATTGGCTAAATTGCAGCCTAATTTTGCAGACTTTACTAAATGTGTATAGCTGCCAATTGTACATTTTCTGAAAATCTGACCCGTATATGATTCGGGGACTGACTACCCTTACTATCCAAGGAATGAAAGGTCATACATTATTAATAACTTTCTCGAGCCTGATAATAAAAAACGTAATGCGTCTCTTCATGATATCTTGAAATGGAGACGAGGCGATGTCATATGTACATAAAAAGGTCAGACATTTGGGACCAAGCCAGTATGGACGTCTGGAAGATAATTAGAATCCCACAGCCTCACTTCTCAACTAAACCAAATAGAATGAAATGCTTCCGTTCAATTCCCTAGAAGGGACAAGTTAGATTAAGTTGAACTGAGAGTGGAAGACATGTCTGTTAATGACGTATTTCACAGCCCAACACAGGTATTCATTGGTAGCTTCCCAACATATCTACTCATATTCTATGTATCCATGGAGACAAAGTATTTATAGTTACCTTCTCTGTACTAAGGGGGCGTTTGTTGCCTTGATTAACCATGGTTTGACGTCTCCCTAAGTTTGATAAATATGCATACTTCTGTATACATGCATTTCGTTAGATATCCGATGAAAGAGATATTGCACACGTCTATAGCTTTGCGACTTGGGACTCGTTTTCCTGTAGCACATAACACATAGTCTATATGGGTCAGATTTTTAGAAAATGTACAATTCACCTTGACCAATCCTCTCAAATAGCCCCATTTAAGGAAAAAATGTGCTTCAAAATGCAGTTCAACATAACAGAACTGATACTTTAAATGAATGCCATACCGAATATACTCAGATATACCAGGTATTCATCATTTTTCAGCGTTATTTAGCAGAATTTCGTAAATGTGTAGAGCTGCCAATTGTACATTTTCAGAAAATCTGACCCATATAATATCCCTCAATAAATAAATACAGGTTGTAATGTAGTTTCGTCCTTTTTATAATTACATATACGATATCATGATATATATACGAGGGCTCGCTAACTCTAAAATAGATAAAATGTTCACAATTATCAGGGCCAAACGGTGTTAATGTTCCCAGCTTCTGAGAAATGGAAGAACTGCATGATAAAGAATTCGTGTATGGCACTTACAGGCCAAGATTTCACCCAGCAATATATTGTCATTTGAACTACAAGCTCCATGGACTACATGCACATGCATTTACCTTTCCATGCCATCAACAATCAATAGATTCTCCTTAGAGGATATATTGATTGTTATTGTCGCTATGGTCATCCCTCTAACCCCACCTAAAAGCATTACATACACAACAGACAATGGAGACAGGCACAAGACCCTCTATCTTCGTTTGGTATATATGTGATGTGTTCCAGAAAAATGAGTCACAAGTCGCAATATAAATATTTTGGAAGTGAGGTCGATGATATGTGTGACCCGCCAAGCAGAAAGGTACCTTCCCGGGGGAGTTATAGTTCCTGGTATTCCCGCTAGGAGTCACATCATATTCATGACGTCACTGACTCAAATATTTATATTAGTAATTCTGAGACGCAGGTAAATTTGAAAGTCTGTAACTTCACTATTTTTTTAAGTATCAACACAATTCTTTCTTTATAATGCTCATTTCCCCTTCTGTACATCCCTGTCATTTAAAAAAAAATAATATAAAATTTATTTTTTGTACATGTGATGAGTCACAGGAAAATGAGTCACTCCCCCAACCTATTTGAAATCAGCTACTGAAAGCTGACATAACTTTACAAAAAAGCCAATATCTCGGCAAATTCTGGGAATGTTCAACTATTTTTTTCGGTTATTGACTCAGGAGGACATGCAAATTCAGAATCTATAATAAACCCAAATTCGAATCTGAAAAATGGCCCTGGAGTCCCCTTTCTGCTTGGCTGGTCACATGTATAGCACGGTTAGCAACTGCATTGAAAACAGCAGTACAAAGATATGAGTAGAAACAACATCGTACTATGTAATACTTCAACAATAAGTCAAATAATGAATACAGGGATGTGTTTTCGTTACCAATTTATTCATAATGTATACCACGTATCAACGTCTTGAGGCAGAAATGTGAAAAGGTGTAATGTAAAAATTGTTATACACCTGGCAGGAATGGATTTTGTTGATATACTAAATAAAGACCAGATGTTTGGCAAAAAAAGGAAAAAAGAAAAAAAATTATTTTGGTAGTCATTTATTTACGGGATCTCTTTGTTGGAATGGTTTCATCTTTGGGCCCTGGAGTCCCCTTTCTGCTTGGCTGGTCACATGTATAGCACGGTTAGCAACTGCATTGAAAACAGCAGTACAAAGATATGAGTAGAAACAACATCGTACTATGTAATACTTCAACAATAAGTCAAATAATGAATACAGGGATGTGTTTTCGTTACCAATTTATTCATAATGTATACCACGTATCAACGTCTTGAGGCAGAAATGTGAAAAGGTGTAATGTAAAAATTGTTATACACCTGGCAGGAATGGATTTTGTTGATATACTAAATAAAGACCAGATGTTTGGCAAAAAAAGGAAAAAAGAAAAAAAATTATTTTGGTAGTCATTTATTTACGGGATCTCTTTGTTGGAATGGTTTCATCTTTGGAGTGTCTAGTCTTTGAGTTCGACTCGGTACGCGTATTCAATTTCAAATATAAATGCATTTCTAAGGTCATCCTATAGAGTATATTGAGCTACTTTACTAGTAATCATCCACCTACAAATACTGGAAACCTTTCCTACAAAAATCGAAATATCAAACTTAAAATATAGAAATACTTATAAGATATCCTAATGTTTACCATCATTAGAATCGCCTTGATCGCATCTTATCAAATATTATGGTATCTCAAAATATATTTTCTTGCAACTTGTGACTCTTTTTCCTGTAACGCATCACATATGATCTGAGCGTCCCAAGACTACACTGTAAGCAAAGCATATGTAGTGTATATCATATGTTATTTTATATTATATTATATTATATTATATTATATTATATCATATCATATTATATTATATTATATTATATTATATTATATTATATTATATTATATTATATTATACAAACCAAGAGATGGAAGAAGAGGAGTTTCCATAAAGTCAGACTCTCACATGTTTTATCAATAATAATTGGTCAATAATTCAAGTAGTTGATTATTGAATGTATCAATGGACATATTTACTAAATGCATTTACAGATTGCACATTTCTAAATATTGTCTAGATCACCCAGCGTATGTCCAGAGAATGACAGAATGTAATTCTTATTCATAATGTCTGTATAATTATTGTTTAAAGATCACCTGAAGAATTGAAAGCTAGATCCTGAAGATAGAAATGATACATAAACTATTACTACTGAACTAATTGAATGAACTAGGAAAGTAATGAAAGAGATGAGTATATTAATTATGGACGTATGATGTATTGAACTAATTACTAAATTGGAGTTATATAATGGGTAATATCAGGGTTACTGACGGACACATCGAGAGATCGAGGAGATGTACCCAGGAAATTGAATAATAAAACCTTTCCAAATAAAAAAATATAAGTATTATAACTCTGATATCACCAATTGAAACCTCCGAAATAAGCTAAAATCTGGATTCAAGGGCAGGGCCATTTATTGCCAAATTACCCACAACCGCCTTCAGTTTTTACGTCATATTTGAAGGAGGTGCGATGGCCAAAGCTTGGCCCCAGCAGCCAGGTTGTGTAAAGATAGGGGGCCCTCAGGAAGATCTATGGTTTCATAGAGGAGACCTACCCCCTTTTTCGGTGCCAAAATTGTATATGTTATTGAAAGTGTACACTTCCGGAAATAAAAACCTATACATAAACAAAAGAAAAAAAGAGATGCAGAGCGTCACCACTGGTCTTTAAATAGAGGCCTCTATCTTCATCCAATGTTCCAAGCCCTCCATCAAACTTAGAATTATTCATCATATTTATGTTTTAACCCACCTAACATATATTTAACTCAGGATCTAGAGCTCTATCCTTGTACTTTCTTTAATTGATAGTCTCTAACATGAAAAGATTGATTGATTGATTGATTGATCATGGCACCAATTATTTTGTAAAAAATCAGAATCGGAAGACTTTTTTCAACCCACACAGAGCCCAAATCGACCCACACAGAGCCCAAATCGACCCACACAGAGCCCAAATCTGCCCCGTTTCAGGGAAAGAGTGACATTTTGTCTGAAGATTCTAGACACGATCTCATTTCTAAGAGACTTTACATAGAACATCTTATTGATAATATCAATAAGATGTCAAACAAATCGAGTTAGATATATTATATCTAACTCGATTTGTTTGAGAGAACTTTAGCTAATCCGAAAACTAATAATCAATTTGTTCAAGAGGCTCTTTAAAATATATTCCCAATTCTGTCTATAGTATCAGCAATATGTGTAGTTAATATATGAAAAATAATAAATCAATAGGAATAATTTAAAAAAATTAAGATATTTTAGCCAAATGACGACCAATTGGTGGAATTGCTCACTCGTATGCATATATATATGATTGGGGAAATCTGTCAAAAGGCCTGCTAGGTGGCACTTGCTTCACGTTTTCTTAAATACCGACTAGGATATCCATCCTACAGGTTTGTGTATATTAAATCATTTGTAGACAACAAAATTATCTTTTTTTTAATGTATAAGACATTATTGTATTTTTCATAGTTCAGATGTTACAGAATTTTGAGTTTTCGGTTAAAAAAAAAGTGTTGAATAAAGCCTATTTTGAATAAATCAGGGGTCTGGCCACGACATTTTATTAAATGGAATGTCATAGGGCCTGTCCAGATCTGTCGTAAACCATTATAGGAAAAGCTACGACTGATCGGGACACAACCCACACTGGCAACACAGATTATAGAACTGTTACTAATCATACAACTAAATCGTACAACTGAATATCGGCAAATTGGAGGTGAAATCGGCCGTGTGACCTTCAAATCAGGGAACAAAATGTAACACGATTAGTCGTAAGATTAGTCTTAGGATCCTACGACTAATCGACTAATCGGGGGTTGGAATTAAACTGTGGAAATAATCTTCAGGCCAAATCAGCCATAAAATGAGCTCTGTATGGGTACCCCTTTAGGCAGTGACTAAAATGATTAATATCCTCAGTGAATAGTGTGCTGATGCTTCAACTCAGGATTATGTTGCCCACTAATATGTTTCAATAAAATTTAATATCCATACAGCGACAACATGTTTCCAGAGAATGTGGTAACACATCTGACACTCCTCTATTTGCGTTTTCATTGCAAACATGAAATGAACTGATGTTAGTGGGCAATAACAAAATTTGTGGCTGCTGTTTTTCCTCTAGTGGAGTTGCCCTGTTAGCCACAATAAGCAATCCGGTCTGGTGGAGCCCTGCCTTTACACATTCACTATTGCATGAAAGCTAACGTTGTCCTGGATCAGGTTTTCAGAAAATGTACAATTGGCCTTCACCAATCCCCTCAACTAACTCAAATTTAAGACGAAAATCAGGTTAAAAATACAGTCCAACTTAACCAGACAGATTTATTTAATGAATACCATACGGAATACACTGAATTATTGTCAGTATTTATCATTTTTCACGCTAATTTAGCAGAATTTGAGAGATGTGTTGAACTGTAGATTGTGCATTTTCTGAAAACCTGACCCATCTATATCTGCTCAATGCTGGAGGCTGAGTGTCATACATATCATTTCATCTTTGAAGGTTGTCAATATGTATGGCCTTTGACTTTGCACTGAGAGGGCAAATCAGTTCTGCGGCAGATATGACAGCCATATCGGGCCGCAGGCTGATATGAAATGAATACAGTGCAATATTTTGCTGTTGTATATATATGTTTAAACACGAATTTTAAGAAAAATGAAAATGACGAGAACAAGCCGATTCTAATGATGGTTAACATTATCACATCCAGTAATAACTTCCATATTAATTGAATGCGTGAGAAAAAGTGATAGTTCTTAATGATCAATCACTATTATTAAGTAGGTAAATCTAGTGAAAAATACTCGTTATTATGGGTTGATTTCAGATATGGGTCAGGTTTTCAGAAAATGTACAATTCAACTTCGCCAATCTTCTCAAATAACCCAAATTTCAGATGAAAATAAAGTTGAAAATAGAGTTCAACCTAACTAAACAGATTGCTAGAATCAATGCAATGCCAAATATTCTCGAATGTACCTATTATTGACCAAATTGCAGTTTAATTTTTCAGAATTTACTAAATGTGTACAGCTGCCAATTGTACATTTTCTGAAAGTCTGACCCACATGCTTGTAGGCCCTTATATATTAAATACAATCATTACATTTGGTACACATATATCTATGTCACCGACAGCGCTGAACCTATATCAACACATTCTCAATAAGGGTACTTGTGAATAAATCACTTTGAAAAATACCATTTGTGTGACTTGTGACTCATTTATCTCGAACACATCACATATATGCCCCACTTGATACACCAATATGTTTTCTTAAATAAAATCATCCCTATCGGATCAGACCACAGTCCCATCTTACTCAACTATTCATAGGCCTGTCGCTCGCATATAGTATTGACATCATTCATATGAAATTATGAAATACAAATATATATGATCTAGCAGCTAAGGATCTTGAATCATAAATACAATGTCATTACCAAAGCTTTGATGTTATTCAACATATGCTTCCTCATCGCTGAGTCCCTAGTGAACTACAGCCAGAATACCTTACCTTCACTTTATTTGGGATGCGTGATTATACGCGTCAGATTTTCAAAAAATTTACAACTGGTATCTGTACATATTGAGTAAATTCTGCAAAATCCTGCTGCAATTTGGTCAATACTAGATAAATTTCAGAATCATCGGCATTGCATTGATTCTAGCAATCTGTTTGGTTAGGTTGAACTATAGTTGAACTTTATTTTTGTCTGAAATTTTGAAAAAAATGGCGAAGTTGAATTCGACATTTTCTGAAAATCTGACCCATATAGAGAAAGTTATGTCACCCAGAGATTTAAGTTTTGTCAGTAAACAGGGCAGATCTTCACTCAGTGATATACACGTGATGTGTTTCAGGGAAATGAGTCACAAGTTACAAAATTTTTCAAAGTCTTTTATTCACAAGATGTCCTTATGGGGACGTTTTTAGTTTTGGGGTGCTTAATACGGTTTGTAGGTTGAAAATAGTTCCCAAATTTAAAGACTGTAATAGAGATATATGTGTTTCTAAGGTCATCTCATAGAGTATATTTAGCTATTTTTACTAGTAAATTTAAAAAATAAAAATATTGAACTTAAAATATAGATTTACTTATTATCACTTGTTTACTATCATTGGAATCGGCTTGGGCTCACCTTTTCAAATGTGATGATATCTAAAAATCCAATTTTTGCTACTTGTGACTCATTTTCCTGTAACACATAACAATTATGGCCTGAATTAACGTCTGTGGGGGTTTGGAGACATTAGGGGTCCAATTCCCGTACCACTCCTCCCCAACCAAACGCCAATTGGATCAACTATATGGGTTAGATTTTCAGAAAATGCACAACTGGCAGCTGGACAAATTTAGTAAATTCTGCAAAAGTAGGCTGCAATTTGGTCAATACTAGGTAAATTCAAGAATATTTCGCATAACATTATTTATAGTAATCTGTTTTGCTAGGTTGAATTGTATTTTGAACTTTATTTTCACCTGAAATTTGGGTTATTTGAGAAGATTGGAGAAGTTGAATTATACATTTTCTAAAAGTCTAACCAATATATTGGCATCTCTGCCCATATGGAGGCATCAACTCTAACTGCAGATAGAATAACGGACAGGGCGAGTTTAATATGTGTGAAGGACCCTATTATAAAGCACTTTAGTGGCTAGTAATCATCCCCAGAACATCAAAGTCCTATCAATATCCAACTGATAGTCAGAGATGTGGAAGATGCCTGTGTCTTATTTAACATTGGTATTTCCATGCTTAGACATTCAGACAAGTAACTAAAACAGTGGAATAGGTTGCTATCAATAATGTATGGTCTGCAATTGAAACATGTGTACTGCCTTGTATAATGTTAATTCATATACCCAGCTCTGAAGTAATGTATAACTAACTCTAAAATTATTGTACTCTTAATGGTTTATGTGAAAGAGCACGGCGTCTGTAGTATATATACAGGATAACTAACGAGTTGGTTGCAGGATTGTGAATATTGCATGAGTTGCGCAGCAATGAGTTAGTTATCTGATTTATTATATATGCCTTGTATAACATAAAACAATGTTATTTTGTAGAAATGTTATCAAATTGGGGCCTTTTCTGTGATGTTTGATCATATTTTTGTTATGTGTAGGCCTAGGCCTAATCACGCTGTTCTACCGGGCATCGCTGCGAAGGAAACCCAGTTGAGAAAAAAGCTCACTTTTTTTCGAATCAATTTCAGACACTTTCATAGCTTTAAATCTTTTTGAAATAAAGAAATGCTTTAACAAAGGGTATCCATATAATATAAAGCTAGAGCGATTTCTACAAAAAGAGGTAGAAAAGAAAAGGTAGAAAGAAGGGTTTCTTTGTCCGGAATGTTCTCGGAATTTGTTGTATTACAAACCACTTTACTGATCTGTGGAGGTCTGTCCCCCCTCTCTGGATGTCGTTGTATGTGGTTTGTGAAGGTATTTGGGGTGGAAATATGATTTTGAACCCTTTTTTAAATCGGGATATCCACACTCTATTTATAGCCTGGGAAAGCCCCTGTGAGATACTACGTCATTTCCCACAACCTACGTCCAGGGGGACCTGGGGGAACTGTAGAAATGGGTCTGGGTAGCTTCTGTTCCAGTCGTTCCTCCTGTTCTTCTCTCTCTCCCTCTTCCCTCCCACTGCCAGCTGTATATGTACCAAATAGAAATTATGGGAATATTAATAAGAATATCCGCAAAGGTTAAACACTGGCCTGGTGGTGACAAGTCATGAGAAAGTGTCAAATAAATCAGGTATTTTTTATTGTATTACTTTAAGAACATGCAAACGAGTGGGAGAGTGAAGAAGAGGGTGTAGGAATAGGAAAGGGGGGAGGGGGACGGAAAGAAGAGGGGGGAAGAGAGGAGGGGGGAGGGGAAGGGAAAGAAGAGGAGGGAGAGGATGTAGGGGAAGGGAGAGAAAGCGGGTAGGGGGAGCATGAGGAAGAGGGGAGGGAGAGGGGGGGAATCAGAGATGGGGTAGGGAGAGAAAAACAGGTATGGAAGTCAGAGAAGAGGGGGAGGGAAAAGAGGGAGAGGGGGAAATGTGGGGAGAGAGGGTGACCGTCCTACATGCAGAGGAGTGGGAGAGTGAATGAAAATTTAGGTAGGTGCCCTTACGTAACCATAAGGTATAACAGAAGAGGGGGAGAGGAGGGAGAGGATGTAGGGGAAGGGAGAGAGGGGAGGGAGAGAATGTGGGGAGGGGGAGTATGAGGAAGAGGGGAGGGAGAGGGAGGGGGGGGAATCGGAGATGGGGTTGGGAGAGGAAAAAAAGTATGAAAGTCAGAGAAGAGGGGGAGGGAAAAGAGGGAGAGGGGGAAATGTGGGGAGAGAGGGTGACCGTCCGGAGGACGGGTACTTTACTAGTATATCAATAAAGGTGATAGGATTTTAGTTTATTCATTTATTTGATGGATATATTACGCCTCTACCTGCGTTGAAGGTTACAACGATCTGCAGATCATTTTGTTTACATTTGGCAACTGCGGGAAAATCGCTCACATTTTCGAATCAATTTCCAACGTATTTGAAGCTTTAAATAGTTTTAAAACCACATTAATGCTTTAACAAAGGATATACTTAAATAAAGATGAAAGTATTTTAGTTTATTTCCTTCGTTTTGATCCAATTTCACCGTTCTAACTCCCATTCTGTCTGCGTTGACAACTGATCACTCCAATAGCGTGATTCCCCTTAGTTGGGCCTACTTTTGGCGGCCACGCTGATAGGCGCCTTCAGGATGCCACTCAGAGCGTGGAGTTGTATACGGCACAATTCAGAGCGAGGAGTTGTATACGGACACAACGTATACAACTCTACAATAAGTTGTTTCAACGGCAACGCATATATAATAAATACAGGATAACTAACGAGTTGGTTGAAGGATTGTGAATATTGCACGAGTTGCGCAGCAACAAGTGCAATATTCATAATCCTTCAACCAACGAGTTAGTTATCTGATTTATTATATATGCTTAATATAAGGTAAACAATGTATATTTTGTAGAAATATTATCAAATTAGAGCCTTATATGATGCTTGATCATGTATATTTGTGTGTAGGCCTATCACTATGCATCACGCTGTTCTATCGGGCAGAGCTCACGGCCCCGGCAAACCCAGTTGAAAAAAAGAGCTCACATTTTCTAATCAATTTTAAACACTTACACAGCTTTAGATTCTTGAAAAATAAAATTATACTTTGATAAAGGGGGCATACCTTGATAAAGATTAAAGGGTTTTAGTTTATTAATTCATTTGATTGATATATTACACCTCCACCTTCGTTGAAAGTTACGACAATCTGATGACCAGATCATGTTGTTGTCAGTTGGCCACTGCGGGAAAATTGCTCACGTTTTCGAATCAATTTACAATCTTTTCACAGCTTTAAATTGTTTTAAACCCCCAGAAATGATTTAACAAAGGATATAATTAAATAAAGATGAAAGTATTTTAGTTTATTTCCTTCTTTTTGATCTAATTTTACCATTCTACCTCTCGTTCTTTCTGCGTTAACAACTGATCAGTCCAATGGCGTGATTCCCCTTAGGTGGGCCTACACGATGTCATAGGCGACTTCAGAGCGTGGAGTTGTATACGGTCCAACTCAGAGCGTGGAGTTGTATACGCACACAACGTATACAACTCTACAATACGTTGTTTTAACGGCAACGCGTATATAATAAATATATGTACCTTTTAACAGCTCATCTACTCTCACACTGACTAGTGATTAGAGTTGAGGGCTTGTATTTTTATTTCATATAGAAGATCTAAAATATATAATATATGCATATATTAATATAAAGATAATGTGTATTATAAAGAAGAATGCCACTAAAATGTATGTTAAATAGTCATAATATACTTATCAACTTAGTTTTGTAATCGTACTCGTTATCTGTTAAAATATTTGTTGGCAAATCAGGCTGTCCTAAGAATATTCGTGCTGTATGTATGGAAATATTCAATGACCTGAATAAAATATTTTAAATCAACCACGCCAGTAGACAGTGGCTGTTGAGGCAATCATGCCGGGAAGCAGCATCAGGTCGGGTCTGAGTGATCTGTGATGTGCTTCAGGAAAATGAGTCACAAGTCACAAAATTGATATTTTCCAAAGTGATTTATTCATAGGAACCCTTGCTCAGAATGTTTTCAATCTGTGAGTGTTTAGAGTGTTTAATGGCATCATCACATGTGTAATGCCATACATATCTCATATACTACTTACATTACCTTGCCTTACTATGTATGTGTAATTGCCTGTTTTACCCACAAGATGGAACCACGATTTACATAGCACTGTTTCATCATTCCTTCTTCCTTACCTGTATTACCTGAACAACATTTGTATATACACACTACTTTATATGCCTCTGTAAAACTGCTTACTCTACTGTCATGGTCTTCATTAAACAGAATGGTAATAGTACTTTTGTCCTGTTATTATTTCTCCTCCTCAAAGAACCGAGGGTCATTACACATGTACTAGGTTTGAAGTCTATGAATAGAATATTATATCTATGTGTTTCTGAGGTCAAGGGCATATTCAACTGCATTACTAGTGATTAACCTCATACAATATGCACAACGTATAGTAGAGATGCGTGATGGTCGTCATAGTGTTTAATATCATTGGAATCCACTTTATCTCATCTTTTCAAATATGTGATATGTTTCAGGAAAAAGTATCATAAGTCGCAAAAAATTGATTTTGAGATACCATTATATTTGAAAAGATGAGATCATTCCGATTCCAATGATAGTGAACAGACTAATACTCTAATAAGTATTTCTAGATTTTAAGTTTGATATTTTCGTTTTTGAAAAAAAAGTTTCCTATATTTCTAGGATCAATGAACAGTAAAGTTCCCCGTCCCCGTTCCCCGTCAAGGCAATGGCATCTTTTAGCAGGTTCACTACACCTGTGTATAAAAATGTGTCCTGTTACTGGGTCATGGATCGAAAGCAGTCCTTAACATCAGTATTTATTAACCGACATGTAACCCAAGCTTGCCTCTTTAAATGTTTAATTTCAGTGGATCCTACACGTGGGTCGGATTTTCAGAAAATGTACAATTAAACTTCGCCAATCTTCTCAAATAACCCCAATTTCAGACGAAAATAAAGTTCAAATACAGTTCAACCTAACCAAACAGTTTGATTCTGAAATTTATCTAGTATTGACCAAATTGCAGCAGAATTTTGCAGAATTTTTTTAATATGTACAGCTACCAATTTTACATTTTCGGAAAATCTGACCCATATAATGCAACAATTACCTAGGGATTCACGAATACCTTGATGAAACCTAGAGAATGGTTGTATTGATAATCCCTATAGAGAACTGGTGGCACTTTACTTTTCTCCCGGGATCTATGAAGCTCTCAGTATGAAATATTCGCGAAATAATATCATCCTCCTTTGTGCCAAATGATATGTGTTGTTCAGATAGTGTTTCAGAGTAGCATATGCCCAACGCTGTGCTGGGAGGAGTTGGTTTTCACAATTATTTTGTCTTCTATCTCACCGGAACCTGATCAAAGGTGCAAATAATGTATGTTATATCATATATACCAGGACAAGGGTTCTAGTTCTGTGAGAAGCAGATTGGTATTAGTTATTGTATCAAAGCTGCGATCTCACCTATTAAAGCAAAAAAATCCTTATCGGATTGACTCCTTTTTCTTTGTATTCAGGTCTAATACACTACTTACCCTCATGATATTGTGCGTTTTCTTGCCCTCTGAAAACACCTCTTCACCTCTAAAACTGATTGACTACTACCAGTACTTACGGCCCACCCTATCGTTAGAAACTAGCGTTAGCGTTATGGTTGCTAAATCTCCCTATTACCTGCACCCTGTCATATTACCCGTACCTAGACGAAAAATAATCCTGATCCTAATAATTATATTTTTATTTAGATAATTATCTTGGTCGAAAAAAAAGATAGGCCTAATATACATCAACCGTAGATAAAAGTATTCAAAAGAAACTAACTTGTTTAGTAGTTTAACCACATTCCGAAGGGGCCTATGACAGTTTGGTTATTTTCCTGCAGCAGGCAACGACAACAAAATGATCGGTAAAGCCTAGATCGGCATACATGAGTGTCAACATGGGAATAGCAGTAAAATATAGATCAAATAAATCATTTCATGTTTATCTAAATCTATTGTCAAAGCTTTAATTTCGAAGGAGTTAGGAGTTTTAAAAAAAAATAACAAGTGCCAACGGAAATTGTAGGCTAAACTAGGCCACAATTTTCTCGAGTAGGCCTAGCTAGATCTATTTCTCAGGAACCGAGATGGCAAAGGCGAGAAAACAAGAAAAATCTCAACAAATTCTCATATATAACATGGAAAACTGGTGTTAACATTCGTGATGGCATAGGTACACCCCCATTAATGTAATAAAAGGAATATTTCCTCCAGTTAACTTACATTCTATTCATTGTTAAGGTAATCCCAATGGCCACAGTCCCAATCTTTTCCCCCATTTATGTCTAACTTGTGCCGCAATAATGTATGTCTAACTTATAGTCATTCACAGGCGCAAATTGAGAAAGCTTAGGTGAAAAGGTCTGTTTAGCACAAGAGGGCATTAGGTGTGCTGTCTGATGTCACAATGTAGGTGCTGAAATGTACAAAATGACTCCCCATTAATTTGTGTATTACGTACATATTGCCAGGTCATTTCATGATTTAGCCACCTAATGATTTATACTAACTGTGGTGCCCTGAAATAGGTAAAACTCACTAAATCGTATGTTGTAATAAGTACCACTGGGGCTGTTACATTTGAATAATTGCAAGGAAGTTTAGTGTCTCATAATATTTTGGGTTAAGCGACCCTTTAAGTCTCCAACCATAGTGGTTTATGTTGCCTTGCTTTACAGACACTGCACCTTGAATATTGAATGATGAAAATATTATTGATATAACTTTACATCTCTACTAGCAACTGTAATGAGATTTAATCTAATGCTATCTAAACACGCACACAGATCATGTCAACTAATGGGATATTAAGATCTGCTATGCGTATTTGAATATGACCATGAGATTAAATACGTGCTAATGTAAATGGCCAATACAAATATTTAAGAAAAAAAGATAGAACTCAACACAGACGGGCGACGTCGGATGACTTATTCACAAAACACTTGTGCATTGTTTTTCAATCTTTTCCCGGGTGGCGAAGGTGAAGCCTTATTTAACCATTATTTACCTTCAGTTAATATCTTATAACCAATATCCATTTTCCCCACATACTTCAAAACTAAACTTTGGTGGTCCCTAAAATGAAAAATAAATATGCTGAGATCCATTTCCTTTTGCTTTTTGTTATCCCCCAACCATGTTCTTTCTCAAGACAAAGTTTGAATGAATTATTATAACTCCTTATTTTTCATGCATTAGTTCCTGGAACTCCCGCCTGCAGCAGTGCATACGACTGTGGTTTATCTCTTTAACCATTATTTACCTTCAGTTAATATCTCACAACCCTCACTCGGCAAAAGCAGATGCCTAAAACTTGCGTCATGAAATAAGCATCATTTACTCAAATGACCTATTATCTTGAGGATAATACAATGGTAAATTGAAGTTAAAAGAAATATATTAAAAAAATAAATAAAAAAAAACAATCACCCAAAAATGTTAATAAAAATTTGAAGATTCAAACAAGTATAACTGGGGTACAATGATGTTATTACGAAAGGGCAGTGAGAAAAACCTACAAATAACTAATTCAGAGGGTATATTGTAAATTTGGTGATTTCTTACAAGCAGCATAACGTCCATAGGCCCTTTTAGACACAGTTGTACGAGGCATGGTGGACTAAATTATGACATAAGGGTTTTAGAAAAGGTGCATATATGCTCAGAAACTCCTCAGGAAAAGAATTGATTTGATTTGATTTGATTTGATTTGATTTGATTTGATTTGAAGAATTCTTTTATTTGCAAGAATGGTACAATGCAGAAGGTAGTTACACCAATCATGATACAAACATATCATTTCCTCCGGTGAATGCCTTATACGAATTCCAGTTTGCTTAGTTAACAGTTAACAACAGATACAACAACAGATACAACTCTGACATATTTATGTCCAAGTTATGGGCAAGTGACATGCAAGTAAAAGTTATCAATCAAGGAAAATAAATAAAGTGACGGTTTGTACAAAACTTCAGTAGCCGTGAAGAGGGGCTGACAACTGGAGGTTTAGCAGATGTAACCTCAACAAGGAGCAATATCAGCAGGAATTAGCAGATAAAGCATTAAGAAATCTGTCAGACAAAGAGTGTGCTATTACAGTACGATGAAGAGACTAATTAAAGCCTTAAAAGTGAATAAAATCATGATTAGAAAAATAGGAGATTAAATAAAAGTAATATAAATTTTTTAGCTTTTTTTCAGAAAAATTCCATATCACATAAATGATTCCCAAATGAAACTGGTTAAATATTCACAGATCATATCTCCCATGCCTTAAGAACTTCATATAAAGACTCAGAAAAATAAGTATGGTCAAAGTAGGTGATATATTTAAAGTACAGAATGAGGACTATAGTTATTTCAACTAAAAAGGGCATATGGATGTTAGGGTAAAATTCAGAAAATCCTTGCAAAGTTGAAAATTTTTTACCACTGGTCCGATTTTGTTGGAATAAAGTGTCAAATGTAGCTAAATTGTTGAACATTATGATAGAAATAACCAAAGTACGCTTTAGGACATTCAAATTTAGGCCGCCCTATGAACCCCATTTCTGCAATTTAGCACAAATGGAAAATCTACCCCATGAAATGACTGTCATCGTTTGGCGCAGCTAGATCTGCGCAACCAATGAAAATAGCGGAGTAATTAGGCAGCATCTGGAAGGCAACTTCCGCTAGTGAAATGTATGCATGCATATATGCAATGGTCAAATATGGCCATGTTTTTATGGATATGCACACCTATCATGGCATCAGATGATAGGAATATTGGCTCGTTGTTAACCTCCTGATTTGTATAATTATAGTATTGTAAGAAGATTTCCAAGTAAGCAAGGACTCTTCTTTTCTTAATGTTGTATTTTATTGCTTATAATCTTATTAAAATAATCATAATGAATTTCTGACTGAGTAATTTACCCTGCATTGCTATTCTTTACTTAGGATATGTATGCATAGATCATTAATAACCAACAATGAAGGGCTGCTGGTTCACTGCTCGGTAAAAACTATTGTGTATCTGACGTGTTTCGGGAAAATGAGTCTCAAGTCACTAAAATGATAATTTTGGAAGTGATTTATTCACAAGATCTCTTTGGATCTTGGAGGTTTTAAGCTATATGAAATATTATATCCTTGCGTTTTGAACGTCATAATATGGAGTACATTTATTTACTTTACTAGTAATTACCCACCCAGAAATATTGTAAATTTCTTTTTACAAACATAAGTATAGAAAATATAAAATATAGTGACACTTCTGACAGTTGTCCTTAATTGTTACCATCATTGGAATCTTGATCTCATATTTACAAATAATGGTGATATCTCACAATCCTCTTTTTGCGACTTTTGACTCATTCTATTGCAACACATCATATATTCGTGCACCAGCAGGCCCCAACTAGCGGTTAATAATCCCTTTAGTCTCTGTATCACGTGGTTATGGGTCAGACTTTCAGAAAACGTACAATTCAACTTCGCCAATCTTCTGAAATAACCCATATTTCAGACGAAAATAAAGTTCAAAATGTGATCCGCTCCATCAAAATGAGTCCCATGTCGGCAACTTTCGTTTTGAGATATAGGGCTCCAAAGATGGTATATATGACTTTTTTGGCCGAAATCGTTTTTTCCTGTAATATTAATCTTTAATATGTTTTTTGTGAGACTGGAAAGTATTTTGTAAAATAAACAATAATTTATGCTTCATAATCGCCGGTAAACATTTTCATAACATGGTTGGATGGGTTAAAACAAAGGAGTCGGAGGCTATTTTTCACTAAATTCACTCGTATGCCGTGGACATTTGAGTGTAGGGTACCCCAGCACATTTGGTATCCTCGGAAAGCCGCGAATCTCCTCTATCCAATCCCAGTCTTCCCTTTTGAATGCCCGCGTAAGTTAACCAATCACAGAGCTCTATTAAAGTGCATTCGGCGTAAACACTTGTTGCTAGGGAGCCCACGTGTAGTGGATACAGCGCTGTGATTGGTTCAGCTGCTCCGAAAGATCAACTTCCGGCTGACGCCATCTTCTAGCGTGGTCTTGGATTTGAATCGAAGCGACCAGTTATTCCTCGATTCCAGACGATTCAAGACGTGTTTTACTCTCCAACAAAGTTTTAAATGGACCAAGGTTTATTATTTAAACATGGAAGCTGAGGCCACCGTCGCAGAAGCTCTTAATGGCATCGCTCGAGCCAATTTGGGAGGTGTTGTCGACAACTCCGAATGGCGTAACCTCATCGAGGAATATTTTGTGTTTAACGAGGAAACAGAGACGGTGGAATCTGACTCGGATGGAGAACCAGACGTCCCAGATCCTCCTGAAACTCAGGACACGAATGAGGAAGAAGCTGAGGAAGAACCAGAACCTATTATTATTATTGACCACATGCAGGCAGTCCTGGACAAGGAACGGGAAAAGTGCTCCACATTTAGGTAAGTGTTGGTGCTCTACGGCCATGTTTTCTATCGTGTGTGTTGACGCGTTGGGGGAGGCGATCGGAAAACTATGCTATGTCATCCCTGGAAATCAATCAAATCTATAATCCAATGCTGTTATGTGTGAGAGATATATTGTGTGTATATTTAAATGTTCTAAATTTGATCGGTAGAGGTTTTACCTCGCCTCGTGCTGTTCGTGCATGGGGACTCGGAAGCATCGAGTCGAGATCGGGGGAGTAAACTATTTACCTAGGATGTCTGATATTCCATAATCGTCTCGTGTGGAATGTAGGGTTAAAAATGTATTACTTGTAACAACATGTCAGTTTTGGGCAAATTGAAATCTAGGATTTTGTCCATTTCAGTTGTAACTGCCATTTGTTTAACAACGGGCCGTGCATAGACCAGTTCACTGTGGAACAGCGCATCTCTCATCGGTCGGAACATGATCAAATCAATCGAGGTAATTTTAAATAATGTTTTTCTCTATTGCCTTTTCTTTGCCCATACATGCATGTATAATACTCAATCAGTATTTAAAGCTGTAGTTCAATTATGAGGACACGGATAACTAATCAGATATGATAACTAATTATGTAGGAAAACTGTAGGGAATGTCTTGCTACTCCAGTAGGATTTAAGATTTGTGTCGGTGATATTTTGGTGGGTCACATCATTTTATATTTTGTTATACTGTCGTTTCAGATGAGCTCGACATGGCACTCTTAGGCGTTTTCAATACTGTTACTGACAACAGTGAACAATGCAGTCCAACAAAGAAGGGGCCCCAATGGAAGGGAGAACGAAAACACCCAAAGAGCCACTACAGGGTGTCTAACAAGCCTGTTTGCAAAGCTACCTTTAAATTCCTTTACAAGTGAGTAATGAATCTTGTTGTGCCCATTAATACTGAACATTACATAGCTATTCATGATAACATGGATTATTTGCTAAGAATCATTATTTTGTATTCTCATTTACAATCCTGCATTATGTTTAATTTCTTCCTTTGCAAATGATTAAATTATTATTTTTCTATTTTCTCTTCTCTCTCTTCTCTTCTAGGATTAGCCAAAACAAGCTGACTGCTGTACTAAAATCCTTCAGCGAGGATGGTCTGATCCCTCGTCTACGACGTGGTGGTGGTCACCATACTGTCAGGTCATTGCCAATAAATGACCTGAAGAACACAATCAACTTCATCACATCTTATGCCGAAATACATGCTCTTGCCTTGCCAGGCAGAGTAGCTTCACACCACAGAGACGACATCCTCATTCTCCCCTGTCATTCTACAAATGCCGAAGTTCATCGTCGTTGAAGCCATGCACGAGACTGACAATAGGGCTGTTGCCTACTCCACTTTTGTTCAACTGTGGCGCAGATATCTTCCTAAAATAGTCACAAGTCGTCCCATGACAGACCTCTGCTGGGAGTGCCAGCATAATAACAGAGACATTTCCTGTAGTAGTAATTTACCTGAAGTTGTGAAAGCTGCCAAGTTAAAGAAACAGCAAAAACATTTAGACACTGTAGCAGACGAGAGAACTCTTTATCAGAAATTTTGTGCTGATGCCAAAGAAGCATACAGAGACAATGGTGAACCCCCCCTTGGCAAACATGCCCCTTGCTCATGTGACATTCGAGTACATCTCAGTTTTGACTTTGCACAACAAGTGCATTTACCTTCCTATCAGATGCAACCAGGTCCCCTTTATTTTCTGACCCCGAGGAAGGTAGGCCTGTTCGGTATTTGCATGGAAGGAATGCCTAGACAAGTTAATTACCTTATAGATGAGAGCCATTGCACCAGTAAGGGGTCAAATGCAGTAATTTCTTATCTGAATCATTACTTTGAAAACTATGGTCTTGGGGAGAAAGATTTAGATCTTAACTGTGACAATTGTAGTGGCCAGAACAAGAACAAGTATGTTTTGGCCTATTTGATGTGGCGTGTCCTTACTGGAAGGCACAGGTCTATTACACTTAACTTTTTGATTACTGGGCACACTAAGTTTGCCCCCGACTGGTGCTTTGGTCTCTTGAAAAAACAATTTCGTCGGGACAACGTTTCTTCTCTTCAGCAATTAAAAGACAGTGTGCAGCGCAGTACGCCAGGGGGGGTCAACCAGGCCCAACTTGTAGGTGATGAAAGGGGTACTGTTTTTGTTCCATTGTACGACTGGCAGGCATTCCTGTCACCTTTCTCCAAATCTTTTCCAGGTATCAAAGGGTATCATCATTTTGAATTTTCTTGTGACAAACCTGGTGTTATTTCTTTCAGGCCATTTGTAGGCCCTGAAAATAGTGGTACTTTTAAAATGCTTACTGTTGATGTGGGTGATGTCCCTCAGGATAACCCACCCATTGTACCTTCTCCTGGACTGTCTGCATACAGACAGTGGTATCTTTTTAATTCTATTCGTAATTTTTGTACCGAAGGAACCAAAGACATTATGTGCCCCAAACCAACTGTACCTGAAGAAGGGCTAGGGAGGGGGGGAATGGCTACATTGTACAGGCTCCTGCAGTCGCCCCAGTAAGAGGTAGAGGGAGGGGAAGTGGAAGGGCTAGAGGAAGAGGGAGGGGTAGAGGAAGGGGAAGGGGAAGGGACAGGGAATCTTCTTCTGACGAATCATTACAATTAGGTGGTGATGAATCTTCTGAGGAGGAGGAGGAACCTCAAGAGGAACGTCAAGAGGAACCTCAAGCTAGGGGTAGGGGTAGGGGTAGGGGTAGAGGAACAGTGAGGGGAAGGGGCAGGGTAAGGGAATCTTCAGAATCTTCTTCTGATGGGGAGGTTGCACCTCCTCCAGCAAAGAGAGGTAGGGGGAGGGGGAGGGGAAATGTTGAGCAACGCCGGCCAGGGAGGGGGAGGGGTAGGGGCTGACTGCTATTTTATTGATTTTATTACTGATTTTATTACTGGTGAATACTGTTGTACATTTTGTTTTGTTAGAATGAATAGGTGTGCTATCATGTATATATTGCAAGCACTGCACCGAAGAATTTTGTACAGAATTATTATACTCATGTTAACAGGGTAATAAAATAATAAATATTAAATGAAATGCACTGATTTTTTTATATATTGTGGCCCTACTAGTCTATAATACCTGCCCCAAATCTGAGAAAAATCGAATCATATGAACTGGTCATTTTGCATGACGACGCGTCCGACATAAATCCCACAAAAGTCTCCTAGAAATGTATTTTGCCCAAATTTCACCCAATTTTCATCGCGGGATAAAATAATAAGTTACTAAGTAAATGAACTGAATTTGGTATATCTTATGGCTATGGTAGTTAGTAAAGTGTGTCTCAAATTTCATAGAAATTGCTTGATAACAAATGCCCGTAACCAAGGACGACGCGCCGAAGGTCACTCGCCGAACTTTGACCGTCTGTATCTCAGTTTCCGGCTCCTCCAGTAACCGCGTCCCTTAAATACTCACCGCAATCGTAGAAATATACCTAATAGGCCTAAAATTAAGCTCTATACATCATTGGAAAGCTCTTTTCTGGTGCTTACCCATCCAATAGCTAACTCCAAAATCGATCTTGCCGACATGGGAACCTTTTTGATAGAGCACATCTCAAATACACTTTAACCTAACCAAACAGATTGCTAGAATCAATGCACTGCCGAATATTCTCGAATTCACCAAGCATTGACCAAATTCCAGCCTAATTTAGCAGAGTTTACTCAAATGTGTACAGCAGCTAATTGTACATTTTCTCAAAATCTGACGCACATTGCACCAGAACTGGACAAAAGTAGAGACTAAAGCTAAATATTAACGCCTGTCAGTCCCTTATAATATACCCCTCGCTTGAACACACATTCATCATACATCTTGATGGATTCATTATGTGTTATCTGGATTTGGATATATACCACTCCACTCTGACAAATGGTCTGGTGTACGTCTGCCATCCATCATCTCAAGGTGAACTATCTGATGGGTAAACATGAACAAAAACTGTATCAGGCTGTGTTCCCTGTCAGAGTATATATGGAGGACGTGTCTGCTAGTCAATTTCCAGTTATGCCATTACATAAATAACTGAAATGAATGTTGTCCGACCTTGGTCCTATGAATACAGCTGTCTGCCTATACTTTAATACTTTGGAAGTAAAAAAGTTGTGCCTAAAATAAACTTTATGTATAGAATGGAGGTTAGTGACGCTGGACGATCTGTCTCTATGTGGATAATGGATATTTGCACAAACATTCTCTGACTTAGTGGGGAAAGGATATACGGGTCAGATTTTCAGAAATGTGTAATTGGCAGATCAACACATTTAGACAATTCAGCTAAATTAGACCAAAAAAACGTCAACACTAGGTTTATCTTAATATATGTAGTATCGCTTTGATTAAAACTGTCTGTTTGGTTATGATGAACTGTATTTTTAACCTTATTCTTGTCTTAAATTTGGGTTATTTGAGAGGATTGGTGAATTGTGCATTTTCTGACGACTTCACCCATATAACATTAATACTGTGGGATGGTGAAAGGAGTGCTCAGAAAAGTATCTAAGAATATATTTAGATTTTAGTATACAATATATAATGTCTGCACATGCGCTATCAACGGACCAGCCCGTATACCACTAAATAAGGTTGGGGTAGGGTATGGGAGAGATAATGGGTCAGATCGTCAGAAAATGTAGTATTGGCAAATCCACACATTCCGTAAATTCTGCTAAATTAGACTGAATAATGGTCAATACTATGTATTCATGAATATATATGATATTTCCTTAATTCAACTAATCCGTTTGGTTATGTTGAACTGTATTTTGAACCTCCCTTTGTCTTAAATTTGAATTGTTTGAGAGGATTTGTGTATCTTTTCTGGCAATGTCACCCTAATATATGACCGAGATATTTATAACAACACCGTTATCGATATATTTTATTGCACTATAAAGTACAAAAGGCAGTTAACATCAGAGTATATATGTCACTTCTTCCACTGTGTGTCCTTGAACAATACGACTATAAATGTATAACACTAACTTGAATAATGCAAAGTGAAATACATGAGCAATATTTGAGATGTAAGGGCCTTGTCCACTAAGCCGATTCAGGGGTGTGTTACATAAAGGGAGGCACGCAATATTGTGTCTCCAATCAACTTATATGGGACGCACAAAAAAGTGGGTGTATTTGTGAAGTGGGTTGCGTCACTAAGTTTAGATATTGCATCTACACTGGTGAGCGTGTCTCCACTTGTGTGGTGATTTATCAACACAATTAATATCACCCAATACTACCTTAACCAATTTAAGATGTTCAATTTTCTGCGCTTCCTACATAAGTTGATTGGAGATGCAATATTGTGTATCCACCTTTATGGCGATGTCACCCAGTAATCTTTCCATGACCTCACTGCCGTCTGTTTGCTCAACGTAGTGGATATGGGGCTTAAGAAAGATTTAATTTGTTTCATATATAATTTTTATTCCATTTCTTATAAACAGTTACTACATTGAATTGGACAGCGAATTCCAAGATGTATAGGTCTTCCACTTAGCTGATGAAATTATAGGAATGTCTAAAGATTACAATAACAGTTTTGAGGAATATTTTTCTACTAACAACTTCGTATAATAATTGTAACAAGATTGGAACATGACATGCGTCAGATATTCAGAAAATGAACAATTGGCAGCTCTACATATTTGGTTAGTTTGAACTGTATTTTAAACTTTATTTTCATCTGAAATTTGGGCTACTTGAGTGGATTAGGGAAGTTGAATTGTACATTTTCTGTCAACTACACCCATATTACATGTGTATTTAGCAATGTGCATGGAAGCTCAATAACATAGCAGTTCAACGCACCTAAGTTTCGATGAAAAACCAATTTCCTCAACTGCAAATGACAAACAGAATGAAAACTATTCTTTATTCACAGTAGAACTTAATGAAGTTCCCAAAACAATGAAAAAGGTATTCCAACCCCTGATAACAAGAGTAAAGCAATATCCTCAACTTAATGAAAAGCAATTCCTGGCGAGATTACTTACCGGGTCCTGTTTCACTGGCTGTTAACCTGATAATTATCTCTACCACACTCACCATAATTCTACAAGACTCACCGTAATTCTACAAGACTCACCGTAATTCTACAAGACTCACCGTAATTCCTCTCCTTTACGGCTTAATTATATCATCTACCCAACATGATGCACTACAATATACATGAAATATCTAATATCTACAGAAAACATGCCATCTTTAGCATAGACTATAAATCAATGATCTAATGTCAATATCCATGTGTTATACATGTTTCCATAACACAAGCCTCTATCTTTCCCATCATGCCTTTAGTTTTCATAGATCATTTATATAGCTACCTTCGATAAAATTGCTGCAAAATATTTGTATGTCAGATTACATCAGTATCCATACCAGGATGCATTCTAACAGACATGCGCAGTGACACATGCTAATGCCCTATCAAAATGTTTTTTCATAGTTGGCGTTTGATTTGGTCGGTTGAGCTCTAACAAAAAATCTATTAAGAAAAAAAAGTCCCTCTGTATATATCTGTAGATGAATAAAATATATAAGTGTGGGCATTTGCCAAAGGTCAAGGTCATACATCATTCATTAGCGGTGTTCTACCATCTCTACATTTATTTATTTTACAAAAGAATTGTTATTAAGCAGAATTTACAAACATAAAACCCTCTCATTCCGAGGAATGTTTTTCTTCGTTTTTAAAAAAAAATGTTTATTAAGTTAACCGAAATCTCGCTAACCCGATATATTTCATTTACTTGTATGCTTCCGGGTCGAAATTGTGTCTTCCTAAAATTATCTAAATTATAATTGGTTGTTTGAATTACCAAAATATTAACCAGGATCAGTGATAAATGGTTAGCTAATAATTCATTAGTTCCTATTTCTTACGTTTCCTTAATCGTAAAATGCATTATATTATTTCCATCAGTCTGTTTAGTGTTATTATGCTCGCAAAATTGTATTTAAAGCCTGTGTTCCACTGCCCCACTACTTCTCCCACTACTTTTCCCGTTTCTTTGGAGCAAGTAGCGGGAAGTAGGCGCTTCAATTCAAACATGTTTGCCTAAAAAATGGCTATTTCCAGTTAGTTCTAAAAAGTGGGAGCAAAGAAACGGGAGTAGTAGCGGAAGACGTAGCGTGGCAGTGGAACCTAGGCTTAAGCCTTAATTGCAATACTTTCAAGGCCCAACTCGAAACCAACAATTGAATTCAACGCCGAGCCTGTTCAGATAATAACAATTATTAACGAGATTAAAGACTGAATTAAGGGTGACATTTTGTCGTGGATTAATTTTCAAAATTATAACCAATTTGTCCGGATTTTTTTTTATTAATGTCGATCTCCTTTATCAACTTTTTTATTTCTCCAAAACACGTTAGTTCAGGTTCATTGTTAAGCTAATATTTCAATCCAAATCATTGAGAATCAAATTAAAACTTCAAACTCAATCATTTAGGTGATTCTTTTAAACAGATCTGCACTATCCTTAGGAGGATGTAGAGACAAAGGTTTGTGGAAAGAACAAAAATAGGGGAAACAGGGCGTTGTTTCATAATGAAAGAGAGATAAGAAGATTTATTTGGAGCATCAGCCAATGGTGGCCAAATGTTACAAAGAATGTCCCAGCCTGGCGTTTCATATTGTGGGACATTTACACATTCACAGGCGGATCTTCACAAGCCCATCTTCACTTCAACAGTGTACATTCGTTTTAAATCTTCTCAAAGTCGCTGTGAATCTTTGGGAGATTCTCAACTTTGATTATAAAACGGAATTTGTCCTAAATGGGATGTTTTCCCACTTAATTCCCCTGTTTGTAATGTCTCTGTTTATGAAACAGAGCCCAGAAGTGGGGTGGGAGACAGACAGGCACAGACGGAGAGAGAAAGGTGTTAGAAGATAAGATACATGGTGAGAGTGGGCCAAGACAACAAAAGGCAAAACCAGTTATCAGCATTACCAAGGAGATAGATTGCCAGGAGGAGTATCTGACTCGTCACTCAGTGTTATCAGTCCGAGTGTTATAATTTATGAAAGTCCACGGTATCAATATGTTAAACCAAGGTTCCAGATTAATAATAATAGGTATTTCTCCTTTTAAGGTGGGTACAATGTTACTATATTTCTCCTTTTAAGGTGGGTACAATGTTACTATATTTCTCCTTTTAAGGTGGGTACAATGTCCCCATGTCCCCATGTATGTGCCTACATGTATGACAATTCACTGCCCCGGTAGGATGCACCAAAACTGTACCTCACCCCATAAATCTGTACAGGTAGATGTATTATACACATATATGTAGCCTGTTTCTTCCCTTTACTAATAAACACAACAGTGGGCGGAAGGCCATGGATATATTTCACCAAATATACTACCGTGAGCCCATATCTCAATGACCTCAACTGTATTATTACTGACAATGTACATCATACATGCCTTATTGTGATATCTTTATATTGTCTGATGATTGCTGTATAAACATAGTAAATAAAATGTTTTGTATATTTTCATATACAGACATTTAGGCACTCATATTCATGGGGATACATTTATTGTTGAATGATACATACCGACTTCTCATATATGTGGCTATTACATTAGCTTATTTACTCTAGATTTCCAAGACGCTTACTGTCTGAAGAAGCTATTTATATCTTTCTATGATTACATTATCGATGAACACCGAATTGATGAACTGACCTTTTTGGTCAACGTTTTGGTTGGAACGTTTTTATTATTTCCATCAGTTGGTTTCTCATTCTTTTTATTAAAGCTGCACTCTCCGCTATCACGACCAAGTAGACCAGACAGATTTATTTAATGAATACAATACGGAATGTACTCATATATTGTCAGTATTTATCATTTTTCACTCTATTTTAGCAGAATTTAAGAGAAGTATAGAACTGTAGATTGTGCATTTTCTGAAAACCTGACCCATAAGTACATGTAAAATGAAGATGTGGGCCTAAATCCTACGGTAAGCCGCCTTATTATCCTAACCCACCTGAGTAAAGGGAAGTGTTTAATTTGACACGTGTCCCCCTGATCCCCATTATGAACTACTATTGGAAAACATGAGCTAAATTCTTATCAGCAGAAATAAACAACAGGCTTAGGGGTATAGATGATACCCTGCGAATGTCTTCATAGATAACGAGAGTCAGATAACATAGCAATAACTTGCGAAATGTTGGTCTGGATTGAGTGAGTGAGTGAGTGAGATTGGTGGCTTTACGCCCTTATCAACACTCTGAAGTGTTATATCAAGGGCGGGAGAGCTGAGAGGCAGGCAGTTTATGATCATACCCAGGAAATAGAGATAGAGAAGAAGGGAGAGAGAGACAGAGAAAAGAGTCAGAAAGGCCCTTTAAGGTCTTACCTTGGACCAGACACTTTAAGCAACGATCCTATAGCTACAGGATCGTTGTGTAGCTATAGGATCGTTGCTTTAAGGTCTTACCCAGGACCACTGGTCTGGATTGTTTTGTATTGTATAGAGATTAGCAGTTATTATACAGATGAGGTTTTGTATTCACTGGAGCTAAATGAGAGTATCAGAATCAGTTTTAGGGTCAGATTCTCCGAAAATGAACAATTCACCTTCACCAATCCTCTCAAATAACCCAAATTTAAGAAGAAAATTAGGTTCAAAATACAGTTTAACATATTTATTGAATGAATACAATACAGAATACACTACGATATACCTCGTATTTTTTATTTGTCACTCTGATTTTGCAGAAATTGAAAGATGTGTAGAACAGTAGATTGTGCATTTTCTGAGGATCTGACCCATTACCCCACAATTAAACAAGACTGATCTGGCAAAATGTCCTATTTGTTTGTCTCTTACCTCATGAGAATGTAATGAATGGAAAGTGATATCATTTACTAATCATGAGACAACAACAACGGGTGTGGATAAATATATATTATTTGACAATAGACAAATGAATTGTTTTTGTTATATAAAATCGTGACAAAATGAGAATTTTTTTTATATATGATTAAGTTAAAATTATACATAGATGTGGATATTGAATAAAATAATTAATGTATGAATTGGTAAAAGATTAATGTTGAGGAACCAAATGAAATGAAATTAATGAAATGAAATATATTTTTAAATGATTTTGAATGGTAGGGATGGGAGGGTGGAAGCGAAGGTCGAAAGTGTCGTTATACGGAGGGCAGCAAGGGTCGTATAAGGGTCAAATTGTAAGAAAATATACAATTCACCTTCACCAATCCTCTGAAATAACTCATATCTCAGACAAAAATAACGTTCAAAACACAGTTCAACCTAGCCAAATAGATTGCTAGAATCAATGCAATGCCGAATATACTCGAATTTACCTAGTGTTGACCAAATTCCAGCCTCATTTTGCCGAATTTACTAAATTCATGTGTAGAGCTACCAAGCGTACATTTTAGAAAAAATTGACCCATATAGATTAGAGATAGAGATTTATGTAGTATAATTGGGTGGACAATTTAGAAGAGGAGAGGCCCGTCGTATCTCACATTCTTCGCTGATTTTCAACATTGAGCACCATTTATCATAATATGATATACTAAAGCGATGTTTTACCTACTCTGCGTCAGAGAGAGGAATACAATGAAATGTTTTTTTTGCTCCATGGCACAGAAAAAGAAGAGGAATTTAAAACAATATCCCAGAGCTGAACCGACTGGGACGGGGGTGGGGGGGGTGGGGTGGGGGAAAAGAAAATAAGTATGAAACCATAAGTCATTTATTAAATTATGGCTCACCTACTTTATTACCTTAAACCACACTAGCAAATACTCGTGCATCTGTATTAACATTCATGTATACTCAATTGAACCCTGTTAAGATGTTTTTTGGTCACTGTTGTATTGTTGATGTGTTGATTGTCCCTGTCCCACTCCTGTTGCCTCTCCCATTCCCTCTCACCCCCCCCCCCCCCCACACACACACATCCTCTATTGCATTATACATGTTCCTCCGATCCCACTCTCGCTCACGATCCCCCTCACGATCCCAAGAGAGCGAGAGGGAGAGGAGAGACAGAGGAGAGAGGAGAGACAGAGTTAGAGGCTGATAAAGGTCTGAGTGTCTTTGTCTGCACTTTGTCTGTGTTAAAAGTCCCCCTTCCTTGCTGAGGTGAATTCCTCTCTCTCTCACTGTTTCTCTTCCCCGCCCCGCCCCCCCCCCCCCACCCACCCATTGCATTACACATGTTCTCCCAATAGTGGTTTTAAACCTTCTTAGAAAAAAGACACAATCATTGAAGAAGAGTTCTCTCTGTCTGTGCGCGTTACTATGGGTTTGGGTGACCAAGAAACCTGGTGTAGGGGCACTGTTATACATTAGTTTTCAGGCAGTGCTGGGGACCCTGGATGGGAGTGCTCCATGTAAACCCATTTCTAACCCATTTCTAACCCTAATTTGTTTATGAAACATAGCTGAATGGCTCCGCACCATTTTTGGCAATGTGGACCTGAAATATATAGGAGATCTGGCCAGTGGTTTTGGAGGAGATAGGTTCCATGTCAGTTTTGCCGCTCCCGTATTAATATATAGATCATTTATAAAGTGGAGCTGCCACGATTACTCATGTAAAAATGTAAACCCAATCAGAATGGAACTGATTAGGAATAGCGGGACGAGTCAAATCCTCACTATATAGCTCATATGTGATCCGTTTCAGGAAAATGAGTCACAAGTCGCAAAAACTCGATTTTGAGATATCACCATATTTGAAAAGATAAGATCAAGCTGATTCCAATGATAGTAAACAGTCTAATAATCCAATAAGTATTTCTAGATTTTAAGTTTGATATTTTCGTTTTAGAAAAAAAGTTTGCAATATTTCTTTGGGTCAATAAATAGTAAAGTAACAAAATGTATTCCATATGAGGACCTTTTAAATGAAAGAATATATTACATAGATTGTCCTGAAATGTGATACATCGATTGATATAGCTAGAAGTGATAAACCCTCCAAAAATTAGAACATTCCAATAATCTGATCTTGTGAAAAAACACTTTGAAAAATATCAATTTTGAGACTTATGACTCATTTTCCTGAAACACATCACATATGCAAAGAAGTTTAATTGTAGTTAGATACCATATTTTTTGTTGTTGTTGTTACTTTTATTTTGGCAATACAAGGGCAAGGTCAGTGGGTCAATCTCCCTGGGTTGGGAGGATCTCAAGCCCTACTGGACACGGTGGTTTACATATTATAGGGGTAACAATCAACCATTAGGTCAACGATCTAATGGCTGCCCCTATAAGATGATGGTCTTTTTAATTGTAATATTGATATTTGCAAGATGGTTAGCTAAGTAACAGTAATATATATATGAAAAGTGATGAAGTCAAGTGACTCAGAAATAATAAGATCATAAGATCAAATTATGAATTGTACAATTTTCTCAACCTGGAGGTTGAATTATGTTTGTATAAATTTAAAGTGTGTTCGTACTAGAACATTAGGCGTTGGTAATGCCTTTAAGATAAGTAACAAATATACTAAGATGAGGAGTAGTTGAGGAACAATGAGGGGTGAGGGGTGGAAGCATCAGGGCAAGAATACAAAATAAGAAATATAACAAGATAAGAATAAGGATAAGAGTAAGAATAAGAGTAAGAATACGAATAAGCGCAGACTTGACCAAGACTGCACCACCGGAATATGGAGTGGTGCCAATATCATGTTAGTAGAGAAAATTCTCGTCTAGCCAGATGCTATTGTTTTTTACACTTTTAGTAAAGTTTTTTGGTAGTACAATATTGTGTTGATTGGCCTCCAGTTTATTCCAGTAGTGCGGTATCTTGTAGAACAATGAGCGATGAATTAGTTCCAGTCTTGGTATCGGGCATTTAAATATTAATTTGCCTTGTTGGAATTGGCGGGTTGGCCTCGGTCGCAAGTCTAAATATTCAGGTTGGGTTTTGACTCTGTTTGCTTGTTGGCTTGCAAGTCCGAGTACGCTCTGTGGGTCAATTGGAAGATCTGCAGGTTGCAGATATTGTATTCCGATTTCGATGTACATGTAATTTGAAATAAAAACTATAATGTAAATGATATACTCCATTATCTTACTAAATGTAGATGTTCTCCTATCCGGCATCAGTATTAAATAAACCACACTCTAAAGTATCAGAACAGAATGATATCATGACATTGTAGAATTTCGAGTTAGAATTCCTAATTGACAATGACCTCGGTGACTTGAAACTAGAACAGGACATTTATCTCGTCACCCGGTTGCATAAAGAATTTGAAGATATATTTTTCTGATTAACCACACTCTAAAGTATCAGAAGAGAATGATATCGTGACATTGTAGAATTTCGAGTTAGAATTCCTAATTGACAATGACCTCGGTGACTTGAAACTAGAACAGGACATTTATCTCGTCACCCGGTTGCATAAAGAATTTGAAAATATATTTTTCTGATTATCACACAGATGAAGATTAGCCATGGTTGCCATGACAAATCACTTGCATGTGTATTATGAATATTATCATTGCGCTTGTCAGTTCATTGGTCTGATTTGGCATCAGCCATAAATTCCATGAATACATTAATTATTGTAATGTTGTTTTAAATATTCTTTTCAGCGATGAACATTATGCAGTACAACATTATTGATGATCATTGTATCTATAGTTAGATAAACGCCCGAAATTAGGGTATTTGCATGTCGGCTATCTTAAATCTTGATTCGCATGTAATTACAGGGCATATATGGTATTGTGTAAAGTCTATGGAATACATGTCATGCTCACCATGGGGTATTTATCAGTGCTCTAAAGTCAACATCCATGTATTACACATTTTCCAATAACACAATGTTCCTTCTTTCCCACCATGCATTTGGTTTTCATAGGTCATCCATACAGGCATGATATTGATTAAAACATTCTTGCAATCTTCAATGAAAATGTTACTAAATATATTAATAAGTCAAACATGAACTGAAGCTAGCTATTGGCAGTGGTACTTGTAAATCCGCCATTAATGATTGATAAACTTGAAGCCGCCTTGCTCAGAAATATAAACGCAGAGCTCCAGTTCTTTAATTGGTAGATGTTAGATGTAGGCTTCAAGGAAATGACATTTTGTAAACAATATGCCTAAGGGTACCTGGGAAGAACAGCTCTGAGCTGACAAGTCTATTCCTCGCCGATTGATAGACTTTGAAACCGATGAAGAAAAATAAAGATACATATAATACATATCATTTTCTGACTACTAATTTTAATGGAAAAATCCACTGTCACGGTGAAATGCTGTGTGACACATTTCCCTGTTTTCTGTGGGTGAAATCGACAGAAAATGTACAATTTATCTTCTCAAATAACCCAAATTTAAGACATAAAAACAGTTTAGAATTCAGTTTAACATAAGTAAACAGGTTGTCCGAGTCAACACCATATGAAATATACTCAGATATAACCAGTATTGACCATTTTACAGTGTAACTTAGCAGAATTTACTAAATGTGTAGATCTGCCGATTGTATATTTTCTGAAGATTTGACCGATGAGTTTGTATCAAAATTCCCTGAAGAGGTGATTGCATCTTAGCGCATTGACTCCTCATCAAAAGACAAAAAGCGAGCAATTAAAATTTGTCTCCATTAACTCTTAACTTTTTGTACGTTGGCAAAAGATCGCTTCTAGAATTTTTAAGCCGAGCCATCCGAGCTTAACACCACATTTTATGGCAATTGAGGTTCTGAAATGGAGTTTTTCATCATTGCAAACACAGATAAAATGTCTTGTCAGATATTGTTACTTCTCATGCTTGACAATAATTTCCCATTTTGATTTTCCAATACATTTCGGTGGAGAGGTGTGCTGTTAGCTGATTGAATTTATTTCAGAGGGTTTGGGAAATAGAATGGTGGTGTAGGATAATGTGTATCTGCCACATGCAGGCATGTGGTTCGTCTGCCAAGTGTCAACCTCACAATTCCGTGATTACTAACCATTTTTATTAACACAATAATGATTTAGAACAAAATGGTAATTTACAGTTTGGATGTGTGTTGGATATGTGAGGGTGTGTGTGGGTGTGGGTGTGTGTGTGTGTGGGGGGGATTGTGTAAATTGAGACAAGATGTACTTTTCCATCTGGAGAAACTTCTTCATTAAACCCCTCAAAGAAATAAACGAGAACATATTACTTTGTATTATAAGTAAAACTTGCGAGAAACTAAAAGAAAAAACAAATAAATTACAGCTTTGTATTGCAAAAATATAAATAAATCATGTAATTTTCCTCAGCCACATGCAGGCATACATCAAAATCAAATCAAAATATTTTTATTTCAATTTTGCGATGTGTGACTCATTTTTTTATAACATATAAAATAAGCCAACAATTCCATACAGAGTAAAATATTGTCAGGCCATTCGGTTTGGTATGAAGATCAATTCATTTCAATTCAATTCAAAAATTGTTTTATTGCAGTTGTTATTACAATCAGGTCGGTAAGTTCTGGCTTTACAGGCAGGTCTTCCTATGAATGCCTCCTTTCAGAATCTTGAATTGATTCATTACGATGAATTGATTTGTTACAAAAGTGAAAAATAGAAAACCTAGAACTAACAGTAGTTGGAAATTGTTATGAGATGAATAATTACAATGTAACAATAATGGATGGAGAGTACTAGCTGTGAGACAAGTATGACTAATAGAGTGCTGCTGGATAGCTTTGTAGCAGTTTCTACGTTTTATAATGAAATAACAACTGTGCATCATAATTACACATTTTGAAGAAGTATATAACATAAAATATGTGTCAGATGGAATGTAGAGTGAAGTACAAAAAACGAATTATTTGGAACAGGACAGACAGTACAAAATTGAGATTGATATAAAGCAGTAAGGTATTCGCGGAATATTAAGTTAATTAATATGGATATAAATTTACGGACACCATATCAACTCAGCAGTGAATGTGACGTCATTAACCCTTTCGGGCCCGTGGGCAACAATTGTTGCTGGAGCCATGTGGCCAATTGTTGCCCATTTGGGCAACTATGGCACATTTTGGATATGTATGGAAATTGTGTGTTATAACACAACATAGTGTATGTGGTATCATCTAAAAGCATACAACATGACAATTAACATTCTAGTATTTATTTCCATGGTAACAGATAAGGAATAGAATGGTAACCATGGAAACAAGGTAACAATTTAGGGCTTATTTTTGTCAGTTTTCTTCTTTGTATTTAGGATATCTGACTAATTCTTCCTTACAAAACCACTAGATTTCAAGTACTTGGATACCTTAATATTTTTCAATAAAAAATTCTGTTTTACTCCAATAATTGTTTCCATGGTAACCGATTTTTAATCAATTACATCATTTTTGGACTGGAATGAATCATAAGATTTTCTGCTGAACCATTCACCCTCATATGATTATACTTTCAATTCTCGCCGAACAGACCAAAATTAGTAGTATGAATCATTTTTTTCCCTGTATCCTAGAGGGGTAACCATGGCAACAGGTTAGGGTATATAATATTTATTGAGGATCCTAGCAAAAAAATGATTTTTTAAAAATGATCTGATATAGTAATGTGTGGTATCAGGTGAAAGCTGAAAATGAGGAGAACTCAGAAATATAAATTGTTTTGGAATTGGACCATAATTGTTACCATGGCAACCAAAAATCTAAAATAACTTCAATTTCACTAATTTCAGTAGTCATGCTTTTCCATTTGGTTACTATGGTAACAACCTCATGAAATTGTGTAAGACTCATCTAATTTAACCGTTGAATCATTTAGACTGACTTCCGCATAAGAAAAAAGTAAGGATCAAATTTAAATATTCAAATTCTGGTATTCAATACAGGGGTATCTGTTCCCACATTTCTGCATATTGGTATCTAAATAAATCCAATAGAGGTGCTCAGAGCTAGCTAGGAGCATATGGCGTTTCCAAGGTAACATGTATGGAACACCTGTAGTGTTTGGTATCAAAATGTTCCAAATGACAAGACCAATCTTGATCAATACCTATTTAGATGATTTATCAAATATTAATCTTCATATTTGTTTGAAAACAAAAGAATAAACTAAATTTTAAAAAACACAGTGTGTTGCCATGGTAACCAATAATTCATACATCACCATTTCAAAATTGGAACCTCCAGCCAAAATGCTTTTAGATGATATATAGCTTTCATGTCTAAAATCAGTGTCAAATTGTTGTTTTGATTAAGATAAAGGCATAGGAATAATTAAAAATTAACCCAAAATTTCCTGGGGAAGCTGGGCTCGAAAGAGTTAATGGTATATATTGTGTCTCTCTGGCAGTGAGTACCAGGCAGCTATACAGGTCGGATCGGAGGAAAATCTAGGCTACGGACGGAATTTTATTTTTATCGGCCAGAATAATTTATAGTAATAAGGTTTTAAAAAGATGCAAGAAGCTGACGAGTATACTTTTTTAATACAGTAGGATCATCGATAACATGAGCATCAAGTTTCAATGAGTTCAATCAAATTCAACATTTATAAATAGCAGAGTCTATGACTTTATTCAGTTTTGATGGCATGCCAGCAAGATTCCTCCTTCCCTAGGCATGGCTACGAGTTGGTAATTGTTTATTGCCATGATTGGCTTGATTTTGAGCAAATAAAATGAAACCTTGTCCTGGGGGTAGAGATAGACCGACAGAGATAGACCAACAGCTGAATTTCAAAACTTTCATGGAAAGGAAAATTCAAGCTATCAGAGGGAAACTTAAATCTCTGTCAAAGCTTTACGGAATATGTGATACCAAAACTCTCATGTTAATATTCAAGACCATGATACTACCCCATATTGATTATGGGGATGTGTTCTATCAAACAACCCCACAAAAGTATTTAGATAGACTACAAACCTTACAAAACTCCGCACTAAAAATAGCACTGAAGTTACCTAGATTATCTAGTACAAGGGATATTCATAAAGATACTAATATGCCCTCGCTCTCTACTAGGAGGGAAGGTCACATACTCGAATTTGCTTTTAGACGGTCACTATTGCCGGAAAACATTGATGACAGGCCAATAAACCTGAGAGGGTTAAGTGTTGGCAAAAAACTGAAAGTGCCCAAACCTAATAATGAAAAATATAAAAAATCCTACATTTACAAAATGCCCATTCTGTGGAATGAATTATCTCAAAAAACCAGACAGATAAAAACTAGGGAAGCTTTCCGGACTTGGTTGAAAAATACCTACCCCCAGGAATCCGATAAGTACTTAAAAGACTGAGTGGTAAAAACTTTGTGAATGGTCTCAGTAGAGTCTATGGGTTTACATTTTACAAGAGTTATTGATTTATTGAAATATTGTGTATCATGACATGTTAATACCAGTAGACAATCGTGGGGGGGTTGTATGAAAAAAGGGAGGGGGGAGAAGCAGACATGTAAGTACTGCGACCAAGACTGATACAACGGTTTACTATTAAGCGGGGAGAATTGTTGTGGTTGAAACTTTGTTACGATTACGGATATGCAACTGTGTTCATCGTATTATATCACTTTACCTGCATTTGCCAGTACAGGCAGAAACGTGGTTTCCTTCATTGCCAGCACAGGCAGAAACAAGGTTTCCCAGCATTTAGGGCTGAAGACTTCGGTAAACTTTAACAGATCTTCTTTAATTATTATTATCTGAGTCGTGCTAGTATAAGCCAGACTTGTTTTGATTAATAACTTCACCATGTAAAAACAAAAAGGTAATGTAGTCTTATAAACCCAGTACAGGGCAAAAATTATGAGCAAAAGAAGAGTACATGATTATGTAGTTGACAAGCATTGAGTTAATTAATACTATATTAACCACTACATGAATAATATCAAGGATCATCTACTTTGATTTTCCCATTGGAGATTTTTAACATATTGACATTTAGAACACTTAAAAAATATTAAAGGACTATCTTTACTTCAATATCACATTGGAGCCAAATCATCAATGAAGACTCAAGTGCACCTGACAAGGCAGCTTTATAAAAGACTTTCAAAAGACTCAAAAGACTTAAATATATCTTAACGATAACACAGAGACACTAGGAACAGTGATACTCTTTTAATGATATTGAAAAGGACATGGACTATGATTATGAATAACATTACTCGTACTTTGATATTTCAAATCCTTATTCTATGTATTTCCACCTTTTGTTAAGGGTTCCCCGGTAGATCTCCAGTGGAGAGGGATTACTGGCCCTATTCATTGATTTATACTATGTATATATGTTTACTGAATAAAAGTTGTATAATAATAATAAATAATAAAGATGGGTTTCAAAAGGATTCTATTGATGGTAAATATTAGAATATTCAAAAAGTGTTTCTGTAGTGATCTGCTGTAGTTCAAGGAGGAGAATATAAGAGTCAGACCATCAGAAAATGTACAATTGGCAGGTCTACACATTTAGTAAATTCTGCTAGATTCTGCTAAATTCTGCTAAAAATTGGTCAATACTAGGTATATCTGAATATGTTTGGTATTGCATTGATTCTAGCAATCTGTCTGGTTATGTTGAACTGTGTTTTGAAGCTCATTTTTGGCTTAAATTTGGGTTATTATAGGGGATTGGTGAAGGTGAATTGTACATTTTCTGACGATTTCACCCATATAATACAAGACAAAGGTTTAATATTATTACTCTAGTTTTTAATAGAAGCATTAAAGAGATGTAATTCTTTTGGTTACACATGATAAACAGTGTGTACATGAATATAATGGTAATATGACATAGAAATGGTGATTGTAATGGTACATGAAATATGGCTCCCTCTTATGGCAAAGTCAGTACCGGTAAGCGCTGGAAATCTTCTTGATGACGTAGTATATAAATAGTCGGCGCTCTCTGGCCTTATAATATATATACAATATAAGCTGTTTACTACATTTTTACATTGTTAAGTTTGATAATTTCCTTTTTGAAAAAACAAATTGCAATATCTCCAGGTGGACAACATGTGTTACTAATGTAGTTGAGTATATTCCATAGGATGACCTTATAAATGCATGAATGTATTTAATACACAGTCTTGAAATTTGTTACACATGTTCATACGACTTGGAGCATTAGATAACCCAAAACTGAGAACATTTATAAATAGATCTTGTGGATTATAAAATTCTTTGAAAAATATAAAATTTGCGACTTGTGACGCCTTTCCTGAAACACACCACATATGAGTCCCAGGGCCTTTTGTTTCTAAATCATTATGCAACACAAGTAAAGCTCTTGAGATTACTTTTCGACATAACACAATTATTGTTCTCTCGTTACTTGCAAGGAAATTTGTCACTGTTAAACACTTTCGAAACATATGAATGAAGATTTTGTTGCACTTTCAAAGACTTTTATATGGGTCAGATTTTCAGAAAATGTACAATTGGCCGTTCTATATATTTAGTAAATTCTGCTAAATTAGGCTGCAATTCTGCTAATTCTAGGTAAATTCGAGTATAATTGGCATTGCAATGATTCTAGCAATCTGTTTGGCTAGGTTGAACTGTATTTTGAATTTTATATTCGTCTGAAATTTGGGTGATTTGAGAAGATTGGCGAATGTGAATTGTACATTTTCATCACAGCTTGGCTTGTTATCAACCGCACAACTCGCTGATCTGGCCTATGTGTATTCTTTTTGAAAGGCCCCATGTGTGTTCTGCTGATTATCAAAGGCGCCTGTTTGAACTACTTGTGCATTACGTCCCAAGTCGTAGAACAATTTATCGGTGCATTCTATTTGATAATTCAATGACAATCAAGTGTTCAGACATTTGAGAAAGTAGTTCAACAGCAAAATCGTCACAGGCAGTAATGACAAATCCTTGAGGGAAAATTTGAAGTGCGTTCCGAGGAGAAACAATACACTAGGGTATGAAATTAAATATGCTTTAGTGTGTCACATAAATGGGTTTGTTGATTAATCTAATGTACTCTTAGTAATTAACCTCGATAATTGGTTATGACCTTCCTCCACTTTTAGGGTTTTTTTCCCAAATCTCCCTGATGAATATTTCTTTATAAAACAGTCCCATGGAGCGCTGCGTTCTTCAAGGTTACTCTCCATTTTTTCACAAAATGTTATGTTCATATGTGACGTCAGAGAGCTGCAGCACTCACATAAGCTAAAACTCTCAGTGGCGTTCTGCCATTACCCTCTAATTTCTATTATCCTCTCAGTATTTTATTTTTACTGGACCTTTTATTTTGCTGGGACTTTGTATTTTCACTGGACCTTTTAATCTTACTGGGACTTTGTATTTTCACAAGGCCTTTTTTTCACAGAGCCATTTTAATTAGGTCCTATGCTTAGGAGAAATGTTTTTTTTCAAGTGTAGTATGTGCATCTTTTCCTAGTGTTAAACTTCATAGTATTGACTGTATTGTTTGTTAGCGCCGGGAGTTCAAGGAACTGATGCATGAAAAATAAGAAGTCACAATACTTTTTTCAAACTTTGTCTTAAGATACATGGTTGGCGGATAACAAAAAGCAAAGAGAAATGGATCTTACCATATTTTTTTTTCCTTTTAGGGACCACCACAATTTAGTATTGAAGTCTGTGGGGATATTTTCTCAGTTTTTTTTCGAGATTTCATACTGATGAATGACATATTTCTCTTGAAAATTGTTCTAAACATAGCTATCATACAGGTTAAACCTCATGCATGAAAGAACAGGGTATAAACTATACATCGACTTGTGACTCATTTTCCTGTGACACGTCACATTTGTGTCGTCAATTTGCGCCACAATGGAACACTACTGTATGTCCTTCTCATTGGGTAAAACCAACGGTTTTATTCACCACCCAACACTAATTGCTAGACCTTCCTGACTGGCGTATTATTTCATTGAATTCAAAAGGCCTTCTGAATTTGAATGTGCCGCTAATAGTGTTGGCGGTGTTCGGGTACTGTTGTCTGAGTCGTTCTGACATATTTATAGTCTAGATTGACACTTTAGAATATTGTTAAATACAAATGCATGATGGGAAATATATAGGCTTGTGTTATGGAAACATGTATCACACATGGATATTGTCATTACAGCACTGATATTTCTATATTTAACAGATTAAATATTACAGTGCACAAGTCGCAAAAATGCTCTTTTTCAATTCATGATACAAGATGTTGAGGGACAGGGGCGGCAGAGGGGGGGGGGGGGGGGGGGTTGAGGGCAGGGGGGAGAGGGAATGGGAGGCAACAACAATGCAACAGTGACAAAAAACATCTTAACCGGTTTCCATTTGAGGTATGAATGTTAATACAGATACTAACTTACAGAGACAACTTGAAAGAGAAAGTCGGTTGGAGAGGGAACAAGGAGAGTGGGAACATGTGGGCTTACTGTTCCACTAGCAAATCCTGTGTGAAGCACAGGTATTTGCTACACTGTACTCGTTCTGCAAGTAGAAGTACGGCACTGGACGGGCAGCATGTGTTTCAAATGTGTAATTCACCCCGCCATAAATCTACACATGTCCCGTAATCACACACGCCGTAGGCGGGGGGAAGTGTAGTTCAGGAACCGTAGCTCAGGTCACACTACATAACAAGTACTGTATGAAAAAAAAAGCTGTGAGACCAGCCGAGATTCGAGCCCTCAACTCCCGCTCTGAGGGCCAGCATGCTAACCATTACACCACCAATTCATATGATACATGTACCCACTTCATTATTACTATTTTGAAAGTATATCCCTGTAGTGAGGTGCAATTTTCCGATATTTCCATTCATCTTGTAATGGCATGGTTAATAACTATAAATGTATTTTGGGAACATACAATTGAGATACCTAGTTTATTACCTTGAATAAGGGCCCAACTTATGTACATGTTTAAAGTTAAATATGTTTATTTGCTGAGATATGGCTTGGACTATATATATATTGCATATACTTATGGTGTATGTATGTCATTTACCAGACACTGCTCTTTCCTTCATCAATACTACAATGAAATGTGTATTCATTTCCACACCTTCATGCTTTGTTATAGTTGGTGGTATATATAGCCATAGGTTATGACAAAAGCTACACAAGCTTTCCCACATGGGCGCTAATCTACGGTGCTGCACTGTATATCTACCCAAAGTGAGGGGGGAACAAAGCAAAGGCCAATTACACATATTCTGAAGGTGCCCCGCCATAGTTTTACGCTTTTTCAGAACAGTGTAGTAGTAATATTAACAACCAACGGTGTGCTGCACATGACTTCACGGCCATACGTCATACGCTTTGGGAGCAGTCACTCAATATGGCAAATCATTGTACGAACTAGGTAATGAAGAAATCGTTTCTGACTTCTTTTCTAAATATGAGATCATGATATGAAAATAGAATGCAATGAGACTTGTGTCTAGGAGACTGTATATGATGGCTCGAGGCCTGGCAGCCTCTCGAGAGATCATCACGTCAGTAAAAACCTATGGCCATGGTATAGGTCTCTCATATGGTCTCTCCTAGACACAAGTCTCGTTACATTCTATCTTTGTATTCATCATCATCATTTATCATCATATAAAGTAGTAGTATTTAGCTACTTTACTAGTAAATGTCCACCATGAAATATTCCAAACATTTTGCTTGATCTCATCTTTTCAAATAGGATAATCTCAAAATCTATGTTTTGCGACTTGTGACTCATTTTCCTGTGACACATCACATTTATAAAGCAGCAGAGGTTAGACTATTTAACATTTCAGCTTTGCATGTGACTATATTATTAAATGAAGTTAATATAATGCTATTATATTGTCTATAGTTAATTTTTTGATTAAGTGGTCCTCTTCTCTTTGTATTATTTGCAACAACGTTGTAAAATTTGTTCACCATCAGACTATTCGCTGATGAAACTATGCATGTATACATACTTCAGAAGGACACTAGGGGTCATATAGTCCGAAATTTACAATTCGCCTTCAACAACCTTCTTTTTAAAAAAAGACAAAATTAAGGTTCAAAGTTACAGTTCAACCTGACAGACAGGTTTTTTTGAAGCAACACAACACAAAATGTATTTAGATATACGCCCTATTTATCATTTTTCAGAATTTACTAAATGTATAGAGCTGTCAATTATGCATTTTCTGACGATCTGACCCATTGGGAGAGCTTGATGTGTAAAGTGCAAGGTAATGTCAACCGATTCGCTGAATGGGGTTGATAGACTAAGACTAATCAAAGAACAATAAGAAAATGACAATGAACAGGAAATGTTTTGAGTTCAGACCCAAATAAAGTAATCATTGAATCTATGTTGAAAGTGCAAAGGAATGTTAAGCGATCCACTGGATGGGGTTAACAGACTAAACGAAGCATTAACAGTGAAGGAACCAAGGACAAGGACATTTGGAAGTAATATAAATTGCAGGAAATTCGATCATTATGAAGGGAATGTCTTTGGAACCAGTGCTAAACAAACAAGTCGTTTCTACATATTATAATTTTGGATTCCAATTTGAACTTGCCAAGTTTGCAATAAAAATGTTATACCATGAAATGTTCTACGTATTATAATTTTGGATTCCAATTTGAACTTGCCAAGTTTGCAATAAAGATGTTATACCATGAAATGTATTCACTTTGCTCATTGCCAATATGCAACATCATTTTTGATGTTCTGATGTTTTGATGTTTTGACAACCTATATTAATTCAATGAATTATCATCATGTATTAAGAAAGGCTATAGACATGAACTGAGCATACAATTCCTCTTTCCTGGAGGCACAACAAATATAAGTATGTATCATAAATACTATACTAGCTTGCTCAATAAAATGGTAATATTATAGTACTTTGATGTATAAGTTAAAGTGCAGAGCTATTATTAACTATAATATATGGCTTGGACGCCCGTACTACGCTGGAATGAACACAGAATGGAGGAATGGCCTTGAAACCTTCAACAGGAGGTTTTATTTTCACCATAAACAGATACATATATAAAGAAAAAAATTATACGTGTGGCGTGGGCGGAGGAGCGGTTGAGGGTGGAAGGATAGGTGGGCGTGGAAGCATTGGGACTGTGACGTCATAGGTAAACACAGGGTCGACGTCATAAGCGGGACCAAGGGGGGCGTGGTTACCTAGGCAGCGTAGTTAGGGGCGTGACTTCTCCAATATAATCGGTGATGTTTTCACCTTCACGTACTTCAATGTATAAGTTAAAGTGTAAACTACTCTATAATTGACTAATTGTAACTAATTGTCCTTGATGATCTCGGATAGTGCAATAGTGTCCTTCTTACCACATTCTCATTAAGTTCTATCTATGTACCACACGCCCTTCCATACCACCAATACGATCAGTGTGTGGTACAGCCTCCATCATTGAGGAAAAACTAGTACTGTTTTCAATCAATAACAATGAATTGGTCTTATTGAGAGAATTGCCTAATCCTTTGCTTCGGACCGACCTGTTCAAAACAATTTGTTATCAAACTGTTTGTGGCTGGTCCCTACCTCGGCCAACGAACTCTTTATGGTAAATATTAATGATTAGGCAATGATATGCAGTATAGGGGAGTTGCGTTTCCGCCATCCTGAATCTTAATTCGCATGGAATTATGGGGTGACTAAGGTTTTCATAGCTGATATATATATATACAAACTCTGATATTAATGAAAACATTCTTGCAATTTTCGATACAAATTTTGCCAAATATTAGTTTTTCAGATTTCAACAGAATTCATCCCAGCATGCACTGCAGTAGACATGCGTAGTGAAACATACAAATCCCCTATTGATAGTAGCCTTGAAGTCCCTCGAAATATTGCATAAACACCGTCATAATACCCCACATAACGTTTTCATTCGAACCTAATGGAACTAGATATCAAATTACCTCTTATATGCATAATTGATTGCATAATGATTATTATTATTTGACTTACTGTATGATTATCCTGAATAAGATGTATAGAACTGTGCATTTTATAGAAATCTGACCCATTATGTCAATGGCTCCAATTGTATTATTTGTCACTTATTTACTACAAGTTGCCTTAATATAGTATTGTTTTTTTTAAAGAAATTTTATTGAGTCCAATTCCTTTGCATACACAAGGGTAATCTCATTGTTAGTTGTCACTTGTCGGAGGATACGTTGTATAAAGATTCTAAATAAAAACCCAATAATTCAGACTCTATCATCCCTTCAATTACAGCTTTCAGCTCGAGAGCATTCAGTACACCTGCCCATTAATCCAACTTAATTCCAAAATTGTGTTTCTAATATGCACATTAAAGAAAACAGTTCATCTTGATTTAGAGGCATTGGTTATGTATGAGTGCTTGACCCGACTGCATTAATTTAGTCTGTGTAAAAAACACTTCTCCTGGGGCAGATTTTCGGAAAATGCACAATCTACAGTTCTACACATCTATCAAATTCTGCTAAATTAGACTGAAAAGTGATAAATACTATGCGTATCTGTGTATATTCTGTATCATATCCATTCACTAAATTTGTTTGGTAATGTTGGACTGTATTTTGAACCTGATTTTCGTCTTAAATGTGGGTTATTTGAGAGGATTGGTGAAGGCCAATTGTACATTTTCTGGCGACGTGACCCAAATAGACCACCATTAATCCCAGTTAATCATCATCAGAACTCACTGACAAATACGTCTTCTTGAAGGCGTCCCTGTGTCCTACCTAATCCTAATCAGAGTTCATTGACTTTGTAACGATGACTAATCCACGTCTCTGACATCAATACCTATTATTATACACGCGTTCACTATCGCTGCCGTGAAAGGCTTTCATTGCTGGTGAAGTAGTAATGGACCAGTTCTTTACCATGGGAATTATTTGTGATGTGTTACAGGAAAATGAGTCACAAGTCGCAAAAATGAAATCAAGCCGATTCCAATTATGGTAAACAGTAGGACATATGATAAGAATAAAGTTTTATGTTTTAAATTTGATATAATTTTTAAAAAATGGTTTGTAATATTTCTGTGTGGACAATTACTAGTAAAGTAGCTAAATATAGTCTATGGGATGACTTTAGAAATGCATGGATGTATTTAATTCACTGTCCCGGAACTTAGTACATGCATTCATATGACTTCAGGGGTTGCATACCCTACAAATGAAAATATTCCCACAAATTGATATTTTTTGATAAAACACTTTGACAAATACCATTTTTGCGACTTCTGAGTCATTTTCCTGTAGCAGATCACATTTCTTCCTTAACTCTCCCTTGAAAGAAAGGCGGATTGACAAATTCTGCTAATTTAGAGTGAAACATGATAAATACTAGGTATATCTGTATATATTCTGTATTGTATCAATTCAATAAATCCGTCTACTTAATTTTGAACCTGATTTTCGTTTTAAATTTGGGTTATTTGAGAAGATTTGTGAAGGCCAGTTGTACATGTTCTGTTGACTTGACCCTAATGGGATATGGGCTCACGGTATGAGACTCAGTAAGATCGAAGATGGTCTTCCGCCCACTCCTATGGCTACTTAATAAGGAATCGAGCAATGAGTAAGACTGATCTACACAATCTAATAAACCATAGATTAGTTGAATATACATTGTGTGGGTGATATGACGTGTACAGCAGGAAGATTCCATAGACTTGGACTTATGTTTTGAGGTTTTTCGAAGTGTTCATATTAAAAGTGTTTATTTCCCCTGTGTTTTAGTTTATTCTGATTTTAAGGCACACATGAAAAACATCACCAAAAGCCACTATTTTTATGCCAGGATGTATATAGATTTCACTGACGTCACGGCCGATGCCATGTCCTGGGGCTCGTTAGATGGCTATGTATGCTGCGATACTTGAAAATACTGTTTTCTGGCTGTTTTAACCTTTACCAGTTTTAATATGCTTCAACAATACCTTCTTGATAGGTTAGATACTCTTCCTTTAGTGTAGTATTACCGTAGTATCCACTCGTGTGAGGTTTATCAACTTTGTTTTGCTAACAACGCCATAGACGGCAAGGATAGCGTTGACTCCAGACATGGTGGCAGTGAAATGAAATGAGCGTCATTGATTGGCACAACTTGGTTTACACAAATAATCAAAATAGGATAGTACATTGGGTGCATTTGAAAAGCAGATTCCTCTAAAAGAAAAAATCTACGCATGCATATGCAATGGTCTATTTTGGCCCTGTTTTTGTGGATACGCACCCTTAACATGGCATAAAGCTTTTTATTTCTGCATAGTCAGCATCCATCTTAGTTATGCTGTACTATGCAACGTCTTACATGTTGAGATGTATATCTACTACATATGTCGCTATTATCTCCAGCTGTAAAATTAATCCGAAATACTAGCAGTATTCACACTCTGGTAATGGCTTTTGTTAAATATCTATTTCACCCCCACACATTGTTAAACTGGCGTGTTCTCAGAAGGCTATCTATTCCAGTTTATCAGTTCCCATGTGTTACAATTTCTTGGTATCGTAAAGTTCAAACATCAGGCACTCTTTTTAGGGAATGAAAATGGATATTGTAAGATAAGATAATAAGTTAATGTTGTTCTATGGCATGAAATCTACTCAATAATAATTAAAACCAAAAAAGTAAGGAAGGTGTCCTTTTTATTAGTTCAAGTTCATAATTTATAGGACACTCGTTTAAATCAGGAATATTCTCTGTTATAATTGGGTCAGATTTTCAGAAAATGTACAATTGGCAGCTGTACGCATTTAGTAAATTCTGCTAATATAAATCAAGCTGCAATTCGGTCAATACTAGGTAAATTGGAGAATATTTGGCATTCCATTGATTCTAGCAATCTGTTTGGCAAGGTTGAACTGTATTTTGAACTTTATTTTCGTCTAAAATTTGGGTTATTAGAGAAGATTGGGGAAGCTGAATTGTAGGCCTACATTTTCATTCATATGGGTTGCTTCACTATGTGTTTGTGGAGGCATATAAAAGAAAGGAATATTCTAGTAATTCAGCTTCAGGCTGTGTGGAAGTAAAGGGTGTGGGAATGCTTTCATTATTTTTAGGGAAGATGCCCATAACGAGTTTGTGTGGTACAGAACTCATTCAGTTGCTTTACACTCATCATCACATTGACATCTCATCTCTATCAGATTTGGAAACTTGTTTTATCCAAAAATCACTGTCATCATGACAATAATGATGAGATCCTTATGATCTAATACTGACTATGATCATTGATGATTATTTCCATACATGTCAGATGTATATAACAGGGTCAGATTTTCGGGAAATGCACAATTGACAACAGTACACTTAAGTAAATTAGCTAAATTAGGCTGCAATTTGGCCAATACTGGGTAAATTCGAATATATTCGGCATTGTATTGATTCTAGCAATCTCTTTGGTTAGGTTGAACTGTATTTTGAATTTTATTTTCGCAGAAATTTGGGTAATTTGAGAGGATTGGAGAAGGGGAATTGTATATTTTGTGGCAACTTCACCCAAGAAACTTCAAGTCCAGTGACTATTAAGATGAGTTTGAAAAGAGTAGAAGCTCTTAAACTTCTATTGAGAGTGCAACGCTAACAAACATGATGGATTTAAGCACAAGTCCAAAATCAAGAAGCATCAGTACTTTGCCTTCAGGATGGCCTCTGCTGCAAATAGAATAACTTTATCTGTACCTCTGGGAAGACTAAGAGAGTTGAGAAAGTAGAACGTTCCATATTGTCACATTTAGTGATTGGTGTATGTTGTGTCCGATGCTGTATTGATATCAGCGCCTCCAACAGTGTAAAATCACCAGAAATACGCTGGTTGAGATTGAAGTGCTTCCACATTGACATTAAGTCATGTTGTCAGCAATGTCCGGGCCTGCAATGTCATATACCTGTCACTGTAAGTAGATTTGTGTTGTTGTTTATACCTGAGAACTGGTATTTTTGCTGATGATAATATTGGTCATCTGTAGAAGTAGAAACAAAATAAAATTGAAAAAACATTGAAAAAACAGCAGATCAATAGTACTACTCTAGGCAAGTTAACGAATACATGGAATAAGTTGCCTGAAAAAATCAGAGTAATAGAAGGTGATCTGGGCTTTAAAACCTCAGTCAAAAATTATTATTATCAACAATTTATTGATTCTGGTGTAGTTGAGATGTGAAGTATGTTAATGCATATAAATCAGTTTAATTGTATAGCAAATCGTAATGATATTGATTGGTAAACTGACTGTCTGATGGATTGTAGACATGTCATTTACTGACTGAAATATTGAATAATGGAATGCTTGTAAGTTTTGAGCTGTCGTAGCCTGTTAACTTTTTCAATGCATATTGAGGCAAGTTGACTCTCAAACGACACAATTTCAATGGTAGTTCGTGGTTTATGGAACATGATAATACTGCATTGTATGATATGGCTTATCTTGCGATGGGACCTATGTTAACAATATGAGTTGCTTTTTCATAATGCTAAACAATAATAATATGAGCTGTAAGCGGAATATCAAATGGTATATGTGTAAGAGCACGATGCGATCGCATTGATTGATAACCTGTTCATTGCTTATATTACAACTTACTGAGCATATCGAAGTCATTATATATTTGAAATGTGTATTTTTCTTGATTAAAATTCTTTTTGTATCATAAATGTATAATATAATGCCATGCCTTAAGCAATCAGGCAACCTCTGAGAACATCAACGCTCGTCGTTGAAATGTATTTTTTGTTGTCCTGAATAAACATAACCTGAATAAACATAATCAAAATCAAATCAAAATCAATCACTATAAGTGACCCAATCTCACAAAATGGGATCATCCCCCCTCCGAGAGGATAACATTTTCATATTTGTTCTAGAAAGATTGCCGTTATTAGTCCATCACAATCTATGCATCATGAGACATAATGGGTGAATTTTGCCACGTGATATATGAAATATTCTTTATGTGACAGCATAATACAAAACCATACCCTTGTCTTTTTTGTCTTCCCATAGCCACCCTGATATTGTTAACTATTTTGCCAAATCATATGGAACATCTATTGAATTTCCATAGCCCACCTTCTACAATTATGGAGCCTAGCATTAAAATATAAGCACTCATAAATATTTGCTTTCAGGGACCAGAAATATGTAACAAGTGTCAAATTGTCCAATATGCACAGTACAAACCAAACAAGTATAATCTACAACTGTCTTTCCATAGACTTTTTGTCTTTCCATTTCAACAGTTTTATTGCTCTAGTGCATTGAGTAGAGTTTTCAGCGTTTTGATTTTCCCAGGGTCGGTAGAGGAGCGTACAACGGATAATCTAATACCATTATTACACTATGCCATGCCATTATCTAAAAATGTTCTAAGCACCACTATGAGCGGTGCGCGGGCATTGCTGTAGCCAATCACCTCACACACACACGCCCCCTACCATATATTATACACACTCCTCACTCCACCGTCCTCACCCTTCACTTCACTTCCAACTACCATACAACACACATTTCACCCACCCACCCACACCTTCTTATCTCCATTCATCATTCCGCCATACTAATTACTTATCATTATCAATTCAATTTCATCAAAATATCAATTCCTTTACAATTCATCTCTCTTACCAATTTCATCATCAACAAACTTTTATACTTTTATACAAATTATTTATTCAAACATTTTATATAAACTTATTTAATTAAATAAAATATTTAATTTCCCAAGCTGCCGCTCATCTTCTTTTCTTTCACAAATATGGCTAGTCAGCAATGCGGAAATAATTAGTTTGGCAATGTAAAGACAAATCGTTTTGAACACACCAAGGTTTGAAAACATTACTTCATCTCATATGAAGGGTATTGTATGTTTTCTCAATTTTTCTTTTGTTTTGGACATCAAATCAAAACTGACATCAAAGCAAAATCAATCAGTGGAAAGCCAATCACTTGTAGTTTTGATCACTGCTCCTTCTAACATATCAAATTGTATTATTGTTGATATTAGCGACGGGCCCCAAGGCGGAAGTCCAACGCTATAGGACTGGTCTGTTATAGCATTAATACCCAAGGTTTTGGATGGTCTGGGTGGTCTGTTGCCTGGTGGACAATTTGAGGGGCGTTAGCCCCAATAATTTCCACTTAGACCATCCAAAACCGAGGGTATAACATGTTCATATTTCATAGGATAACATTAAACAGGATTTTGTTGCGGTAATTACGGTGCATATGAAGGTTCAAGCAGCACCCTCACCTACTTTAATATTCCTCCAATGATATATAGCCACATGGACAAAGCACCCACCTGAATATTGATTCTTTGCACCTACCTGTTTATCAATTGCACAATAAATATTCTGTCTCAAAGAATTATGGGTCTATGACCAAGATGTATAATCAGTCAGCAGGCACCATGCATTCTCTTCAATGTATGTTATAGCATTAATACCCGAGGTCTTGGATGGTCTAAGGGGTCTGTTGCCTGGTGGACAATTCCAGGGGCGTTAGCAACAGAGACCCCTTAGACCATCCAAAACCTCGGGTATTAGGGTAAAAAACCGAGGGTATTAGTGCTTTTAGACCCAGTTTGGTCAGATTTGACTGTTATTTACCACTTACTGACTTTTATTTACCAGTTCTTTTGACGTCTATAACCCCCATTACTGACTGGAAGTTGCCGGAAGTGATTGCCATTGTCTATTGTGATAAAAATACACCCCAGAATCTGACCAAACCGGGTCTAAAGTCAGACAATTCGGCCAACAATTTGTCCTGAGTGCGACTAAACCTCTGAAAATGTGTCACAGGAAGTTCCAAAGTCTATGTGCAATCCGGTAAACAATGTCACTGCGTCCTAACTAACATACAGAGGAAAGTCCCTGCTGAGAAGGTATTGGGAGCAGTTTATCAGCTGAAAGAAGTACAGTGAATCAGCATTCTTACATAGATCAAATCATCAGAGAATGTATGGGTCAGATCGTCGGAAAATGTTCAATCTTCAGATCTACACATTTAGTAAATTCTACTAAATTAGAAGAAATAAAAAAAAAGTGAAGAAATGAAAAAGAAACTCTCAACCATTACTTTGGGAATTATTCCTCACTACCATAGGAACTAAGACTAAAATCCCCGGGACCCCCAATATAGAGCGACAACCTCTCCCTCGCTATATATCTTCTACTAAATTCAATTGAAAAATAATACTAGGTATATGTGAGTATATTTGGTATTGCGTTGATTCAAACAATCTGTTAGGTTCTGTTGAACTGTGTTTTGAAGCGCATTTTTGTTCTTAAATTTGGGCTATTGGAGAGGATTGGTAAAGATGAATTGTGCATTTTCAGGCGATTTCACCCAGTTATCTTTGCAATATAACTGCGATACAATATGTTGTTGTTGGAACGTTCTCATTTTTGGAACTTTTAGCGCCTTATGTCATATGAATATATGATATTTATGTTGCGATTCTTGCCTATGTTTTTCCAATGTGTACTTGGCCATCGTTGCACATCTGTGTTTCAGCTCCGGCTTAATATTAGTCGATATTAAACAATGATATTTCGTGATTGTATAGTTTACTTCTGAGAGAATAAATATATGATGAATATCGATAGGGGGAGATGGGAGGAATTGAACTAAAGCGACTGGATAATATTAAAGTTAAAGGACCAAGGGTTGAAATAATCTATGTTCCAAATGCAGCTCCGAGATATAACATCAAGATTGAAATACTTCTTTCTTATTTATTCCACCTTGTGTGCTGGGTTGAAGACCTTGCTCCTCAACCCGATCTAAGAACAGGTACATCAAAATAATCATTGATTTCCAACACAAGGTAACATTATGTTTGCAATATAAATCAGGAATAATGGAATAAATATAATAATCACATAAATACAAACTTGAACATAAATAGTGGATTATGTAACAAGTATCATTGTTAAAGTCCGGATGGAATAATATGAATGGTTAATTAATGATAAATTCATCACATTATATAAACTGCAAATATCGTCATTGGTTGCCATGAATATCCTAGCGGTGTCTGAAGGAACTACCCGGTGAATTTTTATCTTCACATACTGGGATTGTTACATATATACAGATACAGATATTTATTAAAAACTAGCAAAGTACCCGTCGTCTGGATGGTCCCACTGTCTCCCCACATTTCCTCCTCTCCCTCATTTCCCTCCGCCTCTTCTCTGTCTCTCATACCTGTTTTTCTCTCCCAAGCCCATCTCTGATTGTCCCCTCTCCCTCCCCTCTTCCTCATGCTCCCCCTCCCCGCTTTCTCTCCTTCCCCTCTCTTCCTTCCCCTACATCCTCCCCCTCCCCTCTTTTCCCTCTCCTTCTTCTTTCCCTCCCCTTCCGCCTCTCCTATATTCCCACCCTCTCCTTTTCCTCACTCTCCCCTACTACAACCTCTCCCTCCCCTCCCCTCTCAAATACCCCTTCCCTCTTCCACCTCTCTTCTTCACTCTCCCAGTCCTCTGCATGTAGTGGCAAATGACATAGTATCTCACAGGGGCTTTCCCAGGCTATACATAGAGTGTGTAGATCCCAATTTGAAAAAGGCTTCAAAATTACATTTTCAACCCAGATACCTTCACATACCATATACCACGTTCTTCAGAGAGGGTGGATAGAACTCTACAGATGAGGTAAACGGTTTGTAACAGAACAAATTCCGAGAACATGTTGGACAAAGAAACCACTTTTTTCTACCAAAGAAAACCCTCTTTTCTACCTCTTTTCATAGAAATCGCACTTCCTGTATATTATATGGTTATTGTTGTTTTTTTTTCGAATTAAAAGCGGCATATATTATTTTGATATATATGTAGTGCACCATACCCCTTGTACCACCATAAGATATTATATTATGTACAATCAATACATGTATCTGTGCCTTATACGACAAACATATATGTTTGCGTATATATGGGTCAGATTTTATGAAAATGTACAATTCAACTTCGCCAATCTTCCCAAATAACCCTTACTTCAGACGAAATAAAGTTCAAAATACAATTCAACCAAGTCAAACAAAATGCTAGAATACAATGCCAAATATTCTCGAATCTATTTAGTATTGACCATATTGCAGGCTAATTTAGGAGAATTTATTAAATGTGTACAGCTGCCAATTGTACAATGTGTGGCCATTCCGTAGGTATGTCTCAGTGCACGCCAAATTGAAACGTTATAGTTGGGTCAGATCTTCAGAAAATGCACAATTGGCAGCTCTACCCATTTAGTAAATTCAGCTAAATTAAACTGGAAAATGGCCAATACCCGGTGGTTGGTATATTAAAGTATATTTGATATTGCCTTGATTCAAACTGTTTGGTTCTGTTGAACTGCATTTTGAACCTCACCTTTGTCTTAAATCTGGATTATTTGAGAGGATTGGTGAAGGCGAATTGTACATTTTCTGATGATTTCACCTAGTTCTTCTTTGTTTTAGACACAGCCATTTCATAGATGGCCTTTTCCACCAATTTGACAACATTTGGGCCCCTAGACACCCCCTGAGTACCCAAAAATAATTTTTATATCCATCAGTTATTATGTTATTTTCTATCAACCTCATATATATGCCCATTAAACTGCCAAGTTTGGAACCATTCTGATCATTAGGAATTTTTTTACAGTGGGGTCGAAAATAGATCCCAAATATGAAAAAACTGCCAAAAATAGCATGACGAATAATTGTACATATTTCATCATAAATGAGGATTTAAATTTGAAATAGATAAAACAAATATGCACATAATGTATTGAACTATTTTGTATTTGATAGGTCTCGACGTAAGGGTGATAACACTTTTTAGTTTGTGAAAATATCCTAACTAGAAGAAAAGTTACAGCCAAATAACCATTCAGTAATGGTAATCATAATGGCAGTGGCAATGGTGAAAGGTCATTGACCCTCTGCCATATATTATATGCATACTCATTATATTTAGAATATATATAACATTCATTACCCAGGTTTACTTTTTTTTAAGTTGAATTGAATACTTGTATTGATTGTTCCTGTTCTGTTTAAGTAATTACAGGCAAAATCTTTAGGGGTTTTAGGGTCAAATGACGACCAAATGGTGGATTTGCTCAAGCCTTAAATTTTGATCTCCTAGACCTCCTTGATCTAAATTTCTGATCTCCTAGATGTCGTTAATCTTCACATAGATGTCGTTAATCTTCAAAACACATTTTCCTGTAATAAGCATGTAAAACCTAGTGGGAAATTCTAACTATTGATATTTATAGACTGATATTATACAAAATTAATAATAAATATCATATTTAAAGTTCATTATTAAAATGCTACCTCATAAGACCATAAAATCTTTAATCTAGGGATGTCGTTAATCTTCATCACCTCTGGTTCCCAGTGTGGCTGGCTCCATGCATTTTGTCTGCTCAAGTCCAAGAAAAATTCTAACCAATAGTTTAAATGTTCATTACCTATCAAATCCTGTGAGTTTTATCATTATTTGTGATTATTGGATAATTTTCATTATTTAAAAAAAAAATTCCACTTTATTTGATAGGGATGTCGTTAATCTTCACCAGGGGTACCCACATTTTTTTTTTCATTATTTTGATGGCTTTTGGCCCAAAAATATTTTTTTTGCAATTTTTTTTACCAAATATCATATTCACGTAACCTACTATCACAACATATAAAAAAAATGTTCAATTTTGAAGATTATTTAGAAATTTAGCAATTCCACAGACTAATGGCAGTTTAAAAAAACGATTTTTGCCCACAAAATGGGATTTTGAAATAAAAATAAATAAAAAATTGGGCTAAAAATGCCAAAAATGTGGTTCCACAGGTTGGTAGTACCATCCAATCAAAAAAGATAATCAAATTAATTGTAATTAATTTGATTTAAGCCCATTTTATTCATTTCCACGGTTGGGGGCCAAATGTTGTCAAATTGGTGGAATTGGCCAGATACATATATGTATACACTATCACTAACCAAAATCTATTTCTCGGTGGATGCCAAAACCAGACACAGTTCTTTTTGTTGTTGTTTCAGACACAGTTCTTTTGTCTAGCAGGCTTATTCCACCACACAATCTTCTGACAGTTGATATCAGAACAAATGTTATGTGTTTCAGGAAAGTGAGTCACAAATCGCAAAATTCATATTTTTCAGTCATTTATTCAGAAGATCTCCTTTTGGAATGTTTTTATTTTTGGAGTATCTATTCAGATAGTTCTAATGAAAAATGAAAAAATTTTTTGGTGCGGCCACGACTCTGAGTTATTCAGTGTGGGCAGCACCACGATATTGTACTGACTCACAACTACACCAAAGTGCACTTACGCACCCACTCAACTCATGTTCAAACACCTGATGAAGGGCAACCTTAGCCCGAAAGCTAGTGTAATAAAGAATTGAAACCATAAATTAGGGATTTTTTCCTACCCAAAATAACACCACCACTAAGACAACCGGGATACTCGATATAAAAGCGACTACCTACCTACCTTGATACATCTTGACAACTGGTCGCCGCATCTTGGTAAGATCTATCGAGTCCCGAACGGAGCTACACCGGGAGCTGTAAGAGACCATCCATTGACTTTCTAGCAGCCATCATTTGCATAAGGTCTTGGCATCTAAACTAGATCCAGTTTCCAGAAGAGGATAAGTCTTCCCTTCACCACTCCATCCACTTAAAGTCAACAATCACAAATAATCCAACCCCGGAATCCAACATGGGGGACAAACAGGCCACGACATCAACGACGACCGTCACGCCACCTGTGGAGAACGGCGCTAACAACCAGGGACAGGGAGCGGCTAGTGATTCAACCACACCACAAGCCCCCCAGAACCCTCGCATTCCTGACAACATTATTCCTTACTTCAGGATAGCAAGAAAAATGGTACAATCGAAAATCCGAGCAGACCATCATTGCACATACTTACAAATGTGCCTAGACCAACAATTGACACCTCGAGGCCTACAAGCCCGGGTGTTATCTCAGTACCAGACCAGGACTTTGACTTCTCCCTTAAATGGGAGAGGGCTCATCAAGAATTCGCCAAGAAACTAACCCTGCATCTCAAAGACTACTACAACCAGCGAGACACAAAATTCACAGTAGAGATAGAAAAGATTAAGAAAAACCTCATAGAGGAATGCCAACCAGAAGTATTCCAATACATAACCCGTCTCCTCCAAGAGATGGAGACCCAACTCAGAGAAGAACTAAGGAACCGCCGCTCACGCAAAGCAAGAAGAACAGGAGGTTCAAGAGGTAACACACAGAGGACGGCAACATCGTTGCCAACCTCTCAACCTTCCGCTTAAATGAACACCACCAGAGCCTCCTCAATAAAGGGTTGAATTACATCCCAACCCCCAGAGGCACCAACCCCATCCATAGCCTGAAAGACACGCTTATGTTTAACAGACGTGTCAGACTGAAACACTACTGGCAAAACTACCCAGAACCAAACCAACAACAAATCTTCCCCAAAGAACCCAAGGGATGGGTCCCCCTGACAGGCCTAGACAAAGACATCGACGCATTTGCATCCTATACAACGCAAAAAATGAAAACCTTTCCACCAAAAAAACAACCAAAACCAAACCTCTCGAATGACGAACTGATAGCCCTCAAAGAACTACAAACCAATGAAAATATCATCATAAAACCTGCCGACAAAGGCGGGGCCATTGTAATCCAAAATACATGCGATTACATCACAGAAGCAGAACGACAGCTCCATAACACCAACCACTACAAACGTGTCCCCACAGACACAACCTACAGAAACTATCATCGCATCAAAAGCAGAATCACGGAATTAGCAGAGCAAGGACACCTACCCCAAGGTGCCCCCAAAACATTACTACCACAAGAAGTAAGAACTGCTCCCTTCTACACCCTCCCCAAAATCCACAAGGAGGGCAACCCAGGGAGGCCAATCGTGGCAGGCATAGACTGCCCCACAGATAAAATATCAGCTCTCGTAGACCAGGTGTTGCGACCCCTGGTCAAGAAAATCCCATCGTACATACAAGATACCAGACATTTCATCAAATCACTGCAAAACCATGGACCACTTCACGAAGAGGAAATCATGGCAACAATTGATGTATCCGCTCTGTATACATCAATACCGCACGAGGACGGCATATCAGCAGTAGAAAATACCCTCTATGCCAGACCTAACAATATCATACACCCAGAAATCGTCAGTGAACTCATAAGGATGGTACTTACTACTAATACCATGTCCTTCAACCACCAACACTACCTACAGACCCAAGGCACAGCCATGGGCACAAAAATGGCACCAAGCTACGCCAACATATTTATGCACGAGATAGAGACAGACATTATCTCCAGAACAGACATCACGATAAACATGTGGAAACGTTACATAGACGACATATTTGTGATATTCCGCTGCACAGAAGATGAACTAGATCATTTCCTGCAACAAATCAACTCATTCTACCCCACAATCAAATTCACAGCAAACTACAGCCGCCTCTCCGTGGACTTCTTAGACGTCACCGTCTACAGAAGCCCTGAAAAAAAATAGAGACAAAACTCTACATAAAACCAACAGACAGAGGACAATACTTGCATGCCCACTCATATCACCCAAGACATACCATCCAATCAATAGCCTACAGTCAAGCTATCAGACTCAGGCTAATCAACTCTACTCTAGAGGAGTACAAACGCTCCACACAACGCCTGCTGAAACTCCTGACCTTACGAGGTCATGACCATAGACGCACAAAAGACTCAATCCTGAAAGTCAGAAACCTAGATCGGGAAACACTTCTCAATCCAAAACCCAAAGACAAGAAGAAAATAATCCCGTTCACCCTACAATATTCACCAGGCAACCTTAGGGCCGAGAAAATTCTGAAGGAAGCCAGCTCATTCCTTCGTCCAAGCCCAGCAAATCCTACAATACCGCTGCATGGTGGCATTCAGACGTGCCCCAAATTGCAGAGACCTAATGGTCCACTCCGCATTTCCCAAGAATAATAAATTCAGCAACAGTCGTCCTTGCATGAGAACAAGCTGCAACATGTGCGAGCATGTAATCACGACTCGTAAAATAATGTCCACATCAACCAAGAAAAACTTCAACATCAATGGACATAATACCTGTGATACAGTAAATACGGTCTACTGTATCACATGCCCTCTCTCCACCTGCCGCAAACAGTACATAGGAGAGACTGGACGAAATGTCCGTGAGAGAATCAAGGAACATCTCACAGACATCAAATACAGACGCCGGGACAAACCGGTGGCCAAACACTACAATGACCACGACTTACAATCCCGTGACTTAATCGTCACAATCATAGACTCAACACCCTGCAATACCAACGACCGTAAGCGCCTGGAAGAAGCATGGATCATCATGCTAGACACCATGGCTCCGAACGGCTTAAATCTACAACTATAACCAGCGGCGGGAAACAACGCACACACAAGAGTAACATGAACCGCTCCCTGAGAGAGCCACGCCCATGACAACCACTGCCCTAGATCCGCGTTCCTAGCAACGAGCGCTGATTGGCTGCCGCACCGGAAGGAGCCGGCATCGAACAAGGCTTCAAATCACAACAATAACAACGTACACGCGGCCGGCCTATAAGCTTCCCTATTCATAGTATAGCTTTGAAAATGAATACACACAAGGAGGACACACCTATTCAGTGCCATCTGTGCAATGCCTGGATGTCAGGCAGAGGCGGGACTTTGATAAAACACCTGAACAAACAGCATGCGGGACCCTCGGAGAGGGGTAAGTACCCTTGTCCGATCTGCCCCAAGCTATTCACACGACGACAAGAGTTTATGTTACACAGTGATTGGGTACATGGAGGAGAAATCCCCCTACCTCACCCTATATTAAACTCAGAGGCCCCAGCTAAACCAAAAATTCCTGAAGTTGAACTTAAAATCATCAAAACTTTCACCACTGAGAAACCAAAGGCACTGTTCCGTATACTTGAGGGTAATAACTCCCCATACGTTGCAGGTACCATCCCACCACCCAGCACGGTGAAACCATCTGTAAAGAAAATACAGCATCCACCATCCTTTCCGATCCTCAGACCAGAGGAGAGAAAAGCCAAACAAGCCCTCAACAGCCAACCCCTGAGGAACCTAGAGCCTACCTTTGAACACAACCCTACTGTCCGTCGCCAAAGACTGCAACACGCCCCACCAACACCGGACAAAGAACACCTAGACTAGAAAGCCCACCTCGTCAACCCACACCTCCAAAAAGACCAGCAACAACCGCTACAACAGCGAGCAGCCGCCGCCGAAAAAAGCAAAAGTTCTCCCTATGAGACATACCAACTTCTCAGATGCCCTCAGAAATGTGCTACCTATAGAAATATTGATATCACCAAACGTTGGTCCCCAGCCGATCCCCAGTACATCGACATATGTACCACCTGAACCAGACCGTAGCAGTACTCCCTGCTTAGATGAACTCTCTACCGAACAGATAAGTACTGACCCGCTACCAGGGACACCAATGATTTCCTTATCCTGCTCCAGTGACTCTGACCTCTCCGAAATGGACACTGACTTACTCAAACTACTGAGCACCACATCCAAGCCAGAAACCAAGGATCAAGCAAAATCTGTGAAACAAGATAAATCAACAATGACTGTTCCTGACCCCAAGACACAAACCACAGCCAAACAGCTGCATATCATCCACCAGCTAATCGAAACAATTGACAATGACTTATCAAATGAATTTAATAACTACTTAATCCAGAAAGGGTATTCATACGACCCTTCTACTTAAATAACAGTATCATCTATCTCAGTGAAAAATCTGAAAAAGCAAAAAGTATCATAATATGGTAACAATAACATCTAATTTCCCATTACCATCACCAAGATCACGCTTACAACCAGTTATCTAAACTTTCTTTCATATTGTATATGTATAAAAAAATTTTTGGTGCGGCCACGACTCTGAGTTATTCAGTGCGGGCAGCACCACGATATTGTACTGACTCACAACTACACCAAAGTGCACTTACGCACCCACTCAACTCATGTTCAAACACCTGATGAAGGGCAATCTTAGCCCGAAAGCTAGTGTAATAAAGAATTGAAACCATAAATTAGGGATTTTTTCCTACCCAAAATAACACCACCACTAAGACAACCGGGATACTCGATATAAAAGCGACTACCTACCTACCTCGATAGTTCTAATGAATACAAGAAAGGACAGTGTATTAAATATATCCATGCATTTCTAAGACCATCCTATGGAGTACATTAATCTACTTTACCCCACGTTGGTGTATGTACCACATGCTATTTGTATGGGCGGGTGTGGTAATCTTTCAGCAATACTATGCGTTAGGTATGGGAGTAGTAACAAGCACTCCCATTGATTGATACAGTCACATGATCATATTGTTGTCATCTGCTTGGAATTCCGTTTTTGAATAGGTTTTTGAAGCTATACATTTGTGTTTGTTGAAAGCTTTACACACATGTAAAATTAATGACAAATAAAGTTGAAATTATAAGTTACAAATGGAAATCATAAGAGACTACCGTCACAGTGAGCACCTGTGCTTGGCAGGGCCTAGAGCTGTCATGCCGGCACCTCACTCATGAATGTGCTAAGCCCAGTGGACAGTGACTTGGCATAGCCTAGTTCATGTATACATGAATACATGTTTCATGCATGTTTGTTATGAAAGTTATATTCATTGAGTTCTTCACTTTTCGTGATGTGAATACAAAATCATATCATCTTGAACTTGAAGTTGGATTTTGTTGAAAACTATGCCTTTATGTTGATATATTATTGAAATAAAGCTAGATTATGTGATCGACCAATCAGATCACAGCTTTCTCCTTGGCTTTTGGAGGCTGGTCCCAACAAAAGTCAAGTCAAGATTGATGGCTGTATTGGTTTCTGTAAGTAACATGCCATCATTTTTCTATTATATACTTGAACATAGCAACATAGCATTTGTTATGTTTTTGTTTATGTTCATGATTGAAAGCATGTATAATAAATCTCTTAACACACTCGTTGGTTTCAGTCGCTTGGAATATTGCACTCGTTGCTATGCAACTCGTGCAATATTCACACTCCTCCAACCAACTCGTTAGTTAACCTCTATGTATATGACAAGTCAACATGCTCCATTACCCATATTACTATGGCCTTTTCCTCCTCAATTTTCCCTTGTTAAATTGATTTAACAAAATGTTAAATACATGTATACAGATTATATAATGAGATATTGGAAATGCGTTGTTGAACCAATCTTCTGTAGTATAGGGACATAAACATAAACATAAAGCATAACAAAACACTGTGTTCATAACAAGATACCTTCACTTCTGTACCACAGCACCAATGAGGTTCAGATCGTCAGAAAATGTACAATTCACCTTCACCAATCCTCTCAAATAATCCTTTAAGAAGAAAATTAGGTTTAAAACACAGTTCAACATAACCAGACAGATTTATTGAATGAATATAAAATATAATACACTCAGATATACCTAGTACTTATCATTTTTCTCTCACATTTAGCAGAAATTGGTAGATGTGTAGAACTGTAGATTGTGTATTTTCTGCAAATCTCACCCAAGAGCTTTAATAGTGATTAAACTGTTAGCGGTCACCTGGTGCTAGAGGTCTGCACCTCCCACCTAGTAAACACTGACTGTGGTGTGATGTATACCATTATAAATAAATTGATACAGTAGAACCCTGCCGTGATTACATTACACGGACTGCCTGCCCAGTCCCCTTGACATTTACCTCACTCCCCTCAATAATGGTGAAATATAGTGTTTGTGCACTGGCATTCAGGCATATTAACCTTATTCTTAGTATAGGGTGTGTGATGGGGATCAGGACCGAAAGTGGCGCTTTTTATAAGACCTTTAAACGAAAGTTGTTTTCATTATTCAATTGAACATATCACAAATGTTAAATTTGTCAAAGAACAGTATTAACAAAAAATTATTAATAATTATATAGGGATGGTTTCAGTTTTTAAGGTGGATAATACAGGTGGATTCTGATATGTATACCAAATCTTTCCGATGTGGGCTGCTTATATATATACTATTTTTTCATAGGTTCCTAGCTTAATGTACGAAATCAGAAATCAGCTTACGGGAAACAAAGGGGACATAAAGAAATTATGGGACAAACTCGCCCAATTATCTCACCGGGGAAGGTAAAAGATAACTCTTTTATATGACTCTCAACTGACACTGGAGTCGCTATCCCCGATAATAAGGTAGCCGATGCTTTTAACAAATTCTACATAAATATAGGGCCTACCCTAGCAGATAAAATTTCGCCTGTGCCAAAATTGTATGAATCTGATACTGTTCGCGACACCATGGGCCCCCAGGAAGGCCCAGTTTTTACCTTTAATGATGTCACCACCTTTAAGGTTCTAAATATTATCAAATCGATAGGCATCTCAAAAGCCTCTGGAGTGCCATACCTGCCCTCAAAAATATTAAAGCCCTGTCTGGTTGAACAGATGACTTATCTGTGCAACCTGTCTTTACGCACAGGAAAAGTTCCTATGGACTTTAAGGCAGCTATGGTAACCCCTATCTATAAGAATGATGGCCTGCATAGCCAAACGACTAATTACAGACCTATTAGCTCAGTAAAACTGCCGCCAAAGTACTGGAGAAAGTGGTGTATGTACAACTTATGGAGTATCTTGAACAGAATGATAAGTTTTTCAAGTGGGAGTTTGGCTTTAGTGGGGGGGACATCTATCCAGGATGCACATCATATGTTTTTCAATCATATTTTTTCGAATGTCAATGTTAAACAAGGAACAGCGGTGGCCTTCCTGGATTTCAGGATTGATTGAGAAGCTTCAGGGATTGGGAATTGGGGACACAGCTCTGGTCTGGTTCAAACATTATCTGCATAAATGTAGTCAAACAGTTATGGCTAATGGAGTTGTATCTTCGCCAAGAAATGATGTGAGTGGGGTACCACAGGGAACAACCCTTGGACCCCTTATGTTTTTAGCTTATATCAACGACATCCATACCAATACTATCGGATCTGAAATACAACTTTTTGCAGAAGGCACAGATGCAGATGCAGATGATATAATAGTATTAACACTAATAGCAATACAGACCTTGCAAAGAAATCTTGATAGAATAGACATGTGGTGTTAAAGAAACAAAATCTCTCTAAACATAAAGAAAAGTATTTTAATGAATTTAAATTTATTTTAATTGAATTTAATTTTCTGGGAGGCAGATACCATTTTCTAACACCTCCACAATAGGGAATGAGTCTTTACAAATAACCAGTGCCTATACATACTTGGGGTTACAAATTGATGATAAGTTATCCTTTAAACCACATTTAAATTCGAAACTCAACCCTGCAAGGACTAAGCTGAACTCGGTTTCAAAGCTGAGATTAGTGACTTCTAAGGAGACTCTAATCATGCTTTATAAGGTTGCTCTTTGTCCCATTCTAGAATTTGGTGATATCATTTATAATGTTGCACCCAAGACTCTTTTACATAAGATTCAAGTCATCCAAAATTCCTCAGTCTGTATAGCCCTCAACTTACCAAAACTAACTAATGTTGATGCCATACAAAGGGAGTTGAAACTAGCACCATTATCAAAGAGAGGAGAAGTACATATCTAGCTTACCCATTTAGTAGGGATGATATTGATATCGAACAAAAAGCAAGGACCCTAAGAGGGACTTACAATATAGATCCTTCTTAAAATGGTTACCCCCAAACTGAGAAGATAAAGAAATCCCTTTTATATTTGATCCCTTTTTACTGGAACAATATTTAAAAGAGGGGTTTTGAGTGTAAAAGTAGAAAAGATTTTAGGGTGTTTCTTAGCACTGTTTATATGCAGGGGACTAGGATGGGGTCGAGGCAACTAAATAATATTCAATGTATGTTTATTGACCAGAGCTGGTGTAGTTTATTAGGGGGAATATTGCTGAATTACTGTATTACTGTCAAATTATACACAGATGTTATACCTAGTGTGACATATGTAACCTTCATTGGTATTATCTGATCTCACCGCATATAAAGCGGATAACCACTAACTATATCATCTATTGATGCCCCAGTGATATGGAATAAGCTGGGAAGAGTAGGATTTTTCCACTAAAATGTATATGTATAGTGCGTTCTTTTTATATATTCCTCACAAAACGCAATACATTGTTGAAGTCCAGTGGGAAGACCTGCAGGTTGCAGACTCTGTTTTCAATGTACTTAAATAGGAATAAAATAAGGAAAAAAAGTATATTTATTTATATATATGTTATTTTTTAAACCCATGACATGTACTAATCCCATGTAGCATTCACTCAAAAGTCTAGATATTTAGACTTTTCTGGAATCAAATTGCCACTTGCAAGGCACCACATGGATAATATACTGCCAAAATTTCAAAATAAAACTTCTTTCCGAATTATATAACTTTATATCTGTAGTGGGTCTGCCCCAATTACAGATCAACATCAATGCTGCTGTCCAACTCCAACCAGGCTATGGCAGCAGTGGGAATTTCTACTAGAGCCAGATACGACAATGAGTTCCAGCCAGTTCCGTCAGGAGGCGACACCACATCATTGTGCCTTTGCCACTGCAGACACCCTGCGACGGATGGTAGGCGGAGCATACAACTAGCTCCCTCAGGAGACCAGGTCTTCACTTAACACTAGACTTGTGCCGCACTACAGACCAAGATCTTTCTATTGTTCAAATTAAGCAACCCTGTTAAGTGATGATACTATTGTAACTGTGCTATTCGGGTAAATACAACCAGCTGAAACTTTTTGTTATCGTGATTCGTTCCCAAACTTGCATACTTGTGCCCACAAATCAACGGATCACTACATATCTAATCAATCAATTAATCGGAACATTTTTTCTGAATTAAATCATGCCGCATTTATTCTAAAACTCAGGACGTTGCCCAAGTCTCCCGCAGAATAATTCTAAAAACGATTAACTTCTCTTGGCCTCGTTACCCCCCCTTCCACAACCCTTTCCACCCCCCTCCTCCTTCTTCTATCATTACCCAGTTTAAAACCCTTGAGATGTACGTTGCTGTCACGGCCGATTTCGCTTCTCCCGACTTTTATGCAGTGAACATTAGGATAGCGAGTCCATCATGTATGTTAAGTGGCATTCTGGCCTTTCCAATTACACAACAGGCGACCTCTAAATAAGTTAATCTAGCCGTTATTCCAGTGGTATACAGTAGTCTCCCCCGTAGATAAACAATATTAAGTAGTTTTCTTGTGGAGAAAAACATTGCATGACAAAGTTGTGTAAAGGTGAATGTGATATGAGACAGGAAAATGAGTCACAAGTCGCAAAATTGATATTTTTCACAGTGTTTTATTTGCAAGATCTTTTTGTTGGTATGTTTTCATTAATGGAGTGACTAGTCCTTGTGGTTGTATGAATACATGACCCAAATTTCAAGACAGTTTATAATATATATGAGTGCGTTTCTAAGATCATTCAGTGGAGTATATTTAGCTACTTTACTTGTAATTGTCCTCCCAGAAATATTGGAAAACTTGTTTTCAAAAATAAAGATGTCAAACTGAACAGATAGAAGTAGGTAATAGATGCCCTGAATGTTTATATTCATTGCAATCTCCTTGGTCTCATCCTTTCAAATATGATGGTATTATTAACAATGAAATTCGAGGTGTGTATAATGATATAGATATCAATATATCAATGTACGCAGATGATACTGCCATATCTATAACAAGCTCTGATTTAAATGCATGTATTGAAGTTTCACAAATTGCAACCAATACTGTGAACAACTGGATGACTGCAAATAGGCTGTGTTTAAATTCCAACAAATGCCAGCTGCAAATTCTAGGTACAAGATCTAAATTAAAGAATATAGAAATGGAAAATCTTGGAAAAAATTATATCAATGGTAGCGAGGTAAAAATGACTAAGGTTGTACGATATTTAGGGTACCAAATTGATCCTCTCCTAACCTTCAATGACCACTTCGTCAAAATGCGGTACACACTGCAAACCAAATTGTCCAAGATATATAGACTTCGCTCTTGCTTGAGTAAGAAAATGACCGAGATTATCATAAAAAGCCATGTCTACTCCACTGCGGAGTATGGTAACATATTTCATAACATGGCAGGTGCGAACTATATAAATAAAATACAAAGCGTATTGAATAGAGCTGTACGATTGATATTTGTTCATGACAACAACCATACATTAGATGAGATGTACAGGATTACTAGAGTTACGAAATTTCGTAAGAAAGGTGACATTGCAGTAATAAACCTAATGTTCAATCTCAAAGATGACACAAAAAATGTACAGGATATGCCACATGCAACGAGGATGGCCGAAGGAATTAATCTTATGGTGCCAGTTGCTAAAACTGAGAAGTTGAGGAAATCTCCCCTTTATCAGGGCCCTCGAATGTGGAATAGTCTACATGTAATGGTGAAAAATATGTCGTGGCCAAACTTGTGACTCATTTTCCTCTAACACATCACAAATGTGACATCCTGGCGGGGGAGCATGCACCTCAAATGATATCCAGATGAATATTGATAACAACAGAGAGTGGAATGCTATCTCGAAATAATTTGATTTTTTAAAATTATTATTAAAGAGATTCATATCCTCCATTTCGAACAGGAATTAATGCCCAATGTTGATAACTCCATCAACCGCTATCTGGAAATAATTTGATTTTTAAAAATTATTATTAAAGAGATTAATATCCTCCATTTCAAACATGAATCAATGCCCAATGTTGATAACTCCATCAACCCTACTGGATAGAAAATTAAGATAAAAATAAAATAGCATTTTCGAAATACGAAACTCAATCATGAATCAATTGTTGCTAACTCCACATGATGACGTCACCAATGAGTAAAAAGAGATCCTGAGAAGAAGAGTTAAAGCTGTATTCATAGCAAAAAGATATGACTAAATTTACTAGCAAGAAACTTTCATTTTGCAAGAAGCTTTCTCTCAATTTGAAGGGATACAAATGTGGACCTATATTAAGTCATGTAGCAAACTCAACTGGACAAAACCCCCTAAAACTTTAGTTGACTGACTTTTAGATGGGTTGGGAAAGAACAACAGAAAAGGTAATCTGAGGGTCAGGTCATCAGAAAATGCACAATTGGCAACTCTACACATTTAGTAAATTATGCTAAATTAGACTGAAAAGGAATAACTACTAGGTATATCTGAGTATATTTGGTATTCAGTTGGTTATGAATATCATTTTGGCCATGGAGAACTGTATTTTGAACCTCATTTTTGTCTTTAATTTGTGTTATTTGAGAAAATTGGGGAAGGAAAATCATAGATTTTCTGACAATCTGAACTGAGAAATCTTGACCTATGTTAATTGCACCTTGTACACTTCTCCTCTCCTTCATTAAAGAAGGTGAGACTGAAATGGTCTCACCTTTTATATGAAGCTCATTTTCCTCTTGTGCGCCAAATGCTGGACTGCTGGAATGCTGGAGTGTATGAGAAGATCTTTCAATCTATAATACCAAATGACCTCTCAGTGTGTGAGAAATCCTTTCAACTTTACAGAGACCGCATCTAGTACTTTTTCATAATTATTAAACGTGTTTGAACCTACTGTATCTCAAATTGCAAAAGCTGTTTTTATATATAAATACAAAGGCGTGGACAGTTGAAAGATAGGCCTATTATGAGTAAAACAGAGATTTATTTTGTTTTCCATTATATTTCTACTTTTGAAAGAAAAAGTTTGCCATCGTTTTGGGAGACATTTACTAGTATATTAGCTAAATATACTCTATATGATGACCTTAGACATGCATGGATATATTTAATATGCTGTCTTGAAATTTGGTAAATGTATTCATGTCACAAACAGCGTTATGCTCCCCAAAAATGAAAACATTCCGACAACAACATCTTGTGGATAAATGACTGTGAAAAATATAATTTGTGCGACATGTGACTCATTTTCCTGTAACACATCACACATATATGGAACAATCTAAGGTTTCTGGTTTGACCTGACATATTGCCATCTGCCTCTTGCACTAGAATAGAATAGGATGTATATGGCCAGACGTAGAATGTACGGAAGCCATATGTTGTGTTGATGCTTGCTGTTAAGTGTTGTGTGGAGGTGTTAGGTGGAGATCCTCCATGCCCGTGTAATGGTTAGAGTGCCTCCCGATGTCTCCCACTTAATGATGATAAATAAGGCGGAGGACATCAACCCTGTCTCTCCACCCTCCCTCATTCCCTGTCTCTTCCCTCTCCTATATCGCCCACCCCCAGCCCCTTCCCGGTTCTTTTCTAGTCTCATCGCTTAAGGCTACAGTCCACTGAGCCGAGTTCTTTATTGGCGGCAGTTTTGAGTGACATATGGGCAATCAACCTGATGAGCTGAGTAATCTAATTTTGATAAAAACTGACTTGCATCTATTTCTGGTAGTAATGAAGTGGTTCCTTTGTGCATAGTAGTCTTTAGATGCATTCTACTGATGTCTTTACACGGACAATGCTAATTGCACCTTTGAGTAGCCAATAAGGTAGTGTGTAAATATGCATCAGATGACAATATTTGTTATTGTTTACATGCAGTCACCAAATCATGAAATTACTTATTGAAATACAGTAAAGCCTGGGTTCCACCGCCCCGCTACTTCTCCTGCTTCTCCTCCGACTTCTTGATTAAATAAGCAGGAGCAGTAACAGGGGAGTAACAGGGATGGGTGATATTGGCTCCCACTCCTTCCCACTTTTTTTGGCTGATTTTTGCAGTGTAGAGTGCTCCCACTACTATCAAAAATGTTTGATATTTAACGGCCGCAACTTTGTAGTTGAAGTAACAGGAAGTAGCAGGAGCTTAAGCAGGGCACTGGCACCACTCTACATTACCCCTCATATCACTTGGTGCATTCATTTCCATGTGAAATGTTGTCTGCTCATATTTCTGACTAGCTGTAGAAGTAGTGGTGGAAGTAATGTGGCAATAGCACCTCTTCCGGTGACTTTCAGTTGCTTGCTTCTGTTTCTTTAGAAGTGGGAGCAATAGACAGTCAAAGTAGCGGGAGTAGTAGCTGGCCAGTGGAACCCAGCATTAAGGGACATTAGACCTGGTTTGGTCATATTCTGGGGTGTATTTTTGTCACAATAGACCACGGCAATCACTTCCGGCAACTTCTGGTAAAGAATGGGGGTCATAGACATCAAAAGAACTGGTAAATAAAAGTCAGTAAGTGATAAATAAGTCCAATCTGACCAAACTGCATCTAAAAGCACTAATACCCTCGTTTTTTTTACCCTAATACCCGAGGTTTTGGATGGTCTAAGGGGTCTGTTGCTAATGCCCCTTGAATTGTCCACCAGGCAACAGACCCCTTAGACCATCCAAAACCTCGGGTATTAATGCTATAACATACATTGAAGAGAATGCATGGTGCCTGCTGACTGATTATACATCTTGGTCATAGACCCATGGTTCTTTGAGACAGAATATTTATTGTGCAATCGATAAACAGGTAGGTGCAAAGAATCAATATTCAGGTGGGTGCTTTGTCCATGTGGCTATATATCATTGGAGGAATATTAAAGTAGGTGAGGGTGCTGCTTGAACCTTCATATGCTGCGGTAATTACTGCAACAAATTCCTGTTTAATGTTATTTTATGAAATATGAACATGTTACTAATTTAGAATATTAAATATGATAATAATAATTAATGGTAATTACTGATCATGAAGTGAGTACACAGTGTTACGTCATCATTAGGTAGCATGATGTAAAACCGTGCTCTCTTTGAGATATTACTGCATTGAGGTTTTTGTCTGGCTATATTCTTACATTTCATGATTATGTTGAATATAGTTCATGTGTTTTACATAAACTCTGTGAAGTTTAGTTCTTTGCAGTAAACGTTAGAAAAACATCCTGTCAAACTTACTTGGTTGACACATGTAAGGCATTCTCGTGGCCAGAGCTGGTTTCAGAGATAAACACTGACTGCGATGCACGTTCCTGCCATTTCATCCATCTAAAGGTCGTCTGTCTGAAGATAAGGATTTTTTAATTAGGTCCATTTCCTGAAATCCTTGTAATCACACAGGGTCTATGCCCTAACATTCATTTGAACAAACATGTTGAACAAACACTTAAAAAACGTGTTCACCACATTTCCTCATGAGATGATTTATAAAATGATTCTTTATCTGCCAGAAAAGGGTGTGATATCAAGAGTACAAATATGTTTTCTACTTTTCAAATTAGAGTTCTTCCAATTCGTTCCCTGTGCCTTTGCCTTAATACGATCAGTTTGCATTTGACTTTGTCAGTGCATGAAACACTTTATGTGTAGAATACGGGCTGGAGAACGTAGTTCTTCACAGTAAAGCATTTTTATTTTCGCTTAAGTGCAATCTCTTGCAAAAGGGTTTAAGCGCAACCTATTATAAAAGGGTTTCGTACTTGTGCCAGGTACGGTTCTCTAATCTGACACCATGGTAATTACTGATCCTGATCCACCAAGAAGCCGTTATTAAGGTGAAAACCGGATTGGCCGTAATGAAAAATCTCTTACACCTAATCAGCCATTGGCTGCACAAGACCAGCTGTTCGCCGGATTTATGAAATTCCACCATTTTGTGTGGCTTCACTAATCCGGGTTTTACCTGCCACAAGGATGAACAAATTGGTTGCATTCTCCACTATCCCGACAAACTGTGAAGTATAACCGCAAAATGAGTCCCAAGTCGCAAGAATTAGATTTTGAAATACCATCATATTTGGAAACATGAGATCGACCCGATTCCAATGATAGTAAGCGGTTGGACATCTTATAACTATTTCTATAGTTTAAGTTTAAGATTTTTTAGAACAAAAACGATTGCAATATTTCTGGGTGGACAATTATTAGCGAATTAGGTAAATATATCTACAGGATGACCATTCAAATGGACGGATATGTCTTATACACAGTCTTGGAATTTAGTGCATGTATGTATACAACTTCAAGCACTAGATACTCAAAGAATGAATACATTTTACCAAAGAGATTACCGGCTTGATTAACTGGTCTATTAGCTCATTTGCATGTGAATTTACCCCACTACCGTTACCGGTTTATTAAGGCCACTTACTGGTTTGTTGGTCTGCCATTAGACCGGGTTACTGGGCTGTTTTTCCATATGGGTGCATGGTTATTCTGTATTGAATTATCATCTGTGAGCCCATATCTCAATGCTAATGTCCTCAATTGGTCATTAGAACTTCACTCTACAATGACTTGTTTGTCGATAACTTAACTGTCGTTATTACAGAAGATGTGCTGAATAAAAATACTAAAGAAAAAATAAGAAAAAACTACCAGATATCCATCACCAGGACCAAAATATTTCATCTATGTCCACAAGAATCTTTAAACCTCTGATGCGGTGATGTATGGAGTGATTACTTATTGCCCACAATGATACGTCTATGGGGATTGTCTGCTTCCAGCCCACACGTTATTAAAACCGGGTGGAGTTGGTGGATAACTCCAGCAATCCACCGACCTCATTAGGCTGGTGGACTTGGTGGTGATGTGCAATAGGTCAATATAATATATTGATCCTCCAATCAACTAAAGTAAACAGACTTGGGCCTCCGATGTGACGACTTCTAGGTCACCAGGTGGATTAGATTCATGTTTGGGCTCTGGTGCACTATCCATGCACATATGAGTCAGATTTTTAGAAAATGTACAATTCAACTTCGCTAATCTTCTCAAATAACCCAATTTTCAGACGAAAATTTCCTTCAAAATACAGTTCAACCTAACCAAACCGATTGCTAGAATCAATGTAATGCCGAATGAACTTTAATTCACCTAATATTGACCAAATTGCAGCCTAATTTTGCAGTATTTACTCCATGTGTACAGCTGCCAATTGTACATCTTCGGAAAATCTGACCCATATATTCGTCTTATTCGATTTTCGTCCTCAATTTAGGTTATTTAAGGGGATGGGTCGAATATATTCAAATTTACCTAGTATTGTCCAAATTGCAGCCTAATCTAGCAGAATTTACTAAATGTGTACAGCTGCCAATTGTACATTTTCTGAAAATCTGACCCAAGATGTCCATTACACAACTTAACCTTTCCAGAAAATGTACAATTCGCCTTCACCAATCCTCTCAAATAACCCACATTTAAGACAAAAATGAGCTTCAAAATGCAGTTTAACATAACAGAATTGGTACTTTAAACCAATGCGATACTGAATATATATTCGGTGCCCGGTATTCTTCATTTTGCAGCCTAATTTAGGAGAATTCCCTAAATGTGTACTGCTGCCAATTGAACATTTTCTGAAAATCTTACCCAGATGTGAGAAAGACAGCTCCTGGTTAGCTAGGATCCTCTTGATGATCCTGCTTGTTGATAAATAGGAACGTAATGAAGACTATGGTTAAAATTAGATACTCGATGGAGCATCACAGATCCCATCAATATCCCATTAGGCAGAGATGGAGAATCCATTGCAGCTTCAATATCATTTTCTGTTTCTAGATCTGATAGAATTTACGAGTAGCTATCATCGTAGAAAAGAGATTAGGTGAGAGTGGACAGGTTCCTCTTATTTCGTGATTTCGGCTTTAGGATAGAGATTAACCCTATTGATATCATATGTCATTAGTGTCCAAACCCGATAATGAATTAATTTAATAATTATAAAATTATAACCAATTGGCGAAGGGAAAAGTGATAAAACAGGTGAGGTGAAACTTGGACGACGACATGTTTTGTTTATAAGTATAAGCAGGGAGGTATATACAAGGGAGTAGCAACGACTCATTGACTGAACCAAAATATCCGTGACTGGGAGTTATTTTAGCCACTGCATGCCAGGTGACACTGCAGTATTGTTGTCGGCAATAGTAGCACATATAGCCCAGGTAGTTTGATTGCCCTTTACCAGAGAAGAGCATACTAGTGATGCACTTATAAATAGTTTGCGCTAGTAGTAGTGACATTACACCCAACTGGTGTCAGGCCAATTGCCCCCCGCTCTTCTGGTCTTAAGCCCCCCAGCCAAAAGCCCCCTATGCCAAAACCTCCCCACCCAAAAGCCCCCTACACTGAAGCCCCCTAGGCCATAAGGCCCCCCTCCCCCATATGGATAATAGGCCCCCTACACTGATGCATTAGAATGATGATATGGGGGTTGTGCATAACGTTAAAAATACAAATCCATAAGAGCAAAGAATGTGTAACCACTTGTTTATATATGCCAGTCGCCCATATTGTCCATTGCTACTCCCTTGTATATATACCTCCCTGGTATAAGTACAAAATCTGATTAAAATTATAGTATGATATGAACTAAAATAGATTATAATATATGAATGTCTACATTTGACATTTGTATGTTAGAGTGAAATTAATCACATTACAATAAATTGAAATGTACAGAGATGTAGCTAACAGCAGTCGTTGTATATTGTACAGTCATTTTACCTGTAGCTTTTGTCAGAAGTTGGGGGATTAATTACTATTGACAGTTAAAGTTGCATTTTCAGCGATTACAATATTCCTTGATTCCAGAATTTCATAGAAGTATAAGTTCATGAACGTTTTAATAAATTTCATGAAGGTTTTAGTGATTTTTGTTATGAAAGTTTTGTGAATTAGGGGGATATAGAAACAAACATCTTTTTTTTTTAAAGAAATTTTATTGAGTCCAGTTCCTTTGTGCGGTACAAGGGTAATCTCATGGAACCCATTTCAAAGCATAATCGTTATAAGTACATTTTAAGTTTTTTTGCCTTTTACTTTAATTTAACATCAAGATACCAAAGAGAAAATTCATTTGATTTACAATCAGTGAAGAAATAAACACATTTTCTTTTACATTCGAACTAGGAATATTATGTTTTTTGGTTTATGCCTCTGCCATAAGGCTACACGAATGATAAAAACAACAATGTGTGGTCAGTTTTCTAGATACAATGCTAAAATAATTAATACGGCGCAATGTCAAAATTGTCTTTTGCCTAAATATTCTAAGCATGTAAGAACTGGCCAACCTTCACTCACCTCAGATGCCTTGAAAGAAGAATCAATGTTGCAGTATAGGTTAACAATGGCATGGCATGGCATTGTGTAAGTCTGTATAGATTTCTGGGAGGAAAACATGATATTGGTGATATCTCATGTTAGCTGTGTCCTTGTTCCTCAGGTCACGGTTTGCATGATGGAACATCAGAGAGGCCCACGTGTATGGCTCTGGTGGGTGGAAATCTGTCCTCCAGGCAATTTATGGTTTGACCCACCACTAATGGTAACAGATTTTTTTTAATGTTGTTTTAAAGAAATTTTATTGAGAACATTTCTATGCTGATATAGTAATCTCATGCTACTCAAGTGAAAAGGATTGCCATACATCAATAAATTAAAATATAACTTAAGTTTTTAAATCATGGTTGCATAAGTTGATAATGACATTATATCATTTAGATGATTTTTGATCGTCAAATGGCATATGGCCCATCTAATTTCTTGAAATACAATATAATATAATATGATAAGGTCGCATGTACATAATATGTACATGCGACCTTACTTGTTGTCTACAAATGGTTTAATATGTACAAATATTATTTGTACATATTAAACCATTTGTAGACAACAAAATTACCGTTGATTTGATGTAAGCACACCTGTGTAGAATATTGTATTTATATGACTCAAAGCGCAAAATCCTAAAAAAATCAGACCATTCCAACAAAGAGATCATGTGAATAATGCCTCCATAATAATTATTGCCTCCATTACAGTGAGATGGATGTCTAGGTGTGAGTGTGTGCGTGTTATTAATATAATCCAACCACTATAACCCGATATAAGTGCATATTGTATAGTTTTGATGTGTTGTTTGATTAGTTAAGGACCGATGGTCACACGATAGGTTATTCTATAATACTAAAAGTTTAAACCTTCTGCCAGCTCAGGGCTTGGAGGAAGAATAATCACTTTGAAGAATAATAATACTGCGACTTGTAACTCATTTCCCTGGAACACATCACATATGATGTGTGACATTTCCATATGCTACTCACTTGTCATTGTTTGCTTATATTGGTTTACTACTTCATATTCCTTCTCCCAAGAGACTAACACAGGGGTCGGCCATTCCAAAGTGACCCTAAAGAAATGGGGGACCAGGAAGATGAGGAAAATATGACCTGTGTATGTGGCATGGAACCCCAGACAATGAAGCACCTCCTGGAATGTTCCCTCCTTGAGCAGTAGTGCCAAGTCGAGGACCTGGGCCTTGTTGCATGGGCTAAAGAAGGATTTTTTTCCAGTTTGTCCCAATTGTTTGTGACTCAATAGTGTTCATTTCTAGTGAGAATGTTCCCCTCGTTTACCATGTACCTTGAAGAGTGTTGTTTGAAGTAGGCAGAATATATTGAGTGGTTCAAGGAGGGAAATGTTTTTAGCATAGGAATTTCCCACCAAAGTAAAGGTAAAAAAAGTAAGAATTCCCACAAAATATTCCTTCTTAGCTTATACAACAGGGCCCTGGCCTCATTCAACCAGAGGGCAAGGGACTGCATACGCTTATTTCATCCACAAGGTGGAGCTCGCGTTTATTCATCATCCTGATTTTTTTGCTACACATTCTCTGAGAATAGTGATACTCATTTCTTTGTTCCCAACGTTCAGCTTATGAATTAACAATGAGAAAAGACCACTACCAAACTCGACAACCTACCTGCATAAAAAGTGCAAAATGGCCGTACAATAGGGGATCTATGAAAACCAAATGCATGATGGGACAGCTGGAGGCTTGTGTTATGGAAACATGTATAACACATGGATATTGACATTTAAACATTGATACATCTTCTATGCTGACTATGATATGTTTTTCTATAGATTTTATACTTCACCATTAGTCCCATAATTCCATGTGAATCAAGATTCAAAATGGCAATTTTTGATGCAAAATGCAAATCCCCTATTGTAGGTGCACAACTACAAAACTCTGAATAGTTTAAAAGAACAATCATCGATGAATGTTGACAAAGTTCATTACTGTAAGAAATAATTGTAATTGACAGTTGACACTGACAGGATATCGGTGCTGCATTGTCATGTTTAAAAAATAATCTTGTCGGGAAATAAGAGGTTTTGGAGAGTGCTATATTGTGATTTAGAATTTAATTTGTTTCTAAGATCTTACACCTTTAGGTAATTCTGTTAGATGAGTTTTAGACATGATAACGTCTAGACATATTTGAGTGCATATATGTGTGTATCGTGTTGATTCAAGCTTACCTTTTGTATAATTCCGGGTAATTGAGAGGTTTGGTGAAGGCAAATTGTATATGATTGGCCAACTTCAATAAAGGATGACAATACCGGTGTTACATATAAATGATACAATAATAAGGCCAACTGTCACTGCAGTTTAAGCGGAAATGCCAAACCTTTCCTTCATTTCAAGATCTATGTCCCAGAACTAGAAATCGAATGAAAAGAATTAGAAAATACAAGTTTATCTGAAAATGCAGTGTAGAATTAGAAAGGGAAGCATCCCTGTTTGGCCTTTCAATTACAACTCAATGGATTAAACTGAATTATTCCTCTTGAGCGATTTAATTACAATAGATTATAATGAGTTATTGCTGAGTAATGCTGTTCAATTACAATAGATTAGACTGGATAAATCCTTTAATGTCAATCAATACGATAAAGATTAGACTTAATTATTCCTATTATGTCATTTAATCGCCATAAGTTAGACTGAATTATTCCTCTTACGCCATTCAATCTCAATGACTCGCGGACACCTTAGGCTAGATGTGATACATCTTTATAACGCGCTGCAGGGTCAGACTTTCAGAATATGCAAAATCACCAGTCCTACACATCTCTCAAATTCTGCTAAATTAGAGGGGAAAATAATGAATACTGAGTATATCTGAGTGTATTCTGTATTGTATTCCTTCCATAAATCTGTCTGGTTAAGTTCAACTGCATTTTGAACCTGATTTTCGTCTGAATTAGGGTTATTTAAGAGGATTGGTGAAGACCAATTGTACATTTTCTGGCAACTTGCCCCTGCAGATGAACACCCTTGCCGATATCAGATTAACATGCAAACGTACATTGAGAGATTTAAGATCACTAAGAATACACATCATTTAGATAGATCTATGTATATTGAATGTAAACACGATGTAATTTAGAGAATTAAGGGCATTCCTAAGGGAATATATAATATAACAGCCGGGGCCCTCCAGTATCAACGACAACAAGGAATGGCGGAATATTGAGTATATTTTATCCTCCAAATATTTGTACATTTAAACATTTTAAATTCACTCTGCGTGAGTTTTGTGCTGCTCGGCTTCACTGGAATGAATGATCCTCCTCCGCGAGTCACTCGCTTTAAGTACCACACTGTCAATGACCTGGCGTAGCCCTGGCGACGAGGCGCTCGATACACTTCTGTTTTGTGACTTCCATCTGCTGTACTCGACGAATGCGTGGGCTTCGTTTCCCCCCAAGGGAGAAGAGGGAACAGAGTCCCTGAGCCACCTCCTTATAAATAATACTAGCTAATAATAATGATGTTAGTGACATATAATATAATATAATATAATATGATATAATATAATACAATAGTAAATACCTTTGTAAGCATGTAAGCCTTGAATGTACTGCAAGGTTAACTAGCCCCTACCAAGTTGGTGGAAACTACTTAAACTTATTTTATTATATTTTCATATTCTATTGTGTGTATGTGTTACAGCATTTTACTATTTATTAGATATGGAATGTCCAGTCGAAAGAACTTCTCTGACAGAGACGAAGGCCCTTTTTTCTATTGTGATGTGTCTCAGGAAATGAGTCGCAAAAAAAGTTACTTTTGAGATACCATCATATTTGAAAAGATTAGATCAAGCCGATGCTAATGCTAGTAAACATCAGGATATCTAATTAAGTGTTTCTATATTCTAAATTTGATATTTCTGGATCTGGTAAATACCTTCATACGACTTAAACGGTACATACCCAAAATATGAGAACATTACCACAAAAAGAGCTTGAGTATAAAACCCAAATGAAAAATATCAATTTTGCGAATTGTGACTCATTTTCCTTAATTACATCACATATTAGACCTAATAGATAGTTTCCATATAGACCTCATGTATATCAAGGGGAAAATAAAGTTTTGATATAATTATATTTCCTGTATCGTTCCACATTATTCACCCAGCATCCATGATGTTAGAAGTCTGAGGTTTCTTACATTTGTTCACTCGATATATCTCAGCTGCAACATCAATTAGGCGAGTCTAATTAAGAAAGATTAATCAGATGAAGCTAATCCCTTCCTCAGTAGCAGCTAGTTTTTCTCTTTAACACATGAGTGCTTCACACCATTAGCCAAGGGCAGGTCCACCGCTGCATGTACAAGAGGCAAGATGATACACCTTTAGTCAAATTGTCATATATGACTGGGTGCAATTTCTAGATAATGCACAACTCATATTCAGAAACCTTCCCAAATAACCCTAATTTAATGCAAAAATGAGACTCAAAACACAATTCAACATAACCAAACAGATCCTTTGAATTAAGTCGATGCTAAATATACCCAGATATACACAGTATTTATCATTTTCCAGTCGGATTTAGCACACTTTTAAAGCTGCTGGTTGTACATTTCCTGGTGACCTGACCCGTCTATAATTAATTATCGATAGTTTACTGATTCTAAACACAAGGTAACAGCTGGAAGAAAGGTGTTGATGCAATTTGGCACATATGCATGTCAACCCATTTGTCTCTCTTTATGTAAAACTTCTTAGACAAATTAAGATTTTCTATTCTATTCTATTCTAAACTATGCTTTTCCTAGAATGTACCATTAATCGGTTCTCTATACTGTGTATTAAATGTATTTATCTAGTTATTATTCTATTATTGTTTTGCTTTTTGAAAGTATTCAGAACTCATGTCAGCTTAATTTAATTAATTTCTCTTTCTAAGGCAAACATTGGCAGATTTCAGTCACATGTGACCCATGGTCAAGTGACAATTATTGTCATGTATAAAAACATAATATCCTGACTCTTATTGATGTAGCAATTTTAGTGGACGTCTTACGGTAATCAGACAGACAGTTGACAGTCTGTGGGCAGAGGTGGGCAGAGGTGGGCAGAGGTGGGCAGAGGTGTTACATACATTTTGTCTACTCAATAACATAATTGTGATGTGTTTCAGGGAAATGAGTCATAAGTCGCAAAAAATAGACTTTGAGATACCATTATATTTGAAAAGATGAGATCAAGCTGATTCCAATGATAGTAAACAGTCTAATAATCTAATAAGTATTTCTAGATTTTAAGTTTGATATTTTTTCGTTTTTGAAAAAAAAAACGTTTCCAACATTTCTGGGGGTCAATAAACAGTAAAGTAACTAAATGTAGTCCATATGAGGACCTTTAAAACGAATAGATATATTACATAGATTGTCCTGAAATTTAATACATCGATTGATGTAACCATGAGTTATCAACCCTTAAAAAATTAGATCATTCCAATAATGTGATCTTGTAAAAAAAAACACTTTAAAAAATATCAATTTTGCGACTTATGACTCATTTTCCTGAAACACATCACAATTGGCAGATTACTGTAAATCCGCCAATAAAAAGGTATGCGAACTGGAAGTGAATTCAATCTGACACCCCATACTGTGTTCCAGCACCAAGTGATGGCTGGTGGTGTGGTGGACCCAGAGACGGGAGACTGATAGAGTGAAGCAACGAAAAACCACCTTAATCTCTTCACTATCGCTAGAGTTAGACTTAATCAATTATTAACATGAGCACCAAGGTTTTGTACGATGCGATTAGACTAGTGGCAACTGATTCTGTTACACCCTTGGCGATAATATGCACTAGAGTTGCTATATATAGACTAGGCTATGGTACCTCGCTTATATTGTGTAATTGTAATGTAAACCAGAATTCTTATTCCTAGCTGTGCACTGTACCGTCTTATTAGGAAACTCAAAATTACCAGATTAGTATGTTACTAAGTGGAATAATTATGTGTAAGATGCACGGCGGTTTCACATCTTGTATGTCACCACTCGGTATCATTGTATCATATCTTATTCTCACTGATCAATCCCAAACTATTTTACAGGTTAATGATATTTTAAAAAGTTGATGGATATTAGTCTAAGTCCCCTCTAATTTCAAAGAAATGTTTACCAACTCAGACAAATACACATTATATTAATATACTAAATAATATTATTTCGACGCCATACCTATTATAATATTGTACGTTGTACAAATATCTTGGATTCTTGTTAGACAGTGATCTTAATATGTTCCAGCATATAAAAAACATCTGTGTAAAAGCTAGAATATTATTTAGGAGATTGTGTAAGATCAGACACTATGTCAACAAGCAAATTGCATTATTGATATATAAGACGGTAACAGGAACTTTCAACCCCTGCATGGTCTTTTCCCACCTGGAACATTCAACCCCTGGTCTTTTCCCCCCAGGTCTTTTCAACCCCTGGTCATTTCAACCCCAGGTCGTTTCAACCCCGGGTCGTTTCAACCCCTGGTCGTTTCAACCCCTGGTCGTTTCAACCCCAGGTCGTTTCAACCCCACTTTGCTCTCCATACATAATGTGCCTGTGCCTATCAGTGTAGAATAGTAATAAGTATACTTCACCGAAATCAGGTTATTTCACTGATTACTTTTACTAGATAATTCAACAAACAATTTGGCACTAAATTGGTGCAACCATATATATATTACCAAGAATGCAAAATTCCTCAACAAATAAAAACATTCCTACAAAAAACATAGAGCTACTGAGATTCGATTTTTTGTGGCAAACAAGTTATTTGTTAGAATTTTGTGCTGCAGAATTACTGTGCATATGCCTATTGTTGACAATAGATTTGCGCATAAAAAATCCCTCAAACATATTTATCTTACTAGCTACGATAACTATAAGCTATGCTAGGAACATATTTTATTGTCATGGGTGTTTAGCAAACCGTGACTAAGGTTGGAATGTACAGAGCCTGGGCTAAGATACAGTAGTAGCTATAATCCAATTACTGCACAAACACAGAATGGCCGAGGTGGGCTAATATATCGGATAGCTATGGGATGGTTTGTATACTCATTTTTCAAACCAGTATTAGAGGTCCAGCGACCAGCGGCCGCTGGGTTCCACATGGCTTACTTCAAGGCTCGAGGCAGTGGTGTACTTTCCCTATGAGTTTACTCCGGTGGTTTTGGACACAGCCCCAAGGCAATTTGTCAAGAATTTTTCCGCAAAACTCTTTATAAACATTATGATCATGATTTTTCTCTCCCTAGCATATGATTATTAATACTAGCCTACTTAGGCCTTTGGGTTAGTTGTTTTGCTTTTGTAAAAAAAAACAGCGGACATTTCCGTCAATTTCCGTCGTCGCATGTTTACTACACCTCGTTGCGCAATGCATGCACTGGGAACAACCCAGTCGGACCTATTACGTCACGTCATGCCTCGCTGGTCATGAGTGCTGTCCTCTCACTACCTCCCCCATAGTGCAGTGGCTCCCCTCACCCCTCAGTCATCTCCACCACAGTTGCACGTGACGTCTTCCATTAGGCTTCTCACTCTCCCATTGTCTTTCCTTCCCCCTCCCCTCTTTCTCTCACACACTTTTGCTTTGTTTTTAACTTTCCAACATATTGGACGACATATTTAATCAGTTTTGAGAGGGTCTGTAATGTGTAGAGGTGTGAAAAATGCAAAAGAAATGCCCCCACGTAAGCATCCTAAATGGCCAGGGTCCTTTTATTTCCCACTCTTATCACTCGGTGTACTGTAGATTTTAAAGTTCTTTTTATGTAAGTTATTAATACTGTAATGCTTATCCGCAGGGATGTACAGGATATATTAATTAATATCTCCTTTCTTTCTCCATTCTCTCCCCCAAAACAAAGTTATTTCGAAACCCTTTACCACCATAGGCCTTAATTTCAGGGAGCCGTTTTGTGCGTACATTTCCGTCAACGCAGCTTGCTTTCGCTCACACTAACTCACTGCGCTTAGGATATACTTGAATGTGTAACCGGGGAGCAGCTAAATATTAGGCAAATACATGATTACAAATGGATTGCATTTAAGAATCGCGGGTGGGGTAACACAGAGGGCTGGACTGGTAAGTAGATGTTTCAAGAGCTAAGCCAATTATCAAATAAACACAAACTGACCCATGATGGGTTTTAGTATGAGAAGCAGGTTTGTCTTGGTGGGAAATATACTAAATATGCATGCTGTATGTGAGAATAATTGTACTAAGGGTTTTCCATTTCAACGTTAACTAGGCAAGTAACTAACTGTTTGCCAGTCATATTTCATTCTCTTTCATTAAGTATCGTCATGTTTATGCATGTTTAGTAGGTAAGAGAGTGATGAAACCTTTGATACATTAGTCTTATAGAAATATAAACCCTAGTCGGGCTGGGTATCAAATAACAGGGAAGAGGATTTATTCTTAAATACACACATGCAGGATTTACCGAGGGTGCACTGCCAGTGTGTGGATGCTTCCATATTACTAAGTTTGACAATTTAGTTAGGGTTGGACTAGGATTTACAAAATAAAAACAGAATATTTTTTCCCGTGATAGAAATCAAATTTGTATTCTTTACAAAAAGATAGTCAAACTGGTAAGACCCAGGGTGTCTTTTGCCGGACTACATCGATTCTCCAGCTCAACTTTTTATTTAATTTTGCTAGTCGAACTAGTAGAAAATTTACCTCAACCTTACATTAAATCATTTGATGAATCAGCATTACTATGGCCGAAATAAGGGGGGAAAATAGGCAAAAATGAATGTATTTGAGGCATATAGGTGTAGGAATAAGAATATTTGCCTCAGCCTTCGCAAACTTCGTCTGCAAATATTTCGATCCCTACACTGATGAAAACTGATGAAAAACTATAACCATATATGTAAGTGTATCGTTTCAGATGTGGGTCTAAACAATTTTTATAATGATCTGTTCCCTACTATAAGGGACCAGAGAAACCACATGTTTTCCCAAATGTTCTCAATAATAATACATTGTACATTGATATCATATATTGTACAGATAGTCAAAATCAAGATCAAATGTATTCTGTTCATTTCAAATACCCCCAGTACAGGGATTCAGAAAAATGCTATGTCGAAACCTTTTCTCAGAGTAATAATATATTTTATTACTATATTGTTGTTGATTTTTACACCTGTAAATACCACATGTAAGTCTTTGTGGTATCAAATCGTATCAATCGCATCAAAGCTTGAATTGATTTTGTAAAAATAAAATATCCATTCTATTGCCATAAAATCACTGTAACTGAATAGGAAGGTCTCTTTATCAGTAATAATTATGGCAAAACGGTGACCCTATGACATAACAGCGACATTACTACACAAGCTCTCTTCTATTCAACATCTGTATTCATTCATATCTATATCTTTCACCATTTTCAAGCAGGGATTTATAATTATTAGGACGGAAGAAATGACATTACAATGTTTTAAAAAGAAATATTGCTGTCGTAATGTGACATAAAATACTCCCATACCATTTCAAGGGTTTGTATGTGAGGTAATAAAAGGTTTCAGGGATGCTGTGGGCATATAACTTTTGTTTTTATATAAATATACATGCATATACAGACGATATTGCGCCTAGGTATAAGTTGTGACGGCCATCGCAACTTATACAACGGGCCCATGTGTGTGGTGTCCCTTGAGGAGGCGGATTAGCTAACCGTCTGTGATTCTGAAAATGCTACCACCACACATGGACAACCTGACAACATATTATCACAGAGTGAACCAGTAATTTAGTTCTGTGCATTTAATAACTACTTCAATATTTCGTTCATGCATGTAAAAAGTTATTAGGGATATCTTTTTATGGACAATTATACTAGTGAAGTAGGTATAAATACTCTTATAACTACTCCTAAGCTTAAACTCAGATATGCGTTAATACATTCAATATAGAGCCTTGATATTAGGGAAAACATATTCATGCTACTAGCAGCGCTAAACATCACAAAATGAAAACTTTCTGACCAAGGGTTGTTGTGGAAAAACATTTGAAAAATATCACAATATCATTTCATATATGTATGAGTAATTCCTCCTCCTACATCCAGAGGAGAAAAATTGCCTAGGGGGAAGTATTCAAGGATAAAAAAAAACACTGTTTAAAATCTTGCAGCCAGTAATTCCGGAGAAAACACTTGTTATTCTGAAATCTAGTGTTATGATTAAAAAATAATGATGGTTCAAACCAAAATAACATATTAATGGGAATTAAAGTGATCATCTTAATTCCCATAGACTGGGTATTTTACATGAATAACTGTGAAGAGATTGGCCTACTATTAGTTGCCCTACTACGCCACATTGCAATCACATGCAGATTTAGTTTAGTATCAGTTCTTAATCCCACAATAGATACTCAAATAATTCCATTTGGAACAGTTTCATGTGAATCGACCATCTTTCCTCCTCTTAGCTCGGGTAACGTCACATCGTTTTTATGGCATCCTTACATAGATATATTAGATATATAGATATATTTCCTCCTGCTGTGTTGGGCTTCCAAAGTTTTAACAGCTCTAATTAAAAAATATATAATATAACAATGGCTGGGATGAATGAACTAGTCAAAATATTTTATAAGAAATCGGCACATTTCCGTCCCTACATTTATCAACTGTTGAATCAGTGTTATACCCCCATATATACAACAGAGACATATGGAGACATCCCAGGATTGTGGGCACAAGGAAGAAATACAAGTCTAGATAAATGGAAATACCATTATACCTCTGTTAACCTCTTATACCTCTCATAACGCTAAGATGGTGCACTTTCATTAACATTAATCTCAACAGTGATCTTTATGTTAAAATTATTGTTAACATGATGCTAATACTAACGCAATTATTCACGTTAATCTTACTGTTATGTTTGGACAAGTATAGGTATATATTAACGTTAGACACAGTTTGGTTGCTCTATACTTTCAGGTAAATTGCCGTCAATCAGCAGACACTCAGCACAAAATGCTACCAGTGGGTGTAATAGCTGCAACCATATTATCATTAATCCTATTACTACAAAGCTTGGCCCTTAGTTGAAAAAGTAATAGCAAAATTGTCTTAAAATAAAACATTTAATGTGGGCGGGCCAGGACGGGGGAATCAACAAGATGAATTGTATCCTGTTATAAAGTTTGGTCGATAATAACTTCTGTGCAAGTATATATATTAAACGACCTGGGGTTGAAACGACCTGGGGTTGAAATGACCTGGGGTTGAAACGACCTGGGGTTGAAACGACCAGGGGTTGAAACGACCTGGGGATGAAATGACAAGGGGTTGAAAAGACCTGGGGGGAAAAGACCTGGGGTTGAAAGTTCCAGGTGGGAAAAGACCAGGGGTTGAATGTTCCAGAAACCATATAAGACATATATATTACCTGTTATTGAGATTGGTAGTATTATAACCGATTTAGCAATACAGAACGATATACGAAGGTTACAACTAATACAGAATAGTTGTTTACGTGTCATCTATGGGCCAAAAAAACGAATAAGAGACCTTAGAATAACAACAGTGTCTTTGCATAAAAGCTATTTTATTCTACCTTTATGTGTAAGACGCATGCAACGATTTCTCTCATTATTTAGGAATGTATTTAAATTTGAGGACGAATTTGTTGTACCTTATAACATGAGGGGTGGGGTAGACTTGAGGTTGGAAATTGGAGGAAGGCAAGAATACGTAGGAGTCTGTTTGGTAAAATCAGACTGCTGTGGAATACTCTGCCTGCAAATATGAGAAACCAAGTTGATGACCCTAAAATATTTAAACGAAATGTGAATAGATTATGCTGGAATAAGTTCCAAGCAAATGGTGATATATGGGAGATACCTAACTCTCTGAGCTAGGGAATATTGTTATCATATTAGAATAGGTATACAGCTGTCCCGAGTTTGATAGGATTTATGAAGTAAGTTGATTCATGGCTACATATGCATTAGGTCGTCGGCATTAGTCGATTGATGAGTCGAGATAATAATTGGAATAAAATAAATATGTGCAAGCGACCTCCGCAGTGCGAGTCGGTGGATATATCTACACGACCGAGACCATTGAGACTGTGCCTGACGTCATTGCGACGTTCGGGCGTGTGACGTAATGGGGCGTCTGAATTACTGGTCAGTCGCCAACAGTCAACCAGTGCCTCCGGAAGAAAATATTTGACTTACCTTGAGCCTGTCGAAATTCTTCCAAGATGCCCAAGGGAAAGTTTAACCTGTGCCACACCTGTGGCGAGAGGCAAGCTAAGCCTACAGGAAAGAAGTGTAGGAGGCTGGAACTGGACGATGATCTGGTTAGAGAGTTTGACCATTCATTCGGCGCATCAATGGCGAGCGGCTCCATGCAAAGGCCAGGGGCCTCGACAGCTAAGAGGACGCCTTGTTTTGAAGTTCCTGAAGAAACACGCCCTTCCACATCCGACAGACTGGAGTCGATGGAGGCTATGGTCACACAGTTGTCGGGCCTAATGATAAAATCGAAGAAAAACAAGGTTAGGGCTACTTCATCGAGTGACAGCTCGTCTGATAGCACCAGCAGCTCGTCTGACACTGACTCGTCCGATGCGGAGGCGTCAAAGAGACGCAAAAAGGAGAAGAAGCGAAAGAGCAAGAAACCTTTTGCTAAAGACAAGCATCTAGATGAGGGTAAGGTGGACACATTTGAAAAATTAATGCTTGTTACCTTTAAAACGATTGAACAATTCCTTGACGATGGCATTCCTGTGTCGGGCATCGTCAAGCACGGCAGGATCTTGGCAACCAAGGCGGCGACAGGGCCGTACGTAGATCGAGCATTCTTAGACTACGACCGGTCGGTCCGAAGCAGGGCCAACAAGAAAGGCCCAAAAGCCTTTGCCAGGGCTGATGAGGAGGATCGTTTAACCTTCTTCTGTTACGACACATCTAAAAGGGCAAGTGGCCTGCCCCGTACACCAGCTGCACGGAAACAGAAAGGCTACTGCTTTCGTTACAATGGGGACTCGGGCTGTCACTCCAAGTCCTGTGTCTTCGCACATCGCTGCTCCAGCTGTGACAAGTCTGGGCACCCGGCAAAAGAGTGCAAGTCGTCATCTAGTAACAGCAAATAGGATGTGGTTGGAGGGGATACTTCTGGTGTTGAGAGTTTATGCAGCAATTTGGTCATTGCATCGATGCCCTTGGTTACTACAAGCACTGATGGCGTCTCAGGAAGTGAACTTTTACCTTTTCTTCAAAATGGGGACGCTTCCGTTTCATCCACGGACCCGGGCTTTGCAAATGTTTCATCGATATCCCCTCCATCCTGCCCTCTTCTACAGGACTTTATGTTTAGTGACATAGAAAAGAGTTGTGTGAAACTATGTTAAGGAGAGAATTTCAAGCTCCAAATCCCCCTGTTAGCCATGATTCGGCTGTTGTTAGGGCTCTGCCCACCTCCCCGCTGGGAGCGGACGTTAATGTTTACATGAGTTGCGAGAGGGGGGCGTGTGCTTGTCGCCACCTTATAGGCGAGTCCCCCGTCCAACTGTATCCCTGCCGTTTTGGTTATTACATATACAATGAGCAGTGGCCTCATCTCAAGGAATTTGTGGATGTGCTACAAGGTGTCACAGATGGGTTCCCCATTGTGGATGAAGAGATCTCGCCGTATGAATGTACTAATTATGCCTCTGCTTTGAATAAGGATGCACATGCCCTGCTGTCGGGCCAGATTAAGGCAGAGCTAGAGGAGGGCATGGTGTCAGTCTCCCATGACAAGTCCCACTGTGTCCACGCACTGGGAGCAGTTCCTAAATCCCAAGGTGGGATTAGGGTAATTACGGATTGTTCGAGACCTGTGAGTGATTCCATTAATAACCACTGCTCCACCCTTGTTCATAGTTTCTCGTACAGGGGCCTGGATGAGGTGTCACGGCTAGTGTACCCAGGGGCCATGATGAGCGTCATCGACATAAAGAGTGCTTATAGGGCAGTCCCTATCTGCCAGGACCACAGGAAGTACTTGGGTTTCAGGTGGGACCTGGATGGGAAAACGACATACTTTATGGATAATCGCCGGTGTTTTGGCTTAACCCTAGGCCCAAACTATTTTGACAGAGTCTCATCATTTATTTCTACTGTGCTTGCTACGATTTTTAATCTCAAGATAGTCCATTATTTGGATGACTTTATATGTGTATGTGGTACTGTGCAGGAGGCCCTGGATGTCCAATTGACTGTGGTGTGTCTGCTAAGATTCTTGGGATTCCACGTCTCTTGGAAGAAGATATCCCCCCCTTCAACGACCACTATTTACCTTGGCATTAGTGTAGACTCCATTAAAATGGAGCTGAGGCTTCCTACGGACAAGCTGAAGAAACTCATAAGCCTGCTCAAGAAGTTTGTGGGAGCAAAATCCATTACTAAGAAGCAGTTGGAGAAACTAAATGGATATCTATCTCACTGCGCACATGTGGTCAAGGGCGGCAGGATTTTCTCTAGAAGGTGCTACGCCATGTACAAGGTGATGGTGATGAAGTCAGCAAAATTCTTACCTATCTCCATTGGTATGCAAGAGGATCTGAGCTGGTGGTTGGAGTTCTGCAAGTGTTTCAACGGGCGCTCCCTCATAGTGTCAGAAAGTAACCCAGTCCATCTGGTAACTGACACCAAACAAAAGGGCTTTGGTTCCTACTTTGGAGCGGACTGGGTTATTGGTGCCTGGGACAGCCAGGACCCTTTCCAACTTGACTCTGAGTGCGGCCATGTACAGCCACCCCCGGAAATCCCTCCACATGACCGCTCAAACATAAATGTATTGGAGCTGTGGGCTGTTGTAGCAGCCATGAATCGCTGGGCCCTGAGCATCAGGGACTCAGCAGTGTTGATTTTTACTGATAACATGCAGGTGTACTACATGTTAAGCAACGGAGCCAGTGTTAACGAGACATGTATGATCTGGATACGCCAATTATTTTGGCTTTCAATGAAGTTTAATATAACATTTCTCCCCAGATATATTAATACGAAGTGCAATCTGGTGGCAGACACATTGTCTCGCTTGGGTTATAAATCATCTTGGCCTGCTGCTGCATCTACTATATATAATTCTGGTCTGTGTTGCAGGAATGAGCTTGTGAAAATTTTATCTTATAGGCCTCCTTCAACTGTCGGCCAAGGCTCGCCGCTATAGGCAGGAATCAGTGTCAGATTCGACTAAGAAGCTCAGATCGCATCAGTGGGAAAGTTATGTGAAGTTCTGTTGTCAGTATGATCTCCCCCCTCTGCTGTGTGGCCCGGTGCAGGCCGTATGTTATATGTCCTTCTTGTCTTCATTCATGAAGCCCTCTTCAATTTAAGCCTATTACCAAGCGGTGATATTTTACCATATCGTCGAAGGCCTGGAGCCAGTGAGACTCTCTCACCCCCGACTCAAGGCTACTTTCGCCGGGATGCAGCGTGTGATTGGGGCGCAGAGGTCGCAAAAATCCCCTCTGCTCCCACATCACCTGAGATCTATAGCCAGGATCGTGCACCTGTCCCAAGATATAGAGAGACTCACTTTTGTGGCTGCTATTTAGGTCACTCTTAAGAGTGTCCCATGTCGTTTCCTCCCCTCACACCCTTGCCAGGGGTGATGTAAATTTCTTCAGTTGGGGAATGTTGGTGTGTGTTCGTTCTTCTAAAACAACAACAACTTCGGCTAAACCTGAATACTTACCTGTGTCCTACCTTCCAGACAAGGAGATCTGCCCTGTGTACCATGTCAAGAAGCTGTTTGATCGTTGGCCTGCTGCCCTCGATACTCAGCTAATCTCTTCAAAGGATGTGAAAAATTTCTCTTACTCTCAATTCTCTAAGTGTTTCTCAGCTCTGCTAGACAGGGCTGGGATTAGAGGGAATTATGCGTCCCACTCCCTTCCTAGGGGTGGGGCGACTTTCATGTTGCAACAAGGTTTCTCATTATCGGAAACTAAAGGTTGTGGTTTATGGAGGTCGGCATGTGTAGAGGAATACCTGCAACCGACTCTGACTCATAAACTTATGCAGGGCAAGAGGTGTGCCGGGCTGATGTGACTGTTCTTGGCGGGTTGGATGAATAAACCCCCCTGGGGTCTTGCCCCGAACTGCCCATCTGCTTTTCTCTTGTTATTGTGTTTATTAATGTGTTCGTTAATAGGACTAGAAGTGCTAGTATATGTGCAAGCGACCTCCGCAGTGAGAGTCGGTGGATATATCTATGCGACCAAGACCATGGAGACTGTGCCTGAGGTCATTGCGACGTTCGGGCGTGTGACGTAATGGGGCGTCTGAATTACTGGTCAGTCGCCAACGGTTAACCAGTGCCTCCGGAAGAAAAAAATTTCTTTTCCCATGGACGTTAACATTTGACATTTGACTTTTGACAAACTGAATTTGTCTTACATTGGATTGATAAAAATCAATGTTGGTTTGGATGAATAAACCCCCCTGGGGTCTTGCCCTGAACTGCCCATCTGCTTTTCTCTTGTTATTGTGTTTATTAATGTGTTCGTTAATAGGACTAGAAGCGCTAGTATATGTATTAGGTAAAAATTATTGTGATAATATGACTGTCTTGCATCTTTGTGACACGGCGCAGGTGGTGGTGATACTATCTGTTTTTATCACTCAGGTATTTTGTATAATTAATTGTTTTCATATATCATTTAATATTATTAAAAGAACATCATCATGTACTGAGATATAGTGTAAATATTGCACAATGTCTTGATGAATAAAACATTTAAAAACAAACAATTACAACTACATCAAAGGCATTTACTGAATAAAGAAAGAAAAGAAAAGAAATTGGTTAAATACATTATTACAGCCAAATTTGTCCTCTAATAATGACTTTTCCCGGACTGTATACCATATAGCTGAGTCTTTTAGCCAATGTGTGAAATACTTAATGAAACAGTTGAGACTATTTCAGAGAACGATAATATTTTGCCAATAAGAATAACACAATAAATACGCCGATAATCAAGATCCTGTTTCGTTTATAAACATGTATGAATGTCATATAGAAACATATTCTAAGAGAGTTAGAGTTACTTCTGCAGTTAATCTAGAAGTTCATCTCAATTTACTTATGACTCTTATTGCAATGATAGAGTACAATTAAGGTTTTATATATTCCGTTTCCATAGGTTGCCACTATTAAAAAGTTTAAGCTGATTCAGATGGCCTTGTTCAAAAAGAAGTTAATCATTACCTTAAGAAAATATACCTACCTATTCAATGGCATGCGAGAAACTGTTGTAATATTTGATTTGATATTATATCACTTTCATTCTTTTTTGGTTGTAATTTCATTTCAATCTAACTCACACCGATGCCTTTAGAGTGAACACGTAACTGGCAATCAATGGAATAACTGGCAAGCGGTCATATGCGGCCGGAATTGATGTACCTTCTGTAATAACATCAGCAATAAATAATTCATGAATTGATTTGAATTGAACTTGTTCATAACACGCCATTTCCGAGAAAATAATATTCTATAAAACTCACAACGATGACCTTACAGCGAACACGTAACTTGTTCATAAGACACCAATTTCGAAAAACTAATTCAATTTTGATGATACTTTCTGTCATGAAACCCAGGCTCCTAACACCATCATATTGCAATAATATCAGCAATAAATATTTGTTCACATACACTGCAGAAGGTGTAATGTACTCTGAAACGTCGGTATCCTATTGAATAAACCATCTTAAAGCATAATCTTATTCTCTACTTGTCTTCATTACAGCTTTGGTGTTTTTCAATATAACTTTAAATAATTTATTAATTGAATTTAGGTTTAGATTTAGAAACTTTCATTGTCGACATTTTATCGCTGACAGAGTACGGTTCTCCAACTAAAGGGAGGTCTCCATGTTCTCTGATGTTTTACATAATCCATGTACAGTGAACAATTCCCCAGTCGTCATTGACGAAAGGGGTACACTGTTATGTTTAAATTAACCTTTATTATACATTCTTAGAAATAATGATCTTAGCGCTAAATTTTATAATATTAAATATTCTCAGATCAATTTTCCATTAATTTACTCATATAATTCAATTGAATTGAATTGAATTTGTTCATAAGACGCCGTTTTTGAGAAAATACTATCAATTTTGATCATAGTTTTTTTCATGAAGCTCTCGGCTCCCAACACAACCATATTGCATTGTCTTTGACACGCGTATTTAAAATTGTATTGTGGATCTTCTCTCTTGGAGAAACAAATGTTTGAGTCCAATCGAAGAGGATTAGGCACACTGAAATATTCCAAGGCCAGGGAGGAGCAGAAGTCCTTGGGAGGAAATGAGGAGAAACTATTTTTGTTTGAGTCAGGTAATGGATATTTTCTTTCCCCAATTTTTGGCCATGCTCCCCATTCTTCCGTAACACAAAAGACAGCAAAACAATCCCGCCAGTACAATTTAAACTTAACAGATAGTTTTAAATGTGGCACGTATGAAGTTCAATGGCCTCGAAGCATTCAGTTTCTATTGATTTACATCTGTGGATCTGGTTTAATTCAATTTGTATGTGAGACAATATGTGATGTGGTTGAAGAAAATGAGTCATAAGTCGCAAAATTGATATGTTTCAAGGTGTTTTTATCACAAAATCACATTATTGGAATGTTCTAATCTTTGGTGGGTTGATCGCGTCTAGCTATATCAATCGATGTATCAAATTTCAGGAGAATCTGTGTTATATATCCTGTTGTTTTAAAGGTCCTTATATAAGCTACATTTAGTTACTTTACTGTTCATTGACCCTAGAAATATAGGAAACCTTTTTTTCAAAAACGAAAATATCAAACTTAAAATCTAGAAATACTTATATGATTAATAGTCTGTTCACTATCATTGGAATCGGAATGATCTCATCTTTTCAAATATTTATATATATATAACGGTATCTCAAAATCTATTTTTTGCGACTTATGACTCATTTTCCTGAAACACATCATATAATTATGCTGCTGTCTGAAGATGAGGACTTGCATGTGCAGAAGTAGTTTTTAGTTCTGTCTCATTCAGTCGCATTACTACATGTCCAGGAAGCGTGCAGACCTAGAAGTCCTGCATTCACATATTATATAAATAGATTGCTGATGCAAGATATATTCTTATAAATAATTTTAAATCATTAAATCGCCCGCGGCGAACACAGGGACCTTCAAAATTTATTCCACCATTCTCCCCAATCACCATGAGGAGAATGGGGAGATTAAAGTAAACCTAAAATATGATGCATCGATGGGTATAAAGAAGTAATAGTGGGCAACGACAGCCACAACACTTACAGGTCCCATTACAAAATTGATGTGACCATGATCTATGTACAGTTTGTTGTTATTAGTAAATACCAGCAAGCTGTAGGTTATGTAATCATCCTGGTTTACATGTATGTATAATGAATTATTCAGTATACACCAGTAACTAGTGGTTCATTAATGTGATCATTAACACAGGGCATTCATTAGCTTAGGGCTTGTCTATCTCGTCCATTGCACTGGCCAGGCCACCATGTTAGTGATGTATAGCACGTTATAGTCGTATGTGAACTGTTATATCAGTGTTTCTGGCTCATCTGATGTTCTACATGGATGTTTTACATCCCAGAGGTTGCTGACTGTAGGGTACAGTGTGTGTTAGCGTGTTCCCTCTCAACAGAGAATGGTAATATGTTACCTAGAAGTTAGTGATAGACCTTGCAGCTATAAAAGCTAACCTAAACTGTCTGGTAAAACTTAATAGAACAATAGATGGCAGTATACTACCCCAGGAGTTAGTAGAAGGCGCATGTGGAACAGTACTAAAGAGCCTGGTAAAACCCCAATAGATGGCAGTATACTACCCAAGAAGTTAGTGGAAGACCATGCAGCTATTGAAGCTATACTAAGCAGCCTGGTAAACATAATACAACAAAAGATGATAGTATACTACTTCAGGAGTTGGTGAAAGACTGTAGCTGAACTATACAGCCTGGTAAAAATGGTACAACAATTGATGGCAGTATACTACCCCAGGAATTGGTCGTAGACCAACTATATGGGAGCTGAACAGCCTGGTAAAACTTAATAAAAAAATCAGAAACAGACCTAGGAATCAGATTAGACATGGGAATACTGGCAATTTACGTATACTACTCACACGTCTAATCCCGATCATAAGAACCAATTGTATACTACTTACAAATAAAGGATCCCGATTATAAGAACCAATCGTATACTACTCACGTGCATATGGTTTTCAATATAACTTTACATCAGAACACTTAACTAAACAGGCAGGTAAAAACGTAACACCTATTGCTAGCCACAACGCAAAGCAAAATGGTGTAATTCCGAATATGCCAAATGTTATGTAGATATAAAAAGTGACCTTACCGAACCTCAACGAGGTCGGGTCTCATTATTATTTCGTTATCAGGTAAACTTTGTGTATTATCTTCTCCCTCTCGGCGCATTCTCACCTCACATCGCATGCCTCACCACAGAGAATCAATACCGTACTTCCCCATCATGCAACCAAGGCACAAATACTGGCCACAGACATAGGGAATAATTCATTAATGAGGTTCATCCTTCTCTTTCCAACCTGCTGCACATCGCCCCCTTTTCCATAAGCCACCCTCGGGTCAGTGAGCTTGTTTTACGACATTCAGCGTTTTACTGAACATCTTACGACATGCCGTCTGTTGGCACACCAACCGCTTTCTGGCACTATTTCCTGTCTGTGCCTTCCGGGTAGGACATCGTGTAGCAATTCCCAGCATTTGGTAGAACAAATTGATTCCATTTGACTCCATTTATGTCTGTATGCTGCCTGTTGTGTCACCTTGAATATCGGTTGGACCTGCGCTATATGACAGAAGCATAGTGCTAGAAACAACATAGTTCACGCTTCACGTATATTCTCGACGACATGAATTGATGTATAATGTATATGTAAAAAGTATTAACTTTTCCGATGTGTTAAAGTTTCAAAATTGATTCAAAGTTAAAAGTGTCCCTTTAAGATGACAATTAAATCGAAGTATTATAGATATTGATTAGAGAATTGAACTAAAATTATAATCTCTTGCTGTTGAGATATAATTATTGTTTAGGTCAGCTAGGACAGAACCAAAGCGACAATTATAATTTTGTGAGAGTGTATCCCTCTGATTAATCCTAAATAAAAATGTTGTCAAAAAAGGGAAAATGAGTTGGGATGAGGATTTTGGATGCCATCTTTTTATTTGAAACTTTATTTTATTTATCAAAGAATGGATCTGATGAATTTCAACTATGTTGACATTTACGAAATATAACAATTATTTCTATATTTCATGTTTGAATATTGCTATATATACTCCATAGGATGACCTTACAAATGTAAGACTATCTTCAATACACAGTCTTGAAATTTGCTACATATTTAAATTCTTCTTAAGGTGCTAGGTACCCCGAGGATGCAAACATTCCTACAAAGAGATAAATTAAATAAAACACTTTGAAAAGGATCAATTTTGAGAATTTCGACTTATTCATCTGTGGCACACTACAATTGAGAAAATGTGGATAACATAATATTATAGTGGAATTTGTTAAGAGGGATGCTTTGTTAAAGTCTAGACGGTCCTCTTAGATTGACCAGGTCCTACGTTTCAACTACTAATCATAATTTGATAAATTAATTGATTTATAATAGCTTAGAGAGTTCTAACTTACAAATAGACGCTTCTATGCATGATTTACTATAATAGTAAAATATGTGATGTGTTACAGGAAAATGAGTCATTGGATTTTGAGATATCATATGTGAAGAGATGCCATCAAGCCATGTATAATGATGGTAAATATTAGGACATTTAATAGGTATTTCTATATTTCAAATTTGATATCTTTAGTTTGAAAAAAATGTTGCAATATTTCTGGCTAGACATTTACTAGTAAACCAGCTAAATATATGCTTCAATACTGTGTATTTATACGATTCTGAGGATCAGATAACACAAAGATGAGGACAATCGTACAAAGAGATCTTGTGAATCAAATACTATGAGAAATCTGCCACTTGTGACTCATTCCCCTGAAACACATCCATCACAATTAAACGCTTTAATTCATGATTTACTATAATAGGACGATATGATAACTGTATGACGAATGAAAAAGCGATCGATCTTTCTTGTCCATTAATCATTTGTCAACTAAAAGATAAATAACCAGAATCTTTACAGGAATGATGGGCGGCCTAAATCACGACATGTTTTCACCGAAATCAGAACTTGTTTTCACAAAGTTCAAGACCTTTTCTCCGATGAAATCTTCATTTTTCATCTGTCTTCCACTTTCCATGGATCTCCAGAATTCATGGCACGTCCAAGGGCACCTTTGAAAATATTTGAAAAGATTGGCAATGATGTAAACAACTTTCAAGGCATGAGGTGGATTGAAGGCTGGCTCTTGGCATTGTTTAAAACTTTCCTATTATGATGAATACTCCTTTTTAAAAATATATTAGATCAAACACTTTTTTTATTGTACAGAGAATCTCCAGGCATTCATGTGAACGCCTGACGATTCTCTGTACAATATAAAAGTGTGTGATCTAACATCCGGATTTGCATTTGAAGGACTCTATGACTCTTTGCTATGGTAACTTCACTCATTATTGCTCACCGGCTGATGTTTTTGCTTGACTGAAGAAACATTTTTTGCATTATAGCTGCATTCTCAGTTGACGTCAGTCAAAAGCTATACAGACTTTTTACTATTCTTGTTCCATTCTTTTCCGACCCAATTGGCCATCATTTGACCCCGGTTTGGGGGATTCTTTCCTGTTATCATTGCTACAGGGCTTCTGAAACATCCGGATTTGCATTCAGAGGACTCGTCCAAATACTTTTCTATGAAAACGTCACTCTTTATCGCTCACCGGAGGCTGCTTTTGCTTGACTGATTCTAGTTCAAATTCTTGTATATAGGTACCAGCAGCAGAATATTGATGCCTTCAGTCCTATACAAGTAATACTATGAGTACATTTGGTAAGATTGTCTTCGTTATAATAGCTTAGAATGCAGCTTTAATTAAAGTTGCTGCTGTTGCTACAGTTGCTAATGTTCCTGACATTAGTACATTGACAAATATTCCATGCTGATCATGACACCTTTTCTATAGATTTAAAATCCCCTATTAAAACTACAATTACCATAGAACCAATGCGACCCTCCCCCCCCCCCCCCCCCCCCCACACACACACACCCTCTTTAGCAAATTAAATTAAAGTTTCAGAATGAGAAGCCCTAAGGGGAGGAACCAGTGACAGCATTGAAGTACAAAACCCTGGGAAAGAAGTTGGGTCGGTGCACTGTTTACAAGGGTTTCCGCCAATGGGCAAATGGCAAAAGCCCCACTTTACTGTGCAACATTCCTTTGTAATGATGCAGTGCCTGAACTGCTTCTCTCAAATCTCTGAAAAAAATCACACCTTTGAAACTTTTGATGCATCTGTGTGACAGACCGTCGGAAACTGTACAATCGCCAGCTCTGCTAATATGTGATCCGTTCTAGGAAAATGAGTCATAAGTCGCAAAATATGGATTTTGAGATATTGTCATATTCAAAAAGAGGAGATCAAGCCAATTCCAATGATCCTAAACACTAGGGCGTACACCTAATGTATTTCTATATTTTAAGTTTGATATTTTTATATTTGAAAAAAAAAAGAAATTGCAATGTTTCTGGATGGTAATTACCAGTAAAGTAACTAAATATACTCCTTTTGAAGGCCTCCAAAGGGTAAAGATATATTTAATATAACGTCCTGAAATTTGTTACATGGATTCATATGACTATGAGTGCTAGACCCTATAAAAATCAGAACATTTCAATAAAGAGATCTTGTGATAAAATCACTTTTAAAAATATAAATTTTGCGACTTATGACTCATTTTCCTGAAACACATCACATATTGTACATACCACTAGGTTTAGATGCACTCTTAGTTAAACACAGTTAAGAACTGAACATATTCTACTTTTTATTCCTTTCTTTTCCAAACCATCTATCTACAAGTCATTTGACAACACTTTGGAGGATTTTGTCCAGTTGATTTTGCGACAGGTCTCCCAAAATGTCTCCATTTGTATTTGGAGGACCCACCCAAATCCTTTGTTACAAAAACTTCATATATTATCGCTCACTGGCAGTCGTTTTTGCCCGGCTGATTAGGCTTCAATAAACACATAACATAATAGTAGAATATTAATAAATTCAGTCCTATCCGTTCTAACATGTGGACATTTGGAGAGATTTAGCAATGATAAACAAAAGCTATGTTTGGGTAGATCTGGTATAGATTTAATACAGAGTCATGTACTAAACATGAACTGTATTCTGAACCTCATTTCTGTCTTGGACTTGAAGTATTTGATTGTATTTGTGAAGGAAAATTGTACATTTTCAGACGATATGACCCTATTGGTATTGGTCGATACACATTGAGGGTTCCCCCAGTGGGTTCCTGAGAGAGTGCGTCAGTCTGAAGGCTGTCTATACAAGAGATGGCTGTTGTAATGCTTCAGACAGAGAGAATATGATGAGGTAAAACTGCCCCTGTCAGATCCATCACACAGGATAATGACATCACACTACACTAGTCTCTGAATTCCAGATAAAATAGATGCAGCGGGCCCACAGTGTGCCGCCGGCCCTAATGGGTCCACTCTCCATTTTGGGATTGTATCAATTCTCAAGAATTCTCAATATATCCATGCATTTCCAAAGTCATTGTATACACTTTATTTGGCTACTTTGGGGCCATCCACAAATGACGTCATGCTTTTTTTGGCCATTTTTGACCCCCCCTCCCCCCCATGTCATGTTTCGTCACACTGTGCCAGACCCCCCCTTAAAACTGATAAAAAATGACGTCATGTTTGCAGCACCCCCCCCCCAACCCAACTCCCCCTTTTAAAAAAGGTTATCATCAATTAGGTATAACATCATAATTAAATATGCAGACCCCATTATTAGAACTAAGATCCACAACATTGAAATCTCTGTATTAAAAAACCCCTGAAGTCCCAGAATGTGAATAGGCTACTTTACAAATTCATTTAGTACCACGGCAACTATGGTGACCTCAATCCTAGCTCAGAGTCAAGGCAGGCACTTTTCCAGGGCCCTGATACTTTCACTATACGTGTCAAATTTTGCCAACTTATACCAGCAATAAAATTGTGTCCAACCAATAAGGCAAGATTATCAACCACTATGTCAACGTTAGTTTTCTGCCTGCCAATGGACGTGGGTCTAATTAGTTGCACATGTGCAGAGAGGTTTGGCAGTGGTATAATACCCAAATGCATTAAGCCTGATTTGCATATTGTGCACAGTTATGGAGGCTATAGTTTAGGATGTAGTAATGGAACATACCACATAAAAGGCTTTTACACAAGATCAAGTCAGTGTAGTCCCACAGAGGTCAGTTCAATGACCACTTCTCTTCATAATATATATGGTCAGTTCTCACAAATCGGGTACACAGAGGGTATTTTTGGCTAAAAATTTAGATGCAATGAAACTACTTGCCATTTACAGATATCATTGTACATATAATGAAGGGTTCATAACAAAAATTGGGCACACTAATTTTAAAAACTGTGCATTTTCTAACGTTGCCACCCCAATGCTTTTGGATAGAAATATTGTAGAGGTAATGAGGGTTATTTCTTAAATTTCAATATTTTTGTTTATTATTGTATCATTAAGCTAATGTTTCAAGCTATACAATAAGATCAAAATTAATTTATTTTGAATTTTTCTATTTCAAGGCACTTTATTCTTTAATGTCTTTCTTTCTTTATTGTCAAATATTCTTGATTTCTCAAAATCAATATTTTGGTATTGATTCTTATAGCAAAAATTTATTATTCTCATTATATCCAATTTCATTATCTCAACTGAAATTGTTCTCTTCCAATGTTTTATGTTGCCAGCCCATTAGTGCATCCAGGCCAACCCCAGCTTAAATCAGTCCAAAAATAACAGAAAAAATGTTAGGTTGAAATTGAAAATTCTATGACATGAACATCTTATTAGATGCTTTAAATTGACAAAGTTTCATTTGATAATCAATATTTGTGTAGACACAGTTTCAAAATGAATGTGGTTAGGTTGGCAATGTTTAAACTTCCCCAACATGACCTTTTTTTAATGATTCAGAGCTCATGGAAACAGTTTTTCTGATATGCAATTATTCAATGTTTGTGTTCAGAATAAAGTTGTTTGAGATTACATATCAGAAACAAAATCTCACTAAATAATTATTTTTGATCCCTAGCTGAACCCTTTAAAAGTGCATTGGGATGGCAACGTTAAAATTTCCCAAAAGAAAAAATGAATTAAAAGAAATTAGCAATATTTCCAAACACTATATTTTTCATGTATTTATAGCCAATAGATAGGAGCATTATTTCAGACACATGTTATAATAATTTGATGTTTTGTACAATGCTGGGAAAACTCTATTTGCCAACATTATTTTTTCCTCTGCATAAAAGTGGGTTATGCAGGTGGATTTCTGCCCATAGGGTGGCCATTTTGTGTTTTAGCTATATAAAAGTATATGTCCCATGAAAGGTCTATCTAAGCTGCATCGATTAGTTTAAAATGTATTAATATATAATAAACTGGTTTCCATGAGGGGTTCAGAACCCTGAGTACATTGTTAATATCAATACATTGAAGAACCTTCAAAGGTGAGGACAAAGTCCTTACATATGTATAAGGGAACTTGACTTGCCTACCCTTCACTTTAAAAGATTAAGAGGTGATGTGTACACGCTACTGGACTTGGTTGTAACAGGACATAATGTTAATTGCCTCAAGAACGATCTTGAGGACATGGAAATACCGTCCTTGGCATTGGGACTGGTCGGGCAACAGGTGTGGTACCAGTCATTGTATTGCTACCTCTGTGTAAAATGCATGGGTCTATATCCGGAAAAAAGTGCATGACCTCCAACACCAATGGTGCGTAAAGATGAATGGCTGGAATCCGTATTTGCAGACATTTCCTATACCAACAGACATTCTGCTAGAGATTTTGTTATTTATTATTTATCTAATAAAGGCAGTGTAAGGCTGCCACTCAAGTTACATGACACCAGTTTCTATTGATTTTTTTTTAAATTCAGTTTAAGGCCAATACATTATTTAAATTATTATAGAAAAAATGCAATATTCTTCAGGGATGTTTTCACGCAGTGCTATTGTTGAAGTTTAATTTGCAAGAAAACTAGAATGATCTGGATATATCTAGATATAGAGGCCATAGAAGCATGTGTCCAGTAGCCTTTTATTCTAAGGTGTATTTCAAATGAATTTTACTTAGAGCACAAGTTTCCCCGTTACAGTAGTCTTTTTATCAAAAATATAAAAACATGATGTCATACATGAGGTGACCCCCCCTCCCCCCATTGTCATACCTTGTCATAAAAACTCAACCCCCCCTCCCCCCCTAGGGCATGACGTCATTTGTGGATGGCCCCTTTTAAGCTAGTACTGAGAAAAATGTAAAACAAAACAAACAACACGGAAACCTTCAAGTGACAGGCAGAAAGTCAAGTGACAGGCAGAAATGTCTAGCCTTGTGCTAATATGATCTCATTGAGGAGAATAAGTCACAAGTCGCAAAATTGATATATTTTTAAATATTTTATTCACAAGATTAAACTACTCATTTTCGGTTATCTAATGAAAATAGGCCTACAGCCTCGTCGTTTTTGGCCATACTCGGTGAATATAGCCCCCCTCACACATGATACTATGCTGTTCTTGCTATAACATTCTAAGTGACTGAAACCAATGAGCCTCATTTATTATAGAGAGTTTAATGATATAAACATGAAACATTTTTTAGATTTAAAGTTGAATTTCGGGCTTTAAACTTTGTAAAAACGCATTGCTTGCCATCACTACCACACGTAACTCACTAGTGAATTACGCACTGTGCATAACTCACTCTAAATACGTTGTTCTCAGAACAATGCAGGTATACTAAAATATTAATCTTTAGGTGCTACTTCATGCGATAACAATTTTCCATAAAATACAAATAGTGCTAGGACACCTTAATGATAATTCAAAGCTATGTTCATATTTAACAAGCAACAAGAAAAAGATAGATGACACCTAAACAGGATAAAAGGTGTAGTTGTGTGAAGGAATATAGAGTGACACAAGATTAATAAGATTAAAGAGGATTTAAAAAGGGAACACATAAGGAGCTATGAGCAAATGTGGTGCGTGCCAGGAAAATGAGTCATAGGTCGCAAAATTGATATTTATCAAAGTGTTTTACTTACAAGATATATTTGCTGGTATATTTTCATTTTTAGAGTGTCTAGTCTTTGTGGATGTAGGAAGACATGACCAAAATGTCATAACAGTTCATGTATTATATCAATGCGCTTCATCTAATCATCTAATGGAGGATATTTAGCTACTTCCCTCGTAATTCTCCACTCAGAAATATTGAAAAACATTTTTTTCAAAGATAAAAATATCTAACTGAACAGTGGAATTAAGTACGTATTGAATGTCCTTAATGTTAACATTCATTAGAATCTACTTTATCTTATCTTTTCAAATATGATATCTCAAAATCAAATTTTTCGACTTGTGACTAATTTTCCTATTACACATCACAAATTTATTTCTAGATGTGAACCGCTCCGAGAGATGAGTATTTTAATAAACTGAATAAAGATCCGGTGTTCGGGGAAAAAGAATAGAGATGGAAAATTATCCTTAGATCTTTTTTCTCATCATCTTAGTTGAAGTTGAGCTATTGTTATCACACTCATTAAAAGCTATAAGACTGCTTCTGTTCATGGAATAGAACACAGTGTATAATATCATTAGATCCCTCATTAAATCCCTCCTTGCTGTATAATTGTGATTATGGCACATTATACTATATAGAGCTACCTTTATGTATATGAATGGTTTTTAGTTGCAGGGAGAAGAAGTGGACTATATTCCTCTTGCCTTTCAAATGCAGATTGTCCATGGCTACATGGACTGACCTCACTCCTATCATGCTAAGGCCATGTGTTGTCCAAGTGATAGAGGGATGACCCTTGCCCTCCCCCCTCCCCTCCCTGCCCAACCCAAGATTAGTCCCCTCCCTCCCTTCATGCACCCTCCCCTCTACCCACTGATTAAATTAGTGGGTAGGGGGGAGTAACAGTAAAAGTTAAAAGTAAAAATGACTAATTGGGTCATTGATTAACCAAAAAGAATGCAATTTTTACAGTATATTTACTAGTAATTTAGGAAATGATTAAAACACACTGCTACGGACGGAGAGAATAACTGATCTGCTACAGACAGATAAAAAGAACTGATCCTACTCTAAAAAAATGTTATCAACTACAATTTTTCCTCTTATTACGAATTTCTATTACTCATGCACCACTCCTTTGCTTCCACAACAGTAGCTTAACAGTTCCTGGCGGAAGATCATGGAACTAGACGCTAGTCCCAGTGAGCCTTGGATATCATTATCATTACTGGCTGTAGAAATGATAAAGATTAAATACCAAATTGACATGACGGTCTTTCAAAGCATGAGCACAGATACAGGCGGTCCAGTGGAATAAAAACTTAAACGTATTTCTCCTTCAGTTTTGTAATTTATGTGAAATTGAGTCAAAGTTAAAGATCCATTTTAATTGATATACAAATGAAGGCTGAGCCTACAGGAGTTTAGCACTGACGTGACATGTCAAAAACATGTGCTTCAACACGTGCCTCAACATACTGCTGCCGTGGATTACTTAAAGGGTCACCAAACGGGTTCATGGTCCTTTGAGGTCAACAAACATTATGAATCCATAAGTACATCACCCAAGTCCCAATGTTGTATCTCCATTTACATCTAACTTATAGTCACTCATAGCACTCATAGGTGTCAACTGAGAAAGCACAGATCAAAAGGTCTGTTTAGCACAAGAGGGCACTGAGAATGCTGTGTGACGTCACAAGGTTGCACCTGAAATGTACACAATACCTCTCAAGATTTTGCTACCTTGTGGCTAACAGTGGCACCCTGAATGGAGTGTTAAACTGTGGAACTACATTTCCCCTAATCTAAATGGGTAAGCCTGACTAAATGTACCACTGAGGCTGTTACATTTGAATGCTAGCAGAGAAGTTGATTTTCTCATAATATCTTTCGGTTTAGTAAGGGAGATATATACAGATGGGGTGGGAACCAGGATTATGCTCACCTGGCATAATTATAGCTGAAACTAATGCTACTACTACTACTAGTGCCAACTATTTATAAGTTGTCTGTAATGTGCTATAAAATTAAAATTTCTTTAAAAAAAAAAAATTTGAAAAGGGTAATCAAACCTACCTGGGGTATAGGTAATACTAGTGTCAACAACAGCACTGCAGCGTCACCTGGCATTCAGTGGCCTAAAAAATGTACCCGTCGACCATTTGCTGCTTCAGTCAATGGGCCGTTTCAATTCCCTCTGTATATACCTCCCTGGTTTAGTGAGTCTTTAATCTGGGTGTCCACTGGGTAGACTAAATACTGGCTGAATCTCTTGGGTGCCGACAAGATTATTAGATGCAATTAATCCTGCCTGCCAGACTGGCGGATGTATAAACAGATGCTAGGCAGTGGTGCCTGTCCGTTGGATGGACCTTAACAGGTCAGTCTGCGGCCCTCTTAAGACTGGAAAAACGGCTTAATGGAATCCAGGCTTTAGCTTCCCTATACTGGTCAGATTTTTAGAAAATGAACAATTGGCAGCTGTACACATTTAGTAAATTCTGCTAAAAAAAAGACTAAAAATGGGCAATACTAGGTATATCTGAATAGATTTGATATTGCCTTTGTTCAAACAACCTGTTTGCAAATGTTGAACTGAGTTTTGAACCATATTTTTGTCTTAAATTTGGATTATTTGAGAGGATTGCTGAGTGTGAATTGTACATTTTCTGGCGATTTCACCCATACACATATTGGCAGCAATAGTTGTCTACCTCAGGGGGTGGACAGTGCCACATGTCGTGTCATTAACCCCCTACTAATGGAGGTCAAGGCTGCAGCTGGAGGTGCTATACACCCCGTGTGACAGCCCCATAGTGGAGTTGTACCAGTCTGGGTATTGTGTAAATTACATTCAACACTGTCAATGGCTGAAACCTCCAGAAAATGTACGATTCGCCTGTTAAAATATTCGTAGGAAGTAAATGATTATTAAAATCGTTCACCAACATGGATTGGAGATTTTAGTGCAGAACCATATTAAATGAACGGAATAAATAGGTATGTACACTTTTATTATTTATTATACGTGCATGCTATATGAGAGGTGCTATAAGTGGGGTGCTATAAAAATATTCATATAGGACGTGTCCTATGAAATGTAGTTGTCTAAAAATAGCTCTGACGTTACCTCAGCACTTCCGCTGTCTCCGCGGAGATCCCCATGCTTATGTGGACGAATCTCTTATGTGGACGAATCTCGTCCAATAAATTTTTGATTATTGCCGGCTCGTCCTATTCTCTCTCTATATATACCACCTAGACCTGAACTGCAGGAATTAATTTCTAGAAAAGTCCACAAAATGTGTTATAAATTACCTTTTATACATTATTAAAGGCATATATCAACATGATAGCAAACTGGTTGGTTTCAGTCACTTAAAATTTGCAATTGTTGTTGTGCAACTCGTGCAATAAGTACACCCCTTCAAGCAGCTAGCCTCTTTTTCTTTGAGTAGATGGGTGAAGTCGTCAGAAAATGTAAAATTCCCCTTCAATATTTTTAAATTGGTCAATATCAATGGCAAAGACTGAGATCAACATACAGAGAATTTTCTTTATAAAAACGATGTTGTATTAAAGTTTTCTTCCTAGAAATGCACTCCAGGTTTAAATCGATTGAAATTTCCATGAGTAAGGGAGGTAATAGCTAAAAGTGTCAGTTGTGGAGATGGATAGTATATGCGGCAACAGTGTTATGCTGAATTGTTAGCTTCTATAAGTGTGGCAGGTCTGATCTGTTTGAATTGTTATTGTTGTTTACTCTATGTTGTAGACTGTAGAAGGTATGATGGCAGGGAAATGAATTTCTTATAAAAGATACATGCAGTTGAACATCACAAAACCGACTTGTTCTTTTAAACAAATGCTATACCAAATAATAGTATATTATACTATGACTAAAGGGTTATTCATTTTGCACAGGAAGAATATGCCCATATAATAGTGTTGTAGTTCTTAACACATTGTATAAAGAGATGGAATGAAAAGGCATGGCCGCTGATGTAAGCACATATATGTAATTGGTCTATATCCATGTCATTGATGATGTCAGACCAGTCAGAAATGAGCTTACTCAGCTACTACCCGAGTCACACACAGAGATTGGCAATGTGCGTTGAAACCATCACTCACTGCATCATCTCTGCAGTCCCCGTTCTCCGCGCATTCGCCGCTCTTATAATGCTCTGCCTGTGTGGGGGTCACTGCAGCATAACCAGGAAGCTGTTTGATTCCCTGCTGCACTTCATATACCTACCTATGAGATATGTAGAACTGCAGTCAGGAATCACACGGCTTCCTGGTTCTACTGCAGTCATTGGAAGGTTCTTTTTCTGGGCATAATGATCGTCATGATTTACATGATTTATTTTGTTATTAGAATCTTACCAATCAATACCAATCTTATGTGTCAGTACCATGATTAACTTGTGATGGATGGTATATTAAAACCAATAAAATCTTTTTTTTTTTTTTAAATACCATGGTCCCTGTTAGCAATATTGGAACATAACTATGGGGTAATTGATAAGGTAATACACCAATTCCTAGGCTATTTCATTACTTCCTAGATATTTCTCTAGGCTTACTATATTTCTTTCTTTCTCTACATGGTTCAGAGTTTACATAAATAACTTGCCCCAACCCCTCTGCCACCCCATTGTTCCTTCCCCTTCTAATTAATACCATCAGTTATCCAATCTGGAAAAGTCCCCTCTACTCCTTAAGCCCTGAACAAACAACCCATGCAGGGTAGGGCGGAAATAGAAGCAACAGCCATCCCCTATGTACAAGGCCTAGGAACAAAGGATTCATGGTTTTGGCGGGACTTATTGGCATGGATACCTCAGATGCAATCTTGCAGTCACAGAGGGTAGGTGTCCATATGTCTGCATGTATTGTACATATAGAAGCATACTTGGTAAGCTGTGTAAAGTATGTGCCATTGAGATTCATTTGATCAATTGTGAACATCATATTTTCTTGATACATGCATTTGTTCTCTGATGAATTTAGGTTTTATATTATATTTTCTTATTTCAGGTATGACTCAAGGCGATTATCATATGTGTCTGCATCACACAGGTAAATAAGATATCTTTTCTTCTCATTGTTCAATTTCATTACATATACTTACTTAACATTGTCAAACTTTTGTTCTTTTAGGAAATGAAGAAGGAGAGACTGAAATACCCGGCCCCCACACTCCTTACATATAAAGACCAACCAGCCATTAGTTATTTCTGCCCTGCAGATTACAGGACTCTGCTGTTAACACAAGAAACTAGGAGATACTATAACAGGATGCAACAGATTTCTGCTGTCTTAGGCCTAGTAGACCAAGGATTAGGTGTTTTTCAAAGCTTTTCCGCCTGAAAAGGGGGTACTTTTTAGCTCAAAATCCGCCAAAAATAGGGGTGGAGCAGGCATATATATAGACCATATGAGTGTCAGGGCCGGGCTGAAATATCTACAGTTTATACTGTAATAAAAATATCTAGTGTTTTACTCCGATCATCGCATTCACATGTTGCCGCGGCGACTGCAGTGATGGGACCGCGTCATGACGAGTAACGCTTGACGCTCTTTGCTCTTTGCTGCCCGCGATGACTGCAGTGAATTGGCCGCCTTGCCAACTGCAGAATAAACCGCAGCGGGGTGTGTCGGGTAGGCACACTGAGAAAATTATGGCTGTCATTAACAGCTTCTGCCAGCCTAAAGGTGGGATCCCACTGGAGCGTTTGTATCTGCGCTCATGGCTTGCTCTTGCTGCACTTGTTTATAGGGTGCTTGTCAGTCGCTCTTCATCCGCTAATATTTTTAGTGCAATACAAGTGCAGAGCGATTCTACTGGTGCACTTGTTTCCTATATGAAATCAATAGCAAATGTGTTTGTGCGCTCTCACTGCGCTCTTGGTCCACTAGTTTAACAGGCAGAAAGAGCACTGTGTAGTTGCGATCAAATCAAGCACCCAATGCGTCAGATTGAAGAAATGCGGGTCATTCTTCGTAATAATTCAGGGTCAGTAGTTGGGCGAGAAATTAATCAACGCAACACACAGAGATGTATGCTTCAAATCAGTACCAGCCTCGGAAGAGACCGATTTTCATCTTTCCTTTATTTTTATACTAGACAGATTAGGACGAAATACACTGGTCCTGCGCTGATTGGCTTTGGTCCCGTTGGTCCAATTAATTGACAGGTTAGATTAGAGATCCAATCAGCCACAGGATAACAATGACAGACACTTATTAAAACGAGGCTCAGAGTGACCACTGCCACTCTGACCAATCTCTTTGGGTGGTGACCAGGTCACGGGGTTATCTCCCCTCCCCTCTCCCTCCCACTCTTTAATCAGTATTCCCTCCCCTCCCCTGACCTGGCGGTCAGCCCCTCCCCTCCTTCCCACGTGATTGACTTTGAGATAACGGTCAGACCTGGACCTCACCTGTACCTTTGGACTTTGGGATGATAAGAAATCCGCGAGCGTTGTGGCGGTAAGAAAGTGTGGGTAGCCTTCTGGCCGGTAGGGGCGCGACGAATGTCTGGCTGAATGAGACAACTTTAACTTAAAATTAGACAATTTGGGCTTGTCAATTTTACATACGTCCCAATCTCATTTGGTTCGGAGAACTGTGTACAACATAGTTCTCCGAACCACTCTAGGAGCAGACAACACATCGACGCAACCCTCATTTTAGTTTCCGGCCGACAACCCCCGAGCAACCCCGAGTATCACCGAGCGGCGACCCCCTTGGCTGACCGAGTTCTGCCGAAACCGGAACCCCCGACCTAGAACCATAAGTGGGCATCACTTTTCTTCCACTCACGAATCCACTGCCATCCCCAGTCAAATTCTACCCTCTTGCTTCATTAGATTTGGGAGTTTTGATGCCCGATATCTAATTCCACATGAGAGACCTTTATTTACGTTGGGGCACCTCGATCCGGTATTTTTATCTACGGGATTTTTAACCTTTGGCCCGCCGGACGAATTCACAGCGGCCATCCCTATGTGGATCGAGGCTCCCTTTCTCCCGTAAGTACATACATGTTTATACAATTGAAAAATGCAAAAATAGGACAATCTAGAGAAGTACAGAGAAAGAAATCACTCCCCTAAATCAAAATAATAGCTAAAGATTTTACAATGCCTTAGCGTAAAATTATTACTGAGGTACGGCGAACCCGCCTCGGATAATTTGTAAACACAGTCTCTTAAGCGTTTTCACTAGGTGGCGTATTACCGCACTGTCTTTTGAGTTTAATGTATTGTTCATCAATATCTCGGCTTTGCTTGTCTATGGGTTCTCCCCGTAGAAACGTCTCAGGCATTTTCACGCAGTCTTTGAATATTGCCTTATACTTTTACTCGTTCTTGGGCTGCCTATCATTACTTAACGTCCGTAAGGTGGCAGCATGTATCTTATACACTTTCTAGGTACCTGTCGCCGTGAACATCCTCAAGGTGGCGACACTGGTACATACTTATACATTTCCTTTGGGAGCCTGGCTCCTCTGGTCTAGAAGACTGACAAGATTCTTTTATATTTTCAGCCCTTCTCTCGACCCAAAAATGGCCCGCTGAGGTGTGCACATCGGTCTAGTGACTACCGACCGTTCCTAGGCTGGTCTCCGTGGTATCACTACTCCATCAACAACGTGACAACCTCCCATCTTTGCTTCACCCGACTTTCAGAGGACGGGTCCTTCATCGTCCTCTCTCTAGTGGTGGCTTATTCCTTCACATAACAGCTAGCTTTCTCACCCTAACTTGAGCAGAAGAGTGCGTCCCACTGCAAGCTAACACCGGGCGTACTTACTAGGTAGGAATTGGTGACTAGACCAATTAATTAAATTCTACGAAAGGGGTGAGGACCTTGTCCACAGTCCAGCACTAGGCCTGCTTTAGAGTAAACTAAACAGCTTTCGTGACAACACCTCCTTTGTAATCATTACCATTAGATTCCAATTAAATTAGCACTACAAAACATTTTAAAATCAGAATCTGCTCACATTTGCACTTAAGACTAACATTATATCGGCTTAATTTTATCTCACACCACATATTCATCTGAGTCGTTGTTTTAACACACTACTCCACGGGGTACTGCAGATCTTTGCTTCATATCCATCGATCGAGGGGGTTTTGGGGGTGTATTCTGTCTAAAGGAGGATAAGGGGTCAGTTTGGAGGGGTTGGGTCTCCGGGTTTTCGAGATCGTCAGTACCGCCAAGGGACTGGGGTTCAGAATCTTGCAGTGGAATCTCTTCAGCGGGTTGCTGTTGGGATGGGTATAAATTAGAAAAGACATTGGGGAAGGAGGGAAGAGGGGCAGAAGGTTTACTGGGTAGTCTATCTAGACTCTGGTTAGGACGTTTACCTAAGAGAGGGAGGCAAGAGCCGTCTCTCTTCCTCTTCACATACACCACCACTCCTATCAATCCAATCACGATTGCTAGGGTGAGCATGAGGGTCGCGAATCCCCATGTGGTGGATGTACCGTAGGAGGAAGGGGAATATCGGTCAGAGAAATGAGGGGGACGTCGATTCTGCTGTTGAACTGGAGTTGTTGCTTCAGCTCAGGATAGTCTTCGAACTTTCTATAGGTTAAGTTGAGAGAGGGTAGGGACAGGGCTTTGGGGGGTGGAATTCTGATCGTGGAATTATGTTGCTCGATGCTGCGCACCCTCCAATCTTCACTATATAAGACGCAGCCACTGTTTACTGTGACCCGTGTGTGTTTGGTAAAAACATTTCTTATAGGTTTCTTACTGATACACCTTAATACAGTCTCGACTGGAAAGTATACTGCAAGGATAACCGATGACAGTTGTTCAAAATCTCTGAATATTTCGTTACTGACATTGCCACGCTTCTTAATCTCTATCTGACACTTTACTGGACCTTTGCCTAAAATTATTTCTGTTTCACATGTTGGTTTTAGGTTCTCCAACGCAGAGGAACATACAGCTGGGCTGTATCCCATGCAGTGGTTAGGAACAAAAGAGGCACCACTAGAGACACTGTCCATCGCTAATTCAGCGATGCCCTTGATGATTTTGAGGTAGGATGGCCCATAAGGGGTAGGGAAATACCTTAGTTTATAGTGTAAATACTTAGTAGCCGAAACTGCAGGGATGACCACCTGATAAACTAATTGCTCGTCGGACTCAGATATGATTTGAACTTGTACACTTCTGTAGTACCAACGAACATCGTCTATTGGTTGGTGTCCCCTCTCACTCAATTGGTGAAGAATTTCATTTAAATGTACTTCAGGTAATATTTCATCAGTCAAGTACCCATGCTCTAGGTGTGTTCTCTGGCGATGGAATAAATCAATTTGCCTATAATATACCAGCATAATGCGGTCAACTTGGCTTAGGGCCTGATCAACCTCTCTTCTCATATGCATACGATGAATATCTCTAGAAAAACCATTTAAATGATGAACAATTTCAGATACCTGGTCAGTCAGATTTTGGCTTATCTCTTGCAGGTTTTGGATGTCGACTCGATTCTCTCGTAGGAACAGACGGGTCTGGTTTACCACAGAAACCATCTCTGACTGGAAGTGAGACATCACACTGAGGCCTGCCTGCGATGCCTCCACTGCCGCTCGGAGCTCGTCGATCTGGTCTGTGGTAGCTGTACCGAAGAGAGATCGGCTGATCATTCCTACCACTCCTAGCAGAGCTCGCTTCGTGCGAACTGGTGGAGTGGGTAGATGATCCTTGATGAATTGAACATGAAGCCGCCATGTTCTGAGGTCGGTGATTCCTACCACTTGCTGCTCGTGTAGTCATTCCATCTTAGCTTCAAGGATGTGGAGCCACGACTCCATAGGCGGAGGAGCAGGGTGCTGGAGGAACATTAATGCAGTCCATGTTGCTGTGAGGGCCCTTACCTCCCCAGCCGAGTATACCAGCACACCTTCTTCCTCGAAGATGTCTGCTTGGCTGCAAATGAGGTAACAGGTGAGCAACAGTAACCCCTTAGTCACTGTCCCCACCGCCATCTTGTGCATCTGGTGCTGAGGTTGCCTGCGTGTCCGGTACTTGGTCAGTAGAAGCTGATGTTCTTTTTGCTCTCTTTCCAGGTTTAGGCTCGCTCTCCTTCAGTGGACTAGGCTCTCTAGGGCTAGCAGGCACTCTCCGCTTGGCATGGAAATGCCTATGTAAATGACGCTGAGGATTGTCTGGTGGGAGCACAATCCGCGGAGCTGCTATCAAGGCCCTTGTCTGAGACCTGGTGCGTATATGAGGAGGTGGTAGAGGAGTACTTGGAGTCCTAGGTGTTGCTCTTCCAGTTGGGTTAACTGGAGTCTCTTCTATGTTTGCAGGAGTCCTGTACCTCATCTGAGGTGGTGTGAACGGTGCTGGAGCCGGTGGTGGAATGACCAAGGCTTGGTTCTGGTCAGCATTATAAGGAGGACGACGGGGCGGATCCGGAACCTCTGGTTGGTCCACGTCACTACCCATATCTTCGTCGGCTGAATAGAATTCTTCCTCGACTTCCGGTACCATTTCCACGTCCGCAGCGCCACCTACAGCTGGATCTTCCGCCTGGAGATAGACTTGATTCACAGGTGGAAGCAAAGGTTCATGTATTAAAGCATTGGGGTCAACATTTAGATTTTGCCCAGGAGGTTCAGGGGGGAGTGGCCTCGCTGCCCGAGCCCGTATTCTCGCCCGATTGCGCCTGCCTTGGCCTGCCCTGTTTTGCCTATTCCTAACTGTATCCCAAGCAATACCCCCAGATACCAATTTTATTCTCTCCCGATTTATTAGTTTTCTCTGACCTTGTGGGTCTCTTACGATCACTACAGCTCCCCTTACACCTAGGACTGTATACCCATGATCCCATCTAGGATCTAGGGGCGCTCTGGCGCCTGCTAATACAACTACTGAGTCACCTACACGTAAGTCACCAGCATTTGCCCGAGCTCTAAGCCTCTCATAATTATACTTACGGCTAGCTTCAGTATTTTCTGCAGCCACCCGGAAAGCATCTGTGAGGGCTTGTAATCGTTCACTTAACACTTGGGGTTCTGTACCATCCGGCCCAGGGAAGATCTTAACAAAGGGGACCGGGGGTTGACGACCAAAGGTGAGAAAATAGGGAGTGAAATTCGTGACTGAAGAGGTGGAGACTCTATGGGCCCAAAGTGTGGGTCCGAGTTGATTCTCCCACTCTGCTGGTCGCGCATTGATGAATTTTTTTAGGATATTCTTAAAGCTTTTGTTAAACCTCTCCGTCTTACCGTTAGTTTGGGGGTGCCAGCCAGAAGTATGTCTGACTTGCGTCCCAATGGATCTTAAATAACCTTCGACTTGTTGATTCATGAATTCTAGACCCCTGTCAGTAATGATTACCTCTGGGGGCCCGTACCGGGGTACATATTCATTTGCCAGATAGTCAGCTATATTTTTCCCAGTTTTTCTATCAATAGGTTTAACTTCCGCCCATCCACTACAATGATCAATTACAACTATAATATAACGATTCCCATTGTCTGAAACAGGAAAAGGACCACATAAATCCATTCCCACTATCTGACCTGGGTACCTTGCTATAGGCATAGCTGTGGGAGCAACCTTATCTTGACCTGCACGATTTACTGCACACTTATCACAATTACTCAACACACGGAGGGTATCTTTCCTCATAGTAGGCCACTTGTAGGCCTCTAATATCCTATCAAGGGTTTTTCTCATTCCCTGATGGCCCACTTCAGTGTGTGCTCTTCTTATCACTCTGTAACGAGCTGATTGCGGCAACACCAATCTAGGATAAGCTGGTTTATTGGGTGGGGACATGATTGTAAACAATAATCCATTGATTAGTGTGTAATCGTCCACCTCCTCTAGGCCCAACTGATACTCAGCCATCTGTTGCTGCTCTGTTCTGACTTGTTCTCGCTCAAGCTGATCAAACTCCCAGGGGATTTCCTCTGTTTCCTCGAGGGCACCTACTTCAAAATTACTGAGAGCGTTCCCCTCTCCCTGGTCATAAGTTTCATGAGTCTTTATGCGAGATAACATATCAGCCCGTACATTGTTCTTACCTTGTCTATATTCGATGGGGGCACCGTATTCTGCTATTAAAACAGCACAACGCAGAATTTTTGTATTTTTAACCTCACCAAGAAAGAGCGATTTGAGGGGTTTATGGTCAGTATAGATGGTAAAATCACTGCCATATAGATATGGTCTAAGTTTAGTTAGAGCATAAATAATGGCAAAAGCCTCCTTTTCTATAGTCGCCCATTTGAGTTGGGGACCTGAGAGTTGTTTTGAAATATACTGAACTGGTCTTTCCACTCCATTCTCATCAGACTGGACGAGTATGGATCCCACTGCGTATTGACAGGCATCTGTATAGAGCTTATAAGCTTTTCCAGGTTGTGGATGAGCCATGATTTGGTCTGAAGTAAGAACGCCTTTTAATGTTTCGAACGCTTCTTGTTGTTCAGGACCCCATTTAAATCTAGCATGTTTCTTTGTTAACGCCACCAAAGGTGTTACAATTCTTGCATAGTCAGGAATACACTGACGATAATATCCACAACAACCTAGAAAAGATCTAATGGCGGACACACTGTCAGGCGGGAGCATTTCTCGAATGGCTTTGACTTTGTCCGGATGTGAATTTATCCCTTGTTTAGACACCTGAAAGCCCAGAAGATCAACCTTGTCTTGAAAGAATTTACATTTACTCTTTTTGATGGTAATACCATGTTCGGATAAAGTGTCAAAAATGATTTTGAGATGTTTTTCGTGCTCCTCCCGTGTTTTAGAATAAATCACCAGGTCATCAATGAATATACCAAGAAATTTCCCAATATATTCGGCGAATATCCGGTTCATTGCCCTTTGAAACACAGCCGGGGCATTAGTTAATCCGAAAGGCATTCTACGCCATTGAAATAAACCTCTATGGCAGACAAAGGCCGTTTTCTCTATGCTTTCAGGGTGCATTTGGACTTGCCAATACCCAGATTTGAGATCTAGAGTGGAAAAGATCGCTGCTCCTGTTAGACTATCAAAGATATCTTGTATATTTGGTAGGGGGTGGGCATCTTTCTTGGTGACAGAATTTAATTTTCTAAAATCTGAACAGAACCTGGTTTCCCCATCTTTCTTAGGTACTAAAGTTATGGGACTAGCCCATGGTGACGAGCTTGGTTCAATCACACCTAACTCAAGCATTTCGTCAATCTCCTTATCTACTATCAGCTTTTTGTTTAAGGGAAGGCGATAAGGTCTCTGATTAATAGGGCGGGCATTCCCCGTGTCAATCTCCATGTATACATCTTTTACTATGCCTAATTTACCATTTTTGCCAAAAACTTCTGGGTATCTTTCTTCCCAGATTTCTTCCTCTGTTTTGAGGGAAGCAAATTCAGAATCTATTTCTACTTCTACCGTTTGACTTTTATATTCTCTACCTCCTAGACGTATGATTCTTTTTCTGTGCCAGATTACTGAATCCAAAATGTCCAGAGCATCGTCCCCTAGTAGGAGATCGTGTTGGAGATTTTTAACAACGTATACAGGAAGATGACTACCCCCAGCCTTAATTATCGCCCTGCCTTCTGATTGCAAAGCGTGACCACTCAGTGACCGTAATTGTTCACCTTGTTCCAAAATTAACGGTCGGTGGTTTACCTTATTGAAATGTTTCCACAAATCATACTTAACTAAACTTCTAGTGGCGCCGGTGTCGATAAGTGCTTGTGCTTTCCTTCCCGCCACAGGAAGGGCCACACGAAACCGCTTATCCGGCGAATTTATTCCCCCGAAGGGAGAACAAAGGGGTTTGTGGGAACTCTGGGAGTCAATGCTTGTATAGCCGCTATAACGGGTTGCATTTTGTTATCCATTACTTCTTCCATGTCTGGCCGTACAGCCCCTCTCATTTGTGCGAATCGAGTAGGGCATTCTCTAGCAAAATGTCCCTCTAATCCACATTCATAGCAAGTATTCTTACCTCTAAACCTTTTTCCCCCCTTCTGTGCCCCTCCCTTCCTTTTCTGACCCTGTTGTGACTCTACCTGATTAGAATTGGCAACCGGGGCAGGGTTTGGAGCGCTATAAGGCGGAAATGCAGGCAAATAGGATGGTTGCACAAAGGGAAACTGAGTCTGGTTCTGAACTGGTGGTGCATGAACTGTTACCGATGAAGGTTGAGATCTTTCCCTCCCTAAGAGTTCTACCATATTTCTTAATGTTTTTAATTCGTCCATCACAGCTTTTGTTTCAATATTGGTCTCTCCAGTAGGGGTCGGTGGGGTCAGAGTTTGGGTTGGCGTCCGAAGTTTTGGGAGTAAGGCGCCTATTTCCATAGGTTCCTCTCTCCTTTCACCTCTAGCTGGAGCATCGGCTAACGTATGGGTATACGCTGCCGTTGTCGCCAGGTCAATTGCTTCCCCCAAAGTCTCTGGTCTTGTTGAGAATACCTCGCACCGTACCTGTCTATCGGTGAGCCCACGTATAAAATCTCGAGCTAATTGTGACTGAATTACAGGCAAGGCCAAAATGCCTGGTTCATAAGCCCTCATAGCTGTTTCCAGGTATTTACGGCCATAAATTCGTATGTCTTCGTATGGGAGTTGATGGATCCCCTTCAACTTCTCTCTAAGTTGAGTGGTCTCCTCTTCTCCCATAAACAAGCGAATTATTTCCTGTTTTACACCCTCCCATGTGCGTTCATCTCCCCGTGCTTCTACATAAGATTCGATGGAACGTGCTAATGATCCCTGCGCTAACAATATAACTGCTTCTATGGCTATGTTATCATGTGCCCCTACTGTGATTCTAACTCTGTCCAACCCCTCTAACCACTCTCTGAGTGATTCTTTGTTGGTCCCATCGTTAGGACCCAGCAAGGTTGCATGTCTCTCCATACGCCTTCTAACTACTTCTATTGACGCATAGTGTGCTTTACGATCAGCATCATTGAGTGCATTTACCTCTTCGGCGGTGATATCCCAGTTAATGGGTGTTGTCAACGCCATTTTGGAGGTACTTGAATTAGCTGATTATGTGTAAAGATGAATTACTATTACCTGCTTGATTTGGAATATTCTATTTCTATATAGAGAATTTGGAATATTAATGTTTGCCTAGATCCAACGTAACAATTTTTGTGCAGGTATTTCCAAAAACAAAAATTTTGATCTCTTTAGTCCCTATTCTTACTCATTACATTTTATCCCAATGGTAAGACATAGTTTCTAGCTGTTCACTGCTGAACTGAATCACACTTTCAGAGGTGCCTACGCAGTCGTTCCAATCCTCAGGTTCTGCGATCGGTGGATAACCATCATTGAATATCTCCTCTAGGAAAATATCCTCAGCTTCGAGGTATTGTGGGAACTCTTCCACATACTCAATTCTTTCCGCCGGTGGCATGTCTAAAATACTATCTCTACAGGATAAAGTAAGATAATACTTGTGTGATCAGCTAATGCACCTTCCAATAAAAGCCCAGCTCAGAGTCCCAAACATACAACACCCATAAATACAATGGCAGTTTTGAAAAAGGCACACTCACCTGACTCCTTTTGCTTGCTTCTAAGGTCGGATACCGATCTGACCAACTAACTAGCCCCTAATCATGGTCGCCAATGAAGAAATGCAGGTCATTCTTCGTAATAATTCAGGGTCAGTAGTTGGGCGAGAAATTAATCAACGCAACACACAGAGATGTATGCTTCAAATCAGTACCAGCCTCGGAAGAGACCGATTTTCATCTTTCCTTTATTTTTATACTAGACAGATTAGGACGAAATACACTGGTCCTGCGCTGATTGGCTTTGGTCCCGTTGGTCCAATTAATTGACAGGTTAGATTAGAGATCCAATCAGCCACAGGATAACAATGACAGACACTTATTAAAACGAGGCTCAGAGTGACCACTGCCACTCTGACCAATCTCTTTGGGTGGTGACCAGGTCACGGGGTTATCTCCCCTCCCCTCTCCCTCCCACTCTTTAATCAGTATTCCCTCCCCTCCCCTGACCTGGCGGTCAGCCCCTCCCCTCCTTTCCCACGTGATTGACTTTGAGATAACGGTCAGACCTGGACTTCACCTGTACCTTTGGACTTTGGGATGATAAGAAATCCGCGAGCGTTGTGGCGGTAAGAAAGTGTGGGTAGCCTTCTGGCCGGTAGGGGCGCGACGAATGTCTGGCTGAATGAGACAACTTTAACTTAAAATTAGACAATTTGGGCTTGTCAATTTTACAAGATATTAGCGCAATGTCCTGCGCTCTTCTAAAGAAGCACACATATACAATAGCATTTGTAAGTGCGTATAGAAAGCGCAGTTACCAATTCTATTAGACCGCTTTGGTTTTGCTCTAAGTTCCCTTGTTGAGTGCTCAGGGAAATAAAAAGAGCGGGCCATGAGCGCACCAAAAGAGCGAGCCAGTGGAATCGCAGCCTAATACAAGCGTAACATTGATGATTTTCTATTATTTCCAAGTCATAATATAAAGAAAGAACTGCACTGGAGGTTAGGAACTGCTCGTGTGATTCAAAGGCTCTTGTTTACACTTTATTTTGCATCCAATGCCTGACCTGCGGGCACTTGTTGGATACAAAATAAAATTTAAACTCAAGCCATTAAATCACACTTGTAGTTCTAACCTCTCGTACAGTTCTATCTAACAAAGATATAGCTAGTATTGATTCTGCTCTAAATCTAATTTAGCGAAACAAAATGTGTAGAGCTGGCAAGTGTACATTTTCTGATACCCTGACCCAGGAAGAGCTCCTCGGCTTTACCTTTCAATGGCTTCCCATGAACTACCCTCTTAGTAGGCGGGATTCAACACTGCCAGGCATTAAAGAAAGGACTTATTTATCTATATATAAAGAGGGTATTACAGGTCATGACGAGTAGAATGACAGAATCCGAATGCAGGGAATGCCAGGTTCATATGGTTCATTTTTACTCTAATAAGTTTAAAATATTACAAAAAACGGTTGAATACAAGCCAATTGAGATAGATATAATTATGTGAGGTGTTAAAGAGTCACAAGTTGCGAAAAATGAATTTTGAGATATCAGCTTATTTGAAAAGATTAGATCAAGCCGATTCTAATGATGATAAGCAGCTTGTTTATTTTTGAAAAATATGTTTGCAATACTTTTGGATGGACAATCACTAGTAAAGTAACTAAAATACTCCACAGAATGACCTTTAACACGCAAGGATATATGTAATACAATGTCCTGAAAGTTGCTACTCAGATTGATATGACTTAAGGTGATAAATATAAGAGTATTCCATCAAAGATATCCTGTAAATAAATCACTTTGAAAAATATAATTTTAGCGGAATGTGACTGATTTTCCTGTAACACATCACATATGTAACGTTTTGTTCTGTCTTAACTTTTTTGTTCAAACTAATTCAGCAAAGTGCTGAGTTGGAGATACTCCTCACCAGAAAGCTCCTCCTACTCAAAGTACATCAAACTACATCAAACAATATACATACATCAAACTACATCAAGCAACTGTAATTGATCTTTTGAATGAAAGGTAATTCAATTAGGGTTAAAATGTGATATATATTCAATTTCGAGGTATTGAAGTAAAAATATTTGGAGGTATTGAATTAGCAGATGTACCTCAGCCTAGTCTTCACTTATAAAACCTCATCGGCATATTGTGTGGGAGAATGCCTAGTTATAGACACTACATAGCTGTAGATGATGAAATATAAGATCTAAGATTTGTTTTTTTTATTCAGGAAATATCATTACATTACTACTCTGAGCTAGATGCTATTCTTAGGTATCCATGTTATACTTGATACTCGATAGGAAGAATGAGCTTTAACAAAGCTGTAAACTAGCTTCTATACATTGTCATTGAGAAATATTCCATTAAATTACATACATGTAGTGAACCAGAGATTTGTGGGCACAAGTTCGCGAATTTCGAGAAAGAATCAACAAAAGAGAGTGAAATTCGTTATTGCTGGTTTATTAACCCCAAAATACAGAACTTTACAAGCGGGTGCTTAATTTGAACAACAGAAGTATCTCGGTCCATGGCACGGCAATAGTCTGTAGCGTTAAGTGAAGACCTGATCCCCTTGCAGAGCTAGTTGTATGCTCCACCTACCGTCCACAGGAGGGTGTCTGCAGTAGAGATGTCACAATGGTGTTAGGTCGCCCCCTGTTGGAACTGGCCGGAACGTGGTATCACGTCCAGCTCTAGAAGAGATACTCTTTGTGGCTGGCAGCGACAATGTTGATGTTGAACTCATAAACACATTGACCCATAAAGACAATTTAGCCCTCGTTAGAGCCAGGCAAGAACAGCGCAACACCCATGCAACACTTGAAAACCTTTTGCAATCTGTATTCTTATATTCTCTTGCATCAAACTCCAAGTTTTAATCAAAATAACGGAGCAACGGAGGCCCGGTACGATTTATTTTGCCGTAAAAACTGAAACTAGAGCTTTAATTCAGATAGCCTATGTCATAACCTTCCCCCTACCACCCATCCCCTTTGTGCTTAACATTCAGACCTCTGGACTAGTTTATTTGATATCTTTGTACCCGGGTTATAACATTTAATATCATTTTTTATCATTTCATGTCCCCATTTCTGGGCAATATGACTGATGAATGTGACAAGCTTCATTGGTCTCAATTCTCAGTTATTTCTGGTTAAGATCATAAGCAATAGGGGATTTTCATAGCCGCCTTTTTGAATGTTGATGGTAGAGCGTAAAATCTATAGAACACATGTGATGTTCAGCATGTAAAATTCATCAATACCCTAATGTCAGTATCCATGTGTTATAAATGCTTTAATACAGATGCTTAATCTTATTAATCGACTTAAATATTATAATTGTACTCTGTAATATATATCGTTTGAACTTGGACTCTATGAGATTATCATTGAATGAAAATAGATCCAATAAAATTTATTTAAAAAAAGAAAAAAAATATGTTACCATGTACAAGTACCCATGTTCCCCATCATGCATTTGGTTTTATAGACCATTCATACAAGCTTTGATATTGGTGAAAACGTTCTTCTAATTTTGGATAAAAATGTTGCCAAATTATGGATGTCACATTTGAACCAATTCCACCCTGTGACTACCTGTAAAAGACATCCGCAGTGACACATGCACATCCCCTTTTCTCAGTGTATTGTGGTAAGAATCATAAACAATGCAATTAATTACCGCCATCCATTTGCATGTCTCATCCTGATATGGGTCAGATTTTCAGAAAATGTACAATTGGCAGCTGTATACATTTAGTAAATGCAAGATTAGGCCAATACTAGGTAAATTCGAGAATATTTGGCATTGCATTGATTCTAGCTGATTGATCTGTTTGGTAGATGCTAGATTGTCGTCTGGAATTTGGGTTATTTGAGAAGATTGGCGAAGTTGAATTGTACATTTTCTGAAAATCAGACACATATATTATGGGTAAAATCAGCTGTGAAACACTAACACCATTTTTTATTTGAATATGTGATGTGTTAAAGAAAATTGAGTCAAAAGTCGAAAAAATTTGGATTTTGAGATATCAATACATTTGAAAAGATGGGATCAAGCCGATTCTAATGATGGTAAACATTGGGGTATTTCATACTTGTACTTCCATATATCAAGTTTGATATTTTTATTTTTGAATAAAAAAAGGTTACCAATATTTTTGGGTGGACACTTACCAGTAAAGTAATTACATACTGTATTGAATGACCTTACACATTCATGGATATATTCAATACAGTCTTAGAATTTGGAACATATATTCATAATAGTGCAATCACTAGATACTCTAAACAAAGAACATTCCAACAAATAGATCTTGTCAATAAATCACTTTAAATATCATTTTTGCTACTTGTGACTCATTCTCTTGTAACACATCACAAATGAGATTCAAAATTCCTTCAGGAATGAACTGATCTCTGGCTAAAGTAAATGCAACAAAAATATATAATAGGGAGGTTCTGCAAGCAAATCTATCTGAATTACGAAGCCTTATCCGTACTTGTTTTGTGAATTACGTTGTACTTGAATGTATCAAAAACAAACTGTGAAATGAAATATCTTGCTTGATATGTTTCGTTACGTTTTCCCGCCATGTTTTGCTGAAGGTCTTTCTTCTTCTTAACGTAGATGTCTATATCAGAGATACAGATACGTTTACGTTTACGTTTAGGTAAGACTTGCTGAACCTCCCTATTTTAATTTTTAAACAATTATATACACCCTAAACCTTACCAAAAAATCAAATCTGCCGACTTTATTAAGTATAAAGTAACTGCGTAATATGGGATATTGCGTTGTACAGAGGTATTACCGTTGTGGGGATATCTTGAGAGGCCTGCAATGCAGATGCCTATCAGCCTAGCACCTCGCGAGATATCCCCACAGCAGTAATGTACAAATAGTTAATGGATGTGTTAGTGTTGCGTTGGTGTGGTGCGGTTGCTAAGTCTCCCTATTCTCAGCCATCCCACTTCGCTGATATACTCAAGGCACTTTGATTCTGCAAGATCATAGGTTGGTAAATAGGTGCTGTGCACCTCCGAGGAACCTTTTCTGTAGACAGTTGGCAGTGTACAAGTTAAGGTGGAAAATCCAATTTCATACTAGATTGAAGTGCACCATTTGGAATGAGTTTGTTGAACAAAAGTATCCACATCTCTTCCTATTTCTGACAAACATCTCATCTTGACATAAACTATTTAACAACTTCTGTATCACACATATGTGTTGGCTCAGTTCCAGATAGGAAGAGCAATGCATATTTCTTTTTTTCCTTTCATTTAAGGCCAATATATTCAACAGTTACATGGAATGAATGGATATGTTGGAGATAGCAAAGGGGTGTATGAAAACTTATAGCAGAAGCGAAAAACAGGAGAATGGGACACTAGGGCCCCGGGTCCTCAAGCGTTGGATGCTAGGGCCCCCTGGTTGGATGCTATGTTCTGTGTCCATATTGTCTCGGACGGTAGGGCCCCGGCACATTGAAAACAACCTTGGGTTAGTGACAGGAGAAGCAGCGAGGCAGTACCGACAACTTATTACCTATATATTCAAGAAACAAATACTTGTAGTCAGGCCGAAAATGATGGTGAAATGTTTTTCTGTGGAAGGTAATTTTCCAGGAACATCGACCGCTTGAATATTTCACTCCTCCCCCTTATCCCTGCTGGTAGGGGTACCCCTGCCGCCTCCCCTTGAGGGAATCAGTAGGGGTACCCCCTGTAGGCCTACACTTCAGGGTGGCTGGGACTGCAGTGTAGCGGTTTAATTAATTAAATAGCCTATAATAGTCAGTAGGATATGTTTGGCCATCTCTCACCTATATTCATATGTTTTACACAATTAGATAATATAGTACCATATCTACTACATCACGTAGTATGCTTTGACTATAGTATAGGGCAGGAGGCTTTGACTATAGGGCAGGACGCTTTGACTAGGAACAGGACGCTTTGACTATAGGGACAGGACGCTTTGACTAGGCACAGGACGCTTTGACTGTAGGACGCTTTTCCAAACCCCACCGGCAATATGATGTATAATTATGTTTCCCTTTTCCAAGCATCACTCAGTGCAGGTATATCTGATGGGTCAGCTTTTCATAAAATGCACAATCTACAGTTCTACACATCTCTCAAATTCTGCTAAATTAGATTGAAAAAATGATCAAATGTACTGACAATATCTGAGTGTATTCTATATTGTATTCATTCAATAAACCTGTCTGGTTATGTTAAACTGTATTTTTAACCTGATTATCATCTTAAATTTGGGTTATTTGAGAGGATTGGTGAAGGCAAATTGTACATTTTCTGAAGACTTGACCCAGTATGAAAGAGGTGAATCCGATATCTATGTGTATCTCAAGCAATGTGTAAAAGTTATATGTATGCTTCAGATGCGAGAAAGACTATTCCCTTAAAGCTGCAATTTCTGCTGTTACAACAAAACTAATTTTACCAGATCGACTTAGATTATCAGTCAATTTATATCAAGATGACCAGATTTATCAATATTTTGCCGTTGTTATATATGTTTATACAAGAGTTTGGAGTACAAACAGTAAAAAAACGCCGCCACTGAGCGATAATAACGGAAGCCATCATATGACGAGTTTCGGGCAGGTCTTCCAAGTACAAATGAGGACGATTTCGAAGCCATTTAGCAAAAACAGCTGAACAAAATCATTCAAAATGTTGGTCCAATGACTTTTAGATGAGTTGGAAAAGAATGGGACAACACGTAGAAAATGTTCAGTTCTTGACCGATGTTGAGGCTGAGAGTGCCGCATTAAGCCAGGTCCATGCTGGTCGTAGGATCTCATTACAAGTTGAAAACACATGGATCACGCAGAAGTAGCTTTTGGCTATAAGTCTACCAGTACAGGGAGCTATTGCATAGGAAATCCTTACTTAAATTCTTCCTTGTTAAGCTAAGATTCCTTCCTTAGGTAGGAAGGAAATTCCTACTGTAGCAATAACAATTAGTGCTGCACTGTATAGCAAATCCGTTCCCTAAAGGTACCTTACGAGCTGCTTTGCAAGGTCAAAATATCTAAGGAGGGAAAAGCTTAATCAAGAATGTCTTATGCAACAGGTTCTTTTGAGTAAAATTGCCAGAAAATGTACAATAATTCGCCTTCACGTATCCTCTCAAATGGTCCAAAAGTCAGTTCAACATAAGCAAACAGAATGTTTGAACAAAGGCAATGTCAAATATATTCAGATATACCTAGTATTGACCATTTTTACTGTCTTTTTTTAGCATAATTTACTAAATGTGCACAGCTGCCAATTGTACATTTTCTAAAAATCTTACCCTTCTAGAGACTGATGCTCCAAAGGTGTAATGGTTCTAACCTCTCAAATATGTCTTTCTGTTGCACTGCCAATTATGCCAGTCGCAGTATGTAAGAAGTCCATGCCTTTCATACAGCCAGGCGTTGCCACTCTTGTCTGTGACAAAAGGAAACCCATATCTGCTAATCCTTCTCAGGTTTCTTTATTAGTAGCGTTCCTTCTCCCCAGGCCAAGCTTACAGGTCCCAGACAACTTGGAATTTCCATCAAGCTTTTGTGTGAAGGTATAAATACCTACTTGTGGATATGGACATATATGGTGCACCTTGAGGTTAATTAATCCAGGTGGGGTTTCCCTTACTTAGAGGGTCACCTAAGATCAGGCCCCAGGGCCATGCAAAGTAACAGTTCACCTTGTATTCTCGGTTTACATATCTTGCTTCATTGCTTCCCCAGTTTTTTCTCAAATATGATTATTCAGATGAAACTGAATGAGTGGTTAAAATAAAAATACAAGTGTCATCAACGGCTCGAGTTTACACTTAATTTTGTATCCAACAAGCAGCCATTGAATTACAGGAGTAGTCCTTAACCTCAAGTACATTTTTTTCTTTGTACTATGACTTGGAAATGATAGAAAATTGTCATTCTTACGCTTGTGTTATGCTGACAGAAGCAGTCAACGACGGCCATGTTTTTCCTAATGTGCCTTGGGGCTGAGTAAGCTCATCTCTGATTGGTCTGACGTCATCAATAACAAAGATATAGACCAATCACAGACATGCTTACATCACAGTTACATCAGCGGCCATGCCTTTTGGTTCCACTCTTTATTGAACACAAAATCATTTCCAGCAGATCTTGAACCATTCTGCTCCCAACCGCTGTTGCGTCCACATCGCCTTCAATGCCTTGATGGTGTCTGAATATCTGAAGATATTTTTTTTTTTTTTTTTTCTGTAGAATTTCCTCATTATTGCTCTTCTTTGTGTCACTTAATTGTCGCAGATAAAGTCCCTGTATGGAGGAATAAAGACCAATCTCCTCTTCCTTGCGAATATATATTATAACATCAAATTATTGATATTATCAGGTCTTTGATGATTTTGTTTGTCATATTTTGTTACTTTCTATTCCTACTCATCTGAAAGCCATATTACAGCTCCAGTTGGAGTGTAAATTTATCTATGCGAAGGCTAACCCTGATTGGAATCTGATGCTACTATATCAGGTCTTCCATTTCAGACATGGTTTAAATGCAATGGCCTAACGGCCTGGCAGGATTTACATTTGAATATCAACCAAGCTTGGTAAAGAGCTGATGTTTCCATTCCATGTGGTTAATATGTTTAATGTTACAACTCTAAACAAATTAGTTACAAAAGAAGAATGGCCTCATGTAAAATTATGCGTTGTCATTTAAAAGATTTAACTTCAATATGAATCAATTTGGATAACGTTACAAAGTAATAATCAAACTTAAGGGCCTAGTCTACTAGATAGGTATATATGACCATAGAAGTTGTTCATATCATATCAAATCTAATCCTTCCTTCAGCCCCAGGCTATAATATAGAAACACAATACACGAAGTGACTATGGGAGAAATGTTTCTGGATAGTTGTTAATCTACCCAGTTTTCTTAAGATTATGCATAACATATGGAAAAGTTTCCAGACGATCAGATTAATGCATTGTAAACTTACCAGTACGCAGCAAGGTTAACAATAATTGATAATTGAATCCGAGGCAGGAGCAAATGTTTATCACTCCTGACCAACGTCCACTGCTCACTCCGTTATCTCCCTCCCCTCTCCCTCCTGTTATAATCAGTTCCCCACCTTAGCCTGCTGGTCATTCCCATCCCCCCATCCCCACCCTCCCTCCCACGTGATAAGGCCACAAAAATAGGTGTGTCTTAGATTTATTACTCAGTTATTTCTTGAGTGTTATCGTTGGAGGGATAATCATCGTAGTTGCCTGGTACCTTGATCATGTTATCATGTTTCTCAATATTGCCGACCTTTCCCATCACCACCAACCATGCCAACCCACCCACCATCCCACTCACGTAGAATGACATAGCATATACGCTGCCCATTTAACAAAATAACGCAACCCTCCACTCTGTAGGCAAGTGTCATACCAACTGAGGAAGTGCAAGGCTTCTTTCTAATCTACGGTAACTCATGTGGAGTGGCCGAAATACTTTACTCTACAGTTGTATGGACATTGGCTCTAGATTAGGACTAGGGGAATAGTTGGGGAATGCGGATTCATCACATCGGTTTTTTAAAAGTTAAATGCAATACAGGGGCTATCCTCTTCTTACCATGTCAGACTCTCTGTGGGCAGTGCAACTGCACAATCTCTAAGGAGAGTTACCTTGACGGCAAAATAGGTATGCCACTGAGTTTCCTTTCATCGAGTTACAGATCTTTACTGGCATTTTATATTACTGAGACAGGACATTCTTTGCTTCATTTTTCAGCATTTCTAACCCTAACCCTAACCCTAACCCACTTTCATTGGTGGGAAGGCCATGGCGCCGATGCCCCCCCTGCTTCCTACATCACTGCTGTAAATGTAAACGTAACTGTATCTCTGATATACAAACCTATCTTAAAAGGAAGAAAAAGGTTCAGCAAAACATGGCGAGAAAAAGGTAATGTGATATATCAAGCAAAATGCTTAATCTAACATTTTTTTTCTCATAAAATTGTGACGTAATTCACAAAAAAGATACAGATATGGTTACGTAATTGAGATAGGTTTGCTTGCGGAGCCTCCCTATTGTACTCAGACTGTAATCCTTCCCCTGTAGGCAGAAGAAATCATCCATACTTTTTCAGACCGATACTCTTTGCTACAAGTAAGAGGATTTTAAGAGTCTTTGCAGATCGGATAAATACCCCCTACTTTGCAAATTGCTTTGGAAAAGTTTAGAAAATGTTTCACATTCATGAACAAGTTCAAGGACACGTTTTCCCAACCATTGATACATTAGGAGAAAGATGGCAAATGGCGGTGATACAATTGTGATGTGTTTCAGGAAAATGACACACAAGTCGTAAAATTGATATCTTTCAAAGTGATTCATTCACAAAGTCTTTTTGGTGAAATGTTCTAATCTTTGGAGGGTTGAAAATATCCTTGCGTTTCGAAGGTCATCCTATGGAGTACATTTAATCACTTCACTGGTAATTGCCTATCCAGAAATGTCTCAAACATAAATATAGCAAACATGAAATATAGAAACACTTCTCAGATGTCCTTGATTTATTTCTATCATCATTAGAATCAGCTAGATCTAATCTTTTCAAATATGATGATATCTCAAAAGACTTTTTGCGACTTGTAGCTCATTTCCCTGTTTATCTACATAAAGAAGACAGCCAGGTCTTGTCCATCAAGTTGTATCAATGTAAATTAAAAATTTCCGCATATTCTATTGATTATTTACATGTTAATTTGCCCAGCCTACTTGCCCATGGCCCTAGCCAACAGAGGTATGAGTGGGCCCTATGCCTGTGCTGATTGTTGTTCTCATATGGAACACTCAGTTTGAAAGCAACGTATTTTATTACAAAAACATCAACAAGAAGAGAAATATTTACTTTTTACGACATGTTAAGCACACATACTATATAAACTTATGGGACTCGTTCTATGCGCGGGATGAAGAACTCAATTTCTGGCGGTGATACAACACTCACCCTTTGGCTTTAGATTGTATCACTACTCGCTCTTTATTTTTGTCACGCTCAGGACCATGTACTATAAGTGGTTAATATGATAGTCCTACCCAAACCTGTTAATTACTTCCACCCATAGTGTTAGCGCATCTGAGAGGAACATCATCTGAGAGGAACATTCCCTCTGAAATACAATTACTTAGGATCAAATAACATAAAAGGAGGTTGCCTGAAGCTGCCCGAAGACCACCTTATAAGGGAAATAGCCAGGCTTCCCAAAAGTTTAATTTAGTGTAAAGCAAGCAGCCCCCCCCCCCCCCACACACACACACACAATCAAAAGCATATGAGTACAGCACACAGCACTAGTATGAGTTTTATTTTCCTGTCTGCGCGGAAAATGAGTGCTATAATAACCACTTATGGAACCAAGTTCGGAGTGGGTTAGTCTCAAATGGTTGGGATCTGCGGGTAGGTCCTAGGTGTATAGACGGCGTGTAACCGGCGGGAGGGAAAGGAACTGGTTTGTTGTGGGAGTGAGGAGGAGCCTGACTTCCGGTGCGCAATGATTATGCGTGATTACGTGTGTTGATGTCTACGGGGCCGGAACATCCCTCGGCTGATGCCTCAGGATGTCCCTCACCGCGTAGACATCAAGAACCACCACAACCTCCGGATTTAATCGTTCACGGGAAATGTAGAACGAGTTTGGAGGCGGAGTGATACAAAACTCAGCCTTCGGCTTCATGTTGTACCACTCTGCCGGAAAACGAGTTCTACATTTCCCTTGACAATGTAGAACAAGTACTACAAGTTTATTAGTATATATATGTGCCCTCTTCTTTTAGACGTTTTTCTTGTTCATTTGTGTGGATTATTACCACAGGATTCACGAGAAACGATCGTCGTTTTTTTAAGCTTGTCCGCAGCGTAATGTCATGAAACGGTCCCATCGATGTGGCATTACTTCTACATCACATGACAGATATATAACTCCAGGTTAGAATGCGCATACTAATAGCTATGACAAGTTGATTGATATACATGCCTCATTTAGCCAGTAAAAGGTACATATTTCTATAAATGATATAATTTTCCGTATCCACTAGTCTTTCATTTTGCGAATGTGAAAGTACATGGTCCCAGTCAACGACCGTATATAGGCGTCCCAATGGCGCCCTGTAGCATAATATAAAGCAGTAGATTACACAGAGACAACTACTAATCAACACCAGGGTCTGTGTCTATAATTACGAGATACAAATAACGCTGTCCAATTCAAAAAGGAAACGATATAGAAAATGAGGACTATTATTTAGGTTGTGGTCTGGTATGTGTAGTGGGCGTTGTCCATGCATTAAGCCAGGGGTATTATGTGATATATAGTATGTCGTTTCATATAAAATGCGTATAATGATTAGGCAATATAAGTTATAACATCAACTTGCCAACACTTCTAATTAGACTAATTTAGAGCCTTGGCCTTAGAAGGATCTGATCGTCAGAAAATGTACACTTGGCCTTCACCAATCCTCTCAAATAACACAAATTTAAAAATAAATGCCTATGTTTAATAAAAAATGAAGGACATTTTTTTAAAGTTTGGATTTAGAAAGAACATGTTTGTGGGGACCCAAAAAGCCCCCCAAAATCTATGTCATTGAATTAGTTTTTGTTTCAGGGACCGCTGAAATTTACTACTGTTCATTATAGAAGCCTATAGGAAAACCAGTATTTCCGGAATTTCCCCAAATAGCAGAAGATTAAATCAAGCAATTTTCTATATTTAGCATATACATAGCTGACATGGTATTCTACTCTCCAAATGAAAACAAATAAGGGGTCATTGCACTAAAAAAATTATACAGCTGAACTTGTATCACAATGAGTTTTCCCCATTAAAATCAATAGTGAATGAAAGTAAACTTCAGTCATCCCTAGAACACAACATGATATGATAACATCCAGTTTCTTTTACTTTTTGTATTCCGGCAACCATGTTGAACCAAGTTTGAGAACAATATTGCGAATGATATTGGTTCATAGACTATTTTCTTGAATTCCCGCCTGCTGGCATTTACCTTTAAGAAACAAATCAGACTCAAAATACAGTTCAACATAACCAAACAAATTCATTGAATGAATACAATACAGAATACATCAATTTTCGTTCATCAATGCTCACTCTAATTTAGCAGAATTTGAGAGATGTGTAGAACTGTACATTGTGCATTTTCTGAAAATCTGACCCAGAACTGCGAGACCTAAAGCCACCTACGCATATCAAGATACACGAAGCAGAAAACGACCCACCATCATTAAATTGATAAAGTAACTAAAGTCTGTTAAAGTGGATACATAATCTGTCATCAAAGGCATATCAAGTTACACTAACTGAGAGTTTAGTTTACAAGAATCTCTAATTAAATTTACAAGGTGTAGCATACTGTAAAGTGAGGGTACTAAATGGCTTGCTGCAGGCTATAGATAAGGTGAGACCTTCTAATTGTTTCCTAGGCCTCTCTTTCTCCACTCCATTGACTCTCAAGATCAGATGATTGAATTTCTTTCTATCTCTGTTTCTCTGTCTCTCTCTCCCTTCTTCTCTCTCTCTGTTTCTGTCTCTCTCCCCCTTCTTCTCTATCTCTATTTCCTGCATGGGTAAGTACATTTATAGTTTCGCAAAATAAAAGCCGATATATGCAGAGATACTAAACACTGGTGTTTCACAAAGTCAAAATATCCTTTCCGCATAGTCATTATGGACTTAATGTACAATTGGCAGCTGTACACATTTAATAAATTCGTTCTGTTGGGTTATGTTCAACTGAGGTTTGAACCATATTTTTGTCTTGAATTTGGGTTCATTGAGAGGATTGCTAAGGGCCAATTGGACATTTTCTTGCGATTTCAACCTAGAACAGCATGACCTAAAGCCACCTACATGATACATAATGTAAAAAATGATAGATTTTGAGAAAAAAACTATCACCTTCTATTAAATAGGATTTAGAACACGAGAAAACACCGGAATAATCTCTACAAAAAGGTTTTGGACAAGTTCCAACAACCCACTGGATTCATATTTTGATTCGCCTTCCTACTTTTTTCTTTGTGTAATGGCGTGTGCTTCATTTCAATTCAATGATTTCAGTTTTATTTGACGGATTAAAATTGTTCTCCTTGTCCATTTCCTCTTCAGTGGGTAAGGGAACTGGGAGATAGGAAAAGGCAAAGGGGCCGTCTCAAAAGTTAAGTCAGGGGCGAATGCAAAAATGTCCTTTTCTTTTGCCCCAGTTGCCTTAAACTTCAAATATTCTGATCACATTTGACCATTTTGTTATTATTATATGGGTCAGATTTTCAGAAAATACAATTCAACTTCACTAATCCTCTCGAATAAGCCACATTTAAGACAAAAGTTAGGTTCAAAATACAGTTTAACATAGCAGAACGGATATAGCAAATCAACAAAAAACAAAATATACTCAGATACTAGGTTTTCATCATTTTTCAGCCTAATTTAACAGAATTAGCTTAATGTATAGATCTGCCAAATGTACATTTTCTGACGATCTCATCCATATTGTGTAACGTCTGATTAATAATTATACGCGACTATGGAAACTTTGCCCAATAATCAGAATACCACCCACATTAATTGGACCTCGTTAGCGCAACCCTTTGAGTTTTATTCTTCTCAAACTGAAGATGACGAAGGCTACCCCCAGGGACGTACCTAGGCAAACCAACCCTTATAATCTACCAACTGTTTTGTATATAATCGTTATAACAGTATTAATAATGCCATTGTTCATGATTTTGTGGATTAATATGTTATTAATTTGGTTGGAGTGAATGGTTAGGTATTGTTCAATGAATCTGTACAGAAAGGTGTAGCTTTAGGATCGTTGATTCGGGTTTGGGGCCAAAATCCTATGTGTAGCCTAGCTATAGGAACGTTGTTGGGGTTTAGAAGAAACTGTGGAATTAGTCGGGGAAAACCGAAAACCAAAATTTCTTGTTATGTATAAAAGGTAAATTGTGAGATAAACTATTTTGCTTGTTATGGTACGTTACTTTTTTCCCGCCGCCATGTTTTGCTGAACCTCTGTCTTCTTTTCAACATAATATTATGTTTCTATATCAGAGATATGGATACGGATACATTTACGTATTGGTTACACTTGTGGAACCTCCCTATTGCCATTGATACGTTGGCTGTTGTAGCCAGCTGACTCCAATGGGTCAGATTTTCAGAAAATGTACAATTCGCCTTCGCCAATCCTCTCAAATAACCCACATTTAAGACATAAATGAGCTTCAAAATGCAGTTTAACATAACAGAACTTATACTTTAAATCAATGCGATACCAAATATACTCAGATGTACCCAAAATCTATAATTATTTTAGCAGAATTTAGCAGAAATTACTTTATATGTAGAGCTGCCAATTGTACATTTTCTGAAAATCTGACCCATATGTAATCCAAGACCCTTGTAAACTGAGGAACTGATCAATGGCATAGATTTAGATTTAGATTTAGAAACTTTTATTTTCGATTTTTTTATCGCTATCAGAGAGCAATTCACACGCTCACTGTTATTTTAATAGTATTTGTATGCAGTGAACAAGCCCATTGCCATTGACAAAGGTTGCACACTGCCATTTTTAAATATAATCTTTGATCATACATTTGTAATGACCCTCGGTGTGCGCAGGGTAGGAGAAATAAAGACAACAAGGCATGAGCTATATTGTAATTACTCTAATTTATTCCATAATGAAGATCCGAATCTGATACAATAGTGTCACGTATAAGAAAAGGTGTTACAGTTAGTAATAATAAGTACAAAGAAGTAAAGAAGTAAAGAATGAAGTCGACTAGCTTATATTGCCATCTCGTGACCACACTGAGAATTATACAACACGGAATAACGTGCGCAAAGCGCGAGGAATAGATGCGCAGCATGCGCGTTCTCTATAATCCATATTAAATCAATCGTGAGTAGTATAAAAAGTGAGAATAAGCTATGGCATTACACATTCAAATATTAGATATATGTCCAGTAGTTATTTTTAAGCATCTTACTCTCAGTTCAAAGGTAAGTGTGTTTCTCGTAATAATAACAGTTGTTTGTTGACAAATATGTAGTCTTGTAATTATTAGTCGATAAAGTTCTGGTCTTTCCAGATTATTAGTGATTTCTTAGATATCGTCTTAAAGCTTTTCGGATCTATCATCCCATGGGCCATTGTCTGTAAAGAGTTCCATGCAAACGGGATTCTAAAAAGGATTGATTTTCTTAGCTGTTCATTCTTTGGTATAATTCGTTTTAGTGGTTTTCTTCCTTGTGCATAATTTCGAGTATTTAGATTTGATAGATCAATATGTCTTGGATCCCTTGCTAGACTATGGCACGCCTGCAATACATGTAATCTTCTTTTAAAGTCAAGATATTCTTTTCTATATTGGTATCGGCACTTTCTATTATGGGGCCATTTCATGATGCACGGTTATTGTATTGAACCACTATACTGAAAAAGAGATCATAAGAAAAACTGTGACATTAGAGAGAGACTGTTTATATACTAAGACATTAGGGCCAGGTGTCAAAGGAAAATGAGTCATAGTTTAAAAGAAATTGCTTTTTAGATACCATCATATTTGGAAAGATGACATTAAGTATACACCAACGATGTCAGCATTTATGAAATTTAAAAAGTATTTCTATATTATATGTTTGACAAGATAGTTTGCAATCTACAGTTCTACACATCTATCAAATGCTGCTAAATTAGAGCGACAAATGATAAATACTAAGTATATCTGTGTATATCCTGTATTGTATTTATTCAATATATCCATTCGGTTATGTTGAACTCTATTTTGAACCTAATTTTCGTCTTAAATTAGGATTATTTGAGAGGATTGACGAAGGCCAATTGTACATTCTCCGGCGAATTGACCCATATGGAAAAGGATTAATGTGTTTAGCATTCCGTGCTTATTTCAACCATACTATTACTACACTATAAACGTCATTCAGATATAACATTAACTGGTTTCCAAGTATTCGAATAGACTGGATATATATGGCCAATCCATCACTAAAGCACTTCCAGCTGACAATAAGGGTGGCTTTGAGCGAAACACCATGCCCCTTCCACCTAATGTAGAAATGTCGTCTGCCTCGGCTGTGACGTAATAAAAGATAAGGTTCGCGTGCAGCGTTAAGTTAAATCTGAATCAGTAACGAGACAATTTAATGCTTCACATTTATTCCTTCATCTATGTGTCAGGAAGCTAGTTCGTTACCTGGTTCATGGGACTTGCTTTTGTTGTCATAGAAGGAGCCACGACATATAACTTAGAATAATTTTGATCAATGGAGATGTGCCAGGGTATATATGGGTCAGATTTTCAGAAAATGTACAATTCAACTTCGCCAATCCTCTGAACTAACCCACATTTCAGACGAAAATAAAGTTCAAAATACAGCTCAACCTAACCAAACAGATTGCTAGAACCAATGCAATGCCGAATATACTCCAATTCACCTAGTATTGACCAAATTGCAGCCTAATTTAGCATAATTGACTAAATGTGTACAGCTGCCAATTGTACATTTTCTGAAAATCTGACCCATATGTCAGTATGCACCTTCTGCCTCGCTTGTACTTCACATCCCTCCACCATGCACTGAGGGCAGCACCTTATGGTCAAGTTACTTCTCTAAAGAGTTGGTTGAAGCAGCATAATTATTCTAAGCGACTGAATCCTACGAGTTAAGTAAAAGATTTATTATATGTTTTCATAGAAAAAAACATGAATTTGAATTATACTGGTAATCTTAGCAAAATACAGATTAGTTGCCATGACAACCCCAAGTAAATCACTAGTGATATGCGCACTGTGAGTAAATCACTCTAGATTTTAAGAGCAATGCATGTATAACAATAAATAATATATAGTATATAGTATATAGACATAGACATATAAGTATAAGCCAGGGCGCCACCAGAACGCATGCTTATTGCGGCTAATATGCGGTTTGAGACTTTATGTCATATATTAGTAATATCATAAAGAATGTTGCACACCCAATGCACACACACTAAAAGCACCATATTTAGCTACAGAAGAGATGTTTTTGACATCCTTATAAATCCGGATAGGTTATAGTGGTCAATTATTTAAAGATTGAAGATAACGATTTAGAAATGGCGTCCTTAAATGACATTGGATTCATTAATACAACACCGCTGTGTTTCAGTTCTGATTCTCATCAAAATAGTTCTAATCAACGTCAGTGTTTCAGATAATTCACATATACATCTAGCAAGAAATGGCAAGGTTGGGTGATTCCCTGGTGGCCCTACACACTTCTTCTGGCTTCCAAAACTTTTTGGGAAATATATGATGTGTTTCAGGGAAATGAGTCACAAGTCGCAAAATGAATATTTTTTAAAGTGATTTATTCACTGATTCATTTCTTAGTAGGAACAGTTTTTGGTAGGAATGTTCTAATTTTTTGGGGGCTTAGCGCCTTTAGTCATATTATGCATTCATGTACCAAATTTCAAGGCAGTGTAATAAATCTATCCCTGCGTTTTGAAGATCAATATATGGAGTATATTTGGAAAGAGAAATCTTATTGTTCTCTCTTCAAATATAGATAAATTCATTAACTCTGTGATATACAAATGCCAAACAAGATGCAATAATTTAAAGCCTGTTGCTCACAAGATAGATGACAAACACGCTTTTAAGAAATATACTGAAAACCTCCTAGCCCCTAACGAATGACTGTCAAACTAAGTATCCAACTGTAACCGCTCCAACTACCAAAATGCACTAAGAGTTAGTGGACTCTTTAATGTTATTGTCCTCCGGCACTTAATCAATTGATAACTTCACATTCTTACTATTGATTATCCGTACATTCTAAGAAAAAAGGGTTCTTTAAGGTTATACGGGGAACCCTATGGTTCCCCAAAGAACCTAAGGGTTCTTCAACATCTAAAATGGTTCTTCAGGATCATCAGGGGTTCCTCAAAGAGCCACGGGTTCTTTGTCAATTTTAGGGTTCTACTTTAACTTAAAGGGTTCTTTAGCTCATGGAGGTTCTTCAAAGAACCTTATCACACTAGATGGCGCCACCTAAATGAGTAGATGGCAGCATGAACCAGATCATCATTATTACTAATTACTTTATATTGAAAACACTAAGTTGGCTGGCACAACTGGACTTGAACAAGGGACCTCTGCCTTTAGAATCTGGCATGTTACCCACTACTCTAAGGAGGCACTGATAATGGCAGCAAGGCATTGGAACTAAGCTAGAAAAAAATTTGGCTGGCACAACTGGACTTGAACCAGGGACCTCTGCCTTTAGAGTCTGGCATGTTACCCACTACTCTATGGAGGAACTGATAATGGCAGCAAGGCATTGGCACTTGATATAGTGTCTATAGTTTGAAGAGGCCCCCAGTTTAAATGTTAAAGCATTGCTTTTGGTGATTAGAATGATATAAAAAAAAATAAAAAAAAAATTATGAACAGAACAGTCCATGCTGGGTTTATGCACATGACTGCCTTTGGAACTAAGCTAGAAAAAAATTTGGCTGGCACAACTGGACTTGAACCAGGGACCTCTGCCTTTAGAGTCTGGCATGTTACCCACTACTCTATGGAGGAACTGATAATGGCAGCAAGGCATTGGCACTTGATATAGTGTCTATAGTTTGAAGTGGCCCCCAGTTTAAATGTTAAAGCATTGCTTTTGGTGATTAGAATGATATAAAGAAAAATAAAAAATAAATTATGAACAGAACAGTCCATGCTGGGTTTATGCACATGACTGCCCTTGGAACTAAGCTAGAAAAAAATTTGGCTGGCACAACTGGACTTGAACCAGGGGCCTCTGCCTTTAGAGTCTGGCATGTTACCCACTACTCTATGGAGGAACTGATAATGGCAGCAAGGCATTGGCACTTGATATAGTGTCTATAGTTTGAAGAGGCCCCCAGTTTAAATGTTAAAGCATTGCTTTTGGTGATTAGAATGATATAAAAAAAAGAAAATAAATTATGAACAGAACAGTCCATGCTGGGTTTATGCACATGACTGCCCTTGGAACTAAGCTAGAAAAAAATTTGGCTGGCACAACTGGACTTGAACCAGGGACCTCTGCCTTTAGAGTCTGGCATGTTACCCACTACTCTATGGAGGAACTGATAATGGCAGCAAGGCATTGGCACTTGATATAGTGTCTATAGTTTGAAGTGGCTCCCAGTTCAAATGTTAAAGCATTGCTTTTGGTGATTAGAATGATATAAAGAAAAATAAAAAATAAATTATGAACAGAGCAGTCCATGCTGGGTTTATGCACATGACTGTCCTTGGAACTAAGCTAGAAAAAAATTTGGCTGGCACAACTGGACTTGAACCAGGGACCTCTGCCTTTAGAGTCTGGCATGTTACCCACTACTCTATGGAGGAACTGATAATGGCAGCAAGGCATTGGCACTTGATATAGTGTCTATAGTTTGAAGAGGCCCCCAGTTTAAATGTTAAAGCATTGCTTTTGGTGATTAGAATGATATAAAAAAAATAAAAAATAAATTATGAACAGAACAGTCCATGCTGGGTTTATGCACATGACTGCCCTTGGAACTAAGCTAGACAAAAATTTGGCTGGCACAACTGGACTTGAACCAGGGACCTCTGCCTTTAGAGTCTGGCATGTTACCCACTACTCTATGGAGGAACTGATAATGGCAGCAAGGCATTGGCACTTGATATAGTGTCTATAGTTTGAAGTGGCCCCCAGTTTAAATGTTAAAGCATTGCTTTTGGTGATTAGAATGATATAAAAAAAATAAAAAATAAATTATGAACAGAACAGTCCATGCTGGGTTGATGCACATGACTGCCCTTGGAACTAAGCTAGAAAAAAATTTGGCTGGCACAACTGGACTTGAACCAGGGACCTCTGCCTTTAGAGTCTGGCATGTTACCCACTACTCTATGGAGGAACTGATAATGGCAGCAAGGCATTGGCACTTGATATAGTGTCTATAGTTTGAAGTGGCCCCCAGTTTAAATGTTAAAGCATTGCTTTTGGTGATTAGAATGATATTCAAAAAAAAGAAAATAAATTATGAACAGAACAGTCCATGCTGGGTTTATGCACATGACTGCCCTTGGAACTAAGCTAGAAAAAAATTTGGCTGGCACAACTGGACTTGAACCAGGGACCTCTGCCTTTAGAGTCTGGCATGTTACCCACTACTCTATGGAGGAACTGATAATGGCAGCAAGGCATTGGCACTTGGTATAGTGTCTATAGTTTGAAGTGGCTCCCAGTTCAAATGTTAAAGCATTGCTTTTGGTGATTAGAATGATATAAAGAAAAATAAAAAATAAATTATGAACAGAGCAGTCCATGCTGGGTTTATGCACATGACTGTCCTTGGAACTAAGCTAGAAAAAAATTTGGCTGGCACAACTGGACTTGAACCAGGGGCCTCTGCCTTTAGAGTCTGGCATGTTACCCACTACTCTATGGAGGAACTGATAATGGCAGCAAGGCATTGGCACTTGATATAGTGTCTATAGTTTGAAGAGGCCCCCAGTTTAAATGTTAAAGCATTGCTTTTGGTGATTAGAATGATATAAAAAAAAGAAAATAAATTATGAACAGAACAGTCCATGCTGGGTTTATGCACATGACTGCCCTTGGAACTAAGCTAGAGACAAATTTGGCTGGCACAACTGGACTTGAACCAGGGACCTCTGCCTTTAGAGTCTGGCATGTTACCCACTACTCTATGGAGGAACTGATAATGGCAGCAAGGCATTGGCACTTGATATAGTGTCTATAGTTTGAAGTGGCCCCCAGTTTAAATGTTAAAGCATTGCTTTTGGTGATTAGAATGATATAAAAAAAATAAAAAATAAATTATGAACAGAGCAGTCCATGCTGGGTTTATGCACATGACTGTCCTTGGAACTAAGCTAGAAAAAAATTTGGCTGGCACAACTGGACTTGAACCAGGGACCTCTGCCTTTAGAGTCTGGCATGTTACCCACTACTCTATGGAGGAACTGATAATGGCAGCAAGGCATTGGCACTTGATATAGTGTCTATAGTTTGAAGAGGCCCCCAGTTTAAATGTTAAAGCATTGCTTTTGGTGATTAGAATGATATAAAAAAAATAAAAAATAAATTATGAACAGAACAGTCCATGCTGGGTTTATGCACATGACTGCCCTTGGAACTAAGCTAGAAAAAAATTTGGCTGGCACAACTGGACTTGAACCAGGGACCTCTGCCTTTAGAGTCTGGCATGTTACCCACTACTCTATGGAGGAACTGATAATGGCAGCAAGGCATTGGCACTTGATATAGTGTCTATAGTTTGAAGTGGCCCCCAGTTTAAATGTTAAAGCATTGCTTTTGGTGATTAGAATGATATAAAAAAAATAAAAAATAAATTATGAACAGAACAGTCCATGCTGGGTTGATGCACATGACTGCCCTTGGAACTAAGCTAGAAAAAAATTTGGCTGGCACAACTGGACTTGAACCAGGGACCTCTGCCTTTAGAGTCTGGCATGTTACCCACTACTCTATGGAGGAACTGATAATGGCAGCAAGGCATTGGCACTTGATATAGTGTCTATAGTTTGAAGTGGCCCCCAGTTTAAATGTTAAAGCATTGCTTTTGGTGATTAGAATGATATAAAAAAAAAGAAAATAAATTATGAACAGAACAGTCCATGCTGGGTTTATGCACATGACTGCCCTTGGAACTAAGCTAGAAAAAAATTTGGCTGGCACAACTGGACTTGAACCAGGGACCTCTGCCTTTAGAGTCTGGCATGTTACCCACTACTCTATGGAGGAACTGATTATGGCAGCAAGGCATTGGCACTTGATATAGTGTCTATAGTTTGAAGAGGCCCCCAGTTTAAATGTTAAAGCATTGCTTTTGGTGATTAGAATGATATAAAGAAAAATAAAAAAATAAATTATGAACAGAACAGTCCATGCTGGGTTTATGCACATGACTGCCCTTGGAACTAAGCTAGAAAAAAATTTGGCTGGCACAACTGGACTTGAACCAGGGACCTCTGCCTTTAGAGTCTGGCATGTTACCCACTACTCTATGGAGGAACTGATAATGGCAGCAAGGCATTGGCACTTGATATAGTGTCTATAGTTTGAAGAGGCCCCCAGTTTAAATGTTAAAGCATTGCTTTTGGTGATTAGAATGATATTCAAAAAAAAGAAAATAAATTATGAACAGAACAGTCCATGCTGGGTTTATGCACATGACTGCCCTTGGAACTAAGCTAGAAAAAAATTTGGCTGGCACAACTGGACTTGAACCAGGGACCTCTGCCTTTAGAGTCTGGCATGTTACCCACTACTCTATGGAGGAACTGATAATGGCAGCAAGGCATTGGCACTTGATATAGTGTCTATAGTTTGAAGAGGCCCCCAGTTTAAATGTTAAAGCATTGCTTTTGGTGATTAGAATGATATAAAAAAAATAAAAACAGAATTATGAACAGAACAGTCCATGCTGGGTTTATGCACATGACTGCCCTTGGAACTAAGCTAGACAAAAATTTGGCTGGCACAACTGGACTTGAACCAGGGACCTCTGCCTTTAGAGTCTGGCATGTTACCCACTACTCTATGGAGGAACTGATAATGGCAGCAAGGCATTTGCACTTGATATAGTGTCTATAGTTTGAAGTGGCCCCCAGTTTAAATGTTAAAGCGTTGCTTTTGGTGATTAGAATGATATAAAAAAAAATAAAAAATAAATTATGAACAGAACAGTCCATGCTGGGTTTATGCACATGACTGCCCTTGGAACTAAGCTAGAAAAAAATTTGGCTGGCACAACTGGACTTGAACCAGGGACCTCTGCCTTTAGAGTCTGGCATGTTACCCACTACTCTATGGAGGAAGTGATAATGGCAGCAAGGCATTGGCACTTGATATAGTGTCTATAGTTTGAAGAGGCCCCCAGTTTAAATGTTAAAGCATTGCTTTTGGTGATTAGAATGATATAAAAAAAAAAAAAAAAAAATTATGAACAGAACAGTCCATGCTGGGTTTATGCACATGACTGCCCTTGGAACTAAGCTAGAAAAAAAATTGGCTGGCACAACTGGACTTGAACCAGGGACCTCTGCCTTTAGAGTCTGGCATGTTACCCACTACTCTATGGAGGAACTGATAATGGTAGCAAGGCATTGGCACTTGATATAGTGTCTATAGTTTGAAGTGGCCCCCAGTTTAAATGTTAAAGCGTTGCTTTTGGTGATTAGAATGATATAAAAAAAAATAAAAAATAAATTATGAACAGAACAGTCCATGCTGGGTTTATGCACATGACTGTCCTTGGAACTAAGCTAGAAAAAAATTTGGCTGGCACAACTGGACTTGAACCAGGGACCTCTGCCTTTAGAGTCTGGCATGTTACCCACTACTCTATGGAGGAACTGATAATGGCAGCAAGGCATTGGCACTTGATATAGTGTCTATAGTTTGAAGAGGCCCCCAGTTTAAATGTTAAAGCATTGCTTTTGGTGATTAGAATGATATAAAAAAAAAAAAAAAAAAAATTATGAACAGAACAGTCCATGCTGGGTTTATGCACATGACTGCCCTTGGAACTAAGATAGAAAAAAATTTGGCTGGCACAACTGGACTTGAACCAGGGACCTCTGCCTTTAGAGTCTGGCATGTTACCCACTACTCTATGGAGGAACTGATAATGGCAGCAAGGCATTGGCACTTGATATAGTGTCTATAGTTTGAAGTGGCCCCCAGTTTAAATGTTAAAGCATTGCTTTTGGTGATTAGAATGATATAAAGAAAAATAAAAAAATAAATTATGAACAGAACAGTCCATGCTGGGTTTATGCACATGACTGCCCTTGGAACTAAGCTAGAAAAAAATTTGGCTGGCACAACTGGACTTGAACCAGGGACCTCTGCCTTTAGAGTCTGGCATGTTACCCACTACTCTATGGAGGAAATGATAATGGCAGCAAGGCATTGGCACTTGATATAGTGTCTATAGTTTGAAGAGGCCCCCAGTTTAAATGTTAAAGCGTTGCTTTTGGTGATTAGAATGATATAAAAAAAAATAAAAAAAAAATTATGAACAGAACAGTCCATGCTGGGTTTATGCACATGACTGCCCTTGGAACTAAGCTAGACAAAAATTTGGCTGGCACAACTGGACTTGAACCAGGGACCTCTGCCTTTAGAGTCTGGCATGTTACCCACTACTCTATGGAGGAAGTGATAATGGCAGCAAGGCATTGGCACTTGATATAGTGTCTATAGTTTGAAGAGGCCCCCAGTTTAAATGTTAAAGCATTGCTTTTGGTGATTAGAATGATATAAAAAAAAAAAAAAAAAAATTATGAACAGAACAGTCCATGCTGGGTTTATGCACATGACTGCCCTTGGAACTAAGCTAGAAAAAAATTTGGCTGGCACAAATGGACTTGAACCAGGGACCTCTGCCTTTAGAGTCTGGCATGTTACCCACTACTCTATGGAGGAAGTGATAATGGCAGCAAGGCATTGGCACTTGATATAGTGTCTATAGTTTGAAGAGGCCCCCAGTTTAAATGTTAAAGCATTGCTTTTGGTGATTAGAATGATATAAAGAAAAATAAAAAAATAAATTATGAACAGAACAGTCCATGCTGGGTTTATGCACATGACTGCCCTTGGAACTAAGCTAGAAAAAAATTTGGCTGGCACAACTGGACTTGAACCAGGGACCTCTGCCTTTAGAGTCTGGCATGTTACCCACTACTCTATGGAGGAACTGATAATGGCAGCAAGGCATTGGCACTTGATATAGTGTCTATAGTTTGAAGAGGCCCCCAGTTTAAATGTTAAAGCATTGCTTTTGGTGATTAGAATGATATTCAAAAAAAAGAAAATAAATTATGAACAGAACAGTCCATGCTGGGTTTATGCACATGACTGCCCTTGGAACTAAGCTAGAAAAAAATTTGGCTGGCACAACTGGACTTGAACCAGGGACCTCTGCCTTTAGAGTCTGGCATGTTACCCACTACTCTATGGAGGAACTGATAATGGCAGCAAGGCATTGGCACTTGATATAGTGTCTATAGTTTGAAGAGGCCCCCAGTTTAAATGTTAAAGCATTGCTTTTGGTGATTAGAATGATATAAAAAAAAATAAAAACAGAATTATGAACAGAACAGTCCATGCTGGGTTTATGCACATGACTGCCCTTGGAACTAAGCTAGACAAAAATTTGGCTGGCACAACTGGACTTGAACCAGGGACCTCTGCCTTTAGAGTCTGGCATGTTACCCACTACTCTATGGAGGAACTGATAATGGCAGCAAGGCATTGGCACTTGATATAGTGTCTATAGTTTGAAGTGGCTCCCAGTTCAAATGTTAAAGCATTGCTTTTGGTGATTAGAATGATATAAAAAAAAATAAAAAATAAATTATGAACAGAACAGTCCATGCTGGGTTTATGCACATGACTGCCCTTGGAACTAAGCTAGAAAAAAATTTGGCTGGCACAACTGGACTTGAACCAGGGACCTCTGCCTTTAGAGTCTGGCATGTTACCCACTACTCTATGGAGGAAGTGATAATGGCAGCAAGGCATTGGCACTTGATATAGTGTCTATAGTTTGAAGAGGCCCCCAGTTTAAATGTTAAAGCATTGCTTTTGGTGATTAGAATGATATAAAAAAAAAAAAAAAAAAATTATGAACAGAACAGTCCATGCTGGGTTTATGCACATGACTGCCCTTGGAACTAAGCTAGAAAAAAAATTGGCTGGCACAACTGGACTTGAACCAGGGACCTCTGCCTTTAGAGTCTGGCATGTTACCCACTACTCTATGGAGGAACTGATAATGGTAGCAAGGCATTGGCACTTGATATAGTGTCTATAGTTTGAAGAGGCCCCCAGTTTAAATGTTAAAGCGTTGCTTTTGGTGATTAGAATGATATAAAAAAAAATAAAAAAAAAATTATGAACAGAACAGTCCATGCTGGGTTTATGCACATGACTGCCCTTGGAACTAAGCTAGACAAAAATTTGGCTGGCACAACTGGACTTGAACCAGGGACCTCTGCCTTTAGAGTCTGGCATGTTACCCACTACTCTATGGAGGAAGTGATAATGGCAGCAAGGCATTGGCACTTGATATAGTGTCTATAGTTTGAAGAGGCCCCCAGTTTAAATGTTAAAGCATTGCTTTTGGTGATTAGAATGATATAAAAAAAAAAAAAAAAAAATTATGAACAGAACAGTCCATGCTGGGTTTATGCACATGACTGCCCTTGGAACTAAGCTAGAAAAAAAATTGGCTGGCACAACTGGACTTGAACCAGGGACCTCTGCCTTTAGAGTCTGGCATGTTACCCACTACTCTATGGAGGAACTGATAATGGTAGCAAGGCATTGGCACTTGATATAGTGTCTATAGTTTGAAGTGGCCCCCAGTTTAAATGTTAAAGCGTTGCTTTTGGTGATTAGAATGATATAAAAAAAAATAAAAAATAAATTATGAACAGAACAGTCCATGCTGGGTTTATGCACATGACTGTCCTTGGAACTAAGCTAGAAAAAAATTTGGCTGGCACAACTGGACTTGAACCAGGGACCTCTGCCTTTAGAGTCTGGCATGTTACCCACTACTCTATGGAGGAACTGATAATGGCAGCAAGGCATTGGCACTTGATATAGTGTCTATAGTTTGAAGTGGCCCCCAGTTTAAATGTTAAAGCATTGCTTTTGGTGATTAGAATGATATAAAGAAAAATAAAAAATAAATTATGAACAGAACAGTCCATGCTGGGTTTATGCACATGACTGTCCTTGGAACTAAGCTAGAACAAAATTTGGCTGGCACAACTGGACTTGAACCAGGGACCTCTGCCTTTAGAGTCTGGCATGTTACCAACTACTCTATGGAGGAACTGATAATGGCAGCAAGGCATTGGCACTTGATATAGTGTCTATAGTTTGAAGTGGCCCCCAGTTTAAATGTTAAAGCATTGCTTTTGGTGATTAGAATGATATAAAAAAAAAAAAAAAAAAAAATTATGAACAGAACAGTCCATGCTGGGTTTATGCACATGACTGCCCTTGGAACTAAGCTAGAAAAAAATTTGGCTGGCACAACTGGACTTGAACCAGGGACCTCTGCCTTTAGAGTCTGGCATGTTACCCACTACTCTATGGAGGAACTGATTATGGCAGCAAGGCATTGGCACTTGATATAGTGTCTATAGTTTGAAGAGGCCCCCAGTTTAAATGTTAAAGCATTGCTTTTGGTGATTAGAATGATAAAAAGAAAAAAAATAAATAAATTATGAACAGAACAGTCCATGCTGGGTTTATGCACATGACTGCCCTTGGAACTAAGCTAGAAAAAAATTTGGCTGGCACAACTGGACTTGAACCAGGGACCTCTGCCTTTAGAGTCTGGCATGTTACCCACTACTCTATGGAGGAACTGATAATGGCAGCAAGGCATTGGCACTTGATATAGTGTCTATAGTTTGAAGAGGCCCCCAGTTTAAATGTTAAAGCATTGCTTTTGGTGATTAGAATGATATAAACAAAAAAAAAAAAAAAATTATGAACAGAACAGTCCATGCTTGGTTTATGCACATGACTGCCCTTGGAACTAAGCTAGAACAAAATTTGGCTGGCACAACTGGACTTGAACCAGGGACCTCTGCCTTTAGAGTCTGGCATGTTACCAACTACTCTATGGAGGAACTGATAATGGCAGCAAGGCATTGGCACTTGATATAGTGTCTATAGTTTGAAGAGGCCCCCAGTTTAAATGTTAAAGCATTGCTTTTGGTGATTAGAATGATATAAAAAAAAAAAAAAAAAAAAAATTATGAACAGAACAGTCCATGCTGGGTTTATGCACATGACTGCCCTTGGAACTAAGCTAGACAAAAATTTGGCTGGCACAACTGGACTTGAACCAGGGACCTCTGCCTTTAGAGTCTGGCATGTTACCCACTACTCTATGGAGGAACTGATAATGGCAGCAAGGCATTTGCACTTGATATAGTGTCTATAGTTTGAAGTGGCCCCCAGTTTAAATGTTAAAGCATTGCTTTTGGTGATTAGAATGATATAAAAAAAAAAGAAAATAAATTATGAACAGAACAGTCCATGCTGGGTTTATGCACATGACTGCCCTTGGAACTAAGCTAGAAAAAAATTTGGCTGGCACAACTGGACTTGAACCAGGGACCTCTGCCTTTAGAGTCTGGCATGTTACCCACTACTCTATGGAGGAACTGATAATGGCAGCAAGGCATTGGCACTTGATATAGTGTCTATAGTTTGAAGTGGCCCCCAGTTTAAATGTTAAAGCATTGCTTTTGGTGATTAGAATGATATAAAAAAAAAAGAAAATAAATTATGAACAGAACAGTCCATGCTGGGTTTATGCACATGACTGCCCTTGGAACTAAGCTAGAAAAAAATTTGGCTGGCACAACTGGACTTGAACCAGGGACCTCTGCCTTTAGAGTCTGGCATGTTACCCACTACTCTATGGAGGAACTGATAATGGTAGCAAGGCATTGGCACTTGATATAGTGTCTATAGTTTGAAGTGGCCCCCAGTTTAAATGTTAAAGCGTTGCTTTTGGTGATTAGAATGATATAAAAAAAAATAAAAAATAAATTATGAACAGAACAGTCCATGCTGGGTTTATGCACATGACTGCCGTTGGAACTAAGCTAGAAAAAAATTTGGCTGGCACAACTGGACTTGAACCAGGGACCTCTGCCTTTAGAGTCTGGCATGTTACCCACTACTCTATGGAGGAACTGATAATGGCAGCAAGGCATTGGCACTTGATATAGTGTCTATAGTTTGAAGTGGCCCCCAGTTTAAATGTTAAAGCATTGCTTTTGGTGATTAGAATGATATAAAGAAAAATAAAAAATAAATTATGAACAGAACAGTCCATGCTGGGTTTATGCACATGACTGTCCTTGGAACTAATCTAGAAAAAAATTTGGCTGGCACAACTGGACTTGAACCAGGGACCTCTGCCTTTAGAGTCTGGCATGTTACCCACTACTCTATGGAGGAACTGATAATGGCAGCAAGGCATTGGCACTTGATATAGTGTCTATAGTTTGAAGAGGCCCCCAGTTTAAATGTTAAAGCATTGCTTTTGGTGATTAGAATGATATTCAAAAAAAAGAAAATAAATTATGAACAGAACAGTCCATGCTGGGTTTATGGACATGACTGCCCTTGGAACTAAGCTAGAAAAAAATTTGGCTGGCACAACTGGACTTGAACCAGGGACCTCTGCCTTTAGAGTCTGGCATGTTACCCACTACTCTATGGAGGAACTGATAATGGCAGCAAGGCATTGGCACTTGATATAGTGTCTATAGTTTGAAGAGGCCCCCAGTTTAAATGTTAAAGCATTGCTTTTGGTGATTAGAATGATATAAAAAAAAAAAAAAAAAAATTATGAACAGAACAGTCCATGCTGGGTTTATGCACATGACTGCCCTTGGAACTAAGCTAGAAAAAAATTTGGCTGGCACAACTGGACTTGAACCAGGGACCTCTGCCTTTAGAGTCTGGCATGTTACCCACTACTCTATGGAGGAACTGATAATGGCAGCAAGGCATTGGCACTTGATATAGTGTCTATAGTTTGAAGTGGCCCCCAGTTTAAATGTTAAAGCATTGCTTTTGGTGATTAGAATGATATAAAGAAAAATAAAAAATAAATTATGAACAGAACAGTCCATGCTGGGTTTATGCACATGACTGTCCTTGGAACTAAGCTAGAACAAAATTTGGCTGGCACAACTGGACTTGAACCAGGGACCTCTGCCTTTAGAGTCTGGCATGTTACCAACTACTCTATGGAGGAACTGATAATGGCAGCAAGGCATTGGCACTTGATATAGTGTCTATAGTTTGAAGAGGCCCCCAGTTTAAATGTTAAAGCATTGCTTTTGGTGATTAGAATGATATAAAAAAAAAAAAAAAAAAAAATTATGAACAGAACAGTCCATGCTGGGTTTATGCACATGACTGCCGTTGGAACTAAGCTAGAAAAAAATTTGGCTGGCACAACTGGACTTGAACCAGGGACCTCTGCCTTTAGAGTCTGGCATGTTACCCACTACTCTATGGAGGAACTGATAATGGCAGCAAGGCATTGGCACTTGATATAGTGTCTATAGTTTGAAGTGGCCCCCAGTTTAAATGTTAAAGCATTGCTTTTGGTGATTAGAATGATATAAAGAAAAATAAAAAATAAATTATGAACAGAACAGTCCATGCTGGGTTTATGCACATGACTGTCCTTGGAACTAATCTAGAAAAAAATTTGGCTGGCACAACTGGACTTGAACCAGGGACCTCTGCCTTTAGAGTCTGGCATGTTACCCACTACTCTATGGAGGAACTGATAATGGCAGCAAGGCATTGGCACTTGATATAGTGTCTATAGTTTGAAGAGGCCCCCAGTTTAAATGTTAAAGCATTGCTTTTGGTGATTAGAATGATATTCAAAAAAAAGAAAATAAATTATGAACAGAACAGTCCATGCTGGGTTTATGGACATGACTGCCCTTGGAACTAAGCTAGAAAAAAATTTGGCTGGCACAACTGGACTTGAACCAGGGACCTCTGCCTTTAGAGTCTGGCATGTTACCCACTACTCTATGGAGGAACTGATAATGGCAGCAAGGCATTGGCACTTGATATAGTGTTTATAGTTTGAAGTGGCCCCCAGTTTAAATGTTAAAGCATTGCTTTTGGTGATTCAAATACTCGTCCAATGCTTAACGTGTCTTCTTTACTTAGAAGAGTCATGAAGTCTGGGGCAGATGTGGGGGAGTCTGGGGAGTCTGTACACTCTAAGAAAAAAGGGTTCCCTAAGGTTCCCCAAAGAACCTAATGGTTCTTCAACATCTAAAATGGTTCTTCAGGATCTTCAGGGGTTTCTCAAAGAACCATAGGGGTTCTTTGTCAATTTTAGGGTTCTACTTTAACTTAAAGGGTTCTTTAGCTCATGGAGGTTCTTCAAAGAACCTTATCACACTAGATGGCGCCACCTAATAACTAGATGGCAGCATGAACCAGCCCATCATTATTACTAATTACTTTATATTGAAAACACTAGTAAAGCAAATATATGATATTTATGCAATATATTTTAATTACGCTCCTCTTGGTTCTTCCCAACCGTGTTGTGGGACAACTTGTTTTAGTGTCTCCCAGCTCGCTTGCATTGAGCCTAAGGGGTCGTTCAATTATAACTACTGTCTCAAGGTAATAACTTGTTCCGATGTATTTTGTGATAACTTTACCCTACCCATACAACAGACAAAAACTGAAATCAAATGCTTGTCTTGTTAATGGTTAGTCCTTACATTGTTACTATTATTAATAAATTGATAATCCTATCCATGTGAATATACTCAACACACCTGCCTATAAATTGGCTGTGAGCCATCAAATCAACTTAAGGGCAATGCCCACTTAAGGGCAATGACCTTCTGATAATGTTGTTGTTAACATGGCTGCTTCTTAGCACTGTAGACCTGGTTATCCTATCATACTGTCTGTATCGCTTATCGTCCGCCTCATTGAGTGTTGATGTGATAGCTTCCTTGTTGTTATTTTTTATTGTTATTCTATATATTGTCGCCAAAGAAAATAATGTAATTGAGGCATTGGAAGGGCTGGTACGCCAGATATGACCAACCATTGTTTGTAAAGATCTGACATTAAAGAATATTTGAATTGAATTGAATATTTAATTTCTGTTTACTATCATTGGAAACGGCTTGATCTCATCTTTTCTTGTGCCTTATTTTCCTAAAACACCTCACATATCAGCTACTTCAGCTATACACATATATATATATAGTCTGAAAAATAAAACCGACAATAATGAGACGTGTCACAAGTGGCAAAACATGAATTTTTTGAGATATCATCATACTTTTAAGGATGAGATCAAACCGATTCCGATGATAGTAAACAGTAGGACATTTCATTAATATTTCTATATTTTAAATTTGACATTTTTATCTTCAAGACAGTTGCTGTATAGATCTATACTCTATAGGCTGACCTTAGACACTTGGGAATTTGGCCAAAAAAAAATATAGGTGTGTTTCCGATTTATCTGGCTGAAAAGTAGGTTGGGGGTGGTAATTTTTTGTTGTTGTTAATTTTTTTTGTTTGGAAACCACCTCCCAGGAACTGAAAAAAATGTCTTTTTCATAACAATAGTTGTTTTGAACATGGGAAATGTGCTTTTTGACAGTTTTGGGTTAGGAAAACCCATTTTCCTGCGTTTATAAGTTTTGTTTGTCAAAAAATCCAAAAAAAAAGATATGAAGGGGAAAAAATCAGGTATGGTAAAAAAAATGTAGGTAGGGTAAGGTTTTTCTAGGTAGGGGGGGGGGGGTAAATCGGAAACACACCTATTTTTTGGGGGGGGGCCTTTGGTACATGTATTTATGCCACTGGACGCTCTGAATACCCCAGAAATGAGAACATTCCTACAGGGTGAAATCGCCAGAAAGTGTACAATTCAACTTTGACAATCCTCTCACATAACGCAAATGTATGACAAAACTATGGTTCAAACCTCAGTTCAACATAACAAAACAGATTGTTTGAATCAAGGCAATATCAAATATATCAGATATACTTAGTATTGACCAGTTGTACTGTCTATTTTAGCAGAATGTACTAAATGTGTACAGCTGCCAATTGTACATTTTTTTGAAAATCTGACCCTACAATACTTGTGACTCATTTTCCTGTAACACATCGCAAATATTGCGTTTATCTGAATAAATATGGTAGTGTGTTCATTCATGGAAACTTTTCGGTTATGTTTAACATTGCCCCCGTTGCATAACAATCTGCTAGTAGCTTTTTCAGTGTTAGTATTAAGCTCGCAGATTGTTATGCAACGGGGCCATTATTTTGATCTTCATATTCTTTTTCTATCTGTGTTAGTATGGCTGGCATCACATACATATGTTAGGCCGCTTCATTGTCGCAAGAGGGACCCCCACATCATATACCCCACCTACCACTAACCTTTCAACCCACCTGCCCACTCTACCATATATGGGTCAGATTTTCAGCAAATGTACAATTCGCCTGCGCCAATCCTCTCAAATAACCCACATTTAAGACATAAATGAACTTCAAAATGCATTTTAGCATATCAGAACTGATACTTTAAATCAATGCGATACCAAAATATACTCAGATGTACCCAAAATCTATAATTATTTTAGCAGAATTTAGCAGAAATTACTTTATATGTAGAGCTGCCAATTGTACATTTTCTGAAAATCTGACCCATATACATTCCTCATTCAATTTTACAAACTCAAAAAAAAAAATCTTTCACCACTTATATTTTACAAAATAAAATATACCCAAAACAACTATCTCTCATTCTTAGTCCTTTCGTATGCGATAATGTAGATGATCTTCAACTAAATACATACTGACACATCAAACGTACCATGGAGAAAATTTCAGGTGAGTGACCTTTACAACAGAGATGTGCAACTTAATGTTAACCTAATTCAGCATATTTTACAATAGAGCCATGTATCTTCTAAAGTTCAATGACATTCTCAAGTTCTTCGGTGTAGATACGTTTCACTGCATTCCCTTCTCTCTATATCATATTAACAAGGACTTTTTAGGAAGATTTGCAGTCTCTGATACTACGTAATCCAATTGAGGCTACTCTGTTCCTTCTGAGAGGAGACAGGCTCAAATTGCTTTTCAGAAATAACTACTTTAAAGCAATATCTATAGTTATAAACTTCTTTTGGATTAGGGTCTGTCAAGATATGTGTATGAATTAGAATATAAATAGAATGTAGCTCTTTCCTTTATTTGAAAAAATACTGACAATATCTGAGTGTATTCTGTATTGTATTCATTCAATAAATCTGTTTGGTAAAGTTGAACCTGATTTAGCTTTAAATATGGGTTATTTTAGGGGATTAGTAAAGGCCAATTGTGTATTTTCTGAAGACCTGACCCATATTCGATCGATCTATTTTCTTATGTTGTATAATGATAATAGCTCACTTTAAACTGAATTAAAAATCAGGCTATACTGAGTCATAGCGAAATGTATAATTATTTCCTCCTGAATGAAATATTTTTCAAATTAAATTACTCACCTATACATGGGGTTGAAAACTGTACGCACTTTACATTTACATAGTTAGTGGAATGGCGTGATAACCTGGGTCAGGTCGTCAGAAAATGTACAATTCAACTTCGCCAATCTTCTTAATTAAATCCAATTTCAGACAAAAATAAAGTTCAAAGTACAGTTCAACCTAACCAAACAGATTGCTAGAAACAATGCAATGCCGAATATACTTGAATGTACCTAGTATTGGTCAAATTGCAACCTAATTTAGCCGAATTTACTAACTGTGGACAGCTGCCAATTGTACATTTTCTGAAAATCTGACCCATATAGCGATACTTCTTGCCTCTATCATCAGAGAAAAAATACACGTCAGGAAGATCACACGCACACACACATGTATATATAATGCTGATTTCCCAGAAATAAATTCTGCCTAAATGCAGATAAGAGTGAGATTGATAAGAAAAATAAATAAAGAAGAGTGTGATCGATCTTGACCTTCAAGGTAACCATAGTAACCCAGTGCCAGCTGTAGTATGTAACCAGCTGTTGTGCCCTGAGTTTGCCCCAGTGTCCTTCCTCCAGTACATATGAGTAAAGTCGTCAAAAATGTACAATTCACCTTCACCAATCCTCTGAAATAACCCAGATTTAATACAAAAATCAGGTTCAAAACCCATTTCTACATGACAAAACAGATGGTTTGAAACAAGGCAATGTCAAATATACTCAGATATGCCTAGTATTGCCCATTATTCAGTCTTATCTAGAAGAATTTACTAAATGTGTAGATCTGCCAATTGTAAATTTTCTGGAGATCTGACCCAGTGTAAACGAGCCCCTCTATCAGGGCGAAGCAGGCAAAGATGCAATACATTCTGGTTTTATTGGGCGGACTTTATGTTGTGGAAGGGACAATGGTGTGTTACTACCCGCATGAGGCCATGCTTGAAGCAAGGTATTGTTCACCAACTGTCCCCCCATCTCTGTACCTTTAACATTATGACCCCCTTCTTCTCCCACTCACCCATCAACAACAAGCTGTTGGTGGGGGTCGGGAGAAGTTTCTTTTCTCCCCCAACTGGCAATACTTGGTCTGTGGTATTTGGCATTAAATATTGTTATATTCAGACCATGAATATAACTTATATGTATCAATGTAATCACCAATATATAATTAGTAATCACTAATTACTGTGTCAGCAGACTAACCTCTCACCGCTCAAGCCGGAGCCATGCTGATTTACTGACCCATAGGATTTGTGCAATATAGTGTGTGTCACAAATTAGATATATGGGTCAGATTTTCAGAAAATGTACAATTCAACTTCGCCAATCTTCTCAAATAACCCAAATTTCAGACTAAAATAAAGTTCAAAATACTTTTCAACCTAGCCAAACAGATTGCTAGAATCAATGCAATGCCGAATGTACTCGAATTTACCTAGTATTGGCCAAACTGCAGCCTAATTTAGCAAAACTTATTGAGTGTGTACAACTGTAAATTGTACATTTTCTGAAAATCTGACCCATATCTTGTTACCAATAAAACTAGTTACCTTCACCATGGACTTTATTATTTCAACGCAACTAAAGGAAGTCTTGTGGCTGTACAATACTCTGATATTTCAGCAATCGGAAGAACACAGATACCTATTCTAACATATTGTACACTTATGTTATCTTGTAAGTCTTTTCGAAATGAAGCCCAGCTCGAAACAGATATTTTAATAATGCTGAAACTATATGTCATCCAGCTGCTTTATAAATTTAGTGTGCCTTTATGTATCTAGAATAGTCTATGGCAAGTCATTTGTGTAAAGATTGGATAAAGACTGTTTATCGGTTGACAAACAGTCCGGTACACCCATGGGGCTGCACAGGAGGTCAAGTTGTGGAATGCAGTCCAGCAATGGATGAGAGACAGACTAGAAGTCAAGCTCGGATACACACCAGAGTGCTTATAGCCTAAACAACAATCTTGAAGGAATGGCGGTGCCATGGAGGGTTACATCTGGAATGATCTTGACTGTAGGTGGAAGGGGGTCCACATACGGCGCCCTGGAAGCCTGCAGAGCCTGATCAGCTCTGCTGGGACACCTCTTGATCAACACCAGTTTAAGCCCCAAAACCTGGCAAGAGGAAGTCTGCTGATGAAGCTGACAAGGCAATGAGTAGCATGAATAGCACGTATATTTATTTCACCTCTGTAACAGAGTGTCCATAGACTTAGTATAGGCTTGTTATATGAAAGCAAGGAAGAAGACATATGCTCCATTCCTCCCTAGGTAAGAAACAGATGACCCAGTTATCTTTTTACATTTTCATTGGTTACTGTGAAAGTAGTCAAGGGTTACACAAGTTTCAATGATGCATCGCATTTTGTGACCGCCATCATTGACGCAATGTCAGAGCCAATGTCAACGTAGTACTAAACTGGATCTATCGAACTCATCTGAAGATACTCAAATATACTATAATTTTGAAAATGATCAAATTCCTAGGAGGTCAAATAAATCTCGAACTAACCTTAGTTCTGTCTATCTGATCATTCTTCAACTTGTTTCCAGCAGAGGAATCCCTTTGTGCTATGCTGTGCTACTCACCTCGTGTTTCCTCCGGCCTTAAATTTAACTTGGTGAAAAACAATCGCACAGACAGAACTGTGGTTAGTTCTATCTATATATTGTATATATATATGTTATGCAGTGGGTCCCAGATACCAGCTGCCTGTTGTATTTATAAGCTAGAGAAAGGAAAGCTTTGTCTGGGAATTCCTACACCTCTAGGAAAGAAAATAAATCTTTCCTGTGTGAATTTGTTCCTACAGATGAAATAATTCCCACACAAATTGCCTTTCTACTTATACAACAGTGGGCCTTTTCATAAAAGAATCGTAGACCTTATGTCATATCATTAACCTTAAATTTAGACTTCATAAAGCTATCAATAACAGTCTGAGTACATTATTGCATTAAGGATTCAGATTTCCATTTCAAAAATAATATTGGCTGTTATGGAACTTGAATAATGAACTTCAATATTTACGAACTTATATTATCGTATCCTAACACGCATCATATCTCATAAAATGTATCTTGTGGGTCAGATTTTCAAAAAATGTACAATTAGCAGCTCTACACATTTAGTAAATTCTGGTAAATTAGGCTGCAATTTGGTCAATACGAGGTAAATTTGAGTATATTTGGCATTGCATTGATTCTAGCAAGCTGTTTTGTGAGGTTGAACTGTATTTTAAACTTTATTTTTGACTGAAATTTGGGTTATTTGAGAGGATTGGTGAAGGTCAATTGTACATTTTCTGGCAACTTCCCCCTTGTAGCATACATGTCCCTCTTAGTTTTATGAAGCATCCCCCACATTCCCCTGCCCCTTGGGCCCCCTACAAATTGCCATTAACACAATAATATTGGCTGTAATGACGCCTTATTAACCAACCTCAATATTTAAGAACATATTTTATTGTATATTCTACGATACATCACACAAACCAACATATGGGTCAGATTTTCAGAAAATGTACAATTAGCAGCTCTACACATTTAGTAAATTCTGGTAAATTAGGCTGCAATTTGGTCAATACGAGGTAAATTTGAGTATATTTGGCATTGCATTGATTCTAGCGAACTGTTTTGTGAGGTTGAACTGTATTTTGAACTTTATTTTTGACTGAAATTTGGGTTTTTTGAGAGGATTGGTGAAGGTCAATTGTACATTTTCTGGCAACTTCCCCCTTGTAGCATACATGTCCCTCTTAGTTTTATGAAGCATCCCCCACATTCCCCTGCCCCTTGGGCCCTACAAATTGCCATTAACACAATAATATTGGCTGTAATGACGCCTTATTAACCAACCTCAATATTTAAGAACATATTTTATTGTATATTCTACGATACATCACACAAACCAACATATGGGTCAGATTTTCAGAAAATGCACAATTGACAGCTGTACCCATTAAGTAAATTTTGCTATAATAGGCTGCAATTTGGCCAACACTAGGTAAATTCGAGAATATTCGGCATTGCATTGATTCTAGCAATCTGTTTGGTTAGGTTGAACGGTATTTTGAACTTTTCATCTGAAATTTGGGTTATTTGAGAGGATTGGCGAAGTTGAATTGTACATTTTCTGACAATCTGACCCATATATATTGAAAATTGTATTTTAGAGTAAACCCCCAGCAGCCCCTGCCCCTTGGGCCCCCTGGTCCCCCAGCACTTCCCACCAAATGAATGTCAGGATCAGCACCTGGTGCTCCCCACTAGTTCTGAATCACATGGTCTGCTTGAAAGTGCTCCTATAAAACAAATAAAAGAGAAGTGAATGAGACACAGGTAGAAAATAAATTGTCCCTCCTGATTCATGCATTAGAATGGCTGTGATTGTCCGACACATGCGACCTTTTAGAGCGGGACAGTAACATTGCATTACCATTAAACAAAAACAGGTCCTCTACAAGCAATTGTCACCTCTCTTCTAGATTCATAGCTCTCGAATAAAAAGCGTGCACAGAAAGAGTTATTTTGAAGTATTTGGATGAAGTCGCTAGAAAATGTACAATTCACCTTCACCAATTCTCTCCAATAAGTCAAATTTCAGACGAAAATAAAGTTCAAAATACAGTTCAACATCAACAAACAGATTGCTAGAATCAATGCAAAGCCGAATATATACTCGATGTACCTAGTATCGGGCAAATTGCAGCCCTATTTAGCAGAATTTAGTTAATATAATGTGTACAACCGCTAATTTTACGTTTTCTGAAAATCTAAAAAGTTGGGACGTATTTATAAACTCTTGATACGTGTCGTTTTCCGCATGGGGGATTTGCATTTCTCACTGCGCATGTCTGTCATAGTGCATGCTGGGATGGATTCAGTTCAAGTTTGGCATACAAATATTTGGTAGTATTTTGATAAAAAACGTTTTCATCAATATCCATATATAGCTTGTATAAGTGATCAATGACAACCAAATGCATGATGGGAAAGATGAAGTATTGTGTAATGAAAACATGTACACTTGCATATAAATTGACATGCATTGATAAATATTTCATGCTGAACATGGCATGTTTTCTTTAGATTCTATACTGTATCATTACTCCCATAATTCCATGCAAATCAAAATTCAAATTGGTGGCTATGCAAATCCCCTATTCATCCAATATAGATTCATTGACGCTGTCATTGAAACATGCTGTCAACAACACCAACAGGGTTGAAACATATGTACGTCCTTTGTAAGACTCCTTCCCTCCCACTCTAATTGTTTCTAGTCTAAGTAAAGGGCTATCTCTTCACATGTATTCAATATCCGTGATCTTTATGTATAGGTACAGGTTAACTAACGAATTGGTTCAAGTCCCACCCCATCGCCCACCGCAGTGTCGCAGAAACAAAATGCAATGTATGGATGTGCGTATTCTCGACGGGATAACAAAGTAAGTTGTGATATAAAATTAAGGAAATGTGCAGATAAGCAATATGTGAATTGAGATATTAAAGAATAATATTGGATATGGAGCATGACCAACGTTACGATTGAAAATGCATATGATCAATATTCCCTTGGGATGATAGCCATAGGATATGATAATAAGACATTAAAGACAGAAAAATGATCTGCTTGGCGAAATACTAACAATTAGTGAGGAAACAATTCTTAGAAATAACTTTTATGAGGCATTGTTTCAAGAACAGGTAAAACCGTTTTAAATAGTGATCATTATGATTAATTAGTCAACATGTAATTTATTTCAGAAACTTATTTCATTCACAGAACTAATTATACGTCCTTTCTTAATTAATTTGATGTCAACCAGATTTCAGACTTCCTTGGAGTCCAATTAGTTAACCTCTTTGACCAATACGGTTCTGTAAGTAGGTTTATTGTTAATTGCTAAGTTCTCAATACTTCTAGGAACATCTAGGAACAGAATTCTCTGAAATTATAAATACCATGTGCCCAGTGATAATTTGTGTACTTCAGAGGCTTCATATTTGTATACTTAATTTAATCCTAAAGATGAGGCACCATTGTTCGTCCTTAAAGGTTCCAAGAGATGCTAATTAATAATCAATTAGCATCTACTTGCTAATTGATTGTCTAAATGTTGTGATTAGAAATGAACTCTATTATGGTTGGTGATAATTGATAGCCAATTATCACTGATACTCTAATTAATAACTGAAATAACACAGAACTATATTGATCCCGACTTGATCAGATGATCGACCAAAGGTAACTGATTTATTCATGGCTTCAACACTCTCGTCAGGTGCGTACATCATTTGTATACTCAGCCATTCCCGGCTGCTTCGCCCATTGTCCCATAGGGAGGCCCAGGCGTTATATATATATGTGGGTCAGATTTTCAGAAAATGTACAATTGGCAGATCTACATATTTAGTAAATTCTGCTAAATGTGTCTGATAAATGATGAATACCGGGTATATTTGAGTATATTTTGTATCACATTGATTTAAAGTATAAGTTCTGTTATGTTAAACTGCCTTTTGAGGCTCATTTCTGTATTAAATAGCGGTTATTTGAGAAGATTAGTCAAGGTGAATTGTATATTTTACGAAAATCTGACCCATGTGTTATTACGTAACAGCTACCCCTCCCCCGGGAATATGGCGTTTCACCGGCCATGTCCTTATAAGGTAAAATCACCTGGGTACATGTGTTACCTTTAATACCATTAACAATACACATGACCTCACTGACATGTGGCACGATTGTATCGAACCGCTTAACTCTGAACCTGAGTACTTCAGGTTGAGAATTGTGTACTACTGAATCATCAAAATTAAAGCAATCACAATTGAACCTAAGTGTCACAATATATACAATTGAATACAAACTACTATACTCTACTATTACATTGTTGTTCTGGGTGCGTCTGTCACCCATCTATTACCCTTGTACCAAATTAATGTCATTTTATAATGTTCCACATCTTATGATTTAACCCCTATCATTCTCCTGAAAATAGGTGATGCAGGGGCTATAGATACTTTCTTGATTAGGAAAAACACAAATTGTTAATTTTGAGAAATGTTCCTTTATACGCTTATATCCGATTTGAGGGTAGTTTTATTAAGTGATGTGCAAGAAATCATTTCATCGGGTAGGTACTTTTTAGGTGCTTTTTATTTTTACCCAATACCTAAAACTCTCGACAAAAACAAAACACACAAAAAAATAAATGTATCATGGCATTAATCGTTGACCTAATGTTATTCAAGCGGTGTCAACAACACCATAAACAATTGACATATATTTTTGTTCATTGTCTTAATAATGAAGCTTAACATCATTTGTTATTATCTTAACCATTTTCTTAATTGGTTATTACAGTACCAGATATCTGTGTGCATTAATTTGAGTGTTTACTCTCCATATAGAAGCTTTGAGGCATTCATTTATTTGATAACACTACACACATTCAAACAATTCCTTCCATTATCCCAAAAAGCGGCCATGACCTTGACTTTGACCTTCATGTATGACCTTGAGCGGTCAAATGAAATGTCTAACAATATATGTATAATTATATTTATAATGTATATATTCAACAAATATTATGCAAGTGAAGTGGACAAATATTTTGAGGTAAATAATTTTTTTAGTGATTACATTTAAGTCGGTTATTAATTTTTCTCAAGAGTTACAGAGTGGCACCCGGCAGATTTGGAATCAGGAGATTTTGGAGATCTAGAATAAAAAAATATTGTATGACCCAAAAAGCAAGATTCGCCCCCAAAATGGGGTTCTGCCCCTGGACTACCATGATTCATTTCCAAGAAAAGCAGACAGAACTGGAGTTGGACTTCAAGGTTGTTAGAGTTGTCTCTTGTCAGTATAAGTTACTGGCAGAGCACTGACCAAATCTCTGGACTTAAACCTCTTTACTTCAACTTGCTTGTAAACTACATCTTCTGTTTGGATAATAAAATATATTCTCTACTACACTACCATTGCCTTACATTATTTCTCCAAATATCATCCAACTCAAAGCCACTAATCGTCACAAGTAACAGGAAGGCTCTCTCAACTGCAACCAATTAATACAACGAGAAGTATAGTTAAGAGACTGAGTGAGAGTGGTCCCCTTTGTTACAGTTCACGGTACACCTAAAGTTGACAGTAGCACATTTTTGTATAACTTTTATTTTATTTCATGCTTTTTCCGAGAGATCTTCCAGCAGAAAAGTCTACAACTAATACAGCGTGAATTTATGTACAAAATGGGTTTACGAAAAATGGGTTTTATTCACAAGATCTCTTTGTAGAAATGTTCTCATGTGTGGGATTATCTAACGCCTTGGGTTGTATGAATACATGGGTCAGATTTTCAGAAAATGTACAATTCAACTTCGCCAATCTTCTCATATAACCGAAACTTCAGACGAAAATAAAGATAAAAATACAGGTCAACCTACCCAAACAGATTGCTAGAATCAATACAATGCCCAATATACTCGAATTTACCAAGTATTGGTTAAATTGTAGCTTAAATTAGCATAATTTACTAAATGTTTACAGCCGCTAACTTTACGTTTTCTGAAAATGTGAAATAGTACATTTTTTAAAAATCTGACCCACATGTACTAAATCCAAAGACAGTGTGTGAAATATGTCCATGCATTTCTTAGGTATTGAGGGCATTAGGCTACTTTACTAGTAATTGTTTTGCAACAAATATAGCAAACCTTATTTTGAAAAATAGAAATATCAAAATATAGAAATACAGATTATCTTGGGTAGTTTGTTTGTTAATGTATGGCATAACAATGAGGAAATGGTGGATATTCATAACCAATTATACTGTATAACCTATTTCTCTGAAGGATTATGCAAGGGAGAAACGCTGGAGCCAGGAACCCAATGGTTTAGAGGTGTTGGAGCTGGGGAAAATAAGAACATATAAGAGAATGTGTAGCGTTAAAAATTGTGAAAAAGGAAAACTGAGTTCAGTAATTGATTGATTAAGTCATCGATTTAAACTTGGCTCTAGATTATGGAAATTAATTATGGAATAAAGTCATATTGTTGTGCAAAACAAAAAAGAAGTTTCTGTTCTTTGAATGAAGTCAGGAACAGTTTGCAGTTAGGGCAAGATGGACGAAATATTCCAGGTGGTAGAAACATTTACAAATGATGATGATGAACTTTTGTGATCGCAGAGGTAAAGACTCCTGCCAAATGAGGTTATTTTTTTTAACTCAGCAGAACATGAGTTATTCAAAATGAATGAAACAAACACGTAACATAATTATAATGCACATGTATACGGGTATAATATAATATGGGTCAGATCTTCAGAAAATGTACAATTCAACTTCGCCAATCTTCTCAAATAACCCAAATTTCAGACAAAAATAAAGTTCAAAATACAGTTCAACCTAGCCAAACAGATTGATTCAATCAATGCAATTATATTCAAATTTACCTGGTATTGACCAAATTGTAGCCTAATGTAGTAAAATGTACTATATATGTGCACAGCTGCCAATTGTACATTTTCTGAAAATCTGACCCATACATGGACTTCCCACCGTACCTACCATTTAAAACCTCTGAGGCAAATAAGGCACCAGGTGGATCAGGTTCTCAGAAAATGCACAATCTGCAGTTCTTCAGATCTCTCGAATTCTGCTAAATTTGAGTGCAAAATGATCCTGTTTTGTATTCATTGAATAAATCTGTCTGGTTACGTGGAACTGCGTTTTTAATCTGATTTTCGTCTTAAATTTGGGTTATTTGAGGGGAATGGTGAAGGTGAATTGTACAATTTCTGAAAACTTGACCAAGCCTGTGCACTATGGAAGTTGCCAACGCATTTTATGATCCACCTAAAGCTACCGGTTTACTTACAACCCCAGTTTCTCTTGCCCATTTAATAAATATAGAATGGAACTCGCCGTCGTAATTGAAAAACGTATTGGACGAGATTCGTCTGCATAAGCACTCTACGGCATTGTGCTTATGTGAATGAAGCTTGTCAAATAAAGTTTAGATTACTGACGGCTCGTTTCTATACATCATCACCAGATTATTCAGTAAAATCAACCCAATCCTGCTCTCCCTCGCTTTATACATGCTGGAGAAATAGCAATGTCCAGATTATACATAGGCTAGCTTTAGGATTATAGCGATATTTAGTCAGTAAATGAAATTACATAAACTTCTCAGCTAAGAATTCATCAAATAAGTGACCCATGGGAATTCAATTCTTTACATCATAATATGCATACATTTGATAAGCATTTTCCATTGTGAAAGCTCACTCCCCATCACTCCCAATCACTCTCATTATTACATTTCTGATCGTTCAATTATGTTAACTTTAAACCTTGGGGGGAACATAACTGCACCATTGATGAAACCCCTTGGATCACATGAAGGAATATTAGTCTTATCCTCAGCCACAAATTCATATTTCTGCAGGAGGCTTGCAATAAGCAGGAAGAGTCTTGCCCTTCCCAGTCCCTCCCCAGGACATGCCCTTCTACCTATACCAAAAGACATGGTATACTTCCACACTGGGTCATCCGTTCCACGAAGTTCAGCCTCATTTGTAAGATACCTCTCTGGCTTGGACTTCCAGGCATTGTCATGGTAATGCTCATCATGGTGCAGGGCCCAGAAATTTGGTAGACAGATGGATCCTTTTGGTATAAAGGTACCTCTTACTTTAATATTGTGCAAAATGTAGTGAGGAAGGCCTAAAGGTAAGGTTGTGGTGTACCTGAACAACTCCTCCATCACCGCTCGCATGTAAGGCATCTTTAAGCGATCTGCAACCTTTGGTTTCTTGACGCTTATTTTGGTCATTATTTCCTTATAGAGGTTGTCCTGAATGGATGGATGGTTAATCAGTATCAGAATCAAAGCACATAAACTGTTTGTTGAGGTAACAAAGCCAGCAACAATTACATCCAAATTGACACCAAGCACTTCGTTTTCCTCCATCTTTGCTCCGGTGGCTTTGTTGACAAATGATATCAGGTCATTGAGAATACAGGCAGTTTCATATGGTTTACCAAGATTCTCCTTGTATCTCAGCCTTGCCCATTTCTGTATATCCCTTGAATCCTGCAATGGTTGCTGTATAGATTTAAAAGGGAGGAAGCTGATCCAAGGGAATATATCCAGGATTGCTAAAGGACTTGTAGGTGTTGCTAATTTCATCAACCCTTTCTCATACTTAAGCATTTCCATCAGCAGCACCTCATCTAAGTTATACCCATAGAATAATGAGGTTATTATGCCCCCAACACATTTATGTATCAAAGGTTCAAGCTCCACAGACTTCTTTAGATTATTTGTCGCCTTTTCGATATCTAGAAATAACCTATTAATATTGTCATTGGTTGCTTCCTCAAGTTTCAAAGCTTCCGTTCCATGTGAATTCATTGATCTGGTTAACATTTTTTTCCTTTCAATCCATTCTGGGGAAATGCTTTCAAAACCTATTCCAATTAAATCCTTTAGAATAGCTTGGTGAATTCTGAAGGTGTGTGGTCTTCCACAGCAAATATCAGATTTGAGCAATTCTTGGATACCTTCATAGTCATTGAACAAAATCAAAGTATCTTTCATTATTTTTACCTTGAAAATGCTGCCATATTTCTTTTGCCATTTATAAAACGTTTTGTGCTGTCCTGTCAGGTCTAGTTGGAAGGTGTTACCGATGATTGGCCAACCTCTTGGTCCTGGGATATGAGCATACTTATCCTTGGTAAATATCCAATCATATACAAGTTTACTGATGATAAAAGAGAGAAGAAGTACAGACCAAAACATGTTTACTCCTCTACACGTAAAGCTGAACCTATCTCAAGAATTCACAATTCACCGAGCTGTGACTCATGACCTGGTAGCATAATATATTTTAGAAGTGACGTTGTATTATGTGGGTCAGATTTTCAAAAAAGTTATGAGCACAGAAGATAATTGGGCTGGTGTACAATCATAAGTACCGGTACAAACTTAAAATTCTGTACATATTTGTTAATTACAACTTTTGAATTTTAAACAAAGAATCGGAGGGTTGGTGTGAGCTTATATTGCTATTTTCTGATATCGCTAATGTATGGGTGGCACTTTTATGGGGGGTACAAATTAAAAAATGTTAAGGGATAAGTATGTCATCCTCCTGCATGCCAATCTATCTCTTCACACGGATAATTGTTTTGTCAAAATATAAGTGTAATCCATTATACACCATTTATCGTGCTAATCTATGTGTTAAAGTCTTTGTAAAACTGCGTTAATATTGCTGGAAAGTCGTTTGAAAGGTGTTGAAAACACTTAATGTTGACCACCTTCACCATCCCAACTCAGAGGACCTTACAAGCTCTTATGTTGATATCGACTCACCTCAGCATTGAACCTGACCGACCCTCGCGCTCATTATGTGTGATGATTAGTATTAATATAACCCTTATTTATATTATAAAGGACATCATTATACATAGGAGCTTTATGACCCTATTTGTTTTATACACGTGTTTACAAGCTGACGTGGCCCTGTGTACCGCCTCCTCTGAGCTCTCCCGTTGGTCAATAAAATATAGCCCAGTACCCCATCCCTGAGAGAGAGACTCGGTGAGGCAGGAGCAACTCAGCTTGGGTTTTCTGGAGCAGTAGCTGTTGGGCGTTGCTAGGGAACACACCATGTCTGGGACAACTCCAGACTACTCTAGTAGGTGTTCTCAGCTACTCATTGTACCACTTCCCTCAGGTTTCTAAAATAAAGAGAGACGTCTTCGTATATTCCTCCTATTGTGATATCCCCGCTCCCCCGATATCAACACTTACAACCTTATGCAGGAACTCCACTATGAGAAAAACGGCCAAAAACGGCTGCGACAAATTTTTTGCGACAAAATATCTAATCAAGTTAGATATTTTGCAATTGTTGGCAACAAATAAATGTGTTGCCGACAACCTATTTTACCCCCTCATCCACTAGAATTTTTAGTCATGTCGAATTTTCCGAACTTTCCGAAATGTCGGCGACGAATTTTGCCTGTTGGCGCCGTTTTTTACCTATAGTGGAGTTCCGCTATTAGACACTCTAAGCTTATTGCAACTGTTGTAAAAATCTTTGCACAAATTTGGAAAGTTACAAAATTATTATCCCTTCTGCCATTTAGGGATGTTGCTTAATAGTATGGGAAATCAGTAGAGGCTTCATTATCAGGGCTTCCTACACCCTTTCAAAGATATTTCAACCAAATGATGACCCTCTTATTGTTTGTATTTACAAGTTAATTTAAATCTACATAGTTACAAGCTTGGTAGGTGGTAAACCTGCAAGCTTACAACTATCGTAATATTATACACTGTGTCCCATGTATGCCTGAGTGGTTGTAGCATGTGTACTAGTTATAGAAGCTATTTATCGTCCCTAATTTTAATATAAAGTCCTCATGAGGACTAGGCGATTATGTGCATACAGTATTTTGAATACCGAAAGATTGCTCATTTTGATGAAATAAATGAAAATGATGAAGGTTATGTAGATGTATTGAAATTCTCTGAATAACAAATTGTAATATTTGATGGGCCTTGCTAGGGATATTGACCATATGGAAAGGTTGGGAATTGTCTATAAGAATTTGTAATGTATTGTAAATCGTACGGAAAGCTCACTATTGTTGTTGTCAGTAGTCTAAAATATAATAAATTAAATAATGAAGTTAATGGTACATAGAGGCGACGCAAGAAAACATCCACATGGTGGACAGGCGTTATTTTGTAGCTATATTTAAATGTACGGCCAAATTTGTACTAAAATAATCATCCAACCATCCAGCCCCTCGATAATCATCTTGGCACGAATCCAACCCCTGACCAAAACACCAGTACACCAGTAGCAAGGCAACCCATCCAGAACTAAGAATCCCAACCATTAATAGCAGGCGTCAGAGTCACATGCGTGATCTGGCTTTCAATAAAACCAGATCCGATGGGTATCTGGACAAGAGAAATATGACACTCCGAAGACTAAAAAACGGGAAAAAAAGTTAACTCCCAAACCTAATAATGAAATGTTTAAGAAATTTGTTATCTTCCAACTACCGTTCCTCTGGAACAACCTTTCAGACGAAGTCCAGTTAATCCTTACAAAAAAGGAGTTTAAATCTTACTTAAAAAACAAATTTTATCTTGAATATGACCCTTACCCGGGAACAGGCCCATAGGAAGCGTAAGTAGTCCACGGCAGCGATTTTTTGAGTCACGCTATTGTAGCACTTTCATGACATCATATTGACATGTCACTCAAAACTCCTATAGCTCCACCATTGTGGAGATAATGCACTTATCAATTGCAACCCCACCCCCTCCCACCCCCGGCGATGTGGGGGAATGTCCTTGACCTTTTTGGAAATTGATGAAATCCCCGACCCCCCAGGGCAAGACATTTCTGTAAATGCCCGACCCCCATAGGGCAAATTTTTCGTGGACATTTTTTTAGACGGAAACTATTATTGCAAAAATATAATGGCCACGGCAGGAGGGGTATTCCCCATACCATTTTTAACAGGAGGAATCTAGTCAGATACAATTCTAAACATCATGGGTGTTTTTATGAAATACAGTTTTGTATATGTATTGCAGAGTGTATTAAACAGAGCTATAAGAACGATCTATAATAATAACAAAATGTCTACTATAGACATGAGAAATGAGCTACACATTGATACTCTGATGTACCTTATTTAACGTCTGAATACAAATATGATTTATTATACGCACATGCTATATGACGTGTCCTATAAAAAATGTAGTTGTCTAAAAATAGCTCTGACGCTGTCTCTGCGGAGATCCCCGTGGAGATCCCCGCGATCGGTAATCCACCCGTGATTCTGCTACTATAATTATAAAAATACATAATAAAAACAACACCAATAGAGAATTAAATTCTCTATCAAATGATATAAGCTTTATTATTGTAGCTCAAGAAATAGCCCCGATATGAACATTTAATTCAACAATATATAACAATAAATACTGCCTACTAGCGGGGCTGTCAGTGGGGCTGTCAGCAGGGCAACGGGGCTCTCTGAGACTTCTTTGGTATTTTTTCAGTGATATCTTGTATTTTTCAGTGATATCAAATAAAGTAGTATATTATGATCAAATTTTATGCACATATAATACATATAGAAAGGAACTCGCCAGCAATAATCGAAATTTTATTGGACTTGATTCGTCCACATACGCACTCTGCCTATGGCATCGAGCTGATGTGGACGAATCTCGTCCAATAAATTTTCGATTATTGCCGGCTCGTCCCATTCTCTATATATATAACATGCTGACGTGTCAACATCCTAAGATATACCTTGCTATATGACATATAAAATACACCCTCACTTCTAGAATAAATGATGCTACATCAGGTTATTGTTGATGTAAGCGACCGGCCCGGAAGTAGATGTCCAAAACTAGTAGTCTATTTGCCCTGACGGCAACTCAGGGAGGAGGGTCTGAAGAAGGAAGGTATAAGGGAGTTGGGTGTGAGGGATAAGGGAATGATCTTCATGTAACATATATAGTAGTGATGTAAGATGCAATGGCTATAAAATAACAATGTATATGTGGGTAAAATCGCCAGAAAATGTACAATTCGCCCTCAGCAATCCTCTCAAATACTCCAAATTTAATACAAAAATATGGTTGAGAACTGAATTCAACATAACCAAACAGAGTGTTTGAATCAAGGCAATATCAAATATATTCAGATGTATCTAGGATTGACCATTTTTACTGTCTAAATCAGAAGTACTAAATGTTTAGTGTTGCCAATTGTTCATTTTCTGAAAATCTGATCCATCTACTGTAAAGTGAAGGAAACCCTGTATAGGGAGTTAGTTACCCAGTAGAAATAAATTGAATACACAAATATTGTTCACATAGTGTTTAGGTAGTATATGCTAGACTAGCACACTAATCTTTAGCGTATCATTGTATATGAAGCAAGGAGAATGGAGGTAGGGGAAGTCGGCAAATTGGATCAGTAACAAACTTGACCCCATCACACACACGAGAGTGTCCCTCAAAATATTCAACAATGATTTAAACATTTAAATATACACTGCTGAATTCAGCGGCCGCAATTTCAGAATAACTCCTCTACCCTCTTTGGTTGACGACATATTATGCTCCCCAAGAAGTGCCCCTGACATTACTGATTGCATGCAGCATACCTAGGTATTATCTACTTTGTGCTGTATTTATTATCTGTCTATGCTTAAAGGTTCATTAAACGGGTTCCAGCTCACTTTTAGGACTTAAAGCTTTATGAATTCATAAGTATAATGCCAAAGTCTCAAATGTCTTACCCCATTTATGTATAAGTTATAGTCGTTTAAAGGCCCGAATTAAGAATGCTTAGTTGAAAAAGTCTGTTTAGCACCAGAGGGTGCTGAGAGCGCTGTGTGACGTCACAAAGCGCGCCCAAAATGTACATAATCTACCTACCTTCAGGCCACTCTCCCAGCAATTGAATACGGTATTCAATGCCGGTATTTCAAGAATTGGAGAACTATACGGGGTGTTTGTTTGGGTCTGCATGCCTGCATTGGTAATACTCTGTCTTCCCATTCCCACTCTAGCTTTCTTTATAGCAGCTATTAACAGACTTGTTTATCATTAATATGTTGCATGTTAATTACAAGATTTAGGTGCGCTTTGTGACATAGGCAAACAGTGGCGCTTTGGATGGAGTGTTAAACTGTGGAACTACTTTTTGCCTCCTAAAAACGGGTAAAACTCAATAGATATTAGGTAAAAGTTGAGCTGTTACATATGAATAATAGGACAGAAGTTGATTTTCTCATAATATTTTGGGTTTTTTGTGACAGTTTAAAGCTCATGTACATAAGTGTTTTTTTATTGATTTACGTGTAAAATCACTAAATGTGATGTGTTCCAGGCAAATAAGTCACAAGTCGCAAAAGAATGGATTTTGAGATATCATTATATTTGAAAAATAAGATCAAGTAGATCCTAATGATTAGGACAAATAATCGGTATTTCTATTATTTTATATATATTTCAAAAAAATGTTGGCTATATTTGTTGGAAAAAAATTACCAGTAAAGTAGCTTAATGTACTCAATAGTATGACCTTAGAAGTGCATGGATATATTTCACACACTGTCTTTGAATTTGGTGCATGTATTCATACAACCCGAGGCGTTAGACAACCCCACAAATGAGAACATTCCTAAAAAGAGATCTTGCTAATAAAACACTTTGAAAAATATCATTTTCATACTTGTGTCTCATTTCTTTGTAACACAGAGTAGTTGTGGAAACTTCTTCTGGAAGATATCTCTGAAGAAGCTAAAAATAAAATAGAAGTTATAAAGAAAATGTGCAACTGTCAAGCCTCAGCGTACTGTGACATATACCATGGAGAAGAGTTTAATTAATTGGATTCCACAAGGAAGGAAGGAAGTGTTAAATCCTGTTGACATCAAACTAATTAAGAAAGGACGTATAATTAGTGCTGAAAGTTAAAAAAAGATTTTTAAATAAATTACTTGTTGACGAATTAATCATAATCATGACTAATTAAAACGGTTTACCAGTTCATAGAGCAATGCCTTATAATACTTTTTTTCAAGAATTGTTTTCTAAATTGGTATTTCACCCAGCAGATGATTTTGTTTGTCTATTTAATCTGTTATGTACATACAAAATGCGCTCGCCAATTTGATGTCATGGATGTTCTCGGAATCAGTGATATTTCCCACCATTTTTTTTATACAGTTCCATGAATAATTTATCTACCAGAATACATGAAGTTTGTGTGGATATCTGGGGTGAAACTCTGCTTTTGAAGCCCTTTTTAATTTGAATATCCGCACTCTATGTATAGCCTATTTCATGGACAAATGTCAAAAGTAAGGAGTACATGACCCATCACATGACCGTCACTTAAAAGAAAACATAAGGACGTCTTGACTTGAGGGCGAGGGGGAGATTGAAGAAGGAAAGAGAGGGGAGGGGGAGGGGGAGGTCGGCGGAGGGAGAGAGAGCAAGATATAGCAGAGAGGGAGGGTAGAGCAAAGACGAGGGGAGGGAGAGGGTGCGAGGAATCAGAGAGGCTGAGGGAGAAGGAGTTAGAGGGTATGAAAATAGAGAGAGAAGATGGGGAGGGGAAAGAACAAGATGAGAGGGAGAGGGTTGGGGAGAGGATAGGAAAAGGAGGGATAGGAGAAGACAAAGGGAACGAGAGGAACATGGGCGGGAAAGTAAAGGGGAAAGGAGGGACAGCAAGAGAAGGAGAAAGAGAGAGAAGTAAGAAAAATAATGTCAAGTTTGCGATAAGCATGGGGAGGGGGAGGGGGAGAAAGAGAGCGAATTGGTAAACGAGGATAGGGAGAGGGTGAGCGGAATCAGAGAAGGAGAGGGAGAGGGAGAGAGAAGATTAAGAACTCGAGAATAAGAACTCGTACTTTTCCCAGATTCCTACTTCATTCTGAAAGAAAATGGCGTTTCCTTACTTTGGGGTAGCATTAATTTCCGGCGATGTGTAAGTGCGTGTGACTGAAATTCAGTGGCACAACACAGAGTTGCTTTTTCCTCTATAAGCCCAAGTTCTGATGTCCTTAGGTTGCCTTCAAGGCGGACCTCAGAGAAACCACCCTCAACATGGTGCTGTCCATGACAAAAGTAAAAATTATATACACGTGATGTGTTACAGAGAAATCATTCACAAGTCGTAAAAGTTCAAAGTGTTTCAAAGTGTTATATTCACAAGATCCCTTCTTTGGAGTTTTCTCAGTTTTGTGATGCTTAATACAAGTAACAAATCTCAAGACTATGTATTGAATATGTCTATGCATATCTGAGTTCATGATATAGAGTATATTTAGCTACTTTACTAGTGAATGTCCACCTAGAAATGTTGCAAACTTTTTCTTCAGAAAATGTACAATTGGCAGATCTACACATTTAGCAAATTCAGACAGTAAAACTGGGCAATACTAGGTACATGTAACTATATTTGATATTGCCTTGATTCCAACTGTTTGGTTGTGTTGAACTGAGTTTTGACCCATATTTCGTCTTAGATTTGGGTTATTTGAGAGGATTGGTGAAGGTGAATTGTACATTATCTGGCGACTTCACCCACTAGAATTAGCCCAGATCGAGATACTAAGGGTGCATATATGAGCAATTCCACCAATTGGTCGACATTTGGCTGAAAATTCTTAATTTTTTAAAACTGCTTCTATTGATTTATTATTTTTTGTACATAAACTACACATGTTGCTGATAATATAGACGAAATTGGGAAAGTTAATAATGGATATTGTAGTCGGGGCAGCTTTGTGGAGTCTGTGATGGGAACTAGCTTATAAGGGCACAGAAGAAGTATACATATTTTTACATAAATTAGAAATAAAAAAAAAGAAATATGCACATAATGTTTTTAATTATTGTGTACCTCATAGGGCTCGACATAAGGGTCCTATTGCTTTTTAGTTTGTGGAAATATTCCAACTAGAAGAAAAGTTACAGCCAAAAAACGATTCAGTAATGGTAATGGTAATGGCATCGGCAAGGGTCACAGGGCATTGACCCTCTGTTCATACACATAAAATCCATTATATTTAGAATTTATACACAAATATATCACATTATTTCCCTCGTTTTCCTGTTAAGATGACCTGAATACTTGTATTGTTTGTTTATGAAGGTAAATATACATTCTGTTTAGGTATTTAGAGGCAAAATTATTAGGGAAAAGCTTCTCTGTATGTCTACACAATACATGTACATAAATGATGTCACATAATTTTAATGTCACATAATTTATGTCACCGTAACGTGCCGGCACGTTACGGTGACATCATGTTTTAGCACACTTGAGGTGCAATAATGCACTGCAGGAGGATAATGTGACTGTTTATGTTTGAGCTATATGATGACTTACCTTCAGCCATACTTTAATTTTTTCAACTCTAAATATTTGATTTTTTATCAGCTAAAATGTCCGGCACGTTATGGTGACATACAGCCTTCCCAAATATATATTATGTGCTCTAATTCCGGAAAAATCTAAAATATTCAACTATATTCATTATTATATGGGAGAATACATTGAAAACCATCTAAAACATATCCACTTGGCCCATCTTGGTGTTTAGATCAATTTTTATTCTAGGTTTAAATAGGCACGTTATGGTGACATACAGAATTTCCCCAGACATTTTTGCATTGCAAATCAACCAATGGATTATCAAAAATATATTTTTTTCAAATTATTCAGTAGCCAGGGTCATGATATGATATTTGAATAAATATGTAACACTAAGTTCACATCATTTTTTTTTCTTTATGCACTTATCTCATAATTAGTAAGATTTTCGTTAATTTTTATGCATTAAAACAGTGTTTTTTTCCTCTGGAATTTAAAATATTGATGCCAGATATGTAAAAGTGAGGTATTTCTTATGTATTTTCCATCAGGAAAATTGATAGAATTGATTAGAATATCTCCAGACCAAGATTTCTTGTTAAAAATGCAAAAATCTATTTTATAGTCAAATGTCGACCAATTGGTGGAATTACTCATATACACATAAGATCATATCCTAAAGGCCTTGTTACACCCTCTTAAAGTTACAACTACGAGTGCCTTATGATACGAGGGTTGTTGTATTGAGCGAGATAAGAGTTCTCTCAGAGTTCTCTCAGGCTATTCTCAGAAAACAATCCTTTATAGGGTGCATTGCACTATGGGTGAATTGCACTATATACGACTTTGTGTTAAACCACTGTTATAGGCCTCACAACTCCCACTTAGCAACAGTTGCATTGCACTATAGGTACGATTATTTTCTGAGACTACTGGCAACTAACAATGGTGAATATTCCTGTTGTCAAATGTCTACTATATAAAGAATAAAAACATGTTGTCAAATTACTATTGTATACGGAATAAAAACATGATACAATTACCTCAGAGTCTAGACCAGTCTTAACATCAGATCCAGCTGCGTCCTCCACAACTGTCAGGTAATCCCAATCATTTCTCAGACGAGCAATATGAGTCAGGACATGTACAATTGGCAGATCTATAAACTTTGTAAATTCTGCTAAATTAGACGGAAAAATGGTCAATAGGACCAGGTGTATCTAAGTATATGTTGTATTTCCTTGATTCAAGCAATGTGTTTGCATATCTTGAACTCTATTTTCTACCTCACTTTTGTCCTTAAACTGGCTTATTTGAGAGGATTGGTGAAGGCGAATTGTACATTTTCTGACGATCTGACCCATAAACCCAGACCCGATACAGGTTTCAAGTTGTGTGTGAATAACCCTGTTACTATACAGTCAGCAGGATCTATTCACGTCACCAATTACACCATTAGCTCACACAAATGCCACCATTACAAACTCACATTTGTGACAGGAGCAGCCTCGAGCAACTCCAGGGGTCAGGTGTTGCTCCAAGTGCCACAGACAAGTGGCATAAATTTCTGACAAAAGTTTCCAAGAGCTTCTTAGTATTTCATGTACAGTCTGCTCCAGTTGACTTGATAACGAGTGGGAGGGACTTAGTGCTTGGCTCCACTGACGCGTTTTTCCCTCTGCAGTCCTTGCAGTTGCATTCTATAGTGTATTCTCATTCCGAATATGATAATAAATGTGATGTGTTTCATGTGTGACATTTGATATATGGGTCAGATTTTCAGAAAATGTACAATTGGCAGCCGTACACATTCAGTACATTCTGCGAAATTAGGCTGAAATTTGGTCAATACTAGGTAAATTAGAGAATATTTGGCATTGCATTGATTATAGTAATCTTTTTGGCTAGGTTGAACTGTATTTTGAACTTTATTTTCGTCTAAAACTTTGGTTATTTGAGAAGATTGGGGAAGTTTAATTGTACATTTTCTGAAAATCTGACCCATATGTTTTTAGGTATCAATTTTATTTCAGTACCCATCAAGCTTAACAAAAAATAACCCAAATTAAAAAAGGATGTCCACAATAACACAAGGAAACCTCTTACAACGGGTCCCACATTGATAAAGTTATAGCTACTGCATCCCATTGCAGTAGTGTAGGTAACTAGTCACTTTATATCACTATACATCTTATAAAATGTAACTTAAACTCTAGTCTAAGGGACCCTCTGGAAGAGCTATGGCTGCCACAGAAGAGGGCCGACCCATTTTCGGTGTAATTTAACATATATCTGTAATGATTCGCTCCCAATATCCGAATAAACAAGTTGACAAAGCCCAACTCTCTGAATGTCTGTTTATTCATCTCAGTCCGTTCCACGCACTCAAGTCCGCATCTCCCTATAGGGTAGGGAACTATGATCCGCTCTACCAAAGGGTAGCACAAAGTAATGAACATAAGGAACTCAGCGTACATAACAATATACACAGATAGAAGTAATATCAAGTAAAATAAACATCAGAGATCTCTTTGAGACTAATAAGCAAAGGTTTACAAATACAGAAATAAGGGGAAATAGAGATAATAGAGACAATGTATGGGAATACATATCACCCAAGCGCAGGGCGCCTCTATTGGTAAAGTAGTAAACTGGACCTTTATGGCCAGCCACCAAGTGGAATACTATAGAACTACTACATATCTATTATCATGTACTGTTTTCGGAAATAAACAATATACAATACAATACAAATAAGCAATTGCTGAAAATAGTAACTGATTAAATCACTGATTAAATACATATTAATTAAGTAGACCACTTTACCTCATGGTATAACAAAAATACTTTACCAGTATCCTGAGATTGTTACCTGATGAGAATAAATGTGATGTGTTTCTGGAAAATGAGTCACAAGTCGCAAGAAATGGATTTGAGAAATCATAATATTTAGAAAGATGAGATAAAGCCGATTCCAATGATAGTAAACAGTAGGATATCTATTAAGTATTTTTAGATTTTAGGTTTGATATTGTTATCTTTGAAAAAGAAGTTTGCAATATTTCTGGGTGGAAAATTACTAGTGAAGTAGCTAAATAGACTCCATAGCATGACCTTAGAAATATATGTGTATATTTAATACACAGTCTTGAAAATGTGTACTGTAAACGTATTAATGTTCGCTCAGTATTTATTTTCGCGCACCCACCTTTGTGCACGAAAATAAATCCTGCGCGAAAGGTATGATTATTGCATAAATAATGCGTGAGACTTCCTTGCTGCATGCATTTAAATCCCCACAAAAAGGTGTCAAAGTACTTAGTGCGCGAAAATGTATCTGCGCAAAAGTAAATACGTTCACAGTATTCAAATAAACTTATGCGCTACATACCCGAAACAAGAGAACATTCATACAAAGATATTTTGTGAATAAAACACTTTGAAATATAGATCTTGCAACTTGTGCTAATAATTATTGTCTTGGAACACATCAACAATGGCTCAGATTTTCAGAAAATGTACAATTGGCAGCTGTACACATTTAGTAAATTCTACTAAATTAGGCAGCAATTTGGTCAATACTAGGTAAATTCGAGAAAATTCAGCATTGTATTGATTCTAGCAATCTGTTTGGTTAGGTTGAACTGTATTTTGAACTTTATTTTTGTCTGAAATGTGGGTTTTTTGAGAAGATTGGCGAAGTTGAATTGTACATTTTCTGAGAATGTGACCCAAATACGATATGTACACCCCATTAACACTGCTTGCTCCATTGTCAAGCCATTGGCAGTATCAAAGTACCCGGACTATACTATATATCTTATTGGGCGGGATATAAGTAGCAATTAGTTTAATATGTGCAGCTTGTCCAGGGTGTGGCTTGTCCTTTGAACAGTTCCAAAGGTTTCTCTTGAATAAGGCTAAGTAACTTAACCTTTGACCAATGCTCCAGCTCTAAGTATCTCATATTAGACTCGTTGCATTATATGATTGTATGATGAACCACTCTTAGAGGCCTCGTTACTCATAACTAGCATAGTCTATATATAGCCCCACAGGTGCAAGGTAGGTCTATCACAGCCTGACATGAACATTTTTGTGGACTGATGACATAAATAGTTTGCCAATAGGAAGGTGGAGTCGGTGATCCCATGATACAGATTGTGATAGACCCTATATGGGGGCATGGGCCTATGTATAGACTATAACTAGCTTTGCATTATGTGCAATTATCTGTGGTAAACTAGTCCCTCAGAGACCCACAGAATCTCCACGAGTTTCTGCACCAACTCACCATGAAAGCCTTGTAGTTGTAAATTTAATTTAAAAACGCTCTTTCAGTTAGCGTCGGTAATGTTTTCTTCCATTCTTTTCCAACCAATCTAACAGTCATTTGACCAAAATTTTTGAGAATTATGTTGTGTTGTTTTTGCTAAAGGGCTTCTAAAACGTCCTTGTTTGTATTTGGATGACCCGCTAGAATCCTTTCATGCGATAACTTCACTTATTTTAACTCACCAGCAGCAGTTTTCTTGGTGATTAGACATATCAGATATATAATCTCTCGCTATCTGACTCAACTTTTATGATAAATTGTGGAAAATAAAAGTACTACTACGCCACCTGTGGGTTATTATTACTATCTACGTACAGACCACTTGTGACCACCAGTCACTTTGCTAGTGCTGTCACTGCGGATCATATTATTTTCTTTTTTATTGTTCTTTATTAAATAATGAGGTGATTTTCGCCGGCACAGGCACCCCTGCCTTAGTGTTTCATCATTTCCTTTTATTTATAGGGTGCATTGCACCATAATATGATTTAATTATTTTTGTATTCATTTATTAATTTTTATCAGGGAGGTATGAACAAAGGGACCTGTCACAGGGAGTATGTGCCAACTTTTTATAAGTGTGTCAGTAGTGTGTTGTTGCTGGAAAAGAGCAATCAAAGCTACCTGGGCTATAGGTGGTACTATTGTCAACAACATCACTGCAGTGTGACCTGGCATGCAGTGGCTAGACCATATAATTATAGTGGACACGCATCTCCTGCATCAAGCAGTGGGCCGTTTCTACTCCCTCTGTATCTACCTCCCTGATTTTATTTAGAATTTCTACACAGCATATCTTCAGACGAGTGGCATCTACCAATACTATATTTGTGATCTGTTTTTTTTAGGAAAATGAGTCACATGTCGCAAAATTATTTTGTTTCCAAAGTGGTTTATTCACAAGATCTATTTGTTAAAATATTCTGGTATTTGGGGGGTTATATGCTTTTGAGTCGTATCAATACATTATTTTCCAGACAGTGTTTTAAATATATACTTGCGATTCAAAGGTCATCCTCTGGAGTCTATTAATTGAGTTGTTTTACTATTAATTACCCACACAGAAATATTGCAAACTCGTATTCAAAAATAAATGTATCAAACATAAAATATAAAAACACTTCCTATATATGTCCATAATGTGTACCATCATTAGAATCGGCTTGATCTCATCTTTTTTAATATGATGATATCTCAAAATCCAATTTTAGCGACATGTGACTCATTTTTCTAAAAGAAACACATCACATTTAAGGCAACATGTAGTAAACAAGTAACAAATAACACACCCTTGGCATAATGTGATTATGGGCTCAAGGTATGGTAATCAGTAAAGATACACCATGGTCTTTTCACCGCTACTGTGGTTTTGTACTTCAGAAATGTACAATTGGCAGCTGTTCACATTTAGTAAATTCAGCTGAATTAGACTGATAATGGTCAATACTATGTATATATGAATATATTTGAAATTGCATTGATTCAAACAATCTGTTTGTTTATGTTGAACTATGTTTTGAAACATAACTTTTTGTTTTCAATTTGGGTTTTTCGAGAGTGTTGGTAAAAGGTAATTGTACATTTCCTTGAAATTTCACCCTTATAATTGATCATTAAACAAATGTTGTTATAATAGAGTAAAGGCTTCCTGTTCCCTGAGGGCTCAAGGCTTTACTTAAGTCATTTTTACTTTCATTTACTGCAATTAGGAATGGTACCCTTTAGTAAAGGCAATTCCCCAATGACAAAAACTTGCTACCTATTGGAGAGTCGGGGGCAATTAGTCTACATGCCCGCAATTCCTCCTCTGTATCCATCCTTAAGACTCACATAAAATAGCCATGAGGACATCCTATAAAATGCCCTCGGCAGTCTGGCAAATAAGTCTGGTTTTCACTCTGACCTCAGGAGGTGTGTTGTGTTGCACAAGGAAATTCCACAAACAAACGGAATTCCCCAGGAATACCCACGATTAACCCTCTGTTGTACAATTGCCTACTGCGAGATTATCTCATGTACTGACACCAGACGGCGTTGGTGGTCGGAACTTGAGCCCTCGGTTGACATAACAATGCTGTAGCGTATGCATGCCGAGTATGTATACCATCGGTAAACATTATACATGAACGTCATCTTATTAAAAGCAGCTTAATCATCGAGAAAACATTCATATTATTTTATTATGTAGAAAAAATGATTCCCAAGATGAAATTTTCATACTTCAAGCCCGTTGAAGAATCGCTTCCATAGAGATTGGCCTGGCCGCTGTGCTGTTGTGTCAATGAAAATGGCAAAAGTACAGAAGAAAACCGTTGATATGCCTTATACTAGGTGGCGCGCTCGGCAATTTAGGATCGGCGAAGTAGTAAATGTTTAACAAACCTAGGAACAGGGGTGTTCCTAAGTTTGTCCCTATGAACAACCAGCTATGGAAATGGAAAATATCAGAAATTTGCAGGTGATTGCAGGTGTGTTTGAACAAGTGTAGCTTTACGAATTATTGATGATCCAAAAGGACTTTTTAACATAACATGCTCAGCCATATTGTCTCAACTATGTTAACATCTTGTGATTATAAATTCATTTTTTCTACCTTTTTTATAATCGTCGCAAGTACACCTCACAAAAATATTTTGGTCTTCTCTCACTCTATTTCCTTACAACTTGAAGTGATCCAAATTTCACATCTGCTGCAAATCCAGATCTGTGATTTCACACAAATTTGCAGCTAAAATCGCACATGTGTAGGGAGCAAAACTTAAATCACAGAGCATTATTTCTGAAATCGTACAGGATCCCCACTGATTCACACAGGATTTCTACAATTCGCACAGGATTCCTAAGATTTCACACACAAATGATTGCAAGTGCCAGATTCACACCAGTTTTTGAATTCACAGCTGTGTAAATGGGGCATTAGGGCAAAGAGCGAGTGAGGGATTTCTATGAATTTAAACGAGTAACAGAAAGGCCATGAATATGCAAAGGATTGCATCCTCCTTGGGGCCTTTGAACGAGCAGCAACAGCTATGATTAACGTTCTGTTGCACATTGCTTGCTCCTATACTTTATGCAACAAGAATAGCAGACTTCACATATTCTGCAGTCAGTGACTGCGGGCTGCTCTGAATCATGTTGAACATGTGTGATTAGTTACAGCCACACATAAATGCAGGCCAAATGCTCCCCTTACTGGACTGCTCACTGGACCCCACCCCTGCCCCTCACTGACCCATCAACAGGACCAGAGCTACCCGCTGCCTGTCCATGTGTACCCATTATTCTTCGTAAATACACTCTGACAAAACTTAGCATATTTTAAAATCTACTGGGTCAAACGACCGGAAGCATGGCAAGATTACTCTAAACATACCATTCTATAATTCTGCTCAGCATGTTGGGATACGAGCTCGAATTTTTGGAGAGAAAGGTGGGGGAAGTTAGGCACCTATGGTATAGGTCTAGGGGTAATGGACAAGTGCCCGTCATACCTTGACTTCAGCTCATTAGCACCACAGGAGCTGTGGCGCTACAATCAAATTTGTGAACTGCCCTATTCTGGCCGAAATTTGCCTAACTCTCACAGAGCTAGAATAGGTTGTGAAGCAGGTTCTCGTAGATAGGCCAATGGTAGGACAAAAGCTCATATTAAGTTATGTGTTTATGGTCCAGATTTATGAGGTAAGAAATTGATTGGAACTAAATAGGCATAATTAGTCAGTTATGCAGTACAAGGTGTCAATAACTATTATGCAGAAAAAAAGTCCATTATGGTAAATTCCAACATTCTCAGTAATCCGTGATTTTACATGACTTAATGGAACACATCCAAGTTAACAGGACAATTACAGTCTCCAGGGGCCTGTTGTATAAGCTCAGGAAAGGAATTGTATGGGAATTCTTACACCTGTAGGATAAAAACAAATGATTCCTTAAAGGGGAAGTTACACTGGGTCACCAGCGTAATCCCATTAATCATTCTCAACTTGTGATATGGGTCAGGGGAGGCGGCCCCACCCGGTCACATGATACTCTTTCATAGATAATGACCCAAACCAAAACAGTCATTATCAGGGGCACACGGGCCTTCCAGTTAAATAGACATAAGGAATTTATTACAGTTATTAGTAACCAGTGTATACAAAGCAATACTCCTCCCCAATTTGGTGTTGTTGTGTCATGTGACTGGTGTAAACAGTCTTGATTGACAGCTAACTGTTTCAGTTTAAATGTATAACAGTCATATTCTAAATGGAATTAATGAATTAGTGCTGTAAGGAGGACTACGATTTCAATGTAAGTCAACATCACTGCCTCCATATATTCATTTATATCTGTGGCTAGTTACATAAAGAAACAGTGGCTTAAACATGAGATATTAGTGAAAACATTAAAAAAACTGTGCTCTGCTTTTCATGGGACTGTATCTGACAGTGGAACGCTTTTATGGGTCAGGTCGTCAGAAAATGTACAATTCAACTTTGCCAATTTTCTCAAATAACCCCAATTTAAGACGAAAATAATGTTCAAAATACAGTTCAACCTAACCAAACAGATTGCTAGAAACAATACAATGCACAATATACTCGAATTTACCTAGTATTGACCAAATTGCAGCCAAATTTAGCCGAATTTACTAATTGTGGACAGCTGCCAATTGTACATTTTCTGAAAATATGACCGTTATACTGAAGGTGTCCCTTTGAGTGAAATTCCAAGTTGGTAGGAAACACAAAATGGTGGGTAGGAATATTGATCAGGAAGAAAGGGGAAAAAAGAGTAGGAATTTCCCTGTACAATTGTTTGGCTTATGCAACAGGCCCCTAGCTTGTACCTGCATATATAGACATCTGTGTTAAGTGGCAGTTTGCGGTGGCAAGGCATTTTCTGCTATGCCCCCTTGACGCCATTTGTACTGGGTAGTGATCATACAAATTGCATGAACTAAAAGGCCACCGGGGGGTCGTTCCCCTGATGATTCATACATCAATGGTTTACACGAGTTTACACGAGTAATTATTAGCTGTAGGCCACCAGGGCAATGACCTCAGCACTGGAGTTACAGTTCCTCACCCTGGAGGAGGGATAATTATGGGTTAATAGAGAAGCGTATTAACATGCAACCATGGCAACCGATTCATAGATTGCTCCAATAGCTTCTGAATTACATGCGTAATACTTGAGTAACTTGATTTACTTAATTAATACAAGGTAGCGTTATGGTTTTAGGAAACAATTATAATTGCATCTTAGGTCATGGAAGAATAAAGGTACTTTTAAAAATCTAAATTAATTAGAATAGCTCCTTAATTAAATTAACAATTAAACTGTGATAATGAGATTGATTAGAGTCTTTGTTTTTAAACGTGCACTAATTACATGACACCAGGAGGATAGAGAGTGGAACCCGTTAATTGTCACCTCATTTAGAAAACCTGTAAACTCTACAGTCATAATATGAATTAATTTGGTAGGATTTGTTGTGTAGTAATACCTGAGAATGCAGCTTTGAATTGATTAAATGGGTCAGGTTGTCAGAAAATGCACAATCTACAGTTCTACACATCTCTCAAATTCGGCCAAATTAGAGGGGGAAAATGACAAATACTGACACTATCTGAGTGTATTCTTTATTGTATTAATTAAATAAATCTGTCTGTTTAAGTTGAACTGTATTTCTAACCTGATTTTCGTCTTAAATGTGGGTTATTTAGGGGATTGGTGAAGGCCAATTGTACATTTTTCTTAAAACTTGACCCAAATATGAAGTGGGAAGTAGGAATTCCCCTGGAAAGCAGTGTGTGGCCGATTCCATCGACAGTCAACACTTTTAGGGGTCCTGATGCCTGACATAGCCGTTTCTTATGATCAACAGACGATATAGACCCTTTCTTAGAGCGACAAATCGACATGTAATTCTAGAGACAAGGGACAGATGCTCATCCTTAGCGCGACAAATCAACATTATAAGGTGTCCTTATGTCTATAATTGACAAGCTGACATAGCCATTCGACACAGGACCCCCCATTAAGGAGCCCTAATTTTCCAGGTAACGGTACTTAAGGCTGTCCTTGGCCTTAGTCATAGTGACGTCACATGTCTCAACCAACCACCTTTCAATGGAGAACAGCCATCCTGGAACAACTACCAGCATGGGGAAACTTCTACTTTATATATGAAAAGCTTTATTGTATACCTCTACTGGAATCTGCAGTCCACTAAGATTTAGAATATCTGAATGAATACTGACGAAGGGCAGAGTAGGAAAATAGAGAAAAATTGTGACTTATCTAGCGTTTGGGTCGCCTGTTATCAAGGTTATTATAAATTCGGCTGGTCGTATAAAATGTTTTATTAACTGACTTTGTAGAAGTAATTCAGTGTTGTAGATTGTATGAGTATACTTGTTCCTCTAAATCAGCCATGTCGCTCTCCGATATGGATTATATATATGCTTTTATATTGCTATATCGGGAAGACTGAGTTGCTAGCTGAATCGATCTAAACACTGGTTGCTAGGGATGTTCCTGCCAGTCATTCAATGCTGACCACCACAGTGGGCTATGGTGACGGACTGAACTCCTAAATTGTTTTGTGAGTATGGGGCTCTGCAATGCATGTGGACTTCAATTCAATTCAAAGCATTTTTTTATTTATACGAGAGAGAAGGTGTACAAAAAGGAGACCCGTATCTGGAAGGTAACTTCCAGGTCTTCCAGCAGAGAATTACGAGTCCGTGGGGAGACGAAAGCCGGTCTTATCAACGAGATTACTTTGTATAAATTAACAAAAAAAAACACTGTAAATAAAGAGAGTAATATATCGTTTATGAACTTATTTAATAGGAGGAAAAGGTTAAATTATACCCCTTGATATCAAACATTACTCAACTAATGAATACAAATAATGTGACTGCAACTATCATTAATTATCCAAGAGACCGTCTTTCAATTATCCTGCCTTTAATCTGCATGATATCAATCAAGGGATTTAACTGCTATTATCATAGAGCTGCATATTATCTTTTTTTACACAGGTCGCTAGAGATTTAATTGGCATTTGATCATTTTGACACATTGCATAGGACTATGAGTAAGATGTTGATTGGATTGAGTGAGTTTTTTTTGTTATTCTAAAAGCTGTTGATATTATTTATTATTTTTAAAGATTGTATTTATACTTGGGGAAGTACAGGTCCCCCTACGGGGTTATCCGCCCGTCCCAATCTTACATCAAGTATGACAGAGCGAAAAACATGAAAAAAACATCAAGATGTATAGGAACATTTTAAATACAACAATATCTACAAAATCATTTCAAGTATGAGCAATTAGCAAGTTGTAATCTAAATATAGATAATATACACTTTGCCACTCAGATCCGTTGTGATGGAGTGTTAGTGTAGTCAATTTAAGTTACTGTTAGATTATAGTATGATTGAAGAGCCCTCATAGAGATGCATTCTGCCACTTCAATCTATTATTATTCTGATGTTTTCCTGGTTAGGGTAATCAGGAGAACCTGCCGTGCAGATGATTTTCACACTAATTTGATGTGATATTTTGATGTGATTTTAAAATATTACAAAGAGTAACAAGACCCCACGCTTTAAGGTTATAACAAAATTAACAAGTTGTAAATGCCGTAAAACCAACCAACCTCACCAAACTCGCATAAATGTACTGATCATATAAAAATAGCCAGGAGCCTTCATATTTCATCTCATCTCATAAATAAGTAACATACCAAAGTTCAAACAAACCACACCATGTAAGTCATTAGAAAGTTAGATAAGACGTTTCGTCACATTGTATAAGTTTGTTTAATTCAGTAAGATTTTTTGTTGTTAAAGCTTTTATTTATACTCGGTAGATCAAGTCCCAGCAATAGGGCTTTTCACTGGGCCCAGGTGACAATGTCAAGTATATTAGTAGGGCAGCTTAAGGCCATATTTGAGATGGATGTGGACGTTCGTGACAAAAGCACCAAATTTTTACCACATGTTGACAATTGTCCTAGCTTTCAATTTTTGGTAGGCACCACTTTTTCCCAATACATTATGGCGGCCATCTTGGATTTTTAAGATCGCCATCATGTAAAATCCTACATATGCCAATATCTCAGCTTCTATACCACTTAGGATCACAATCTTGGTGTCTAAACATACATTTCCAGGGTCAGGGAACACACCTATACCATTTAAAAAAAGATTAGATTGTATTTATTAAGACAAAAACAAATATATGACAAAATATTGTCATCAGGCCCTATGTGCCATCACTATGGTATACAACTGTAGCAAGATTTATAGTGTTGTTAATAACTGTTAGTAAACATAACAAAAATATCTACCATAACAATAGTGTCAAGTTTAGAGAAGGACTAGATTGTTTTTCACAACACAAAAACCAAATACATGAAAATATATCATCACTGCACTTACTTCATATCTGACTGCACTTACCTTATTTCTCACAATTGCAATAGCTGAGTTCAGTGCATTTCGAACAAGCCTTTTGGCATGTACACCTTGTCCCACACCCTTTTTGACTCTTGCAGCTACACTTACAAGTTCACTGCAGGCCTTAGAGGTAACAAGTAATGTGGTCCACACAGCGACCCATGATTGGCTGTCCTTGGCGATAGCCCAGCCCCAACCTTCTAGACAGGTACATGCTGTTTGCTTAATGGCCGCCCATATTCCATTCTGTAAGGAAACTCTGCAACAGTGCACCCTGGGTTGATGGGGGTTCTCTGTTGTCTTCCTCTTTTGGCAAAACAACTGCTTTCTGGCCACATCAGTATGTTCCAGATCACTGGCCTTGTCATATAGAATAATAGTGAAACGTTCAAGCAACTGGAAATGTTAAGCACTGACCTCTGTAAAAGGAAGGAATGCCATGTCTGTAAAGGCTTGTCTCACATCTTGGTAGCAAAGCCATGCCTCCAATGCTGACTTATTGCCTCTTCCAAAGAATGCAGATGTGGTATCACATCCTCTGAAACTGTGGAAGACAGGAAGGGCCAGGGACTTCTCTGCACAAGGTGATGAGGTAATGGATGTTGCCAATTATGATCAACACTACATCTGTGTCAACAGTGTGCACCACAGTTGGGATTGCCATTCAGAAGGTCATCCAGTAGGTGGATCAGCAGCCTAGTAAGTGTCTGCTTCCTCATGATCATATAGTGTCATGGATCAATCAGTTCCTTGAAGAATAGTTCTGTTACCAGATGTGATGATGTTTTCCTTGTCTTTGGGGCAATCTGCAGTGGCAATCTTGTTAGACAGGAATGTAAACAGTTCCTCTTTGTTGGTTGGGCCACCCAAAAAGTAGCTGGTTTTCCTGGAATCTTATTTTAAACTGCAACTTTTCTCTGAATTCCCTTTCCTAGCTTTTCTCGGGTAGATTTTTTATGCTGATTGGGATGTATTTGTCCCATATTACATCAACTTGTTTTGAGTTGTCTAGTTGTTTTATGATGTGTGGAACAAAGACCTAATAGCATACTCTTCAAATAATACAACATTGTTAGTAGGGAGCACCACAGCAGCTCCATCAAGAAGCCTCACATCAATGGACTCTGGGTGTCCTTGGTCAGAATGGTTAACAGGTCTGATTTCTTTCCAAAGCCCAATTTTTCACCATGAGATATTGAAGGAAGGGAGGGATGGTTCTCATGGCTAAAGAATGTAATCATGTCTCTCATCCTGTGCTGACTCACAATGTACAAGTGGGAGAACAGCTCCACATCATTCTTAAGTGAAGAGATTTTCCCTGCTTGTTTTGATTTGGCTCTTGCATGGCTGTGGACAATGGAAAAGAGGAAGGGCATGCTTCTTAATTGGCTCATGATTTGAAGATGTCCAATCAGTTATAACTTCCTTCCAGCCTGCTCCTTAAAACTTATCTCTGTGAACAATCCCTCTTCATGATGATAACAGCAACCTGAGTCTTAATCTTTAGGTAAGTATTCCTCTTCAAACTCCTTCAGCAACCTTGCTTGTTCAGGCCCTGAGGCCATCCATTTTCTGAAGGCTGAAGAATTCTCTGTCAGACCAATTGCACTCCCTATATCATTGACCCCATGATTGATGAAAACCTCATTATTTTGTTCATGGGCTTGATTGATTGTGATGGTTGAAAATATGTTGGTGGTTTTGTGGATAGCCCAGTGACTGTGCTCCTCAAACTCTTTGAGAATTGATGGTGGAAGACTATATCTTGAATGTGTATTAGGATCCATCGTGCATAATCGTGGTGGTCTAGAGCAAAAAAAAACATGGAGCCAATGCCTTCAGACTGTCAATATAAAAATTCCCTTCTTTGTGAGATTTGATGCAGATGAGACCTCAGAGTTCCATAGTGAAAACAGTATCCCTGTATTGGATTGTTGGACTCTTCTGTACCATTCTCTGCCTCCATACCTCTTTGACATCCTCACTGTGAGCTCCTTCAGTGGGAAAGAAAGCATCCTCCTTGAGCTTTGTAAGAGCCAGAAAAGTCACTTGGTGAGCATGCCTTGTTTGAGGCTCTCAGAAAAGAGTCAGCAATGCCTGATGATGGAAGTTGCTATTGTTATGTTTGATATTGATATTTTGCTCACTAACACAGTTATTACTAACACTATTATTCTTGCTGTTGCATAACATAGTGATTACACATAGGGCCTGATGATATTTTGTCATATATTTTGTTTTTGTTTTAATAAATACAATCTAATCCTTTTTTAAATTGTATAGGTGTGTTCCCTGCCCATTAAAATGTATGTTTAGATACAAAAATTATGATCCTACATGGCTTAGAAGCTGAGATATTAGTTGATATAATGTTTTTGGATGATGGCGATCTTGCAAATCCAAGACAGCTGCCAATCTAGTCCTTCTCTAAACTTGACAGTATTGTTATGGTTGATATTTTTATTATGTTTACTAACAGTTATTATTAACACTATAAATCTTGCTACAGTTGTATACCATAGGCCTAGTGATGGTGCATAGGGCCTGATGACAATATTTTTTTTTATATTTTTTTTTTGTGTTAATAAATACAATCTAATCCTTTTGAAAATGGTATAGGCATGTTCCTTGACCCTGAAAATGTATGTTTAGACACCAAGATTGTGATCCTAAGTGGTATAGAAGCTGAGATATTGGTAGATGTAGGATTTTACATGATGGCGATCTTAAAAATCCAAGATGGCCGCCATAATATATCGGGCGAAAGTGGTGCCTACCAAAAATTGAAAGCTAGGGTAATTGTCAACACCTGGACAAAATTTGGTGCTTTTGTCACGAACGTCCACATTAATTTGCTAAGCTGCCCTACTAATACATTCAGTTACAGTATGTACAGTAGTAAAAAGGCGTTGCTGTGCCACTCTTAGCTAGATTTTTTAACATGAGTGTTAGCTATGCTTCTTCATAAAACTATACAAAATATAGGTATTCTATAGTGATTGTTCAGCCTGTCGCTTAAGTTGACGAGCTGAGGGTATAGTTATCAAATAGGCAAAGGTAGTCACACTTTGATAGAATGGAGATGGGAAAAGAGAAAAGAGAGAGGTACTGCTTTGCCACTGTGTATCTAATGGTTGAATACGCTAGTGTTAGCAGGTTATAGTAGTAGTAGTGATATAGCAGTAACCATTTGTACAGAGAGTAAACAAGATGATAATGCTCGTTAATACTTCCCTGCAAAGACGATGTGTAACAGATTTGCATTTTTGCAGATTTGCATTTGTTATTGTTAAGCAGACTAGGAACTGCTTTCATGTCTTGAACCAGTGTGCTGACATGGTTACCACCTTTGTTGAGAGCCACCACAGCACATCAAGGTCAAGTCCAAGGTTTGATCCCTGGAAGGGTTTTGCGGTTTGAAACATTCAGAAATGAGCTTGAATCTTTTGAGAGCAAGTATTTATTCCACAATTACCATTTGAACCAATTTGAAATTAAACGGGAAAAAAATTCAACTTTGTCTATCTTCTCAAATAACCCAGATATCAGACGAAAATAAAGTTCAAAATACCGTTTAATCTAGCCAAACAGATTGCTAGAATCAATGCAATGCCGAATATTCTCGTCTTTAACTAGTATTGACCAAATTACAGGCTAATTTTGCAGAATTTACTAAATGTGTACTGCTGTCAATTGTAGCTTTTCTGAAAATCTGACCCATATGATATTTATAAATGCAATATGTAGACCCCCTACCCGCCGCCCCCGCTGCTCGACCCATGCTCCTTGGCCTTCTCAGTGCCTGATTTCTCAGCCTTGTCGGTCGAGGTGAAATGTTTTTCTCTTCAAATAAGATCCATGAATAACTCCTGAAGTGTTAATATTTTTAACCTAGATCATAAAAGAGATATCACTTTAGATTGTAGAAGCCATGACGGCAGGTAACAGCAAATAAAATTCTTTAAAAAAACAAAAAATCATGCTCGCCATTAGGTTGTTATTCCAGTCTATTTATAGTTGCCGATGGGCATACCTCCTATTCAAAATATGTGATGTATTGAAGGAAAATGAGTCACAAGTCGCAAAAAAAATGTATTTTGAGATCAAACATCAAATTTGAAAAGATGAAATCAGGCAGATTCTAATAATAGAGTAAACAGTAAGACATCTAATAAATACTTCTACTTTTTAAGTTTGAAATTTTCATTTAAAAAGAAAAGGTTTGCAGTATTTCTGGGTTGGCACTTAACAGAAAATAACCTAAATATACTCCAGAGGATGACTTTCAAAACGCAAGAAAATATTTATTACAGTGTCCTGAGTTTTAGTGCATGGTTTCACATGACTAACAGTATTAAACCCTCCAAAGATAAGATCATTCCAATAAAGAGATCACGTTGAGAAACAAAATCCAATTTCCCATATTGGGAATAGTAATCTGGCAGTGTAACAGTAGCATTCAGGTCGCCTTAGCCAAGTGGGAAACACGCACAAAATGTGATGCATCCTGGCAAATGAAAGGTCCAATAAAAAGGATTTCCGTAAAAAGACAAGCTCTTTTATGTTGGTCGCATCCGGTGTTAGGGGCAATATGAATCTGCTTTAAATTAAATCGCGTAATAGGGCAACACTTGTTTTTGACAGGGCATGAAATATGACGTAGGCTCACAGGTTTAATTTATATAAAAATTGCCATGGTTATTCTGCCCATAAATAATTAATTAATCTATTTTCATGTAATAGTATTCATATATGTAAGCCTATCCTCATCAATTACCAATCTTTATCAATAGTTTACCTAATAATCCAACTGCATTTTACCAAAGGCTGTATCAACTCTTGGACGATATGAAAAGCCCTAATACTTAATAAATGTCAAACTTTCTTCCGACCCCGGTGTCTTATTCAATGTAATAAAAAATGCAATAGTTATATTTGGAAAGATGAGATCAAGCCGATTCCAATGATAGTAAACAATAAGACATAGATCTAATAAGTATTTCTAGTTTTTAAGTCTAATATTTTTATTTTTGAAACAAAAGTGTGCAATATTTCTGGGTGGACCATTACTAATAAAGTCACTAAATATTTATATTTTATGAAGTATATATACTCTATACGAATGCCTTCAAAACTGAAGAATATATTAAATACAATGTTCTTAAATTTGATACATAGATTTATATGACTAAAAGTGCTAAACCCTATAAAAATCAGAACATTTCAATGAAGAGATCTTGTGGAACAAAACACTTCACAAATATCATTTTTCTGACCTGACACATCACATTTATACGTTCTAGTGATTTAAGGAGATTAGAAGGGTGTCCCCGATGGGTAAATATATATATTTGATCCGTTTTAGGAAAATGAGTCATAAGTCGCAAAATATGGATTTTGAGATATCATCATATTTGAGGAGATATAAGAGGAGATAGAGGCGATTCCAATGATAGTAAACACTAGGATATTTAAGAGGTATATCTATATTTTATGTTTGATATTTTTTATTTTGAAAAAAAAAGAAGGTTTTTTAATGTTTCTGGATGAATAATTACCAGTAAAATAACTAAATATACTCCATACAAAGGATATATTTAATACAATGTCCCGAAATTTTTTATATCGATTCATATGACCATAAGTGCTAAACCCTCTAAATATCAGAACATTTAAATAATGGGATCTTGTAAAAAAACACTTTGAAAAATATCAATTTTGCGACTTGTGACTCATTTTCCTGAAATACATCACATATAGACCCCCTTTCAGCACCCCCTGGCACCCATCCAACACACCGCCCACCAACTCAACTATGGCTATTTATTAGCAGCCATCAACCTACACTTTCCCCCTCAGTTGACTCGCTTTACTGACTCTTGTTTTATTGTTCTTATGGTGAGGCAGCTACTTTAAATGCATAGCCTTGGCCCAGCTGTATGACTGAGTTAATTAGGGGCGAGCAGTGAGCAGCTCTACTCTCCATATCTCTGTGTGAACATGGCTTCTGGGAGCGAGTCACACCCGGGTCAGATCTTTTAGAAAGTGCACAAGATACAGTTCTACGCATCTATCAAATTCTGCTAAATTTGAGTGAAACGTGGTAAATACTAGGTATATATCTGTGTGTATGCTGTGTTGTATTTATTCAATTAATCTGTTTTGTTTCATTGAGCTGGAGTTTGAACCTGATTTTCGTTTTAAATGTGGGTTATTGAGAAGATTGGTGAAGACCGGTTGTACATTTTCTGGCGATTTGACCCACCTCAGCAAACCTCCCCCTCCCTCCTGCTGGTCAGAGAGATCAAGGAGACCACCAGGAAAACCCAGCTTCGGATCAACAGGGTGAAGTCGCCAGAAAGTGTACAATTCATCTTCCCCAATCCTCTCAAATAACCAAAATTTCAGACGAAAATAAAGTTCAAAATACAGTTCAACCAAACCATACAGATTGCTAGAATCGATGCAATGCCGAATATATTCGCATTAACCTAGTATTGTTCAAATTGCAGCCTAATTTACAAGAATTCACTAAATGTGTAGAGCTGCCAATTGTACATTTTCTGAAAATCTGACCAAACACTCGCAATACGTCACAGAGCTCCTATGTTATGTCCCCCAAACTTGTTCTATTTTCTTCTTTCTCAAGCGTCTTTATGATATTTTATGTCAAATCTGAGGTTTATTTGAGAATAGCAATGTCCCATTTGTAATAGTGTTGCGATAATAATACTAATAATGAATAAACATTAAAAACTAACTGCTCAGAAAGAAACAGAAAATAGTTCTGGTGCTCGTTGCATACTAGGATTCCCTTTCCTTATCTGTTTTCCCTTGCTAAGCAGCTGGTAAGGAACTTTTAAGGAAGGAATTTGCTATGCAGCTAATGCTAATTATTAATCCTACCGTAGGAGTTTTCTATCTAAGCAAGGAGAAATAGCTTAGCAAGGAACATTTTTCGGAAAGACTCCTCTAATGCAACAGCCACCTTATATTTCCCCAAAACACAATTTGGAACATTAATATCCTTTCTTAAGTCATGAAGCTATTATCATTTCTAATTCTTTATGCATTTTCAAATTGTTTGGTAATGTATATTGGCGGTAATTATGGACAAACCGACAGCAACAGCAATCAACATATGACGTAACTGTATAACTCTCGCACCGGTCTCACTGCACCCGATCGAGAAAGCTCTCACTTGAGAGCACACACTTGTAGTGAAGGGTCGTGTTTCACCCACCCACCATCCCGATTTCTCTTCTTATCATATTTTACAAACTCACATATTAATGTCACACAATGTATGCACTATGATTTGTTTTATCCGCTCAAATAAAAAGCAATTAAGGGCAATCTGTCTTTGTTAATAATTATGTTGGAATCATCATTAGTGTTCATTACTTGGCATTGTAATACTGTTCTCTCTCTCTTTCTCTGTCTTTCCTTCTCGCTCTCTCTCTCTGTGTCTCCTTCTCTGTCTCTATTTCTCTGTCTCTTTTTCTCGCTCTCTTTCACTCTCTTACCCTTTCTCTCTCTGTCTCTTTCCCTCTCTCGTTATTTTTCCATGACCCTCTCTTTCTCTCCCCTCTCTTTCTCTCTGCTTCTGTCTCACTCTCCCGCTCTTTCTATTTCTCTCTCCTTCTCTCTCTGCGTCACTCTTCCCCACTCTTTCTCTTTCCTTCTTTGCCTCCTCTCACAATCCCATTGATCCTCCTCTCCTTAAACCCTCCCCACACACAGCCGATTTGCCCCCCAATTGCCCCGCGATTTGGGTCTTCCGATGAATCCTAGGATTTTATTTCCAATCCTGGTTTATGTTATTTCCAAACCATAAACCATGATTTGAAATGAGATTGTAGGATTCATCAGGAGACCCAAATCGGGGGGCAATCGGGGGGCAAATCGGCTGGGTGTGGGCAGGGTTTAACTCTTGCTCTCTTCTCCGCTGCCTCCATGCCAGCACTTAACACCACCCACTTCCCACTCCTTCCCTATTACCATTCCAGGCCCGTTAATATACATCATCATAATAAGTATTATTAATTGACAGTATCTGCTTCAATGACTCAGAGAACATCCCTTATTTACCCCGCAGAGACAATACTATTTCTTCCCAATAAAATCGCAGCCTTCCTGCCGCAGTGTCTGTCGCCAGAAAACAGTAATCCTTTTAAATTAAATGGAAGATAATCAATGTAAACTCATAAACGAGAAAATAATAATCAAATGCTATGCCTCAGTACACTAAACCACTGGGTGGGGTCAGTTAGAAAGGCATTAAGCATGGCTCTAGGTGGAAATCAGTGGTACCACAGGCATCAATAAGTACCTACCCCAATAATAACACCTCCACCTTTATAGTCTATAGATCTTCGCCTTCATTAAGGCAGCCTGTGTCTAGGATTGATGTGGCTATTATGAGAGCGGAGGTGGTAATATTGCCTGGGCCCAGTAGCAACAGAGGTAGGTTTAGAATAACTTGAGGTTGCAGTTGTTTACGGGCTGACCACTAGCCTGGATATTAACCTAGCTCCCCAATTCCTTGACCACCGGATGTGAAAACAGTAATCTAATTCTCTATTTTGAATCTGCATTCTCTGTTAAGATAAATCACAAACTAAAGAACATAAAGTTTTTGTTCCATTCACATTTTTTCCCATCTGGAAATTATTTGATGAATATTTGTCAATGGTTTTACCCGGTTGTTTTAACTGCAGAGCTTGCTTAATAAAAGTCCATATTCACATTTTGCTTTTTATCACCGGAAACATTCGCTTCAGTGATTTTGCTCATTATTGCTCATGATCACTCATCCTTTCCTGCCTACTTGACTTGATGTTCTTGTATAGAAATATTTCAGCTGCAATACTGATAACTTCAGTATTATAGATCAAACAGTGAGTAAATATTATAAGATTATTTATCATCTGGTAGCATTAATAATAATTTACAAAAATCTCCTGTAATAACCGTTAAGTTAATAATTGAGGCATGTGATCAATACAATGGTTCATTATTGGTATTTGGATAGAATGGGTTTCCAAATCTTATAGTGATGACCTAAGTGCTGTATTAGTTTTAACTTGACGAAGCGTGGCCCGGGCGAAAACCATTTTCACCGAAAATAAACATAAGCTTATGACCGCCACCCATACCTCTATAACAAGATATATATGACAAAACCCCATCCAACGCACTTTTCTCGCTTAATTTGATCCTAGCCCCTCTAATTCTTTGACAAATCGAAAAGGAATTGCATATGAAACTACATGTGTGAGTTTAAAAGAAAACTGAGGTCCAGATGTGAAGATATACATTAAAAAATGAAATGACTCGAAAATGAGACAAATGTAAAAAGGCTGTCTGCTCTGGGACTCGAACTGACAATCCTGCTTGGAAGTCCAAAGCTTTAACCACTAGGCCATAGGGGAATATAGAAGGGCACATGCATATTAACAATTACATTGATTCATCACAATTAAGGTTTACTTAAGTCCCCCATTGTCCTCATGAGGATTGAGGAGAATGGGGGAAATACACTTTCTTTAAAAGTCCCTCTGTTTGACTTAATAACTCAAACTAATCATACAAATATATCTTGCAACTGCATTCTATTTCTATAATAAGCGAATGCAGAACTAGTTCTGCACGCTTCCTGGATGATTAATGTATCCAGAAGTGGTGCTGTGTATTGTGTTTTGTTATTCTGGAGATTGGTGTAGGTGTATCTGATTGGCGGACCAGGAAGATCTGTTCGCAGAGGCTCCTGTCCATTTCATGTAACTGTACTGATCACCTTGAATAAAAATCTGTATATATATAAGTCAATGTGATAATGATTGTAAAACGACTGAATGAATTCTGTACCACACAAACACGTTATGGGCATCTTCCCTAAAGCGAAAAAGCATTTCAACACTCTTTACTTCCACACAGCCTGAAGTTAACTTTATTAGAGTATTCCCTGGTGCTGTATGCCTCCACAAACAAATACAATCATATAGAACTCATATGAGGGTCAGATTTTCAAAAAATGAATAAATTCAACTTCGCCAATCTTCTCAAATAACCCAAAATACAGACAAAAATAAAGTTCAAAATACAGTTCAACCTAACCAAACAGATTACTAGAATCAATGCAATGCCAAATATACTGGAATTAACCTAGTATTGACCAAATTGTAGCCCAATTTAGCAGAATTTACTAAATGTGTAGAGCTGCCAATTGTACATTTTCTGAAATTCTGACCCATGAATGAAAATGTATTAAAACCTAGAAAAAGTTTATGAACTGAAAACTCCGAATCTCACTATTCCTCATCATGTATAAGTAGGTGTAGGCACAGTGATATTAGGGAGATTTAGCAACCACAACGCAGCCACAACGCAGCCACATCGCAGTCACAACGCACCAACACAACACTAACGCATAAAAAAAACACTAACGCATCCACTAACTATATTAATACATTATTACCGTTGTGGGGATATCTTGAGGGGCCTGCAATGCAGATGCCCTCAGCCTAGCGCCTCTTGAGATATCCCCACAGCGGTAGCAATGTACAAAATAGTTAGTGGATGCGTTAGTGTTGTGTTGGTGCGTTGTGGTGGCTAAATCTCCCTAATGTTTTACCTTTATCTGAGTCTGAGATTCACGGCATGCAGCCCTCTCCTGTGTCTGGATGACCACTGTTGATGACTGCTGGTCGAACCAATACATCCCTTCTTCTAACCCCTACCACGTATTTCATTAACTGACCGTCCACTGACCATGAACTGACCATGCTTAGCCTACCTGTGATCAGACACCGGAGGAGCAAGGTGTGTGAAATACAAATACATGACCTGGCTACTTATCTAAGAGGGATTGTAACATTGGAGGCCGATATCTATACATAATAGCAATTTGTTGGGTTTTCCTTTGATGTGCAGAGTATACAATGAAAGTTATAAACAATTGAGGACATTTATATATGGAGATATCGATATATTGAGTCGATAATTCAGTAGCGGATGGGGGAGGGGGGGGGGGGCAGGTCTCCTTCACACAGGAGGTTTTCAACTCCGCTACAGTTTGATCTTTAGACTGGGTTCCACTGCCCTGCTACTACTCCCTCTTCACCTCATATTACTTTGACAGTCTATTGCTCCCGCTTCTTTAGATGAGATCTAATGATATAATATAGGGATAGCTTAGCGCTCTAGGTAGTAAAGATATTTCAATGCAGACTATGTTAATGAACCCAACTCTCGCTCATTACATAATAATGCAATATAAATCAATATGTCACCAATGAATATTCAATACCTGATTGTATAAGCAGAAAGGTAAACCTGTGTCATAATTATAAAGCTGAATATACGGGTGACCCATAAAGTAACCCAAAATACCTGACTCAATGCGTAAGGAAACCAAACTATAATTACCAAAAGAAGGCTAGAGATATACTTTCTCTCACAAATAAACACAAATATTAATAATAATCATTAAATACTTCTCCCTCTTGTGGGGGAGGAACTTTCTTCTCCCCTCTTACTACTGGGGGAGGCAAATATTCAGCACTAGAGCGCCTGGTCTAGGCTATACACACATAAATCAAATCAAATCACAATAATCTCTGAAATAAAGTACAAATGATGCAATACAATTGGTAATATCGATGGAACTTACAGTACCCATGGCTGTAGACGAGGATAGGAAGACATCGGTAGAATATAAAGAATCAAACCAATTGTTCTATTGGACTTGCAGACTTAACCCATCCAATAGCAACAATTCCTGTTCAATTCTTAGCTCTCCACCGGAATCTCAGAGTCTGATTTTCTTCCCATCCTTTCCTGCCTTTTATATCCAAACCTAGAAAATAATAAGAGAAATAACCTTGTGTGATTGGTAAGAATAAGTCTAGCATTGTTTTTAAACAATTTACCTTGGCTAGTGTTACATCATGTTACGTAATAATGACGTAAGGATGAGTAACTACTTTATGACTATAATTATTATCAATTATTTTTATATTTATGACCATAATTAAGAAATATGTCCATGACCCATAAGGCACCATTACCCAGGAATTTATTGCAGTAATTACGGTAGCATGTGAAGGCTCAGGTAGCACCCTCACCTAGTTATTATTCAACCAATCAGTACACACGGACCAAACACCCCCCTGTATGCTAGACCATAATAAACATTCATTCTAGATCTTAGGATCAAAGCCTTTAGACTTCTTTATACTTCGTATTTTCCTACAATAATTCTACAACTATTCCATATACAAGATAGACCAAATCTTCATATAACACTAGGATAAAGGGAAGAAGCTAAATTCACACTGCATTCATAAGCATCAAGCTGGTGACTAGCTTGTCTAGCATCAAATCCTGTCTGAGAACCACAAAGCGTTGGTCAAAGTACACTTAGTTGGGTTGGAAAAGATAGGAACAAGAAGTAGAAAATCCCTAGTTTTTTGCCTACTATACGTTAAATGTCGCTATCATTAAATCTTACAATGTAATTCACAGGTGTCTCTTTCCCTTCCACATAAAAGTTATATGTGTATTCTCTTAGTTATCATCACCATTCTCCATTACTTCATCAAATTATCTGGATTTAATTTGTTTAATATATGACATTCATCATAAGATAATGAGCTTTTCTTTTATATAACATAAGGGTTATATTTTTAGAAAATGTACAATTGGCTGCTGTACACATTTAGTAAAGTCTGTAAAATTAGGCTGAAATTTGGTCAATACTAGGTGAATTCGAGTATAGTCGGTATTGCATTGGTTCTAGCAATCTGAAATTTTGTATTTTGAACTTTATTTTTGTCTGAAATCTGGGTTATTTGAGAAGATTGGCGAAGTTGAATTGTACATTTTCTGAAAATCGGACCCATAAGTTGGCACATTTGGCAAGTTGTTATTCTCCTGAATAAAGAAATGTACAAAAAAGAAACTGAGAGTTCAACGTTAATATGGAACTTCCAAGTTCACGATGTAGAACGGCTGCCTAAGAAAGGGAATAATTTCCCGCCAAGCTGCAGAAACAGCCAAATAAAAGTGTTCTTGAGATGGCCTCATGGCTTATCAAAATGGCCCACACACCTATAACGACAAAACAGGTCTTACCTAATTCACTCATATCATAACTCATACGTCTAATCATCAAGAGAAAAGTGAACCATCGCTGCCAAACAACTGGGCAAAATCCTCCAAATCCTCCAAAATGTGATCAAAAGAATTTTAGATGGTTTGGACCAAAAATTGGCAAAATGGAACAAGAAGTTGAAAATGCTCCGTTGTTGACTTAAGGTAACTGAAAGTGCAGCTTTCAGAACTCGTTATTTTTATATAAAATCTTCATATGATGGCCTATGCCTTTTTTGGAATAGTTAACGCCTTTGCCTTATGCAATCAGGTAACTTCTGAGAATATCAACGCTTGTCGCTGAAATGTACTTCTTGTTTTCCTGAATATACATAACTTTAAAATAAAAAATCAAACTAATATGGAACCTCAGTTCGGTTCAGGAAGTAGAACGTCTGCCTAAGAAAGGGATGTTTTCCCGCCAAGCTAAGAAGCCCGCCAAATAGAAGCGACTTGCCTGATGGCCTATCAAATAGCCCACACGTGTCCGTATAACTTGACAGATATCACAGAGAGAGCAAAGATACGTAAATGGCGGACATTACCATCGATTCCAATTCTCAACGACCTACTTAACAATTCTCAACGACCCTACATAAACTACTGGCGAGGTACACACATGGTATAACGGTAAATAGTTACTTGAAGAGACAAACAATATAGATAAAGGTGGCAACGAGATGGAATTGAAATTTATAGAGTCTTGACTTGTGGGTCAGATTTTCAGAAAATGTACAATTTGCCTTCACCAATCCTCTCAAATAACCCAAATTTCAGACAAAAATGAGCTTCAAAATGCAGTTTAACATAACAGAAATGATTCTTTAAATCAATGCGATACCAAATATACTCAGATATGCCCTGTATTCTTATTTTGTCAGCCTAATTTACAGACTTTCCTAAATGTGTACAGCTGCCAATTGTACTTTTCTGAAAATCTGACCCTTGTGTTTGTGGGTCATATTTTCAGAAAATGTACAATTGGCAGCTGTACACATTTAGCAAATTCTGCAAAATTAGGCTGTAATTTGATCAATACTAGGTAAATTCGAGAATATTTGGCATCGCATTGATTCTAGCAATCTGTTTGGTTAGGTTGACCTGTATTTTGAACTTTATTTTCGTCTGAAATTTGGGTTATTTAAGAAGATTGGCGAAGTTGAATTGTACATTTTTTGAAACTCTGACCCAATAATGTAATCAAATTTACTGTACGGTTTACACTGAATAGTCGCATCAGCAGTGTGAATGATATTATATAACATTGTCAAACGGATGTATAGAAGAGCAGATAGATCTTTTAAAATAAAACGAACAAAATAAGTATCCGCAAGCATCAAGACCTGAGAAATAAGCTAGCATACAAATGCAAAAGTCGCGGTAATTACAGACATTATATAATGCCTGAAATCCCTCTAATAATAGTCCTTTTGTATTTAAAAAAGGTAGAGCTTTTTCGTCGATTTTTATCTTTTCAGTTACAGAAATATCACCGCAAGGAAATAAAGGTTTTAGAAATGTAGAAGCCGAGATGGCAGGATAAAGAAATAACGATTTTTAAAAAACAAAAACAAAATAAAAACATTGTCAAACATTATAGAAGAAGGGAGGGTAATATACAAAAACAGACACACAACAAATTCTATAGCACTCACTATAGCACCGATAAAATTCAGGGATCGGGGGAAGACCACTGTCAGGTGACCCGATGGAATACCTTTTTAAATCAAATTGATTAATATCGATGTAGTTAAGCTCGAACCTGAATAAAAACAGTGTTTTATATCATTATTTCGTTAGTTTTTGCCGTTTTAGGTGGATGCTACATCCATGGTTGAGGTTGTTCTGATTATACAATAAAAGGTATGAAGGAAGAAATTGTACAACTATATATGTGTCTTTATCAACTCATCTAGAAAACAATCGGTCCTTGATACAATATATTACTGTATACCTTATATTAGTGTTCATACATATATGTTGTGTTTCAGGAGAATGAGTTGATATTTTCCAAAGTGATTCATTCACAAGATCTTCTAGTTTGAATATTTTAAACTTTCGGGTGTTCAGTGCTCTGAGTAACATGAATATATATGTACCAAATTTCAAGACAATGCCCCCGTTGCATAACAATCTGCGAGCTCGTGTATTGATTCTACGACATCGTGGACAGCCATCTACAATGAGTGTATTGCATAACTTTCTACGACATCCTCTACGACATCGTGGCATCCACGATTGATTTTCTACGCTGCGTCAATACTGACATGATAAATGTTTGGGATTATTTCTTACTCTAAGAATGGCCATAATTAGACCAAAATTCAAACCTGAATACTTATGCTTATGGCTATTTATTTCATGGAAAAAATATCAACATACATCATTTTAGTGAAAAAATAAACAATTCTATGTTCACTGCATGAATATTCTGCCTTGCATAAAAAACATGCTCTGCGCTGCACAGATAACACATTTACCCATCCTAAAATATATTAATAGTGAAAAGATGTCAAATTTAGCTATGCAAATATGCCAGTATTCAATGTTAAAGTAAAACTCTGGGTTGGAACACTTGCTGGTCATACAGCTCAATTATGGTTGATAACTGAGGACCCACATTATAATACTGGTTTCTGGGCAATGATATTGCCAGAATCAATCAAGTAATTTCTTTCCCGCTCTCTCCAAACCCTGTCCTGGGTGCTGCCATATTGCCCTGTGTATGACACTAACTCGGGCCTGTTCATTACCGGTATGTGGTCAGTGCATGGTTTTCTGTGTGTCACTGAGCGGTTGGTTGTGTTCATATACATTGTACCAGCACTTCCTGAAGGACATTTAATAATTTGTTTCCATCGTTATTTTAACATTTTATCATTAGAAACTAGAAGGGAACATGTCTGACATTGAAATCAACATCAAACAAATTGATGTTGCCAGGAAATAACCATATTTAAAACTAAGAATTGAGTGTCTGTGGAACTCACATGCAGTTCCAAACACAACCAATTATAGGTGACACAATGATTCACACAAAGAGCGCACTCTGGGTGTACCCTTGGAGAGTGGGAGGGAGGACCATTAATTATGTGTGGCTAGGGGAGATGCAAATTTGTAATAGTTGTATATAGTTCACCTCTTCTCCACAGGGTGACGGCAAGAGACAAATGTGTGACGGCAAGAGACAAATGTGTGACGACAAGACTTTCAAGCATTTTGCCATAAAAATCGATCTACATAGGCTTCTAATAAGCAAATTGATAATAAATGTCAAAATTAAAGTTTATCATTAAAATTACACCTTATATGGCTCTGAAACCCCTAAAAGTGTGTGACGTTAAGACACATTATCCCCCCCCATTTTCACCACTTTTTGCCACCAATGTTTTTCTTTAAAAGTATTCAAGAAAAACTCCAACCGATACAGTTTATGGTCCATAAATATTAAATCCTATGAGTTTTAACATTATTCATCATAATTGGATGTTTTTTTTATTTATTTACTCCACCTTAAGCACAGTGTGTGACAGCCAGAGACATCAGGGGTACCCACTTTAAAAAAATTCTGTTTTTGATGGCTTTCATCCTAAAAATCATTTTTTTTGCCAAATTTTTTGACACAGACCAACTACTTATAACCTTAGCCCTCCCCTCCCTATACATGATGACCTGTAACACCCATATGCCTCATAGATCAATCAAAAAATCAATCAATCTAAAAAAAGGTTTGGCCAAACACCTTAGGCCAACAGAAGACGGAAGTGTGCTAGTGCTCTGCTGACGTCATGTTCCCATAGCATTCTGGGAATATTGTTCCCGCCAACATACCGGATAATAGCCAGTTAGAACAAGATGAAATCACTCCCCAATTACTTATAAATGATTGAATTACATAGTACAATGTACAGAAGATTAAATTGTAGTTTTTTCCAACGTTTGAAATGCTTTTATACGCAGTCCAGAGTTCCCCTTTAAATGATATTTTATGAATTTGATACATTGCACAATTTTATTTATTTTTTGAACTTCAAAATAATTTTCGTAATTTTCTAGCATATTTTTAGGTGAAAGTAATAAAAGCCAGATTTTTTAAATTATAATAAATTACAATTATGGATGATGTTCTCCCATACACCATTTTTGCATTTAAATGTCTCTCTACCTTTAAATTGTCATTTAATGTCATTGTTTAAGCCACGAGGAATCCTCTAATTCACGATTCACTATTATGCAATGCACCTGTCATTTATTTTTACGAGTCGCAAACAGACGTCGTAGTCGTAGAAAAGAATTTCTACGACATCGTAGATAGACATTTGTTATGCAATGACCCCAATGTATTAAATATATTCTTGCTTCTAGAAGGTCAACCTATGGAGATTATTTACTTACTTTACTGGTAATCGTTCAAACATAAATATATCAAACATAAAATATAAAAATACTTAATTGAGGTCCTTATTGTTTACCATCATGGGAATCTGCTTGATCCCATCTTGTCAACATGATATCTCAGAATCCATGTTTTGCGACTTCTGACTCATCTGTAACATATCCTATATCTTGACAACAAGGCTTTCCAAAGGCTTTGTTTGGACATACATTGATAACTGTGGGCTTGTATATAAAAACATTGTGCATCAATGTCCTCCTGATCTCCCGATTATACAATTCATGCAATAAAACATGGAATTAACTGGAATAAGACGAGGACATGAATGTACAACATCTCGCTATAGCAAAAACACAGTTGTACCAAGCTATGATGGGATCGACCAATGACAGGGCAGTTTATATGCAATCCTCGGTAAGATAGGCGACTTTTTATTGGTCGCCCCTCTCGTTATTTTATCTTATACCGCTAGGGGGACACGTCATCACAGGCATAAGATTCCACAACTGGAAAAAAAACGTTGGCAGACGACAATTGCTTTTTACCAGATTTTTAACTTGTCCCGGGCTGAATAAAAACTGGATTCTGATTGGTTGTTTTCTGCAGATAAATCAGATTGTCGTGTTGAAAGGGAAACTACAATCGTCAGACAGACCGGCCAGAGAATGCGACTTTGTCTAGACTTTGTGCTCCTAACCTAAGTAATTTCTGGCTGTGGTCTTTACTCGGAGATCTATTTCTGATTGTTTTCTTATTTCGTTGGCTTCATGTTGCGGGGAAATACTTAGTGTCTGTCATCTTTTAAAGTGAATCTAAGCCAGTTATACGTTTGGGAGATCCATTCAAATGTATCAATACATTAATTCCATCCGGATGTATATATATTGCTTGGTTCATCCTAACTTTGTTTATAAACTTTTACTAGGATCTGTTTAATACCTAATCACAACTGTACTGACCAGGGAAATACCCATCATATTATTGCTCAGATCTTTATGTCATTTTGCGGGGTTCTGACGAGCGGGATAAAGGCATGGGGGATATTGGCTGGGGTTTTTTTGGCTGGGGGGGGGGGGGTGTTTGGCTAGGGGGGTTCTGACGGCGGGGTTTCACCCGGGGGGGGGGGGGTTATGGCTGGCTGGATTCTGTCCGTACACCCTGGTTCATATATACTCTTTATTCAGTAGTACAATGTTACAGAAACGGACTAAGTAGTAAGAACTTCTACTGATAGATCTTCCATATATGCGCTAAAAAGGACCCAGAACTGGTTTAAGGACTCTGAACTGGCCACACTGATGGTTTTTCATTTCATTGCTAATGTAGGATTACAGACATCACACTGGGACTGGTAGATGGGCGTTTTGTTGGCCAAAGACTGGACTTTATCGTTGAACTGCTCAAACTTTGGCTTTGACATGGCATCCTTAGTTGCCATTTTGCCTAGTATTCGTCTTGATGTAAATGGGTCAGAATTTCAGAAAATGTACAATTGGCAGCTCTACACATTTAGTAAACTCTGTTAAATTAGGCTGAAGTTTTGCCAATACTAGGTAAATTTGGGTATATTCGGCATTGCATTGATTATAGCAATCTGTTTGGTTAGGTTCAACTGTATTTTGAACTTTATTTTAGTCTGTATTTTGGGTTATTTGAGAAGATTGTGATTCTCTTATGGATCGCTCAGGAAGACCTGCTCAGGCAGAGAGTAGTATCCAATTTCGGAATGTTATTTGTCATGGAAATGCAATATATATATATATAGATTGGCGAAGTTGAATTGTACATTTTCTGAAAATCTGACTGAAATAGGTTGGGAAGCTTGGCGTCCCTAGGCAGTTCAATCTCGCTTGCTTATGAGTGGATTGTAGCGAGCAAAATATCCATAGAATCCCGGTTTTAGATCGGTATAGTCCTTCACTAGTGATAAACCTTGATTATTGTCGAAGACTATACTTAACTATTGGTACGATATTGCTTACTTCTCACTGTTCCTGGATAGATACGATCTCCTTCATTAATGCCTCGATCTCCTTAATTAATAACTTAATCCCCATAATAATTAAAGACAACAGATGTTATCATAGATCTCCAATTATGATTAGAGTCAATTAGCACTTTAAGACTAATTAAATAATAACACAACACGGAGCCGGTGTTAACCCAACTTGATCTGTTGCCTGATAACAAAAACTGACTGATTTATTTCTACAATGGGCACCGCGTCCTGCGGTGAATGCTTCATTACCATAACCAGTCATGCCCGGTTGCTTTTGTATATTCCCGTCAGGAGGACTGACTCAATACTTAAAGGTAAATACCAGTGTTTACTTTAAAAATGTATGAATTCTTTGGATTTAGAAAGAACATGGTTGGGGGAACCCACAAAGCAAAAAAACAAACATATGTCATCGGATTAGTTTTCATTTCAGGGACCACTGAAATGTATTACTGTTCACTATAGAAGTCTATGGAAAAACGAGTATTTCCTGCATTTTCCCGAATAGCATATATATATGATTGAATCATACGATTTTCTTTAAAATCTGCATATACATTGCTGACATGTTATTCTACCCTCCCAATTAAAGAAAATAAGGGGTCATTGAACTAAAAAAAAAGTTATTCAGCTAAACTATATTGACTTCTATTGTTTCATGCAATAGTTCCTTGAATTCCCGCCTGCTGCAGTGCTGACAACGCTGGTATTTATCTTTAACATTACGTAACACTACATTTGATGATGAAATAAAGCCACGTCAATGTACATGTGATAAGTTTCAGGAAAATGAGTCACAAGTCGCAAAAATGGATTTTAGATATCATCATATTTAGAAAGATGAAATAAAGCAGATTCCAATGATAGTAAACATTAGGATATCTAATCACCATTTCTATATTTTAAGTAAAGTTTGATATTTATATTTGTCATACTAGATGCAATAGTTCTGGGTGAACAATTACTAGTTAATAGCTAAATATGCTGCTATGAGATCCGTAATGCATGCATATATTTCTTACCCATCACATTTGGAACAATGTAGGTAATCACAACACCCTCCCCCCCCACACACACACAGCCCTCCCCCCACCCCCCAATGAATGATACAATTCCAACAAAGATTTCTTGTGAGTACATCACTTTGAAAAATATTTTATCATTTTAATATAATTATTAATATCATTTTTGTCACTTGTGACTCATTTTCCTGTATATAACATCATACTTCTTTTGTAATTATCATTTTTATTGTTCCAGCTTGTTTGGGGATAGGCTTTAGTCGGTTCCATGTTCAGTCTTTAGATAACAAAGGTATTATGCTGTATTCGGAAGGGCTGCATAACAACACTATGAAGGGAATGGGTTTGGACATAAAGATAGTTGTAATGGTACTTGGCTATGACCAAGATATAACCACAGGGTATATTCATGCATAAGCCAGTAGTATGGGTACTGAGTAATGTCTGCCTGATAAACTACCATAAACCTATCCTCATGATAGGCTTTTTAAGCCTTATAATCACCAGGCCTACTGGCTACCCCCACCCCCACCCCACCCTTCCCACTTCCCACTTCCCTCCCTCCCACCTACCCCCCGCACCCTCATCTCATCTCATCTTTTATGTTATCAACAGTGATTATTTGTATGTTATAGAGCATCTGTGTTAAAATATACATTACTTTGTAAAATGTATTATATATTGAGTTAAATCATTAGTCACAGGACAGGGAAAATCTAGTTCTTCAGCCAGTGATGGTTCCCCGCAATGTACAACCTGCTCCAGATGTAATTTTGAAACTCATCAAGTGTAGTTGCCAGGAATGTAAGTCTGCTAGAAGCTCTTGTTCACAGGCAAGGCTCCCATGCACCATGTTCTGCAATTGTGAAGGGGCAGGTACATGCCAAAATGACAATACCAGGATAGTAGAAGATGAGGAGGATGAAATACCAGGGCCACCACACGATGAGTAGATATATTGTTGTACACTTTGAAGTAAGTTTGTATTATAAATTGATACTTTTCAGGCTGAATTAACTGTTCATGTCCTTCATTGTATTAGTTAATAAATACTGGATATAATTAAATTCGAAAAGTTTTTGAATGGAAGAAAAAACATGGAAATTTCCCCCAAAAATCATTTTTTTGGCCATTATTGTCAAATAAATCAATTTGTTATTAATTTAGCTTGTTTAATTGATTGATGAAACTATGCATGTAGTTTGTACATACTTCAGGGAGCATTTTGGTGCAAGAATTGTCTTCCTACTCCTATTATTTATTGAATTATGAGCTGAAACATGATAATGGTACTTTTGGGGATAGGTCATGGCGGCCATCTTGAATTTCTCAAAACCCTCAAGGGTTACAGCTTGGCACTCTTAGGATTTGGATTCTCCAGGGTCCAAAGGTATAAAATCAGTAAAAAACCATTGTGGGACCTTCGGAGCCGGGTTCACCCCCTTGGCTGCTGGACTATAGGAAACTCAGAAGCTCAGATTGACTTGGTGAAAACGACCCTTCCGAGTGAGCCTGTCCGAAATCTCCCTGAGTAAAAAATCTTTACAAAAAAAATGTCAAAAATGGATTGTTGGTACAGATTGGGGGCCTTACAAAACACTAAAGGGCCTTGTCCACTAAGCCGATTCTCATGCGACGATTCTCACAGAATTTAGTGTAAAAGACTCAACATTGCATGAGAATCAGCTTAGTGGACTAGGCCCTTAAGACCCCCATTTCCTCTCAGTCAATTGCACCCCGTCAGTGTCTACTAGTTTTTTCCTTCTCCGTTTTTTTAAAAACTGAGAAGGATAATGAATGACGTACCATTCTGTCAATCATCTAATTCAGCAAGTTTGTGTGATAAGTTTGTGGCGTTGTGTTAGGTGTTAGTGTGGAGGAGTGTGGAGGCTTATCTGGAGGATATCTCGATGCCCATCTCTGATATCTAATTCACGCAATCACTCCTAACCTCGCACCCATATACAAGGATTGTTTGATTGACAACTTGCTACCTTCCCTGCAGTAAATCCATGAAGGCCACTGACATTCCTTATATCCTATTGGTTAACTTTGTTTGATTGACAACTTGCTACCTTCACTGAATTGATTAATTTGCACACAAATAATTGAAACAGAGAAGTTGTTTCCTATGGAAACACAGAATATATACATTAAGTTAAACTGATTATGAAGTTAAACAGAAAAATAGTTGATTAAATCATTGATTAACTTAATAAACTTATAACTTGTTTGAAAAGTTTTTATTTCCGGGAATTTCACATTTGTGATTGTTTTCTTTGTTTTTTTTTAAAAGATTTTATTTCAACTGGGGAAGACATTTACAGAGATACACAATGATACTTTATATCAAATGTCTGCGTTATTGTGAACAAAACCCTGATTTGTACCAAGGGCAGGAGCTAGATGAAATTCAAGCATAGAATTGGAAAAAAAGATTGAATACCCACAGAAACCAGAGTCGATCAGGTATTTTTATATAGTTTTATTGTTGGTACAACCTTTATTTTGCCACACACAAGCAGGTGCAATACCAATGTTGCTGAATGTTGAATACCCAATTACAAACTATAGTAAATTGTTAAATGATAATTACCTGTCCTCATAGAATACCACGTCTCTTGTTTTGTATCTTTATTTCTATCTTTTTCTGAAAAACAACGCGTGCACACAATATGGTGACCGAAGGCAAGCAACACATTTATTACATAGATATTGAATGAAGAACTGTCCTGGGGAGGATAACACAATGTAAGCTGTGGGTATATTTCCCGCTGCACAGAAGGAAATTTGACAAAAGACCCTCTATTTTACTTGGGGCATATGAAGTTTGATAAATGGTGGTCATATTTGCTTTCTATACTTTCAGGCAGATTCATTGGACTTCTTATTTCACCTTTTAATGTGTTCAATACGTAGGGCCCTTTGAGTTAGCCCTGAGAGTGCAACTCAGTCCAGCGGCAGATACGACGGCCATATCAGGCCTCAGGCTGATATGGAATGAATATAGTTCTCCAACATAATAGTATTAGTGCATATAAATGAGTTGCAAAATTTAAAGAAAATTATTGAATACATTTATTAGAGTAATTTACTGCAAAACAGTGAAGCAAAATAACTGTACATGACAGTACAGAATTAAATTATTTTGCTTTCTCAAATATAGTCCCGATGCTCATGGGTCGGAAAAACGGTGCATAGAAATACGCCGATGCGTCATAACAGCCGTCATGATGTCAACAAAGGCGTCAACGTCAACCAAGGCAAACATGAATTTGATAATGAAATCTGTCATATTTGAGTAGATTTAACGAGTAACAGCGAAATGAATACAAAATAATCCACGGGACTATACGGGAAATAGTCATTCACCAGTACATATAAACCTTGATTATTTTCGAAGACTACACTTAACTATTGGTACATTCTTGCTTACTTCTCACTGTTCCTGGATACGATCTCCTTAATTAATGCCTCGATCTCCTTAATTAATAACTTAATCCCTGGGAAATCCGTATCGCTGCGCGGCAGAGGTATCCAACCAAGTGTGTGTAGCACGACGATACAGATTCCCGCTCTGCCCCGCGGGCATTTTTGTCTTAATATTATATATGGCATTAATTTCCCTGTTGTGTGTTTCTTTAAATCATTTTTCTGACATAACATTAGGCACAAAAGGGCGTTATACTCAGTTACACAGATGCAACTAAATCAAGTTTATCACTCAATGGTTAACTACACTGCTATCCCTATGACATTGGTCAGAAGTCGGTGGACTTTTGCCCGCTGGCTACAGGCTGAATGTACGTCCTAACATTTATACTTCTAAGGGACGCTACTTTACCGACGCACCACCGGTGCCCCTCCCGTCATGCCTAAACGCCCCGGCGTCGGTGGCCTGCCGTGGGACGTAATGTTTGGACAAATGTGAAAAAGCTGCTCAGTCTGAGATTCAAACCCACATTGTACAGATTGGAAGTCCTAGGTGCTATCCATTTGACCATAGAGGACTGTCGAGTTGATGCATACAAACAATGGGCATATTTGGACTTAGACTTATAGTATACCTATATTAGTAGACCTGTTATGTAATAGCTGCATCAGTGGATAGCCATGAATATTTCACGGCTGTTATGGATGTCCATGCATGGATGTTGGGGACATATACTTCTCCCAGACGATGCCCATATTCTGAGATTCAGAGCGTAGTTGTTGAATCAAATTGATCGACATGTTAAAGAATGAAGCATTAATGCTACATCTAGATGTTGTAACTGTATGAGGTGAATGGCAAAGTGGTTCATTTCTTCTTTTCCCCTTACTAAATCATTGTTTTATCACTATCTATCCTACATTATCAAAACATGACTGGATGCACTAACACTCTTACAGTCAGTGGCACAGTGCACTCCTATTTCCAACAATGATACATAGTAATAGATGTATGTTACTACCATATTAAACCTGATCAACATTGGTTTTGAAATCTCTTTTGTTTAACTCAATTGTCAATAATGTCTATGTTATTTTGTAATATAACTGTGAGTATGTAGTTAATCTGGGGTGGGTGAAAAACCCTCATATAGGACTTGATGACCCAGTGTAAATAACATTTCAAACAAAATTTATTGTTAAAATACTCAAAATGTGAATGTACATAGATACCAATGTTTACTCTCTGTTACTGCGCTTTACAATATAGATAGAACCTGATGACAATGTGGTACAAAGGACACTATTGCACTGTCCAAAATGTTTTTTCATGCCCATGAGCCGAAAGGCGAGTGGCTCAAGGACAATACAATAATGTCCCGAGTTCCACAGTCAAATTTAGGTTCTATATTTACTCCCACGTTGCTATGCTTACCTTATCTGGCTATGTTTACTGGGGACAGGAAGTCATACCACACGCATGGAACTGGTGCAAATTACCACACTACTCCCGCCCATACAAATAGCATGTGGTACATGCATCAACGTGGAGTAAAACTTGTCACTATAATATAGTAATTTATCATAAAATATAAGAACGTGTACATCATGGTATTTGTTTTCAGTTGTTCCCAGATCTGGATGTGACCACGGCTGGATACTGGACACATCCTTTCACCTTGTGGGTCCTGGGTAAGACAATAAAGTGCCTTTCTGTCTCTTTTTCTCTGTCACTCTCTCTCTCCTTCTCTCTATTTCCTGGGTATGATCCTAATCTGCCTCCCACTCAGCTCTCCCGCCCTTGATAGAAACTTGATATGTGTTGATAAGGGCGTAAAGCAACCAGTCTCACTCACTCACTCACCTTGTTGGTCCACTTGTGTTTTGTTTAAGTCATAGATTCGTGTCCCTAAGACCATAAGTAAGCCTCGATAGCTCAGTTGGGAGAGCGTTAGACTGAAGATCTAAAGGTCCCCGGTTCAATCCCGGGTCTGGGCAGTATTCTTTTGTCCTTGCAGTGATTGTGGCGTATACAATCGAGATACAAAATACAACAGATGGTATATATCAAATGACCCAACTGTTTATTCAAATTACCAAGAGCAGTGAAATGTCTCTCTTTTTCAGGCTGAATATATATATGCATCATCTTATTCACTTATTGAAACAATGGATGATAGGAGAAAGAGAGAAAGAAAGAAAGAGAGAGAGAGAAAGAGAGAAAGAGAAAGAGAAAGAGAAAGAGTAAAAGAGAGAGAAAATGTGGTTAGAAGGATGAAATAGGTAAGGGGGAGAGAAGGGTTTCTGCACAACCTGAGAAAACTACTTTTTACAATATTCTACCCTCTCCCAAGGGGAGACAGATAGGCAGGGTAAGCATGGAAGCATGGGGAGGGAGGACATTGGGGAGTAACCGGGGGAAGACTATGGAGAGGGGGCAGGGATACTGATAAGAAAAAACGGTAGCGTGTGGGTGGTGAATTATAAAGGTGGGAGTGAAAAAGGGCAGGAGAAAAGATAGATAAATTTAATATACACTACATACTTGGGATTTCAACCCGTTTTAGACGGGGGTAATCTAGTTATAATAATAAATAGTATGTGGGCGCTTGTTCACCTAAAACATATTTATTTGCAGTCTTTAACCACTATATTAATTAGTTATCTCATTTAATAAACGCTTCTCAAGTTGCTTAACATGTGTATTTAAGAGAAATCTTATCTTGATGTAACTGTAAGGTGCCCATTTAGAAATAGCAACGTATGAAAACTTCCCTGAGGGATAGTGCATTTTTTTTCTAAAAATGTGTTTAAATATTGTATATTGGCCCGAAATGAAATTTAAAAAAAAGAAGAAATAGACGTTAAGCAATCAATTAATAATATATTAGACAATCAGATTGCGTCATTTAGCATAGAAAACCGTACTGTACAAATCATTTTCGTTAGCTGTGTTTTAGTTGTTTTAACTCAAACGTTTGGTCTTAAGCCTTGGTTCCACTGTCACGCTACTTCTCGAGCTACTACTCCCGTTTCTTTGGAAGTAACGGAAAGTAACGGGAAGTAGCTGTTTCAGATCAAACATGTTTAAATTGAAGCGGGTTCTTCCCGCTACTTGCTCCTGCTTCTAAAAGTAGTGTGACCAAAGAAACGGGTGGAGTAGCGGGAGAAGTAGCGGGGCAGTGGAACCCAGGCTTTAGGGCGACGTTCTCCAAGAGAGTACAATGCAATATACAAAGCTATTCAACAAAGAAATTCATTCTGAATTCATAACATTAGTACTTTACTCCATTTCTCAAGGAACAATTCCTCATCCCTTTCCTTGCTGGCTATATGGGTCAGTTCTTCAGATAATGTACAATTAGCAGCTCTACACATTTAGTAAATTCTGCTAAATTAGAAAATGGTCAACACTAGGGTACATCTGACAACCAATATTTGATATTACCTTGATTGAAACAATCTGCTTGTTAAATTAATGTTGAACTGTATTTTGAACGTCACTTTTATCTTAAATTTGGATTATTTTAGAGGATTGGTGAAGGCCAATTGTACATATTCTGGCGACTTCACCCATGTATACATACCCACGCAGTCTATAGCCAATAGTTCAAATAACCTCACATCAAACCACTCACTAAGTCTTTACCACTCGTTCTCGTATTACTACTATTAGCCAGAGTTTCCGTCTAATATTCCAATGGTATCTTTACCGTACACTCAGCCCACCCACTCCAAGACCAACCACACAATAGCCATTGCTCCTGCAGAATACAATATATATTGTCGTCTATAAGAAGCAATCAGACTTTTGCCAATGACCAACCAATACCTCCTGGGTGTTTGACCACTAGATGGATGGTGCATTGACCTCTTATTGATACATTATGTTTTAGATATACCAATAAAGGATCAATGACCAATATTGAAGTGTATTGAAAGTAACTTAGAGTGATTTTGTTGTAAGAGAAAGTAGTAATGCTGTTTTGTAAAGGTGAGATGTGTTTCAGGGATGAGTCACAGGTCGCAAAAAAGATATTTCTCAATGTGATTTATTCACAAGATCTCTTCGTGTGAATGTTATCTTTTTTGGTGGGTTAGACGCTTGTAGTAACCTGAATAGATGTCCCAAATCTCAGGAATATGGTTTAAATATATCCTTGTAGGGTCATCCTATGAAGTATATTTAGCTTCTTTACTGGTGATTATCGACCAAAATCTATTGCAAATCCTTTTTTGAAAAATAAAAATATCAAACTTGAAATATAGAAACACTTCTTAGATGTACTTCATGATTACCATCATTGGAATCGGCTTGATCTCATCTTTTCAAATATGATGATATCTCAGAATCCATTTTTTGCGACGTATGACTCATTTTCCTAAAACAAATCACATTTATGTAAGGCAACGCTTGAGAACGTCCATAGTGTTTGAGTTAAATATGGTATTGGCATTTAATGGAGAGAGAAAAACAAGAAAGTATTTGGGTCTTCAGAAAATGTACAATTTATCATTTGTAGGAAATATCTACTCTACATAAATGTACAATTTGCCGCTGTACACATTTAGTAAATCATGCTAAAATAGGCTGCAACGTGCAAGCGACCTCCGCAGTGAGAGTCGGTGGATATATCTACGCGACCGAGACCATGGAGACTGTGCCTGACATCATTGCGACGTTCGGGCGTGTGACGTAATGGGGTGTCTGACGAATACTGGTCAGTCGCCAATGGTCAACCAGTGCCTCTGGAAGAAAACATTTTTTTTCTCTCATGGACATTAACATTTGACATTTGACATTTGACAAACTACATTTGTCTTACATTGGATTGATAAAATCAATGTTGGTTTTGATGAATAAACCCCCCTGGGGTCTTGCCCCAAACTGCCCATCTGCCTTTCTCTTGTTATTGTGTTTATTAATGTGTTCGTTAATAGGACTAGAAGCGCTAGTATATTTGGTCAATACTAGGTAAAGTCAAGTATATTTTGCATTGCATTGCATTGACTCTAGCAATCTGTTTGGTTAGGTTGAACTGTATTTTGAACTTTATTTTCGTCTGAAATTTGGGTTATTTGAGAGAATTGGCAAAGTTGAATTGTACATTTTTTGAAATTCTGACCCATAAACGAAATGTAAGGGCAAAACCTGAACGTGCTCAAGGGATTTTAGTCTATACAATATCTCTGAAGGTCCTGGTCCACTAAGCCGATTCTCATGTGATTCTCACATAGTCAAGTGGAAAAGAGTCCTTGGCGTCGTCAATTCGCATTAGAATCCGCATAGTGGGCTAGGGCTTTTAGTAAATAAGGGAAGGCTTTATTGATTGTTGTACATGAAGTAGGGCTGTAAAATGTAGTAGGTTTAAAATGTACAATATATTGTCAGCTGTACACATTTAGTAAATTCTGCTACATTAGGCTGCAATTTGGTCAATACTAGGTACATTCGAGTATATTCGGCATAGCATTGATTCTAGCAATCTGTTTGGTTAGGTTGAACTGTATTTTGAACTTTATTTTCGTCTGAAATTTGGGTTATTTGAGAAGATTGGTGAAGTTGAATCGTGCATATTCTGAAAAACTGACCCTTGTATTATATATTCATAAGTAACTGAGCTAATGTTTGATAGAGAAATATCAATTATTACAACTAGTTTCAGTGGGTAGAGACGGATATTTTGATAATGAAACATATCAATACATATTGTGAAATGTATCGGAATAAATAACTGTAAAAAGATTTCCAGGACGATGCTGAGGGATTATGCACAGTGCAGCGTCAATAGACACTGTAGTATGGGTAGGGTTATTAATCCTTTTAGTAGCGGCCTGACAACGTCCTGTTTTGCTGTACCATGTAAAACCCATGGCTATTTACATGAGATCATTGTTAAACAGTCCACGCTGAGCATGTTTTCTATATATTTTACCAATGTCACCAAACTCCCTTAATTCCAATGCGAATCGAGATTCAAGATGGCGGTTATTTAAATCTCCAATTCGCCCATCCCTTCTTTACTCTCAGTCCTGTCACCCCAGACCTATATGGGTCAGATTTTATGAAAATGTACAATTCAACTTCGGCAATCTTCTCAAATAACCCAAATTTCAGACGAAAATAAAGTTCAAAATACAGTTCAACTTAGCCAAATAGATTGCTAGGATCAATGCAATGCCGAATATACTGGAATTCACCTAGTATTTGCCAAATTGTAGCCTAATTTTGCAGAATTTACAAATGTGTACAGCTGCCAGTTGTATATTTTCTGAAAATCTGACCCATGTACCTTACGACCTCCCCCCCCCCCTCCCCCAGCCCCCCCCCCCCACGCCCCCTCTCCCCAACCTCAGCCCACTACCATTAGAGCACAACCTACAACATGCCCCGCTGGCCATTTTACAGTTCCCTCCACCTCCCGCTCCTGAGGTCCTCTGAGCATATATTGAAATAAGATTATAGCCTTGTCTGGGTGCGTGAGGAGGGCACGTATAGAGTTTGACACAGAATTGATCTGACAGTATCGCCTTGGTGTGACTGGAGTCTGCTGAGTCACCAGTCACTTTGCTTATATCCTTAAGGTGATGTGCCAGTGATTTACTAGGCTCCACTGGGCACTCAAAACAAGCCCCTTTGGTATCGTCCCATGCCATAGACAGAGCCCCAAACATCGGCCGAAACTCCCGTGTATGTATACAATGTATTTCCCTATAGGGGTCAGATTTTCACAGAATGAACAATTGGAAGGTCTACACATTTAGTAAATTCTGCTAAATTAGACTGAAAAATGATAAATACTATTTATATCTGAATATATTTAGTGTTGCCTTTATTCCAAAAATCAATCCGGTAATATGTTGAACTGCATTATGAACCTGATTTTAGCATCAAATTTGGGTTATTGGAGAGAATTGGAGAAAGCAAATTGTACATGTTCTGATGATTTTACTCATAGGTTGATATCACTGCCATGATTACACCGGCTGCTAGTAAATAATTCATTATTTTCGACGTGGCATAAGCAAGTAGTTCCATAATGAATAATAATAAATGTGAAGTGTTTAATATGTCTGGTTTAAGATATATCTCAGCTCGTCAGAATATGCGCAATTAGGGAGGTTCAGCAAGTCTAACCTAAACGTAAACGTATCCGTATCTCTGATATACAAACGGACGTTAAAAGGAAGAAAGAGGTTCAGCAAATCAAAAACGTCACGTAACATATCAAGCAATATGTTTCATCTCACAAGCAGTATATTCCTTATTCATAAACGTTCGATGTATTATAATTCATAAAAAAGTTAAAGATACGGTTACGTAATTGAGATACGTTTGCTTGCAGAACCTCCCTAGTTTCAGCTCTATGCATTTAGCAAATTCTTCTGAATTTCGCTCCAACAGGACCAAGACCTGGTGTATGTTTTCTATTATTTCCGGACAATCTGACCCATAGAGTCCCCCTATACGAGAGCATGAGTAGTATAAAGAAGATGAACATTGTGTAAGGTAGGCTATCACAGATGCGGGTCAGATCTTAAGAAAATGTAAAATTCAACTTCGCCAAACTTCTCAAATAACCAAAATTTCACGTGAAAACAAAGTTCAAAATACAGTTCAACCTAGCCAAACACATTGCTAGTATCAATGCAATACCGAATATTTTGGAATTTACCTAGTATTGACTAAATTGCAGACTGATTTAGCAGAATTATTTATGTGTACAGCGCTGCCAGTTGTACATTTTCTGAAAATCTGCCCACACAAGCAATGACGTCCGGAAATGGCTGTCATAGAGTCAACATTCTATGAAGGTTGAGTTAAAGCTTTTAACAAGGATATCCCCCAGAAAGACCTCCTCAGGGAGAGGCTGGCATCCTTTTCTGAAAATTGATGTAACTGTTTGATTCGGAATAAAAATACAATATATATATATATATATGGTCAATTCTCACGAAATGGGCTAATTTCCCATTTTACATGTTTAGCATGCTATAGATTTGTGAGTTCTAAGAATAGAGACAATCTACATATACCAATGCATCGGCTGGAGAATGACGATTCATGCCATATATACTTTTATATATCTAATGTCAATATCTCAGAAATTATGTCCCCAAAATAGTGTTATTTTGGCCCAAAATCTCTCATCCGACCCTAAAATCTTGAAATAAATGATTAAAAATATGCATAAGCAGGGTTACAACACAAGGAATACATCTTATATTATTTAAATGCATATCAGCTTCAAATTATACCTACTGGCTGCATTCTATGACCAAATACAAATTTTCCACAGGCCTCAACTGAATGGCAAAAATAGATGTGCAACCACTTCGCACATTTTAAAAGTGTTCATATTTATGCCAAGATAATAATTTTCTAAGGTATATTATATCTCATTCAAAGAAGTTATAGAAACCCTTTCTAACGAGGTATAAAGGAAAAATATGTATGTATTATCCCCAAGGTTATGAGTGATTCACTGTCTAAAAGGCTGTGTGGCTAATTTGTGGTGCAACCACTTCGCACAGAGTATTCCCTATGGGGTTTGTGTGTATTTAGTAAATATTGCTGCTTTTCAATATCAAAAGCTATGTTGTTAGTCCCTCTAAATGACCATAAATTATTAAACTCCAACTGCTAAAATAAGATTTTAAAAACGTCATTTAATGTGCGAAGTGGTTGCGCAACCACTTCTCCAGGTGTCCAACCCTTTCCTTCCCCCAATTTAGGGGCTCCGTGGCACCCCCCAGATCAAAAATACTTACCAAAATGCTTTCGTCTCTTGATTCCCCACCTAATGACACTAGTTATGTTCAGATCGGACTATTATTTAAAAGGTTATGTATGGAAAGTTATTTATATATATAACCCAAATGTACAGAATTTTAGTAATACTTTTCCTAATTTACCTAACCCTATTCCTGATTAGCCTTTTTCTCAGTGAACTGGCATCCTATTTCGGGGAAGTTGGCCCAGCTTGGCGGCCAATCCAGAATGTGCCTACTTGACTCTTATGAAATAGGATAGAGTATGGATTATTTTACCTAACCAAGAATGGGGGGGTCTGGTCCTTGTATCAAAAGCCCCCTCACGACCTCAACCACCCCCCACCCCACCCTCCGCCCTTATAGAATGATGGTTGGACACTTGGACCAAAGTTGTTATTTAGACCCTCAGCTTTCATTTGATACCAAAAACTAAAATTTTACAATTTGAAGTGACTGCCCCTCCTGGCACCCTACTATCAGATCCTTACCGCTCCAGAAATTTGTCCATACCTCTCCATGCTACGTGCATACTTGTATACAATGTATGTGCAATTGATGGATTCTACTAGCGTGGTTGATCATGAGTACTAAAATGATTGACCATGAGTACCAAAGTGATAGACCATGAGTACAAAAGTAATTGGTCATGAGTACTAAAATGATTGACCATGAGTACTAAAGTAATTGGTCATGAGTACTTAAGACATTGATCATGAGTACTTGAGAAATTGTTCATCAATTGGTCATTGACCATAAGTACTATAGTTACAGGTGGGTACAGTGTTACAGTCTGGTTACACTGTTAGTGGAAGTACAGAGTGACTGGATGAGTACAGTGTTACAGGCTGGGTACAGTGTTACAGGTTGGGTACAGTGTTACAGGTTGGGTACAGTGGTACAGGCTGGGTACAGTGTTACAGGTGGGTACAGTGTTACAGGCTGGGTACAGTGGTACAGGCTAGGTACAGTGTTACAGGCTGGGTACAGTGGTACAGGTTGGGTACAGTGGTACAGGCTGGGTACAGTGGTACAGGCTAGGTACAGTGTTACAGGCTGGGTACAGTGTTACAGGCTGGGTACAGTGTTACAGGTTGGGTACAGTGTTACAGGTTGGGTACAGTGGTACAGGCTGGGTACAGTGGTACAGGCTGGGTACAGTGGTACAGGCTGGGTACAGTGTTACAGGCTGGGTACAGTGTTACAGGCTGGGTACAGTGGTACAGGCTGGGTACAGTGTAACGGGCTGGGTACAGTGTTATGGGCTGGGTACAGTGTTACAGGCTGGGTACAGTGTTACAGGTTGGGTACAGTGTTACAGGCTGGGTACAGTGGTACAGGCTGGGTACAGTGGTACAGGCTGGGTACAGTGTTACAGGCTGGGTACAGTGTTACAGGCTGGGTACTGTGTTACGGGCTGGGTACAGTGTTACGGGCTGGGTACAGTGTAACGGGCTGGGTACAGTGTTATGGGCTGGGTACAGTGTTACAGGCTGGCTACAGTGTTACAGGTTGGGTACAGTGTTATGGGCTGGGTACAGTGTTACGGGCTGGGTACAGTGGTACAGGCTGGGTACAGTGTTACGGGCTGGGTACAGTGTTACAGGTTGGGTACAGTGGTACAGGTTGGGTACAGTGTTACAGGCTGGGTACAGTGTTACAGGCTGGGTACAGTGTTACAGGCTGGGTACAGTGTTACAGGTCGGATACAGTGTTACAGGCTGGGTACAGTGTTACAGGCTAGGTACAGTGTTACAGGCTGGGTACAGTGTCACGGGCTGGGTACAGTGTCACGGGCTGGGTACAGTGTCACGGGCTGGGTACAGTGTTACAGGCTGGGTACAGTGTTACAGGCTGGGTACAGTGTCACGGGCTGGGTACAGTGTTACAGGCTGGGTACAGTGTTACAGGTTGGGTACAGTGTTACAGGCTAGGTACAGTGTTACAGGCTGGGTACAGTGGTACAGGCTGGGTACAGTGGTACAGGCTGGGTACAGTGGTACAGGCTGGGTACAGTGTTACAGGCTGGGTACAGTGTTACAGGCTGGGTACAGTGGTACAGGCTAGGTACAGTGTTACAGGCTGGGTACAGTGTTACAGGTTGGGTACAGTGTTACAGGCTGAGTACAGTGTTACAGGCTGGGTACAGTGGTACAGGCTGGGTACAGTGTTACAGGCTAGGTACAGTGGTACAGGCTGGGTACAGTGGTACAGGCTAGGTACAGTGTTACAGGCTGGGTACAGTGTTACAGGCTGGGTACAGTGTTACAGGCTGTGTGCAGTGTTACGGGTTGGGTACTGTGTTACGGGCTGGGTACAGTGTTACGGGCTGGGTACAGTGTTACGGGCTGGGTACAGTGTTACGGGCTGGGTACAGTGTTACGGGCTGGGTACAGTGTTACGGGCTGGGTACAGTGTTACGGGCTGGGTACAGTGTTACGGGCTGGGTACAGTGTTACGGGCTGGGTACAGTGTTACGGGCTGGGTACAGTGTTACGGGCTGGGTACAGTGTTACGGGCTGGGTACAGTGTTACAGGCTGGGTACAGTGTTACGGGCTTGGTACAGTGTTACGGGCTGGGTACAGTGTTACGGGCTGGGTACAGTGTTACGGGCTGGGTACAGTGGTACGGGCTGGGTACAGTGTTACAGGCTGGGTACAGTGTTACAGGCTGGGTACAGTGTTACAGGTTGGGTACAGTGTTACAGGCTGGGTACAGTGTTACGGGCTGTGTGCAGTGTTACGGGTTGGGTACTGTGTTACGGGCTTGGTACAGTGTTACGGGCTGGGTACAGTGTTACGGGCTGGGTACAGTGTTACGGGCTGGGTACAGTGTTACGGGCTGGGTACAGTGTTACGGGCTGGGTACAGTGTTACGGGCTGGGTACAGTGTTACGGGCTGGGTACAGTGTTACGGGCTGGGTACAGTGTTACGGGCTGGGTACAGTGTTACGGGCTGGGTACAGTGTTACGGGCTGGGTACAGTGTTAGGGGCTGGGTACAGTGTTACGGGCTGGGTACAGTGTTACGGGCTGGGTACAGTGTTACGGGCTGGGTACAGTGTTACGGGCTGGGTACAGTGTTACGGGCTGGGTACAGTGGTACATACAGGCTGGGTACAGTGTTACGGGCTGGGTACAGTGTTACGGGCTGGGTACAGTGTTACGGGCTGGGTACAGTGGTACATACAGGCTGGGTACAGTGGTACAGGCTGGGTACAGTGGTACAGGCTGGGTACAGTGTTACAGGCTGGGTACAGTGGTACAGGCTGGGTACAGTGTTACAGGCTGGGTACAGTGTTACAGGCTGGGTACAGTGGTACAGGCTGGGTACAGTGTTACAGGCTGGGTACAGTGTTACAGGCTGGGTACAGTGGTACAGGTTGGGTACAGTGTTACAGGCTGGGTACAGTGTTACAGGCTGGGTACAGTGTTACAGGCTGGGTACAGTGGTACAGGCTGGGTACAGTGTTACAGGCTGGGTACAGTGGTACAGGGCGGGTACAGAGTTACAGGAAGGGTATATTGTTACAGGCAGGTACAGTGTAACAGGTGGGTAAAGAGTTACATATGGATTCAGTGGTACAGGCTGGGTTCAGTGTTACGGGCTGGGTACAGTGTTACAGGATCTGTAAAGTGTGACAGGCTGGGTACAGTGTTACAGGCTGGAGTATTATAGAGTTGCATGAAGGGCACTTTGTAACAGGTGAGTACAGTGGTACATTTGGGCACAATGTTACATTGTAGGTTTATGGCACTCTATTACAGGTGGGAACAGTGTTACAGGCGGGTACAGTTTTGCATGTTGGTACAGTATTATATGTGGTTAAATTATGATGTCAGCTTTTCCCATATAATCTCAAAATACATTTTTGGCTCATTTGTGATGTGTTTCCGGAAAATGAGTCACTAGTCGCTATTTCAAGACTGTTTATTAATTATATCAGTGGGTTTCTTAAATCATCCCATTGAGTATATTTAACTACCGGTACTTTACTGGTAATTATCTACCCAGAAATATTGCAAACGTTTTTTTCAAAAATAAAAATATCTAATTAAAAAGATAAAAGTACTTATTAGATGTCCTTAATGTTTACATTCATTGGAATCGGCTTGGTGTCATCTTTTCAATTATGTTCATATCTCATAATCCATATTTTGCGACTTATGACTCCTTTTTCTAAAACGGATCACATATGACGCCCATTTTTCTGTGACACATCATACGTTTTCAGTCCCTAATTATCATAGAATGGCAGTAGGGACATACTCTATGCACAATAATTAGTAATAGGTTTCATATTATGGGGAGAAAAGATGAACCAGCTCTATACTTTTGATGATAGATGGAAACATGGTCTCTTTCTGATGATAAGGTATGTGCGAAGTGGTTGCACAGATTTTTATAATTTGTGCAACCACTTCGCACATTTTCTAGGCCCTGCTTATGATACTATACAATAGGTATGGAGGAATGACTCATTTCTGGTTGAAAAGATAATGTCTTTAAGGCTCTGGACAATGACGAATTACACTGATTAGTTCAATATTTAGTGAATGCAGATGAATGGAAGAAGGTAACCACTGGAAAACTGATATTTCAGATAATCTACCGTTTTGCTTTTTCACTCACTAAATATCATGAAATAGGAATGGAAACTTTTTTTTTGACAATAATCCATAATAAGATCCATACTTTGAGAAAGAAATATGAATAAACTGAATCGTTTTGATATTAATGAAAAAATATTGCATTTTTCTGAAAAAAGGGGGTGTGTGCGAAGTGGTTGCACACATTTTTGGCCCTAAACTTTGAGTAGCCATATCTCAGAAAATAATGTTCCAATTTAGTAGCAAATTTGGATCGTGAAGGCCACATACCACTACTTTCGCTCACCAAAGTATGAAACTAATTGAGAGAACTTTGTAAATTGACCTCCTCCAGGGTTTTTTGGCCCATTCCGTGAGAATTGACCATATATATATATATATTATAAAGCTGCACGTAGGTCGAAATATGAATATAAACATTTTCTACTTTTTGTTCCATTCTATTCCGAGCTCATCTAAAAGTCATTTGAGCAAAATCTTGAAGGGGCCTCTAAATCATGCTCATTTGGTTTTGGAGGACCAGCCAGAATCCTTTTCTGCGATGATTACACTTATTATCGCTCACCGGCGGCAGATTTGATTTTCAATTCTTATATAATATACCCGCTGCGGAATGGAATCGATTGGGAAGCAACATTAGAAATATGGATACTGTCACCTTTAAAACGGCGACACTATGAAATGTATATTACTGTCATACAAATAAAAAAATAAATAAATAAAAAATATATATACCAGCAGCAGAATATTGATATATTCATGGCTCTAATTAAGTCATAATGTGAGTAAGTTGTGTCAGATTCTACTTGCCATATTAGCTGAGAATGCAGCTTTAAACTAAATATTTTAAGCTGTCTTCCTCTTGATCGTGCTTCTATTCATGACGTTCCTAACTATCCGACAGAAAACAACAGCTTGTTTTCCCATTTCAAGGCTGCGAAGAGGGAATTACTTGGCCACCGATTGTCATCCAGTAATTGATAATATTGTTTTTGAGGTTGACACTTTGCTTCAAGAGGTTGGTGAGTTCATTTAGGAGAACGCTGTCTGATAGATCTGTGGGAGTTTGGGATTGATGTTGAGGGATGTAGGGAGCTGCCCGTAATGTAATACAGACAGCAGGGACTGGTCATGTCTTGAATATCGGTAGAAATTACCTGCTGTTGTTGCCATCTCTATCACCTTAACTCTTATATTTTCTTCTTTTATGTCATTGGTTTATATCCAGAAGAGAGAGTTTACAAATTGTTATATCATGTCATTGGTTTCTGCAGTAAAAGTTTACTAGTCGGATGTCATTTTTTTTTTTAATACATTTTATTGGTCAAAGTTTCATATTTGATAATTCTCATTTGCCAATTGGAAAACATAACATACGTATCAAAATTACAATTTCTTGCTGTTCATCTTTATTATCTCTACTACAATATAACATAGATTTCGATTTACCCTTCAGATTTAATTATTTAACCTTTAATCTGCTCATTAATTATTACATATATATGATCTTTCACTACATAATCTTATATATCACCGAATCGTTTCAGTTCAAAACAACTCAGTTCGAGATGTTACTTCTTACTTCTTGCGTCTTACTCAGTACAAATATACATTTTTGTAATTTATTTTTGTGGCCGGTTAAAAACACAGATACGATGGGTTCGCAGATAAAACACAACTTGTAAATGCACCTTGATAGTTAGAAATTATATCTTTTCAGCTCAAGTAGCTTGTCGACTCTTTGAGTCTCTTTACCTGTCTAGTCAACAATAATATATTATATAAACTATAGATACTATATGAAGTGCCAATGTCTAGCTGCCATTGTCAGTCACCGGTGGTGTAGTGGGTAGCAAGGGAGACTCTGAACCCAGGGGTCCCTGGTTCAAATACAGTGGTGACCACCAACTTTTTTCCTAGCCTAGTTCAAAGGGCAGTCATGTGCATGAATCCAGTATGGACTGTCCTGTTGATTATTTTTTTTTTATTTTTTTGGACATCATTCTCATTCCCAAGAGCAATGCTTTCACTTTCAAACTGGGGGCCACTTCAAACTATAGATACTATATGAAGTGCCAATGTCTAGCTGCCATTGTCAGTCACCGGTGGTGTAGTGGGTAGCAAGGGAGACTCTGAACCCAGGGGTCCCTGGTTCAAATACAGTGGTGACCACCAACTTTTTTCCTAGCCTAGTTCAAAGGGCAGTCATGTGCATGAATCCAGTATGGACTGTCCTGTTGATTATTTTTTTTAAATTTTTTTGGACATCATTCTAATTCCCAAAAGCAATGCTTTAACTTTCAAACTGGGGGCCACTTCAAACTATAGATACTATATGAAGTGCCAATGTCTAGCTGCCATTGTCAGTCACCGGTGGTGTAGTGGGTAGCAAGAGAGACTCTGAACCCAGGGGTCCCTGGTTCAAATACAGTGGTGACCACCAACTTTTTTCCTAGCCTAGTTCAAAGGGCAGTCATGTGCATGAACCCAGTATGGACTGTCCTGTTGATTATTTTTTTTTTATTTTTTTGGACATCATTCTAATTCCCAAGAGCAATGCTTTCACTTTCAAACTGGGGGCCACTTCAAACTATAGATACTATATGAAGTGCCAATGGCTAGCTGCCATTGTCAGTCACCGGTGGTGTAGTGGGTAGCAAGGGAGACTCTGAACCCAGGGGTCCCTGGTTCAAATACAGTGGTGACCACCAACTTTTTTCCTAGCCTAGTTCAAAGGGCAGTCATGTGCATGAATCCAGTATGGACTGTCCTGTTGATTATTTTTTTTTTATTTTTTTGGACATCATTCTCATTCCCAAGAGCAATGCTTTCACTTTCAAACTGGGGGCCACTTCAAACTATAGATACTATATGAAGTGCCAATGTCTAGCTGCCATTGTCAGTCACCGGTGGTGTAGTGGGTAGCAAGGGAGACTCTGAACCCAGGGGTCCCTGGTTCAAATACAGTGGTGACCACCAACTTTTTTCCTAGCCTAGTTCAAAGGGCAGTCATGTGCATGAATCCAGTATGGACTGTCCTGTTGATTATTTTTTTTAAATTTTTTTGGACATCATTCTAATTCCCAAGAACAATGCTTTAACTTTGAAACTGGGGGCCACTTCAAGCTATAGATACTATATGAAGTGCCAATGTCTAGCTGCCATTGTCAGTCACCGGTGGTGTAGTGGGTAGCAAGGGAGACTCTGAACCCAGGGGTCCCTGGTTCAAATACAGTGGTGACCACCAACTTTTTTCCTTGCCTAGTTCAAAGGGCAGTCATGTGCATGAACCCAGTATGGACTGTCCTGTTGATTATTTTTTTAAAATTTTTTTGGACATCATACTCATTCCCAAGAGCAATGCTTCCACTTTCAAACTGGGGGCCACTTCAAACTATAGATACTATATGAAGTGCCAATGGCTAGCTGCCATTGTCAGTCACCGGTGGTGTAGTGGGTAGCAAGGGAGACTCTGAACCCAGGGGTCCCTGGTTCAAATACAGTGGTGACCACCAACTTTTTTCCTAGCCTAGTTCAAAGGGAAGTCATGTGCATGAACCCAGCATGGACTGTCCTTTTCATTATTTCTTTTCTAATTTTTTTTGGATATCATTCTAATTACCAAGAGCAATGCTTTCACTTTCAAACTGGGGGCCACTTCAAACTATAGATACTATATGAAGTGCCAATGTCTAGCTGCCATTGTCAGTCACCGGTGGTGTAGTGGGTAGCAAGGGAGACTCTGAACCCAGGGGTCCCTGGTTCAAATACAGTGGTGACCACCAACTTTTTTCCTAGCCTAGTTCAAAGGGCAGTCATGTGCATGAATCCAGTATGGACTGTCCTGTTGATTATTTTTTTAAAATTTTTTTGGACATCATTCTCATTCCCAAAAGCAATGCTTTAACTTTTAAACTGGGGGCCACTTCAAGCTATAGATACTATATGAAGTGCCAATGTCTAGCTGCCATTGTCAGTCACCGGTGGTGTAGTGGGTAGCAAGGGAGACTCTTAACCCAGGGGTCCCTGGTTCAAACACAGTGGTGACCACCAACTTTTTTCCTAGCCTAGTTCAAAGGGCAGTCATGTGCATGAACCCAGTATGGACTGTCCTGTTGATAATTTTTTTTTAATTTTTTTGGACATCATTCTCATTCCCAAGAGCAATGCTTTCACTTTCAAACTGGGGGCCACTTCAAACTATAGATACTATATGAAGTGCCAATGGCTAGCTGCCATTGTCAGTCACCGGTGGTGTAGTGGGTAGCAAGGGAGACTCTGAACCCAGGGGTCCCTGGTTCAAATACAGTGGTGACCACCAACTTTTTTCCTAGCCTAGTTCAAAGGGCAGTCATGTGCATGAATCCAGCATGGACTGTCCTGTTGATTATTTTTTTTTTTATTTTTTTGGACATCATTCTCATTCCCAAGAGCAATGCTTTCACTTTCAAACTGGGGGCCACTTCAAACTATAGATACTATATGAAGTGCCAATGTCTAGCTGCCATTGTCAGTCACCGGTGGTGTAGTGGGTAGCAAGGGAGACTCTGAACCCAGGGGTCCCTGGTTCAAATACAGTGGTGACCACCAACTTTTTTCCTAGCCTAGTTCAAAGGGCAGTCATGTGCATGAATCCAGTATGGACTGTCCTGTTGATTATTTTTTTTTCATTTTTTTGGACATCATTCTCATTCCCAAGAGCAATGCTTTCACTTTCAAACTGGGGGCCACTTCAAACTATAGATACTATATGAAGTGCCAATGTCTAGCTGCCATTGTCAGTCACCGGTGGTGTAGTGGGTAGCAAGGGAGACTCTGAACCCAGGGGTCCCTGGTTCAAATACAGTGGTGACCGCCAACTTTTTTCCTAGCCTAGTTCAAAGGGCAGTCATGTGCATGAATCCAGTATGGACTGTCCTGTTGATTATTTTTTTTAAATTTTTTTGGACATCATTCTAATTCCCAAGAGTAATGCTTTAACTTTTAAACTGGGGGCCACTTCAAGCTATAGATACTATATGAAGTGCCAATGTCTAGCTGCCATTGTCAGTCACCGGTGGTGTAGTGGGTAGCAAGGGAGACTCTGAACCCAGGGGTCCCTGGTTCAAATACAGTGGTGACCACCAACTTTTTTCCTAGCCTAGTTCAAAGGGCAGTCATGTGCATGAACCCAGCATGGACTGTCCTGTTCATTATTTCTTTTCTAATTTTTTTTGGATATCATTCTAATTACCAAGAGCAATGCTTTCACTTTCAAACTGGGGGCCACTTCAAACTATAGATACTATATGAAGTGCCAATGTCTAGCTGCCATTGTCAGTCACCGGTGGTGTAGTGGGTAGCAAGGGAGACTCTGAACCCAGGGGTCCCTGGTTCAAATACAGTGGTGACCACCAACTTTTTTCCTAGCCTAGTTCAAAGGGCAGTCATGTGCATGAACCCAGTATGGACTGTCCTGTTGATTATTTTTTTTCTATTTTTTTGGACATCATTCTAATTCCCAAGAGCAATGCTTTCACTTTCAAACTGGGGGCCCTTCAAACTATAGATACTATATGAAGTGCCAATGTCTAGCTGCCATTGTCAGTCACCGGTGGTGTAGTGGGTAGCAAGGGAGACTCTGAACCCAGGGGTCCCTGGTTCAAATACAGTGGTGACCACCAACTTTTTTCCTAGCCTAGTTCAAAGGGCAGTCATGTGCATGAACCCAGCATGGACTGTCCTGTTCATTATTTCTTTTCTAATTTTTTTTGGATATCATTCTCATTCCCAAGAGCAATGCTTTCACTTTCAAACTGGGGGCCACTTCAAACTATAGATACTATATGAAGTGCCAATGTCTAGCTGCCATTGTCAGTCACCGGTGGTGTAGTGGGTAGCAAGGGAGACTCTGAACCCAGGGGTCCCTGGTTCAAATACAGTGGTGACCACCAACTTTTTTCCTAGCCTAGTTCAAAGGGCAGTCATGTGCATGAATCCAGTATGGACTGTCCTGTTGATTATTTTTTTAAAATTTTCTTGGACATCATTCTAATTCCCAAAAGCAATGCTTTAACTTTTAAACTGGGGGCCACTTCAAACTATAGATACTATATGAAGTGCCAATGTCTAGCTGCCATTGTCAGTCACCGGTGGTGTAGTGGGTAGCAAGGGAGACTCTGAACCCAGGGGTCCCTGGTTCAAATACAGTGGTGACCACCAACTTTTTTCCTAGCCTAGTTCAAAGGGCAGTCATGTGCATGAATCCAGTATGGACTGTCCTGTTAATTATTTTTTTTAAATTTTTTTGGACATCATTCTAATTCCCAAAAGCAATGCTTTCACTTTTAAACTGGGGGCCACTTCAAACTATAGATACTATATGAAGTGCCAATGTCTAGCTGCCATTGTCAGTCACCGGTGGTGTAGTGGGTAGCAAGGGAGACTCTGAACCCAGGGGTCCCTGGTTCAAATACAGTGGTGACCACCAACTTTTTTCCTAGCCTAGTTCAAAGGGCAGTCATGTGCATGAACCCAGTATGGACTGTCCTGTTGATTATTTTTTTTTTATTTTTTTGGACATCATTCTCATTCCCAAGAGCAATGCTTTCACTTTCAAACTGGGGGCCACTTCAAACTATAGATACTATATGAAGTGCCAATGGCTAGCTGCCATTGTCAGTCACCGGTGGTGTAGTGGGTAGCAAGGGAGACTCTGAACCCAGGGGTCCCTGGTTCAAATACAGTGGTGACCACCAACTTTTTTCCTAGCCTAGTTCAAAGGGCAGTCATGTGCATGAATCCAGTATGGACTGTCCTGTTGATTATTTCTTTTAAATTTTTTGGGACATCATTCTAATTCCCATGAGCAATGCTTTCACTTTCAAACTGGGGGCCACTTCAAACTATAGATACTATATGAAGTGCCAATGTCTAGCTGCCATTGTCAGTCACCGGTGGTGTAGTGGGTAGCAAGGGAGACTCTGAACCCAGGGGTCCCTGGTTCAAATACAGTGGTGACCACCAACTTTTTTCCTAGCCTAGTTCAAAGGGCAGTCATGTGCATGAATCCAGTATGGACTGTCCTGTTGATTATTTTTTTTTTATTTTTTTGGACATCATTCTCATTCCAAAGAGCAATGCTTTCACTTTCAAACTGGGGGCCACTTCAAACTATAGATACTATATGAAGTGCCAATGTCTAGCTGCCATTGTCAGTCACCGGTGGTGTAGTGGGTAGCAAGGGAGACTCTGAACCCAGGGGTCCCTGGTTCAAATACAGTGGTGACCACCAACTTTTTTCCTAGCCTAGTTCAAAGGGCAGTCATGTGCATGAATCCAGTATGGACTGTCCTGTTGATTATTTTTTTTTTATTTTTTTGGACATCATTCTCATTCCCAAGAGCAATGCTTTCACTTTCAAACTGGGGGCCACTTCAAACTATAGATACTATATGAAGTGTCAATGTCTAGCTGCCATTGTCAGTCACTGGTGGTGTAGTGGGTAGCAAGGGAGACTCTGAACCCAGGGGTCCCTGGTTCAAATACAGTGGTGACCACCAACTTTTTTCCTAGCCTAGTTCAAAGGGCAGTCATGTGCATGAACCCAGCATGGACTGTCCTGTTCATTATTTCTTTTCTAATTTTTTTTGGATATCATTCTAATTACCAAGAGCAATGCTTTCACTTTCAAACTGGGGCCACTTCAAACTATAGATACTATATGAAGTGCCAATGTCTAGCTGCCATTGTCAGTCACCGGTGGTGTAGTGGGTAGCAAGGGAGACTCTGAACCCAGGGGTCCCTGGTTCAAATACAGTGGTGACCACCAACTTTTTTCCTAGCCTAGTTCAAAGGGCAGTCATGTGCATGAATCCAGTATGGAATGTCCTGTTGATTATTTTTTTTTAATTTTTTTGGACATCATTCTAATTCCCAAGAGCAATGCTTTAACTTTCAAACTGGGGGCCACTTCAAGCTATAGATACTATATGAAGTGCCAATGTCTAGCTGCCATTGTCAGTCACCGGTGGTGTAGTGGGTAGCAAGGGAGACTCTGAACCCAGGGGTCCCTGGTTCAAATACAGTGGTGACCACCAACTTTTTTCCTAGCCTAGTTCAAAGGGCAGTCATGTGCATGAACCCAGTATGGACTGTCCTGTTGATTATTTTTTTTATATTTTTTTGGACATCATTCTCATTCCCAAGAGCAATGCTTTCACTTTCAAACTGGGGGCCACTTCAAACTATAGATACTATATGAAGTGCCAATGGCTAGCTGCCATTGTCAGTCACCGGTGGTGTAGTGGGTAGCAAGGGAGACTCTGAACCCAGGGGTCCCTGGTTCAAATACAGTGGTGACCACCAACTTTTTTCCTAGCCTAGTTCAAAGGGCAGTCATGTGCATGAATCCAGTATGGACTGTCCTTTTGATTATTTTTTTTCTATTTTTTTGGACATCATTCTTATTCCCAAGAGCAATGCTTTCACTTTCAAACTGGGGGCCCTTCAAACTATAGATACTATATGAAGTGCCAATGTCTAGCTGCCATTGTCAGTCACCGGTGGTGTAGTGGGTAGCAAGGGAGACTCTGAACCCAGGGGTCCCTGGTTCAAATACAGTGGTGACCACCAACTTTTTTCCTAGCCTAGTTCAAAGGGCAGTCATGTGCATGAATCCAGTATGGACTGTCCTGTTGATTATTTTTTTTCTATTTTTTTGGACATCATACTCATTCCCAAGAGCAATGCTTTCACTTTCAAACTGGGGGCCACTTCAAACTATAGATACTATATGAAGTGCCAATGTCTAGCTGCCATTGTCAGTCACCGGTGGTGTAGTGGGTAGCAAGGGAGACTCTGAACCCAGGGGTCCCTGGTTCAAATACAGTGGTGACCACCAACTTTTTTCCTAGCCTAGTTCAAAGGGCAGTCATGTGCATGAATCCAGTATGGACTGTCCTGTTGATTATTTTTTTTATATTTTTTTGGACATCATTCTCATTCCCAATAGCAATGCTTTCACTTTCAAACTGGGGGCCACTTCAAACTATAGATACTATATGAAGTGCCAATGTCTAGCTGCCATTGTCAGTCACCGGTGGTGTAGTGGGTAGCAAGGGAGACTCTGAACCCAGGGGTCCCTGGTTCAAATACAGTGGTGACCACCAACTTTTTTCCTAGCCTAGTTCAAAGGGCAGTCATGTGCATGAATCCAGCATGGACTGTCCTGTTCATTATTTCTTTTCTAATTTTTTTTGGATATCATTCTAATTACCAAGAGCAATGCTTTCACTTTCAAACTGGGGCCACTTCAAACTATAGATACTATATGAAGTGCCAATGTCTAGCTGCCATTGTCAGTCACCGGTGGTGTAGTGGGTAGCAAGGGAGACTCTGAACCCAGGGGTCCCTGCTTCAAATACTGTAGTGGCCACCAACTTTTTTCCTAGCCTAGTTCAAAGGGCAGTCATGTGCATGAATCCAGCATGGACTGTCTTGTTCATTATTTCTTTTCTAATTTTTTTTGGATATCATTCTAATTACCAAGAGCAATGCTTTCACTTTCAAACTGGGGCCACTTCAAACTATAGATACTATATGAAGTGCCAATGTCTAGCTGCCATTGTCAGTCACCGGTGGTGTAGTGGGTAGCAAGGGAGACTCTGAACCCAGGGGTCCCTGGTTCAAATACAGTGGTGACCACCAACTTTTTTCCTAGCCTAGTTCAAAGGGCAGTCATGTGCATGAATCCAGTATGGACTGTCCTGTTGATTATTTTTTTTTTATTTTTTAGGACATCATTCTCATTCCCAAGAGCAATGCTTTCACTTTCAAACTGGGGGCCACTTCGAACTATAGATACTATATGAAGTGCCAATGTCTAGCTGCCATTGTCAGTCACCGGTGGTGTAGTGGGTAGCAAGGGAGACTCTGAACCCAGGGGTCCCTGGTTCAAATACAGTGGTGACCACCAACTTTTTTCCTAGCCTAGTTCAAAGGGCAGTCATGTGCATGAACCCAGCATGCACTGTCCTGTTCATTATTTCTTTTCTAATTTTTTTTGGATATCATTCTAATTACCAAGAGCAATGCTTTCACTTTCAAACTGGGGCCACTTCAAACTATAGATAGATATTAGGTTTGGCAGCGTACATTACTTATGCTCAAGTATTATCCCTCCAGTTGTCGGACTTTTTGAGGGTTTTCTTCAGAGTATCCTACGTTTTTATCTTATCGTTAGGACTCAATTTATTCCAGACCCTCAGGCCTTGAACATGGGGAGGTTTGTTGTACTTTTCCATTCTAGCCACTGGCTGAATGAGGTTGATCCCTCTGGCTTGCCTAGATTCTCTAGGCATTTGCTGAATATTTACAGGATTTTTTGCAAGCATGTACATTAATCCTTGTATGGCTATGTCTGCTCTTTTTTTGAACGGATCAATTCTTAGATTATCACGCATCTCATTGGTTGTTAGACCTACTTGATTGTAAAACACAATACGGATAGCCCTGTTCAATACACTTTGCAGTTTTGTTATAACACTGCAATTACTCATATTATACAAGATGTTTCCATATTCTGCCAACGACAATATGTGCGATTTAACAATAGTAGTGGCCATCTCTTTGTTTAGGCATGGCCTTAGTCTAGACAGACAATTAACTTCATGCTGAATGGTATTTTTCATCTTCACAAAATGAGCGTTAAGTTTATGTTCTCGTGTATCTGATAACCTAGATATCTTACCACTTTTGCCTGATTTATTGGCTGACCGTCAATGTAACATTTCGCCAGATTTCCCAAATTGATTTGTTTAAGTTTTTTCTTAGACCCTATAATCTGAAGCTGACATTTTTTTGAGTTAACCTTCAATTGATTGACTTTCATCCAAGAGGAAATTTCATTTGTCGCAGCTTGGGATAAGTTTAAACACTCTTCTGTATTCGCACCTGTCACGGTGATGGCTGTATCATCCGCATAGATACTTATTCCTATTTTAACCTCGTCATTGGGTAGTGCTACTCTGTTGATACATTTAGGCAGGTCATTTACATATATTAAAAAAATAAGCGGTCCTATTATACTCCCTTGGGGTACACCCTGATTGATATTTAGCGGGTCTGATAGTGAGTCCCCCAGTTTCGTTCGTTGGACGCGATTTGCCAAGTAGTTTCCTACTATATCAATGATCTTCTGATTTACGTTATAAAATTTCAGTTTTTTCATTAGGACATTGTGATTTATGGTGTTAAATGCCTTAGCTGATATGATGGCCCTATAGTATTGATGAAGATGATTTGAAGAAAACAAGATATGAAATGCAGGTGAAATGATATTCTGAAATACATTGCATATATAGAACTACATATATTTAATTTGAACCATAGGTGTCGACCAAAATTAAGGAAAATTGGAACCAAAAAGTCAAAATTTGATTATATCTTTAGTTTTTGTGCAACCACATGTTAAGCAATCTAACACAGCAATTGTTTGTTATGGTAGCACAACGATGGGTCAGATAACAATAAATTTAATGGATACTCGTTATTCCCGTTTCATAAGGCATTTGTAAACCATGCGTAAACTAAGGAGTTGCGGGTTACCATAAAGACAGATTATAGCATGTGTAACAGCTGTTAACACGCATTGTGATAGAATATGTAACGAATATGTAACGAACGAGATTGCATCAATAATACATGTGTGAGTTTAAAAGAAAACCGAGTCCCAGATATGAAGACATTAGTGAAATTAAAAAATAAAATCACCCGAAAATGAGATAAATGTGAGAAGGCTCTCTGGGACTCAACCTCACAATGTCCTGCTTGGAAGTCTAAAGCTTTAACCGCTAGGCTATAGGGGAATATATATATACAGAACTACCCGGGATTCGAGGCGGGAGTGAATATTCACCGATGACGGTCAAGGGACGGTAGTCCCGCGACCGTCATGGGTGAATATTCACGACGCCGAGAATCCAAGGGTTGTTCTGTGTTTATTTCACTCGCACACTAAACTAATGTTAAATTAACATGATCTACAGCGATTTTGAGAAATAAATCGTTAAATAATTTGTTCTTTAGCTCGATTCGCTTCGAAAACATGTCTCCGATAAAGGACCGGAACTGGCGAAGATCAGAAAGTACGCATGTGCACAGTGTACAAAAAACTAGGTCGGCCGTGTATTGCCCGCGTGCAATGTGGCATCAGTTACTGACCAGCTAAACAATATACACAGCCTATGTTATTTCTATGGACTGAGCATATCAAGGGTGAAATAAAGAAGGGCATATGCATACAAACAGTTACATTGATTCATCGCAGTTTAGGTTTACATAAGTCCCCCATTGTCCTCATGATGATTGAGGAGAATGGGGGAAATAAATTATCGTTGAAGGTCCCTAGGTTCGCCGCAGGCGATTTAATAATTCTAACTAATCATACAAATATATCTTGCATCCGCGATCTATTTTTATAATATGCAAATGCAGGACTTCTAGATGTGCATGCTTCCTGACAAAATTAACCGCATGTCCGCATACAAAGAAAGAATATTTCAATGTTGTAATGCCGTTATATAACGTGTCCACATACCAATAAAAGACCTTGTGTCATTCCAACATATGGGTCAGATCTTCAGAAAAAGTACAATTTGTCTTCAGCAATCCTTTCAAATAACACACATTTAAGACAATAATGATGTTAGAAATTCAGTTTAACACAACCAAACACTTCCTTTAAATCAACTCAATACCAAATATACTCAGATATGCCTAGTTCTGACCATTTTTCAGCCTAATTTAGCAGAATTAACTAAATATGTAAATCTGCCAATTGTACATTTTCTGAAAATCTGACCCATATAGAAATACGAATAAACTTTGACACAAGTCTCTCAATCAGCAGCAAGCAGAGTGATGCGCCCTCACAGTCAACAGTTACTAAAGACATTTCTGTATCTGCTTTCCAACTGTTTCACGATATATTATGCCTCAGAGGGAGTAATCCAGACATTGCTGAAGTCCCTTTCACCGATATTACATCAGTCTAGTAAGCTTTTATATACACAGACGTCCAAACTCATTACTTCAGGCCTTAGGGCTTAGCATACAGCTTTTGGTCCTATGCAAGGTCATATTTCAATGGATTCTGACTTGTGTCCGTTGCTATACTTATTGCTGGGTTTTTTATCTGCATCATGGCCTTGAGAGCTATAACGAAAAAGAAATAATGTCACAGCAGGGAAAGCACAAAATAGTGTATTTCTCTGATGAACTATACAGCAAACTGCTACAATTCTCTGTGTGCTGCATCTATGTGGATCCTTAGAACTATACAGCCATTCGATTCCCATTAACAAGGGCTTTCATTTCTTATATACTTTACCTGGGCTGGTTCCAACATTTAGTATTGTAAAATGCCAAAAGCTAGGACAACAAAGATGATATATAGCGTATCGTAAAGTTTCACTCTTTCCCAGATCTTCAAATATCAAACCAACACACTTGAAACAAATGACTCATTTAGAAGATATATTTATGAATGTCCATAATGTCCATTTTCGTTATTTTGCTATTTTCGTTATTCGTCATTTACTCAGTTCATGGATCTTTCTGGAAGTCCTGATTATGATATATTATATATAGATATAATTTACTTAAAGAATAAAACTACCATTTTATTGTTGCATTGAAGTAGATTCATGTCAAGTTAAGTCTTCCTCAGAAGATACAATGAGAAATTAAGAAATAAGAAAAACATTAAGTTATCAATGAATATATATATCAAATCCTGAATTGAAAATTGTTGTTATCAATTTTTGTTATCAATTTCAATTAGACAACTTCATAAGACAATCTCATTATTACGTAGTCTAGTACCGGTAAGTTACTAATTAATACATGCTAATTTGGGGTAGAGGATGCAAAGCAATATATAATACATGTACATGTATATCACTATCACTTCTTATTATATTATAATTGTTATTCAATGGTCAGCTTTGTACGTTGATTCCCACAGCAACCCTGATATTCCTTGCTTATGACCTCGTTCAGATCTTCATAAAATGTACAATTGGCAGATCTATACATTTAATGAATTCTGCTAGATTAGACGAAAAGATGGTCAACACTAGGTGTATCTGAGTATATTTTTTATTGCCTTGATTCAAACAATGTGTTTGCTTAAGTTGAACGGTATTTTGAATCTCACTTTTGTCTTAAATCTGGATTATTTGAGAGGGCTGGTAAAGGCGAACTGTACATTTTCTGACAATTTCACCCATACATAAAAGAAGCCCAGTTGCTATATGTGGTCCCTACAAAGCAGTTTTTCTTAAAAACTAAGCAATATATCTCCCATGAGGACTGAATTGACTTGCTGAAGCAATCTACGAAGGGGCCTAACAGCTGCACAATGTACTAGTGGCTGCTAGAACAGATATCATTGTTAATCCTGCACATATGTATTCAGTTCCAGGTTAGCAAGGGGGCCCACGGGGCGCCTCCATCGACAGAAGTGGGATTCTCGGCTGAATGGACCAAGAATGTCGTTTCGCAGTTCTTTCGTTATCAAGTACTAGCCACAAATCTGTGGTGAATAAGTCCTGTTTTGACATTTCTTTTCGTCATTTCAATTATTGTTGTATTTCAGTGGACAATAGACTTTCCCCTTAAGATTTGACAGAAGGTATAGTAGAGGCACATATGGAAGTCATAGGGAAATCCTTTCCTGTGGTCACTTCACTTATCATCGCTCATGTATTACCCAGGAGGGACATTTGTCCTTGTATTATTTCAATACAAGGACCTAAGGGATGGAGAAACAAAAATAGCATAATACAAATTCCTCTTTATCTTTTACTTCCTAAAGCACGAAAACCAATTGAGTAATTTTACCCAGATGGTCAGTATAGAGGAATTGATTTCCGTCTCCACCTAACAAATGTTTTTCATTGTAAATATGTTAAGTCAGTTAATGACAGACTCAAAGTATATCCCCCTGTTTTAATATGCAGGTTAATCAACAGGACATTATAGAAGAATAAAAAACTATAAAAAAAAAAGAATAAATAACTAAATGGCGGCTAACACACCAGAGGGCAGTTATGAGAGACCCACCTGGTGGACATTGAACTGAACTAACTATTCATTCCTGTTGAGAAGAAAATGTTTTTTGTTTGTTTTCTCTTTTTTTTTGATTTGTGTGGCAAAGTTGTATTCACAAGTTTATTAAACTACACCGCCAATCTTGTTTTTCTCGGTATTACATAATGGATACCCCATTATAATATAATTATGATTATTGATTTGGATGATAACCGGGAACAGTTTTGGACCTGCAGCCAGGAAAAGAGCATTTATCTAATGAGCTAAAATTAATCTATTCAACTCAAACAATTGATATCCAAAATATATATTTTCCAAGAATGATGTAATTGTGAAATTTGGAAATAAACTTGATACATACATACAAATAAACAATACATAACTCATCCTTACAAAGGGACTTTCTTTCACAAACACCCACCCACCCACGCCTGCCATACCCACCCACACATGGAAATTGTCGTCTGCTCCGTATATACGTCACTGACATTATAGTAGGATCATAGTTTGATAGGGGGCGCTATAGACGCACAATTCCCATGCCAATAGTTTTCCCGAGATGCTATATTCTCGGAAATCGTATTTTCTTTTACTGTCTAACGTTGTTTTTGTTGGAGGTAAGTATCCTCCTAGTTAGACAGATGGGGCAATTGGAAGGTTGAAGAACTAGGATGACAATTCTATTCTTTGCCACTGAACACCATACACTCATAAGGTGTAAATTCGTATTTCTAATTCATTTTATTATCTCCTGTAATTCTTATTCAGTCTAGGCCTCTCTAGGCTAGTCTGAGCCTCTCGATTAGACCAGATAAGAACGGTATGTCAGTGATTGGACGACTACTGCGCTAATCAGACTCTGGATCGAGTAGGTGTTCTAATGGGATTGCAATGGGATTGTACAGTTTTGATTCTCTGTACATTACAATATAATCATAATTAATGGTTATTATAGACATTACCCTTCCCCTCTAAAAGCTTACCTTTAAGGAAGAGAGAGGTTCAGCAAAACATGGCGAGAAAACATAGCATAATACATCAAGCAAAACGTTTCATCTCACGATTTGTTTTCGTATCTATACAAAATAATACTAGCATAAAAATCACAAAATAGATCTATACGGATACGGTGACGTAATTGAGGTTTGTTTGCAGAACCTCCCTATTAACTCATAGAGGTAGCTCCTACATCGTTCAGTGAAAGTTTTATTCTCTATTTTATTCTCTATTTATTCTCTTTTTTATTCTCTATTTCAACCACATTATAATAGAAAAATGAAATATTCGATAAGTACGCAACAAGTAAAACATTGTTGTTATTGTTGAGATTAAATAAGTCCGAATGAATGAGTGTTATGCTTCCACAGGATGAGTCCTTTATTATTGCAAATTGTATGTTTGACCAGTTTAAAGCACATTAGAACTACGAGGTATACGAGAATTCATCCATGAAATCTAGTTGATCTCACTATTACTAGAGTTTAACCTAGATCGTATGAAGACAAAAATATACTCATGTTAACTTTTTTAAGATTGAAATATAACTGTACTATATTACTGGAATTACAAATTATACATGTATACATACACATGTGTGATCTGTTTCAGGAAAATAAGTCAAAAGTCGCCAAAAATGGATTTTGAGATTTCATCATATTTGAAAAGATGGGATCAAGCTGATTCCAATGAGAGTAAACAGACTAACAATCTAATAAGTATTTCTAAACTTTAAGTTTGATATTTGTATTTTTAAATAAAGAAAGTTTACTATATTTCTGTGCGGCAATAAACAGTCAACTAACTAAATATACTCTATATCAGGACCTTTGAAACGAAAGGATATATTACATACATTTTCCTGAAATTTGATACATTGATCGATATACTTATAAGTTATAAACTCCTAAAGAAATAGAGCATTCTAATAAAGTGTTTTTTCTAAAATAAACTCTTTAAAAAAATATTATTTTTGCGACTTGCGAATCATTTCCCCGAAATACATCTCATATGCTCATCCAAAAACCCTGCCTACAATCTGTACAGAAAATACAAAACAGAAAGACATACATTGCTTTATTCCACCTCAATTGCTTCTCTATAATAGGTACACTGCAGTGGTTCCAGGGGTCCCAAGGGGAGGTGATGGGGAGAGGCTGTTTTATATTAAATGCCTATTATTGCCAATCTTATTGACGAGGGGAGAGGGAGTTGGATAGAAGAGCTGAACACCACCTTACTTGCTATTGCAAATTGAACACTAGGGACAGATCCTGCAATGTGCTGGGTGGGGTTGGGGATCGGGTGGGAGGGGGCGAATTTGACTTGGTTTGTCATATGGCTTCGTTGTTTACAATGAAGTGTAATTTACCATGTGCCAATGGGAAATGGAGGGGGCAACAATAACCAATTTACTGTACATGTACGGACACAATTCGAACTTGTTTTTCTTTCAATGTGTAGCTAGATACTTTATGGACCAAGAGGTAAGGTTTAAATTCTAATAAACTCTTCCTTATATACTATAAATATTGAATGGGAGTCGGTACTAGTACGGTATTTGGATATTTATTGGAGGAGATTCTGGACGAATAAATATTCGATTACTAGAACTAGTTTTATAGTTCTGGGCTAGACTGTAGTTTCATTCCCTCGTATTGTGCGGCCTTTTAATTAAATCCTAGTATTTCACGAAACTTTGGAAGTGAACTGAAAGTCTGGTGATACTGGTGTATCTTGTGCATAAATAAACAATGTCAGTGCTGGGTTTAGATACATATATAATATAGGGTCTTCTTCTGCTTGCCTTGTTCTAAGGAAAATACCACTTTTAAAGTATTGGATGTTTATGGGTGAAATCGCCAGAAAATGTACAATTCGCCTTCAGCATTCCTCTCAAATAATCCACATTTAAGGCAAACGTGAGGTTTGAAATACAGTTCAACATAAACAAACACATTGTTTGAATACAGACAATACAAAATGAACCCATATACAACTAGCATTGACCCTATGTTTCAGTCTCATTTCACAGAATTTACTAAATGTTCAGATTTGTCAATTGTACATTTTATGAAGGTTTGACCCTTCCTTATACTGCGTCTCCCGAGGAAATCTCCCGAGGGAAGCAGTATTACAATTGGACACACACTGCTTATAATGTCACATTCAATACAGTGTAGCCATTGAGATGTCCGGGCTCATAGGAGAAACATTCATTGACGAACAACCATTCGTCCGCCCAGTGCTATTCTGAAACTATGCTCAATATCGTTCCCAATGACGTAGATGTGATGTGTTTCAGAAAAATGAGTCATAAAATTGTGATTTTTCAAAGTGATTTTATTCACAAGATCTCTTTGATGAAATGTTTTTCATTCTTGGAGCATGTAGTAATTGAGGTCGTGGGTCAGATTTTCAGAAAATGTACAATTCACCTTCACCAATCCTCTCAAATAACCCCCATTTAAGACAAAAATGAGCTTCAAAATGCAGTTTAACATAACAGAACTGCTACTTTAAATCAATACGATACCAAATATACTCAGCTATGCCCGGTATTCTTCATTTTTCAGCCTAATTTAGCAGAATTTACTGAATGTGTAGATCTGCCAATTGTACATTTTCTGAAGATCTGACTCTCGTATGAATATATGTACCAAAGTATAGCGTATTGAATAAATCTTTGCATTCCCAATTTGAGATACTTTATTAGTAAATGTCCACCCAAAAATATTGCAAACAGTTCTTGTTAAAACTAAAAAAACATCAAACTTAAACAAGAACTACTTTTTTCATATTCTAATGTTTACCATCATTGGAATCGACATGATCTCATCTTTTCAAATACAATGATATCCTAAAATCCATTGTTTGTGACTCATGACTCATTTTCCTGTGACACATCACAGTATCTAATGTGTCACATACTATTTAGTGGCATTCGGTTGTCACTCAGCCATGTCCTCCCCCAAGCCAATGTTTAAGATTGATTTGATTTGATTTAAAAATATTTTATTCAGGACGTTGAACATTTCCATACATATAGCACGAATATTCTCAGGACAGCCTGATTTGCCAAAAAATGTACAGATAGCGAGTTGGTTACGAAACTAAATTAATGCAATATAGTATTTCTATTTATACTTATACATATTTAATGGCATTTTGTCTTTATAATACACAATATCTATGTAATTCAAACACTTGTACATAATTCAGGTTTTTTGAGACGGAGTAAAAATACATGCCCTCACTCAGAATCACTATCAAGTGTGAGAGATGATGATAAGATAAGATAAGATAAGATAATTCTTTATTTGCCATATGGTGTTTTTGACAAAGAGGTTACGATCTTCTCAAGAGGAGGTCTTCCCGAACATGCCTTTCTGCATTACCTTTTACTTGGTTACATTTGACTAAGCTACGTTCATAATTAAACACTACAATTATTAACACCGTTAAGATGAGCTATTAGAAGAAACTTTCCTACTACTCCCGACGTCGTCCTCTGACACATAAACCATTAATAACAATATATTTTCTGCATTAATTATACATTAATACAAAGCTGAGTATATGAATTAACATTATAGAAGAGAATTGGGATTTATATAATGAACCGATCGATGAAGATATTCCCACGCCACGTCACAGCCACGCCCACTCTGACGTCATAAAAGTATTGTGACAATAATATTCTAAGCCTATTGTGACGTCACACCTTCACCCTTCCTTTTTTTCATATCTATATTATGTAATTATATTGTTCTGTTTATGGTGAAATAAACATCGAATTCTGCTAGGTTTCTGGCCAACATAAATCATTCCATAACAGGATCGCCCGTGGACATATGTGGGTCTGATTTTCAGAAAATGTACAATCCACCTTCACCAATCCTCTCAAATAACCCACATTAAAACAAAAATAAGCTTCAAAATGCAGTTTAAAATAAAATAACTGATACTTTAAATCAATGCGATACCAAATATATTCAGATATACCCGGTATTCATCAATTTTCAGCCAGATTTAGCCAAATTTCCCAAATGTGTAAAGCTGCCAATTGCACATTTTCTGAAAATCTGACCCATATAGCTATATATTCTTTTATCGCGGTGCGCGATAAAAGGTGAAAAGGTAAATAACTTTTAGATGTGTTGGTAAAAACGGAAGAAAAAGTAGAAAATATTTAACTCTTGACAGAAGTTATATAAGATTTCATTATGAGATTTGAAAAACAGTCAACACCAGAAAGGGCAGGCTTTCAAAACCCAAATTCATAGCAAGTATTTATATAAGTAAAATGTATTCTTCCCTAATCTTGATGTGAACTGAGAGTACAGATTTATAAGTAGGGTCATATTTTTAGAAAATGTACAATTGGTAGCTGTACACATTTAGCAAAATCTGCTAAGTTAGGCTGCAATTTGGTCAAAACTAGGAAATTCGAGTATATTCAGCATTGTATTGACTCTGGCAATCTGTTTGGTTAGGTTGGTCTGTATTTTGATCTTTATTTTCGTCTGAAATGTGCGTTATTTGAGAAGATTGGCGAAGGTGAATTGTACATTTTCTGAAAATCTGACCCAGTAAGACCAGGAGTTACATTGAGTGGCTGGTCCATAGAATACCATTGTCACATCAGAGAGCTGCTCAATCAACATCCATTGCTCATTTTGAGTTCATAAAATGAAATGGTGAAAGCGGTAAACCAGAGCACAAATATGGCCCCCTCAGTGCCTGCTGATTGTTCCTATTCACAGCATGGGGCATCGCCGGGGATGATTGATCGGGACAGATACTATCAATAGTACACTTGGTTGGTTTGGAAATGTTGTTATTTGTAAAGTCTATTTTCACTCATGGTTATCTACTCTATGGTATTTTGAATTGAATTGAAAAGAACTTTAGTTATCGAAAGTTGTATATATGGGTCAGATTTTCAGAAAATGTACAATTGGCATTCACCAAATCTCTTAAATAACCCAAATTGCAGAAGAAATTAAAGTTGAAAATACAGTTAAAGCTAACAAAACAGATTGCTATAATCAATGCATTGCCAAATATACTTGAATTTACCTAGTATTGACCAAATTTCAGCTTAATTTAGCAAAATTGACTAAATGTGTAGAGCTGCCAATTGTACATTTTCTGAAAATCTGACCCGTATAAAGACTGACAAAATGGGTAAACTGGCTTCTGGATATAATCTAGTTCATCCAGCCGTTACCTTTAGAGAAATCAAAAGCTACCTAGACTTGACCAGTGACTGACTGAGAGGTACATAGTTAATATAGAACATGATATAAAACAAGTTATAAAACGGAAAGAATAAAACTCACTAGTATCAACATACATGAGATACTGTATTTTCTGTTTGTAGCACCGTCTTTTAAATTTTAAAATATTCAATTAAAGAAGGTACTCATAATTCAAGTCTATTTACGATTTGTTATTAATTTATAGCGAGGACATTAATGTTTCTAAATATTTTGTTAATTCTTTTCTAGTTTCCAGCTCATGTGCTTTCGAGTGCACTCCATGCTATTTGAGATGTGTTATAGGAAAATCAGTCACAAGTCGCAATTTTTGTATTTTTCAAAGTGATATATTCACAAGATGTATTGGGGGGAATGATTTCATTTTTCGGGTGCTTAACGCCTTTTGTGGCATGAATACATGTACCAAATTTCAGGACATTGTATATATATTCATGTGTTGGTAAGGTCATTCTATAGCGTATATTTAGATACTTTACTAGTTATTGTTCATGCAAACTTTTTTTCAAAAGTAAACATATCAAACTTAATGATTAATATCCCCTGATGAAGCCCAAGAAAGGCGAAACGTGTCAGGAACGCCAATAAACCTGCACAAATTCCAACCTGATTCGTTCCCATGGGAACGAATCAGGTTGGAATCCATCAATTTTGTAATTTAAATTAATACTTTATCGACCAAGAGGTGAGGTTCAAAGTCTGATATCCTCCTCCTTATATACTATAAATAATGAATGTGAGTTTCTGGATGGGTAGTTACCAGTAAAGTAACTGAATATACTCCATACAAAGGCCTTCAAAACGCAAGGATATATTTAATACAATGTCCCAAAATTTGTTACAAGGATTGACAATAAGATTTATGGGACATATATATATATAATATAAGTGTTAAACCCTCTAAGAATCAATCAGTGGATTTCAATAAAGAGATCTTGTGAAAAAAACACTTTGAAAGATATCAATTTTGTGACTTGCGACTTTTCCTGTAACACATGACATAATAAGCTGATGAGAGATGAGATGATATGGGTCAGATTTTCAGAAAATGTACAATTGTCAGCTGTACACATTTAGTAAATTCTGCTAAGGGGTCATTCAAAAATTACGTAACGCTTTTTTTTTTACCAAAATTGACCCCCACCCTCCCTCCGTAACGCTGCATAACACTTCATCATACACCCCCTTGGTGTTACATAACACTAGATTGACCCCCCCCCTTCCCATGGCAATTGAAAACCCCAGTCAGATAAATGTTTCTGCATTACTTTAATGAATAAATACTTATGAAATAAATGGTTATAATTTCATTGGAACCTGATAAAAGTTATGACTAGATATCACATTCTATTTTGTCATGGTTGGGATGAATGTCTGATCTGCCAGTTATGCAAGTGCTCCAGCTTTATACAGTTCTTGGGTTTGAACTCAACAGAAATGAAACTGAAACTCAGGCATGTGAAAATGTTGATGATAAACTTGAGCAGAAGAATTTTGCTCATGCAGGGCAAGTTGTAGCAGACATATGGTCAGAAACAGTGATTGATGGGCATCCAACAATAGCGGAGTATATTGAACCAGAAGAACATGTTCCTGAAATTATCAAAACAAGTGAGCTCTGATATGATCAACATGTACAGGAAAGTCAAAACTTCTTACAGATCGTAAAATGCTTTGACAGGGGCTGTTGTAGTCAGCCAATAAGTGCATACCACCTCCTCTTCCCCTTGCACAGACACGAGATGGCCTTTGTTGCTCTTTAGAGGATCCACATGCAACCTTTCCATCTCTTTTTGTCAACCTGGCACTTGACAAAAATGTTCTCCCTGCTCGTTCTCTGAAAAGTTTTCCCAAAGGTCTACCGTATGATTATGCCTGCCCTAAGCTTCAAAATGAGTTACAAAAAAGGATATGTAGGGCATGTGGGAAGTACTTTGCATCTGTAAAATCCTTATCCTCCCATGCAAAATGTTGTACTTCCAAGTCAGCATCAACGATTGTGCCAACTAAACGTGTTCGTCCTCAACGTTTAGCTGCGAAAAGGCAGAGGGAGTTGATATAAAAAAAAATATCCTTTCAAATTATCCAGATTTAAGACAAAAGTGAATTTCAAAATACAGTTCAACATAAACAAACACATTGCTTGAATCAAGGCAATACAAAATATACTCAGATATAACTAGTGTTCAGTCAAATTTAGCAGAATTTACTTAATGTATACATCTGCCAATTGTACATTTACAGAAGATCTGTAGTGCCTTAGCCCGAGAGCGAGGCAATGGTCGCCAATATTTACACAATGGAAAAAAGTGCAGACAAATTTTTTATGCGGAATTTATATGTGTTATGCGAGTGAGGGAATGGCTGGATAGATATATGGGTCAGATTTTCAGAAAATGTACAATTCCACTTTGCCAACCTTCTTGAAAAACCCACATTTCAGACGAAAATAAAGTTCAACATACAGTTAAACCTAAGGTGTGATACCACTTGATCGCTTGTATCTGTGCTTATGGCTCACTCTTGCTTGCTAATTCATAGTGTGCATTTCTTTCGCTCTTCATCCGCTTTTATTTTTAGCGCAATACAAGCACAGAATGATTCTAGTGGTTCGCTTGTTTCCTTAAGAAATCAATAGCATGTGCGTTGGTCCACTCTCACTGCGCTATTAGACCACTACTAAAAACCATGGAAATAGCGTCATGTTCCTGCGCTCAGATCAAACACATCAGATATTAAGTGTAAAAACACTGTAATACATGGGAATAGAAACAGAAATTCACTAAAAACCTGTGAGCTTGATGAGCACTTAGACAAAGTTGTAGGGTGATGTGCAATACAAATAATTGAATATAATTGAATATATACTTCTAAATATATAATTTCTTTTAGGTGAACGAATTATGACATACCCAAATTCTTCGGCTTCATAATCAGGGTTGAGGTGAAGGTCAAGGTCAAGGTTATCTAGGCCATACACTGTTAATGCGCCGTTTACAAAATTGTACTCAAAACCGTCCATTTTAGGACACCTGTGTTTACAAGACCGTTTACAACACATTCCTGAGGACGCATTATGCTATGGAGACACTGCTGCTACTCACTGCGCCGCGACCTCAACTGATCTAAACGTTCTGAAGGACGATTTTATTTGGGTAAGACAGTTGGCGCAACGGTGCCGTCCAGCCAGTGCCAGACAAGCTAGCGCGACCATTAGTGCATGACGGCCACTGATGACAACACTAATAACAACACAACACTGAATATCAATTGGAACAAGCATACATATCATAATAACAAACTACATTGGTACAATATTTAAGAAGAAATTCGAGCGAAATTTCCAAACCATGCAAATTTATAAATCGCATAACTTCCAGAAAAATAAATTCTATCCCCCGGGATTTCTCATACATGTTCCCAGGACATTTGTACATGGTACTGACTAGTTCCCGAAACATAATATCAAAAATACAATTGTGAAAAAATAATTTTCAAGGTCGTAAAATATGCCTACAAAATACTTTAACCTTGGAGCCTATGGAGAAATTAGAATTCACTGAGTTAAGTAATTCAGTATGGTACACAATGTCATCACCATTGCAATAAAAACTATTAGTATTCAGACAAAAATAGCATATATAACCGTACAAACAAGGCAACATATGAAAATATATAGGCTAAAATATATCCCTTTAACACACCACATACCGTTTCAGGGATGTACCTAATAGTAATACCAAATCGGTGTAGGTGCTGTATTGTGTGTTTTAGCAGCACTCATAGTTTTTACAATCATATACTGCCAGACAGGTTAATTATTATTCTATATCACCATATATAAATGTATATCGGACAGGTTAATTATTATTCTATATCACCATATATAAATGTATATCGGTTTTAGCATATGCCCCAGAGTTAATATCAAATAATTGCAGTCATCTTATTTCAATATTGATCAATGTTTATCGGTAATATTAAAGGTAGATATGTAGGCCATATAGTGCATGACTACATAACACATGTAGCATACCTATTTAGGATCAGTATTAGGTACCTATTTAGCATCAGTATTAGTAGGCCTATGTCGTTTAACGGGGACCGATTTCAATATAATCACTAGCCTCTCATTAACAAAATATACGATGTGCTACAGAAAAATAAGTCACAAGTCACAGAAAAATAATTTTGAGAGATTGAGATGAAGCTGATGGTAAACATTAGATTGAGATGAAGCGGATGGTAAACATTAGAACAATAATTTAAGTCTGATATCTATTTATGTTTGAAAAAAAGTGTGCAATATTTCTGGGATGGTGGCATGTGTGGGTGTATGTGTGTGGCGGGGGGGGGGGGGGGGATTACAAGTAAAGTAAGTAAATATATACTCCATAGTATGACTTTCTAAATGAAATAATCTATTTAATATTAATATTTAATATACAGTAACCAGATTGGGTACCACCCTTGCCGCGCCAAATCTTTCCAGCACGAATACATTGATAGGAGCGTGTCGGCCATCGCCGTCGGCCGGGAGCGCAAAGCTTGAGTGTGGTAGGCAGGTGTGCTGTATGCCTAAGCGCAGCATGTAGGTGAGCGGTATGCATGAGCTGAAAAAGTACCCTTTTTCCATGAAAACGCTGACTTTTCAGCCCTATAAAACACACCTTTTTTCTGCAAACGCTGACATTTTTAAAATTAAGCCCCTTTTCATTAGAACGCTGAAATTGTAAAAGACATAAAATTAACCCCTTTAGTATTCAACTTTTTATAATTATCTGTATGATCCACTCTTTATTACTATCTGTATGATCCAAACTACTGGGGGCTAGTCAAGGGGTGGAGAGGGGTGCACCCTTCAGAGGGTGGAGAGAGGGGGAATAGGGGGTGGAGAGGGGTGCACCCTTCAGGGGGTGGAGAGAGGGGGAATATAGACAACTCTTTTGACGTTTTGGTTGGCCCTGAAGAGGGCCATTGGTTTCTTGATGTAGGCTTTTAGTTGAAATACACTCTCAGTCCTGAGGCAAAGCCCCATGCATACTCATAGCCATGGTCTTGCCGCAGTCTAGCCACCTCTTCCATCACTTGTTCTAGCCGCATGAGGACGTAGTGTAAAAACATGTCGTGTACATAGGACAAGATGTCAATCCGGCGTGTCAGTTGTTGTGCCAGCATGACATCTTTCAGTAGATTAGAGGCCCTTGCCCGACAATACCGGATGTGTAGGTAGTTGTAGTGTCTTTGAAGCAGTACAACCTGCTTATGAGCCTTTCCCAGCACCCTCTCACGTTCAATGAGGCTGTCTACGCGTTGCAAAAGGTCGGCAAACTTGGGGGATTCCATATTGAAGAATGAATGACTCTTCCACCAACAACTGCTGTATATATATGCCTAGGTGAGCGACCAATGACGTCATAAAACTCAACATCAATGCGACACCTCGTACAGGGGTTGCTTCACCTCTTACAGGCGTTGCTTTCAAGTTTTGAGGGGTTTCTTCTATCTGAAACTTAAAAGAAACACCTAGCACTGACGCGCGAAACTCGCACTGACGCATCCCCCTCCATCCAGGAAGTGCGTCCTGATTCACGCAACTCCTCTTGTTCCTCCCGCACAGCGGAGCGGCCATCTGGCTTTGACACAAACAGTTTCAATTAATTACCAACAGTTTCAATTAATTACCGTATTTAATCAATAGAACATTATTTAAGTCAAGTTAAATACCAGTCAAGTTAGAACCATATTTACTAAATACCAGTTAAGTTATACAAACTACGAAAAAACGCTGGGTCCAGGGATCTTAGTAAAAAAGGCTTTGTACTCGTAAATAATGAGTACATTTTGCTGTGGAAGAGTACCATTGCTGGTACACTCGTCCACACTTACGGGTGGGAAAATTAAGAGATGGAGGGAGAGAGAGAGGCCGCCTATAAGAGAGAGAGAGGCCGCCTATAATTAATTTATTTTGGACTTCGTAAATCATTACATTCGTTTTTCTTTAATGAATTGCTTTTATGCATTCTACAATGAATACAATTTTTAATTTTGTTGTTGAGGAGATCTACCGACTGTTCCTTTACTCTAGTTCTGCTGAATTACAGGTTAATTTGAAGTAGTTCTGCTGAATTTCATGAGGTTGATTATCGGTGAAATACATTACTTTTCATTCCGTCTTTAAACTTATGTTTAACCATTGGGAAAGGGGATTTAAGAAGTTGGGGATGATAGCATGGGGTATATATTGAAAAGCCTAGGCGTTCTATCCGTGAAATACAGTACTTTTCTTTCAGTGGTACATTTAAATTACTTGCACCGGCAAACTTGCGTCGGCAACCTTGCACCAGCTAAACCATACGTCGCTAAACTATGACAACATATCTTTGATCAAACAGTTTCAATTAATTACCGTATTTCATCAATAGAACGCCAGGGCCCAAATAAACGCATGCCCTGAAAAAAACGCTGGGTCATTTGCCACTGATATAATATGGTGCCTGCTCTGTTTGGGCAATGATAAAACACCTAAAAACAACAGTAATTAGCCTTCCAGCATAGGTGACGTTTATATGGGAAAGATTTGGAATACTTCTGCACTGAATATGTAAAAACCACTTCATACACAAAGTTTTTATTATTTACATTTTATTCACAAATATATTTTTACTAGTATGGTATGGTACATAGAGCTAGTATGGTATGACCTCTAGTATCTCTAGTATGGTATGATCTCTAGTAAGGTATGGAACATCTATGTACCAGGGAACATCAATCTACATAGAGAGATACATGTTATACATCATCAATCAAGAGTTGTACAATATCAGTAATAAATATTGATATCCATCATCAATCAAGAGTTGTACAATATCAGTAATAAATATTGATATCCATCATCAATCAAGAGTTGTACAATATCACTAATAAATATTGATATCCGTCATCAATCAAGAGTTGTACAATATCAGTAATAAATATTGATATCAGTAATAAATATCAGAATAGACCCAGAGCTACAGTTTGCCGTTAATCAAGGCTTATTATAGAAATGATTCTATAAATGATCATTAATCATGGCTTATTCTATAAATGATCGGCTTATTCTATAAATGATCGACTGTCTTCTATTGTAGAAACCTTACTATCATATGGCAGCCAGATAGTTGCATCGGAGTCAGCCAGATAGTTGCATCGGAGTCAGTGTCACTGACATCTACTGGTTCTTTATATTGGTCCTGCTTGATGTACGTGTATAGCTGCAATGGGAAACAATATATATCTGTACTTAATTTTAATCTTTATTTCAATCTTCATACAATGTTATTGATATGAATGTAGTCAGATGTATGAATCTAGAAGTTCAGATGATATAACTTCTAGAATCTAGATGATATTTACTTACAGTTTCCTCCTCACCCGAAAAATCAAACGATAGCCTTAAGGGTTGTGGCATATCACAGCCAGCCATCTGTCTTCGTTTTGCCAACAACTTTTCCTTGGACTGAAATAAAGGGCCAAGAATGAATACAATGCAACCTTCAATTCATAAGAAACTCAGATGTTACGAAATTCAGAACGTATTCAAATGACCTTTATTATATACACAGGGAAATAGTATCCGACGTCAAATATAACTAACGTCAAATATATCCGACGTCAAATATAACTAACGTCAAATATAACTAACGTCAAATATAACTAGTGTCCGATATCAAACGTCAAATAGAACCGATATCAAACGTCAAATATAACTAGTTCATCTCTTAGTAATGAATTTTCAAGTGCCACAAAAACCATACATACATTATCCAAATCAGAATAATTGCTGCTGTCCAACGCTGCAAACAAACAGCCTCTCTTAGGGTACACAGGTGAGCAGGCAGTCCTCTAAAATTATAAAATTAAAATGTATTTGCACAACTGGCACACCACGGAATACATCTTTTACAACTCTCCCTGCAATTGTCACACTTATATTTTTTTATTTTCAACATAAACTCTTATTACTTACCCATTCACCCTTAAACTCTTATTACTTACCCATTCACCCTTCAACATAAACTCTTATTACTTACCCATTCACCCATGTCGAATGTGTCCGAAGGTCTCAGACAGGCCTCTCTTTCAGGTGAAGGGATGGGACTCAGGGGCTGCTAAAAAAACAAAAACATTTGTAGTACATTAAAAAACAAAACATTCAAACAAAACATTCATAGTACATTAAAAAACAATACACATTATCGCTAGAAATGGTACACACACATTCTCGCTACAAATGGTACACACATTCTCGCTACAAATGGTACACAGTCATACATTTTCCCCATTAAATTAATCAATTATTTTTACTCACCAATTGACTCTCCTCAAAGCTATCAGAGCCCGGGAATACAAATATCTGACTTTCCAGCGTGGGGGTGGACGTTTGCTGTAACTAAAAGTACATATGGAGATTACCTCTGACCCTTATTACATCCATCAGAAATTAAATCAATAGGAAATCAATCATCTACCCCCCTAACTAATTTAGTATTCAATTAAGCAGCAGTATTGACACATTACAATTGTAACAATAAACACACCGACTCAGATTCGTCAAAACTGGCCCAAGGATGGACAAATCGGTCCAGTTGTCTCCTTGTTCGTTCGGGCCTGGGGGTCTGCATATGTAGAAGCTGAAAAGCAGAAAATAAGAAAATATATAAGAAAATAAAAAGCAGAAAATAAGAAATAAATTCTTTGTCAGTATTCATCATGATGAATAAATTTCGTCAGTAGGCCTATTCATCATAAATTGTTCGTCAGTATTCATTATTTACAAGACATGGCGAAATGGCCTTGATTTATAGTGGCGTCGATTTATACTTATAAAAATGGCCTTGATTTATAGTGGCGTTGATTTATACTCATAGAAATGGCATGATTTTTTATACTGGCGTTGATTTATACTCACAGGTTCTATATCAAGAGAAGAGCGCTTCCCAAAAACAGGCGAGGGTGTGCTGATGGTGGTGCACTCAGCCCATTCCCTTGTCCAACTGAACGACCAGGAATTCGACTGCATGATGCTCTTTAATTCTTGTGCTGTGAATGTAATGCTTAATCGTTCGCCAAACCACCGATTTATAGGTGGAATAACACCCCCCCTTGTTACAAGCTTCCCACCTATTGGTTCCCAGGGATTTCCCACCTATTGGTTCCCAGGGAATGACAAATCAGGTGCGAAGGGAGATTGGATGCAAGGTGTGGTGGGAGGGGGCAGGGCGGGGGGGGGGGGGGGGGGGGGGGAGGGGGGGGATAGGTGCTGGGGTGTGATCAAAGCTTGCAATGCTTGACAATTGAGTTTAACTGTTATCCAAACGATTAACTGTTATTATTGTCCAAATGATTAACTGTTGTTGGGTCCAAATGATTAACTGTTATTCCAAATGATTAACTGTTAAACAATAAACTCAAATAATTATATATTGAAGTTAGTTATGTCGCTGACCTTTATATACGGTATTGAAGTTATGAAGGCTGCAAACGTTATTTAGTTATGAAAATTTGAGCGCCAAGAAACGTGCAGTTATGAAAATTTGAGCGCCAAGAAATAACTGAATATTTGAGTGCCAAGAACAGTTTCAGGGACATAAATAATTGTCATTTATACACTATATAGGACCATCCTACCCAAGTCAGGACCATCCTACCCAAATCCGATCCTCAATTTCGGCCCTAAAGGTTTAGTAATATGGGGGACAGAGGTTCATGTACTGGCGCTGAATCCTTTTCCAGAATCCCGTAGGCCTACCTTAACATATAGCCCCCCCCCCCCCCAAATGTATTCAGCCCCCCTCCAAATAACCCCCCTGTCTGTTTATCATCAATGTATTATTCCCCCCCCCCCCCCTGTCTGTTTATCATCAATGTACTATTCAATCTCATTAAGCCTATTCTTTGCTCTGAATTACTCCAAAATCCAAAATAGAATGGGTTGGGCGCGCGGTAGAAAGGGAAATTTGAAAATGGCAGACCACAGCAATCTGAAAAGTGTACCGTACCCATTACCACGCTGTGTTTACCACGCTGTACCGATCTCAATAAATCATGATTTCAAAGCGTTTTAAGGCCCGATGAATAACCAAATAAGATGATCAGTTGGGAAATATACAAAATATCATCTTAGAAACAAATCTAACTGTAAATTTTGCCAAATAACGGCCATATCCAATTAACCAACTTGGCCCCCAAACATCCAACCCAATTCGGTACTGGTTCAAAATGGCCGCGGCGATTTTGGATAACGGTTTTTCCCTGTACAGAATTTCTCATCCATCTCCATTATATCTACCGATCTAGTCCTAAAACAAGTTGTAGGATGGATGTTAATCGTGGGAAATCGTTTCAGGTAAGTATTAGGTGATCGATCAATACTCAATCTTATACGCACACATTTCAGTTTTGTTTATACTGTGCCTCTACAGCACGGGTCCCGCACCCAGGCAAGGTGACGGGAACCCATGCCTGCAGGGCCGGTAGAGCTACCCCAGGCAGCTACCTCTTATAATTTGTACGGTGCCGAAAGGTTCTGCGTAAGGTACTGGTAAGCCCATCAAACCACACATATATTGAGCAAAGTAGTTATTTCCCCAAGACAGGGATCGTGTATAAGGGCTTTGTACTTGTTAAATAACGAGTACATTTGGCTGTGGACAAGTACGGTACGGTACCATTGCTGGTGCACTCGTCCACACGAGTACCACGTACAGGGCAAATTAAAATGATTGTGAAAATAAATTTGAAAGGGGGTGGGAAAATAAATTCGAAAGGGGGTTCTTGTTTTAATTTCTCTTCCTTTCACTCTCTCTCCGTCCTCTATGCCCCCTCCTCCCTCTTTACCCACTCCCCTGCCCACTTCCCCCCCTCTGCCGACCCCTGAGAGTTTTTTCTAAATGTCAAATTAATGGAACTCGGTCTTCCTAAATGTTCAATTAATGGAACTCAGTCATCTATTATTCATACATAGATGATACCCAAGGCCTTACTACGATCCCTGCCAAGGACAAGTAATATTAAAATATAGATGGATCAGGAATTATAAACCAGACGAATTATTTACAATACCTTCTAAACAAGAAGAATTATTTACAATACCTTCTAAACCAGACGAATTATTTACAATACCTTACCAGTCCTTTAGGCTTTGAATTATTGTACCCAGTCTGGTCCAGAACCACTACAGATGAATTACCATTGGCTGTATAATAACATTAATATCCTTCTTAATTGCAGTCAATAACATTTGATCAGTCCTTCTGCAGGTATCTTTTTATTCAATATCCAAATCATTCATATCGCAGTCGTTCACATTGAGTATCCAAGTCGTTCATTGAATATATATCCAAGTCGTTCATATATCAAGGTAAGTGTTTTGGAGGGGGATTACTTGAAGGAAGGAGGTCCACCCCATTATCCCTCTCCAGGATTTATGGTGCATCTTTTCCATTTTTATTCCCGGTCACAAGGTATGTCTGTACTTTCTCATCAATGATTAAGGATTTAGGTCATAAGGATCCGTAGGTCATAAGGATATTTATAATATCCTTATAAGTCATATACCGTACTTAAATCCAGTCTTAAACAATACTTAAATCCAGTCTTAAACAATATTTAAGAAATATTGTTTAAGTGTCTTTGATTCAATCCGTCTGTGTATATTTCATGGATTTGTTTACTGTGTATATTTCATGGATTCGTTAATAGTCTTGGATTCAATCTGTCTGTGTATTTTTCATGGATTCATTCTGTCTTTGTATATTTCATTCATATTTCAAACTTAATGATACTTGGACTACTTGGACGCATGGATAACCCACACTTGGACGAATGGATAAAAACCATGATTTATTCCCAAACCAATGACGACTGAGGACATAAAAAGACACCCCATGACGACTTTAATTGACGACTTTAATTTGCAGGTAAATAGAAGGTACAGGTAGCGAAGAAAATCAGGTCATAATATCCGATTGATACATTATAAATAAGTGGTTGTTGATATTTTGATCAGGGGTTGTTGATGTATTAATCAAAAGGACAGGACTTTAGTTTGTGGCATCAGTTTAGATTAGGAATCAAGTTTGTAGCAGGACTTTTATATTTGGAATCATGGTATTCAAATTTGGGAATGGTTATTCCCATCATTCCATCTTTTGAATAATGGTATTCGATAATCTGTAATAATATCAGATTGAAATCAATACCTGTAAAACATATCAGATTGATATTAAATATTGATAGTCATCAGGGTTTGATTATGAGGTGCACCTGTTTTCAGGAAGCCAGCTTTTTCCCTAGCCCAGCAAACCCACTCCCAGGCCTAGCACCTCCTTAATCAGGAAGGCCCGCACCTGAGATCAGAGGCTGTCTTCGGGAAGCCAGCTTTTTCCCTAGCCCAGCAAACCCCCCCACCCCCCCACACCTCCTTTGTCAGGAAGCCAGCACCTCCTGTGCGGCGGGGCTTCACAGGGCGCTTTTTTTTTCGCGCCCCTTACAAGTGACTTCTTTGAAGTCACTTGTCAGGCACCACCTTTGAGCGCTACTGTTCGCTCATTGGCCACAGGAGCTGGCAGCTTGATATAAATATAGCCCCTTGCCCATTGCCATGACCATATCATACAAGAGTACGAATAAGTACACACCCTTGGTCTAAACGCTCTGCTGACATCTAAGAATTGACCATACACCATACCCTGCATACACCATACCCTGCCGCTACTAGCCTTGGTCTAAACGCTCTGCTGACATCTAAGAAGTGACCAAAATATCCCTGATCTATAAGGTATCGTCGACTTTCTAATAATGTTGGTACACTGTCAGTGTTTTTACCATAGATCTTGCGCAAAACACTGACCTGTGCATCAGACAGGAGTAACTAGCCAGGGCGTGCATAATATATATAGGTCAGATTTTCAGAAAATGTACAGGTCAGATTTTCAGAAAATGTACAATTCAGCTTTGCCAATCTTCTCAACCTAACCAAACAGATTGCTAGGATCAATGCAATGCCAAATATACTCAAGTATTGACCAAATTGCTATAGGCCAGGGTGTGCATATATAGGTAGTATAATATATAATGTGTAGGTTACACCTTTATTCGAAAACTACTATCCCTGTGAATGTACGATCCCTATGATATATCCCTGTGAATGTACAATCCCTATGATATATATCTTAGGGCCCTATCTGATACTGCTATCATTTCCCTGATACTGCTAGTATTTCCCTGATAATCGTACTGCTATTATTTCCCTGATAATTGTATTTTTACTAGGTAATTTTATTTAGGAATCACGTACGAGTACATTGTACTTGTAGGAATCACGTACGAGTACATTGTACTTGTACGAGTACATTGTCCAGACTTAGTAGTCCATTGTAGTCCATTTCCAGACTTAGTTGTCCATCATTCTAGATCAGTATATAACTTGTACGAGACTTCACTTAGTTGTCCATCATTCTAGATCAGCCATCAATATTTCAGTCATCAATAAACGATATTGATGGCTGAAAATTAGCCACGGGGGGGTTTACCCCCACCTTGCTGTCACAGCCAGGCAACAATCCTCAATGGAGAGTCAAACCAACGGCCGTAACAGCCGCAGGTGATAAACCCACCGCGTGTCTTTTAGACATATTTTTGCAGATATTTCGGGACTAATTTTGCGAGATATGCCCAGAATTTTGGGGCAAAAGTTTCATGGTACAAAATCCAGCGGATTTATACAGATTTTTAGTAGATATTTTGGGACTATATATGTCAGTGTTTTTACCAATAGATCTTGCGTAAAAACACTGACCTGTGCGTCAGTCAGGAGTAATATAGGTCAGACAGGAGTAACTTTTATATTCAGTATTTCGGACTTCTCCCACATTGGACGAAAAGATTTTTTAAATGGACGAAAAGATTTTTTAAATATTCCTATATTTAGCGTTTTTACAGCCAAATAGAGAATACATATACTTTTTTGAGAGTGTTACATCATTATAGATCATTTTACATCATTCTAGATAAAAAAAAATACATCATTGGGCAGCGATTTGCCTGGGTTTTAAGTCCTTCATGGTTTTTAAACTGATTCTGACGCACATGTACTATGAGTGTCGGCCTGTATATATTATATTCAATGGGACAACTGTGGCTTGCAGTCAGGAAATTTATAAAATTGAAACGTCTTACGATAAGGTAGATATTTCTGCGTGATAAGGTAGATATTTCTGCGTCAGTATATATCAGTGATCGTAGTAAGGGCTTTGTACTCGTAAATAACGTCAGTACAGACGTAGGGATGATTCAATTTGTATTCAGGTCCTATGAGCGTCGGCCTGACGTAAATTTGTGTATTCTGGATATTTTAGACGTCAGAAAGGTATTTTATACCAGTATTGATTCTATTATACCAGTATCAATTATAGTTGATGACATAAATGCACCTTCAATTATCGTTATATATACCTAGCACTTAAACACTTTCCAGAGATTATTTCTGGTTGCCCCCCATAATCACATTTTTATAGTGTTATGTCAGGAAGGTATTTTATACCAGTATCGAATATGTATTAAACTGATTCTGACGCACATTGATGCCATATGACTGATCAGGACTCAAAAGAAAACATGATCAATAGATCATAGATAGATGGATAGATAGATAGTTAGATAGATAGGTGATTAAACTGATTCTGACTCACATTGTACTATGAGCGTACAGTACGGTTATGTATTATATCTGCTTGAAAGAAATCATATTTTTCTCAAAATATACGTTTGTGTATGACACAGGAGGATATTTAGTAATTTTGTTACACTCAGGGCATGCATATAGGCATATAAGGAATTATAGATATTTCCACTCGACCAAACTCAATAATAACGAAAGAATAACCATGTTGGGCAGGAATCACATGACGAAACCCTGGCGTTATTACACCAAAATATTATCTTGATATATTTTAGAAATTAGTCTCATTATTTAGTTTGCCCATTAGCATTTCACACAATACATGACAGTCAGAAAATACCCTTTAACAGTGTTACATCAGGAAGGTATTTTATACCAGTATTGATTATGTATTATATATGCTTGAGAGAAATCATATACGTTTGTGCATGACACAGGAGTATAAAAACGAGATAAGAGACAGACCCAGAGAGAATAACGAATATTCCTTATATTAATTATTTGGGCGTCAGTACAGACGCAGGGTACTATCAGGGTATAGAGAAATTTGTTATTTACGAGTACAAAGCCCTTACTATGATCCCTGATAACCTTTTAACAATTCTTTCACTGGTTTTGTAGTTTAGGAACATATTTCTGTTGTATAGACTTGTATGATATGTCCCATTTCTCATTTATTTGCGTATATTAACGTATTACACATAGACTTAGGTTATATGAAATATAGTATAAATTGAAACCGAATCTATAGTTTTAAGTTCGATATAATTACTGGTAGAACACTTAGTTTAGCAATTAGTGTTGTTGTTATCAGCTGTCGAGCGATGGTGATACTCATTTTCTAGTTGTTTAGAAACCAACATAATGGGGAGGATTGTATTATGTCAAGAAGTTTGAAATGGCGTTTATTCTTACTAAGTTTAAGGATAGGTTGGGGCTAATCAAATGAATGTAACTATACAATGTACTGGTGAGAATTTGTGGTGCACTACTGTGCCAGTCGACTAATTGATCTTAAGAGCTAGGTATGGTTGTAAGCTCTGATATTATTGATACAATTACTGAACTTGTATCGTCAAAATACAATTAGTCAGTTTAGTTTTTTTCGGCGAAGGTTATAGTGTTACATCAGGAAGGTATTTGATACCAGTATTGATTGTGTATTATATGGGCTTGAAAGAAATCATATACATCTGTGCATGACACAGGAGTTATTTTTATATTAAGTATTTTGGCGTCATATTGAAGGTGGAAATAGGAGATTGAATGAATATAGTGAACACAGAATACAGAATACAGTGAAATATGTTACTTAGATACAAGACCATTTATATGGCTTTAATGGGACATTTGACACTTACATACCAGTTTTAGATACATGTTAATATTTGATTATCATTTAACACTCCTAATGTTCCTATTCATCTCAAATGCACCATTTCAAGAGTTTTAGGCTGAGTCCGACTGTCTCCAATGAAATTATCTTGTCTAACTTTTCTTAACTCTGAAATTTCTCATCAAAAACTGATTCAACTGTCGTTTAGTGTATCTCATGAATACAGTGTCACTGACCAAACCCACCATTTATTGTTCTGTAATGTTTGGTTGAGATATTTGGGGTAAAGCATTCATTTGTGCATGAGACAGGAGTAATTTTTATATTAAGTATTTTGGCATCAGTACAGATGCCTGTGCATCATATACACTGCCCCCAAAACTTAGGAATTTTACCTATCAGTAATATTTACAATACTTTATAGTCGAGGTGAGATGGGTGGTACATTGAAACCATCTTTCTGATAATAATGAGAATCATATATACAAACTAAATATTGTAACTGGATTCTATTATCATCTTCCAGTTCTAGTTTATTAGGGATTTTGTGGGCCTCTGAGCTTAGATTATTCTATCTAATAATAGGGATTTGGATATTGTTATACTCACCCACCATATGGAGCTTTCCTAAAAGTCAATTCCAGGTTAACATGGAATTCTGTTTGGCACACACACACACACAATTGATACAAAGTTCCACTAATTCCGGACTAAATCTAGATCAGAATTGATTCACGCCAATTAAGTAATTAACGCCAATAGGAGATCTAGGAATTTTGTTATACTCAGGGCATGCATATAGGAATTATAGATATTCTGGGCAGCGATTTGCCTGGGTTTCAAGGAGTATCATCCTTTCCTCAGGAGTTTTGTTATACTCAGGGCGTGCATATAGGCAGTATATATATATAACGATTCAATTTGTATTCATTTCTTTCACACTGATTAAACTGATTCTGACACACATTGTACTATGTGCATCGGCCTGACGTAAATTTGTGTATTCTGGATATTTTAGACGTCAGGAAGGTATCTATGAGCGTTGGCCTGACTTAAATGTGTGATTATTTAGATATATACCTTGTTTATTACCTTGAATAAGGGCCCAATTTTGTATCGATTATCGATTATGTATCATATGTGCTAGAAAGAAATCATATTTTTCTCAAAGTATATGTTTATGCATGACACAGGAGGTATTTTTATATTAAGTATCTCAGCGTCAGTACAGACGCCTGAAGGTCATATTGAAGGTTGAATTAGAAGATTTAGTAATTTTGTTACACTCAGGGCATCCAACCTTCAAAATGTACGTTTGTACCATCATGGTCTCTTAATACGAGACCATGATACAAAAATCCATGTTTTTTTACACAGATTTTAGCACATATTTCGGGACTAATTTAGGTCGGTGTTTTTTTTAGCCATATTTGTGTATATTTCTGTATACCAGACTTAGACTTCAGACTTAAGACTTAGACTTCAGTGATTTCGGTGATGTTATGCTAGAATAGGTTATGATTTTTATATATATAACAGAGTAGATATCTAACGACTAGGGTGTGTTTCTTATAGTAGGGTACACTACTATGTGTTACAATGAGTCGGCGTCAGTACAGACACCTGCGGGTCATATTAAAGGTGGAAATAGGAGATTTAGTAATTTTGTTACACTCAGGGCATGCATATAGGCAGTATATATCAGGAATTATAGATATTATAGGAGAAACAAGTTCTTAGATATTCAACCTTGCCGATTCCAACATTCATGTTGGTTGATATTGTATATGAGTAATTGTCCCAAACGAAATATAAATACATTTGCATATTCCAAAACCCAAATGCAATATAATATTAATAGTTAATATTAAGACATGAATCACAGTAAAACAGTCGAGAACAGGTAACACTAGAAAACTGTGGCCTTCTACCTGCTGCTGCAGTCTACATTTTAACAGGTTGAAAAAATTTAACTAGCACAACTATCTAATACATTCAAGGGGCAATACGACACATGGTAAATTACTTATACACAATAATAATAAGTTGAATAGTGTGATACAATACAGTAATTATGATTAGATTAGTCTAGACTAGTCTAGTGCACCCAGTTGTACTACTGGGTCAATGGTTAAGCGATTGTAATGCAGTTGATTTTGATTTTTCGCGCCCTCTGGCATTGTACTATATCAGTGTAGTGGCGGACGATATCAAAGGTGGTAATTGGATGGCCAAGTGTACTGTTGGCGTTGGTAGTGAAGAATGCAAAGGAATGCAAATAAAATGGTTATACTAATCTGAGTTAGTTGCTAGTACCTATGATTTTGGGCATAAATTCTGGGCGTTGACACATTTATGAGAGGTGCATATTTTAGAGTTAACTTACAAATTTTGGTGATCCAGCATGGAATTCCGTTTGGCACAAACACACACAATTGATACAAGATTTTCAAAGTTCCACTCCAGGTTAACATGGAGTTTTCCTAAAAGTTGATTCCAGCATGGAATTCCATTTGGCACACACACACAAATTTGAGAATTTTTACAAATTAGGATCCATTCTCTGAGCAAATTCCTGTGAGAATGATCCTGTAAAGCACAACTTGAATCATTCCAGTGAGATGAGGTGAAGATTCCAGGAAAACCATGAAACTTGGAGAGATGTGCTGGGTAGAAGAGTGATGATGATTAAAAATTTTGAAGTCCATGATATAGATGTGAAGTCCTTTGTGAAACTCGGAGATAGTCGTTGAATAAATATAGCAGAGGCTCAGCAATATCCTATGTCTAGAGCCTGGACAAGGCTGTTGGTTGATATAAATGACAGAAAAAACGGCCGTAGGTCTTGCTAGAAAGACCTCCTGTACTCTACTGATGGCACATCAAAAGGGGTCTCTTTTATACCTGACTGACCCCCTTCAGGGCAAAACCGGAACCAGACTGACCCCCTGCAGGGCAAAACTGGAACTAATGTCTAAACTGGAACTAAAATAGGCTTTAAAAACCGTTTTTAACGGTATATTTGAGCCTCTTTTCTCTAAAAAGAATATTTGACATTATTTAGAACAAAAAATAGCGTGTATTTCAAGAGAAAACAATGAAAAAGTGACGCGGTGACGTGGCATTCAGTTAGGCATTCAGTAATGCATTCAGTTACACGATGTAGGACAGCCGTTTTCTCAGTAATTATACAAAATTGTGATAAAATAAATATCTCAGACCCATTCTTGTGTCAAAATAAACATTCTTGCCGATTCAGATGTTCTAAATTCGAGATTTTAAGGGATAATTTTGTTTCGAATTTGGCTTTCCTATGCTAAGGATATGCGTCAAGATGCCAAGATGGCGGACCATTTTCAGATTTGCAAATGACGAATTTGTACACCGAAAATTGACTAAAATAAATGGGAACTTGCTTGTTTCACATTGAATATTTTGTCCATGCATTCAGTCCCGTCATATTAAATGTTTTTGCAAAAGTTTTGCTTGATATTAAGGAAAATACAGGTGCCGGCTATGTCATGTTTCTCGCCCATAGGATTAGCATTGGGACATGTTGAGATAGAATAATTAATGATTTTTACAGAGTTTTGCCTTTAAAAAGATGGCGGACATTATATGGACTTTCAATCGATAATCTTATGCCCTTGGTTCGACTGAAAATGCTGTATTCTTAGAATAATTTGATGTTTTTATGTTCGAAATATCAGGCCCCATAGACGGCCATATTGAAGCCATATTCGGCAACGTTCACTCAGCGGATAATTATTTGTTCTAAACGGTGGAAGTATTGTGAATAATTTCGCCAAAGGTATTACATATGATGTATTCTGTCTTAGTTTAAATGTTAGTTATGATAAATGAATCTGAACTGCTTTTTTTACGATGATATTCGGTGGCCGAATGTTTGCTCATAGACTTCAATGTTAAGACGGCTGCCTTGTCACATCTCAGTAAGGTAGCCATTTTTAATTCTTACGTCGTAGAAGTCAGCTGAGTGATGAGAAAATAACTATTACAGATTAATTATTGCATTTCATTGTTTTAAATCTAGTTAGTGTGAGGTACAACAGGTCTGAGTATTCGCTGTCTCTGCAGTCTCAGCAGAGAAATATCATTATGTTCGTCAGAATTTGAATTATTAAGATTGCTTTTGTGATCGATAATTTTCCTCATAGACTTCAATGTTAAGATAACTGCCTTGTCAATGGCAGATTTTCTTAGGCTAGAAAATGGCCACACGATGGTCGTACATATATAATTACTTTATTTCATTGTTTTAAATATAGTTGGTACAATGTAAAACGAGCCTGACGATCTGGATATGAAGTCTCATGGCGAAATTATTATTATGTTCGTCGGAAATTGAATTTTTTAGAGTAATTTGATGTTAAGATAGATGAGTGCCTTGTCAATGGCGGATATTCTTCGGCTAGCCTATGACAACACGATGGTGAAAAATAATTATTTAAACTATAATTTCATTGTCTGGGCTCACGCTAGGGTCGTTTTCCCTTTAGCCACTGTGGCGAAATTCCAAAGAAATATTATCGCCACACTGACTTTCTTTTCACCATAAAGAAACCATCACGAAAACGGACGTTTTTCTTGTGTAGATGAGACTATAACTCTTATGAATCAATCACACATAAAAACGCAGGTTTTCCTATCAGAATCACTCTTAAAAAAAGCAGCCAGTACTTTTTTCTAGAGGGTGCGCATGTCGCCGTAACAGGGGTCTAGAGGGGGCGGGGGTCTAGAGGGAGGTGAAAACGATTTTCTCTCTCCTTACTCCGCCCTTGATATAACACTTCAAAGTGTTGATAAGGGCGTAAAGCCACCAATCTCACTCACTCACTCACTCTCCTTACTTCCATGATTACATTCGATTAAATATTTGAATATTTTATTCAATGATCTGCTAACATGCATTCTACAATGAATACAATTCAGATTTTTAATCTACATGTCTTTCGGATGGGTAGATTTTTGGACAAACCTTATAGTGTACTTTTTCTTACCTGCAAATTATCTAATTTGTTCCAGGCCTACCAACATTGAAAACTATAATATTGATCATTTCTTTGAATCTCCCCGAGGATAGTGGTCTTTTTCAAGGCTATTCCAGGCCTTGAATTTATTCATTTTGTCAACGTCAAGGCTTTCAAGGTCCCGCACAGACCCTCCAGTATAAGCTAAATCCTATATTTATTCCTCCATTACGAATCCCAGGGGCGGATTTAGGGGGGTGGCACGGGGACATGCGCCCCCTCCTTTTCAAAATCAAGCTAGGTAATGCGGTGGACTTTATCAACTGTATTTCAATAATGGGGGTTGGAAAATTAACATTATAGGTCGAAAGACCTGAAATATCATCACATGGCCTTGAATCCTGCTGGAATCGTTTAAATGGCTTTGAAATGTTCAGGGATTCTCAGTTTCTTACAGAGAGAGGGAAAATACTTGAATGCTCTTCGAATCATGTATCCCATATATTGGTAAATGTGTATTATTCTGATGATTTTGGACTTACTTCAAGATAAAAATACGAACGAAAGTTATTATTTACCAGATTTATTATTAACAAATATTGATGACATAGGCTATATAGGGAGTCTGAGATATATTATAAAGATGTCAATGTAAATGTTCAGGCTTAAGGGGGTCTAAAATACTGGGCAGGTGGAATGTTGAGGTGGGCAGGTAGATTTTAAATTAACCTGCCCGGGGGCAGGTTGATAATTTGGATCTTGTCGCACCCTGTAATTACAATTATCAATTATGTTTCAAACATTTTCGAAAGCTTTTCTAACAAATCTCTCCCTATCCTGTCCCTTCCGTAATACCCTGCCCCTCCCCCTGAGGTTATTCACTACTGGTGATACAATGTAATTGTATACTTATTTCAAATATCCTATACAGTTTCAAGTTATTTACAAAATACCAGTCAAGTTATACATACAATCAAACAAATGTTCTTTGTTTAGTCGTTGCTCTTTTTCTTGTCTCCTATATGTTACATTTATGAAACTATTATGCATTAAGATAAAGACTCTATCTTGTTTTTACTTGTACAATTGTATATATATGTGGACGAGTATTGATTGGTTGTGGATGAGTACCCCCATCAGTCCACTCGGCCACAATACTAGTACTGACCCAAGTCTTATTACAACCCCTGTGCCGGCAGCTATGACGTTAATCGCGCCCATAGAGTTAGCATTGGGATGTGTTGAAATACATACGATTTTTGCTTTTAAATGAATCTTGGATGTTCCAGTTGGTGATATTCTACCCTATCTATTTTGTTCTTAGACCTAGACTTTAGACCTAGACTGATTTTAAAAATTCTTTCGGTGGTTCTATCTGAGGTGTAGACCTATAGGCCCCCAAACTTATAGGCCCAGACGATGTCTATACATATTTTTATTTCTTTTTACATAATATAATATCCATTTTATTCATTATCATTTCTTATTGTTATTCAGGTCACCATGACGGCAATTACGAGAGAGTCGTCAACGGAGGAGGTTTCCCAGTGGCTACTTGCAAACACAACAATTCCTCACAACGCGGTTCAAATCCTTAAAGGTAGAAATAGCACTAACTGATTTCAGCCATTTTAGTAGCAAACATGGCCCAGCATGCATGTTCTATGTGTCCTTATGGAAGTGCCTATCAGTGTGATTTACTCAAACACCTTATCCGTGTTCACAGACATGAAAATAGGTTTGTTGTAAATTGTAATGCCCCAGGATGTGGCATTAGCTTCAGGAAGTATACTTCCTTCAAGAGTCACGTGAAGCGCCACCACAGAAATGGAAGGCAGCGAGACGATGATGATGACCCCCGGCAAATGCCTGATGATGATGACCCCCCACAAATGCCTGATGAAGCCATCAACGACCCTACGAATCCTTCATCAGTCTTTGAGGATTCCTCAGATGCTGCTTTGGTTCTGAAACTTCGTGCCCAATACAACCTGGGAGATGATGCAGTAAATGGTATCATCTCATCAATACGTCTCATGTGTGAGAATCGATTAGCTATCGAAAAAGAGACACAAAATGTTGACTTTGATCCTCTGATATTTTCTCAAAAACTGTTTGCGTGTGTTGAGACGAAAAGTGCCAGAGACAGCTACTTCAATAGACGATTCGGAATGATAAAGCCCACTGCAGTACTGATGGGGACCAAAATGATCAATAAGAAGGTTGGAAAGGCCTACAAATTCAAGGAAGTCCCTAGATATGGATATTGTGTGCCTTTCTTAGAACAACTGACTGCTTTGTTGAATATGCCTGAAGTGATTGCAAGAGGCGCATACCAGCCGAGCAGCCCTGACAGAGTGACCAATATTACTGAAGGCGCATACATTCAGTCTCATCCCAAGTTTGTATCAAAACCAGACAGTATTCTAATATCGCTCTATTGTGATGACTTTGAAATTGTGAATCCGATTGGAGCCCACCGCGGAAAACACAAACTATGTGTATTTTATTATACCATTCTCAACCTCCATCCCTCTCTGCGAAATAAAGTCCAATGCATCCAGTTGCTTGCAATAGCCAAGACAGTTGACGTAAAGAATTATGGCACAGATGCCTTGCTGAAAGACTTCAAAAATGGACTTTCTAAGTTGTATGAAGGTGCAGTGATGGCTATCCAAGGCAACAACCAAGTCATTCATGGTTTCCTGGCATGTTTCCTGGCCGACACACTTGCTGCACAGTACGCGGGTGGTTTCAAAGAGGGTGTGGGTGGAGCCAAAAGACCATGTCGTTCATGTGACGTCGCAAAAGAAGAGCTTGGATCCAGCTTCCTACCATCAGACTTCATAGAGAGGGATGAGGAAGAGCATGTTCTACGATGTGAAATGCTGAAGGACGCACCACCAGATGAACGAAAACACTGGTCAAAGGAATACGGAATAAATGGTGCTGGTATTTTGTCTGATATACCTGGTTTTCAAGTGACCAAGTGCCTCCTTCATGATCCGATGCACGTATTGCTCGAAGGAGTAGACCGAATCGTGATGAAAAATCTTCTCCTGTATCTCATCACAGAAAAGAAGTTCTTCTCCTTCAAAACCCTCAACTTGGCCATTCAGAATTTCCAGTACTTGAATGATGAGCTGTTGGATAGACCGCAAGCAATAGAAAAAAGAGATTTGCTCCATTCCCCATCGCTAAAGCAGTCAGCGGCATCCATGAAAACCCTGATCGTCCTCCTACCACTTCTAGTTGGTCAGCATGTTCCTCCAGGTGATCCACACTGGCAGAACTACATCAGGCTCATCCAGATTCATTGCATCTGCTTTTCTGCCGTTGTGTCTGTGAAAACAATATTTACATTGGAACAGCTCATCTTCCAGCACAACACAACCTTCAAAGAGCTCTACCCTAATCAGAGCATCACCCCTAAAATGCATTACATGACACATCTGCCCCAACAGTTGCAACGCTTTGGTCCCCTCCGGCAACATTCGTGCATGCGTTTTGAGGCCAAACACATGGTCTTCAAGGGGAGAAAGTGGACCAACTTCAGAAACCTCCCCAAAACACTCTCTGATTACCACCAACGCTGGATGACGCTCCAGCAAATATCAGGTTGTGGCAACAGGTCAACTCATTATCTGTATGATGGTGACCAGATAGAAGAGGGTCTCTCCCATGTTGCAAAGGATTGGTTACACTACAACCTCATTTCATCTGATGTCTCACCAAATGAGATGATATTAGTGTCATCTGAGGTAAAAATCCATGGTCTCAACTACAAATCTGGCAACGTAATACTTAGGAAATGGGATGAATATGACAGCCCATGCTTTGTCATGATTAAGTCCATTGTTAACCATCAAGATTCCAAGTACCTTATCTGTAATGAACTTGCGTTCCAATATTTTGATGGGCACACCAACACATATGTTGTGGAGAAAACTCAGCAGGTGTGTCTTGTACATCTCCCTGAACTACAATACAACTGGCCGCAGCAAGTTCATACAATTCACGGACAAATCCATGTTATTCTTCATAATGTGGATGACGTTTGGACACTATGATGCAATCATTTAATTCCTATGAATCTGTTCAAAGTCAGGGTAACTTGTTTTAGTACCTCTTTTGTTCTAGATTATCACTATGTTTGTTCTAGATTTACATTATGTAATGCTCGGACCTAACCAGGGAATAAATACTTCATCTTTATGTTGGTGACCAGACTATATGACAGTCGTCAAAGATACTGTCCTTCGAATGTTTTAATTTTAATTTGTATATATTTGTATATATTTGCATTATCACCTCAGCAACAAAGCTAGAGGCATGAAAACACCTGTGTAGGGAACTTTGCGGCTTTTCTTTTTTCTCATGTATTTTGTAGTAGTTAAATGTGATAGGCCTTAAATGAAATAAAAAAAAAATGTCTTCCTTGACATGTTCCTACTCCTGCTCAAGCCTGTTCTGGTCTTGACAAGGTGGAGGTATTAAATGTATAATGTTGTCATTGTCATTTTTTCATGCGTTATCATAGTTCTATTTTGTTCTTTTAATCATTGGTTTAATTAGTAGGCTCTTCTACTTTTTCCTTTTCGTTTATGATATGATAAGAAAACATTTACAATTGTCTTTTAACAACCTCCCCTCAAACAATATGCAATCATTAAACCGACAAATATATTCTTAATTTCATTTCTTAATATTAACAGCGTTTTTAAAGTTTGTCCTATATACCGTCTCGCGGCCGGGATATCTAACATTCTTAATATTACAATGGCCAGAGCTGATGAACTGATTTTGTATCCATATAATTTGAGGTAGCTTATTCTAGAGACATTCAACAACATAATAATAATATTAATGAGAGATATACATATGATTACTAAATGATAATATTCTCGCCTTTAGTCAACATTTTTCTAGTTATTTCAGTATATGTGTTGCTAACATCAATGTATTGATTCATTTCAGACAACATGATGGATGGGGCTGCCCTTATGGAAACAGAGGATGAGCACATTCGAATGCTGTTTCCCGGAATGCTTGGGCTATACATTAAACTGACCGCTATTGTAAAGAAAATAAAAGTAAGAAAAAGTTTAATTGAGAAGCTCTGTACCCGTTTATTGATGCTTATGAAAAATGCCTGACAAAATGCCATTTTATATTTTTCTTGCAAAATTAGAATAATATCTCTTAACTGGAACATTTTAGCAATGAGCTCTGAGCTCTTATCATTTTTAAGTACATTCAGTGTGCTTCAGCTTTTGACAGCTAATCAGTCTACTGCCTTTCTTTGAAATACCTCCTTAAGAAATATTAGACCTGCATATTTATGTAATGATGTTTGTTATTCAGGCAGCTGAGTTGGATACTGACCCCATTTCAGAGATGGTCAAGTCGTTCTCCTCGTCCTCCCCTTCTCTACTCTCATTGGCACTACCCCTATCACCAACACCATCACCCAGCACATCACCAGCTTTCACCTCGCAGAGCCAATCAGATCAAGAAACACCTCATCGTGCCTCTGAGGACTGTGCCAGTGCAAGGGTTGCAAGACGTATAATACCAGCCACATATGCCGAATGCCACATCAACGTAGTCTACTCAGACTTTGTGCAGAGTCACTTGGATCAGGCCAAAATCACCGAGGTCTGGGATCGACTCATTGATGAGACTGCCCACTTCCTCATGCTCCGTCACCCGGAGCTGAAAACCTACCAAAAGTTGGGGAGGGCAATGTGTGCCAAATACCCGTGTCTTGCAGTCAACAGTGGACGAAGTGAATGGGTATGTTTTTCCGAAATATTAATTCTAATGAAGACATGATAACCAACATTTCCAAGTATGATGTAGCAAAGCAGTGAAAAATTCACAAAAATTACAGTTCCATTTTCATCAACATTAAATCTGGGAAACATGATTTTATCATTTCACGTATTTAGTGGTTAATTGCGACTAATGCAATGTTTCACATAGATCCACATTTGATTGTGGGTAGATGATAAACTCTTCATTAGTCATTATGCACTCATAGCTATTATTTTCTTCCTCTTTTAGTCATACTTCTGTGGAAAGTTGTCCCAAAAGATCCGGAATCTACGCTGGAAGGAGAAGGCAAAGAGAGATTGCGGTCCAAAAGCAGCCAAAGTCACCAGATTTGTGGGTACTGAAGGTAAGGATAATATGTATAAAATGTAAAAAAGGTTGTTATTGCAGACCATTTCAAGGATATTCCTAATATTTTCATGTAAAATGATGAAATTGTCTAAATAATTTGCTACTCTTGTAATGAAATGCCAAAAATGAGTGCATAAAGATACCGTAGATTCCATTTAGTTAACACCAACACTACATCACAAATAAACTTGTGTGTTAAAAGACCATTCTCAAAAATGTGTTATTCACTTGCGAATATCTGATCTGATCAAACGTTTCTCATTACAGCCAATACCCTAGAAGACCTTGATAATGCAAAGACCACAATGAGGGAATGTCTGCAAGAGGCAAAACAGGACCGGGCAAAACTATCTCTGCTGCAAAAGCAGACGTTCAGCAGGAGAAGAGAGTGGATCAAAAAGGAGGCAAATGGTGCTGGTGGGGTGATCCGGGAATACCCAATCCTGGGCAAGGGTATCTATGTAAGTATATCTGAAATGGGATCATCCTCTATGATTGAATATGATTTTTCAATTGACAGCAACTAATAAGGGAATAAAGTGAAAATTGTTACATAGGCATAAACTACTCCAATGTAGCATCAGGGAAACTTGTATAATTCCCTCAAGGGCCATTCAATTACCTCATCAAAGTATATATGCACATTGCCAGTTCAAGTATAATATTGTTATTTGTCTAGATGATTAGACCAATAACATTGAGCTTGGTTCCAATGGGTTCAGATGGACAAGTTCTATAGAATATAGACATTTGATCGAATGATACTAAACATGATTTTGAGATGAGATTTTGATGTGTTGTCAATTATTCTATGATGTGTTCTAAATTATTCTATGCCTATGTTGCAGGTTGAGAAAGAGTACCAGCTGATGAATCCTGAACACAACCAGGAAGAAGTTGTAGGAAACTTCAGCGAAATGTTCCCCAAACTAAAGAGTCTCTTGGCTGGAGTCAGGAGTGGAGAGGTAAAAAGAATCTTTTTTGATTGTAATGGATCATTTGTCTATTTGTCTATGATTCTAATGTGCCATATATATGTCTAAATATCTGTTGATTAGAACTTTGTCAGAAAAATCAACCGCATAGCAAATATAGACTTCTACTTGTGATCATTGGTATAATCAAACAACATCCCTATATGGATCCCAACAGGGTGTAAGAGAGAGGGAATAGGGTTGAGAGCATCAGGAGTTCTTAGGGTTAGAATATTGAGGGGTCACCAGGGGTAGAAACTTCAACGATAGAAAAGACCAGGCAATGGATACATGTACCTGTACCAGTATAATGATTTATTTTGAATTATGTATAAGTTTGTTCTATTTGTTTAATTGCAGGGCACCTCAGAAAAGTTTCGGATGCTCGCTGAGCTACAAACCAAAATCGGCCTGAGGGGCAAAGGGCAGAAAGCCCTCATGAAGCCTGTCCTCACAAAAGTTGAGGTGAGTGTTGGATTAATACTTTTAATGAGTGATCCAAGATTGAATATATCATCTACATTATAATGACAATACATTCGAAGTAGTTTCCATGTTTATACACCCACAAGCCTTTCATGATATTGAAATCAATCAATTACACCATCTTGAATAATCATTCTTCAACCCAGTGTTTTGCATATCAAGCAATACTTGAAGCTTCATTCAAGATTTATTTTGTGTCATACCCATTATAGTTTTAAACCCCATGAATACAATTTTGGTTACACATATTTGATAATGCCATTAATGTTTTGAATTAATCCTTTATTCATATTTCAGAGTACTGACTTCAGCCCAAGGATGGGTAAGAGTGGAGAATCCCCCCGACTCGTTCTGGTTGATGACAGCGGCGTAATCATTGCCGAGGGCGTCTGCTACGCCTGCAAGGGGGATACCCTCGAGGAGATGCTGTTGGAACTGCTAAAGTGCTATGCTGTCTGGGGCCTGCAGTACCCCAAGCAGTATCAGCTGCTCGGCTTTCTTGAAAAGCAAATTCTAAAGGGAAATTCCCCTTTCCTGTGCTCATCTGGAGCAGTTGCTTTCAATCGACAATATATGTTAGTTTAGAGACAGTTAACCTTAAACCCTAAAAGGTTCAATATTATATTAGGATGAATTTACCAGGGATGCATGTTGTCCCTCAGTTGATGGATTTCCTTTAATGTTATCATTAACAAAATGTGTAAATAATTTCCCATGTCTCTCAGATTATACCTTTTAAAAGCTTTAAAAATGCCGTACATTGATGGGTTAACTACAATATCATGTCTATCTACCCAAGAGGAGGACCAATCTTGCATTGGAATATACTTGAAAGATATGTATGTGTGGCGCTACTAGGGCACTCACCCTACACCGCTCCCGGGTGCAGGGGCTTGCAGCCTGGCTGACAGTAGTGAGTCATAGATTGGGAGCAGCTGCTCAATGCCTGCCTATTCAACTTGTCTATCATTTTGTATATATGTCTATATGTATAATACTTTCACTGTTTAGCTATATACACATTGTGAAGTATATATCTTAATGTTTTACCTTTGCTTTACACATCAGAACTTTTTCAGTCAATTTTGAATACCGCAACTTGCATCCCTGATGTACATTGTGCTTTGATATTATATGAGGTGACATGGGTGGATCTTTTACTTTGAGTATTATGATCTATAAAATAGTTGTAAGGATCACTGAAAAGAGTCTCGGTAGGATAAATGTATGATGTTTATTTCACTTTAATGAAGTGATTAATTAAATAAATGATGATTGACTGAATCTGCCATTGTTGTGTTGTGTTGTTCCAGCTCCTACATCCCTAGAAGCATTATAAAGTGCAAAATATTAAATATCCATAACCTGAGAAATGATGACCTAAATATGTTAATCAAGACCATATGATTACTGAAAACACTTTTTTACTTGAGGACATTTTACCTTCTAAACACTTTTTTACTTGAGGACGTTTTACCCTCTAAACACTTTTTTACTTGAGGACGTTTTACCCTCTAAACACTTTTACTTGAGGACGTTTTACCCTCTAAACACTTTTTTACTTGAGGACGTTTTACCCTCTAAACACTTTTTTACTTGAAGACGTTTTACCCTCTAAACACTTTTTTGCTTGGGGACGTTTTTCCCTCTAAACGGTTTTGAGAACGTTTTGGGGAAAAAAACGTCTCAAAAGTGGGGGCAAAAAAAGCGTCTTCACGACTGTTTAGAATGAAGACGTTTTTGCTCTCAGTGTAGATTTGTCTTTTTGCAATCTCTCCTTTGGCATAAGCAATATAATGTAGGTTTCAATGCGGTCAAAGAAGAAATCAATTATGTTATCATTTCCCCCATTTCCTACGATCGTGTTTTTACCTGATTCTTACTCATAACAAACACTTTTAATTGGTATCCATGTGTTTGACATTGGCATATTTGAGGTAAAGTGAAATATATGTATAGTGTTGTGCAACACTATCAAATCAAACGCTTTGCAAACAACACTGTAATTTGTTGGAGTAGAAACAGAAATTCACTAAAAAAAATATGTGATTTTCAGGAGCACTCGGACAAAGTTGTACGGTCGTGTGCAATACAAATAATTTCTCTGAATATTAAGAAGTGTAAATCTTTAACAATCAGTACAATGCCAGCTTCAACCCTAATGAGAGTATATGCTTGAGGTGGTAGAACATTACAAATTCCTAAGCGTTGAGATAGAAAGACATTAAAGCTTTAAACCTTTCCTGGAAAAGAATACTGGTAATACTAGAAGAGCTAAGGTCAAAGCTATGTCCAATGTATTATGGGGTATGAGTTAGGCAAACTCTCATTTGTTAGACTACTAAACTTCCTCACATTGATTAGCCAACATTAACCAAAATCACTGATTCTATAATTTATAAATGCCAAGTAACATGGAATAATATTAGAGGATAAATTATTGTTTAAGAAATATACTGATCAGCTTGTGAATAAAACACTGTGAGAAATATCAATTCTGCGACTTGTGACTCATTCTTCTATAACACATCAAATATTTGATCGAGGGAGAATGGGAATTCCAATAACATCTTATACATACTTCTATATTTTAAGTTTGATATTTTTAGTTTTTGAAAAATAAACTTTGCAATATTTCCTAGTCAACATTTCCTAGTGAGATAGCTAATTATACTCTAAAGTTGACCTTTGATATGCATGGATACCTTTAGTATTCTGTCATATGACTATATATATGTAGTGATTTGCAGTCTTAACTAGAAAAAACAACTTAACAAGGCACAACTCCCTGAATATCTGTTTAATTCACCGTCCGTACAACGGCGATAGTATCCGGCTCCCCAGACAGGGTAGTGTTTCTCACAACCAATTACACAAGGGTAGTTACACAAAGTAGCTGTAGAAACACAGTGTAAAGCATAATACACAGGATACAGGACTAGTTATTTAGTGAATATAATGAACAAACAACTCTAGAAGAGCAATACGAAAGGGTTACATATATCAAGGTAAGGGGAAATAGAGTGTTAAAGATTATCAATGTGTGAATACACAGCCCAAGCGCAGGGCACCTCTATTGGTGGAAAGATAAACCAGTCTTTTATGGACGGCCACACAGTGGAGTATTGTGAAACTACTACATAATACATACATATATTAATGCTAAGGAGAACGTTAATCACCCCAATAATGAAACCATTCCTATGAATACATCTTGCGAACAGAACACTCTCAGTACTAATAAACCTGTACTCTAATTAAGTAGCTAAATATACTCTATAGGATGACCTTAGGAATAAAGGATATATTTATTACTTAGCTTTGACATTGGATAAATGCATTCATACCGCCTTTAACGGTACATACCCCACAAATATGAACATTCCTACAAAGAAATCTTGTGAATAAGACATAATTTCATTATTGAAAAAAAGCAATTTAGCGACCTGTGACGCACTTTCCTTGAACACATCACATATAGAAGCCTGGAACAAAGGCAAATATAAAATACATGTATATATAACATATGAATATATGTAGCTTACATTTTTGGATAGCTGTAGCGAGAGATGAAGAGAGAACAAATAAAAAAAGTCTGTGGAACTAGAATACTGTCTATGACAAACATATATTTCAAAATACTGTACTATATAGAGAATATGTATAATCCGAAAGTACCATAATGTGTATATATACATACATGTTGTTATATCTTGGTTATAACTTAATTATATATGTTGAATTTTGTAGGAAGAGATTAACTTCATTAAAGTGGATTATTGGGAATCAAATGTTATTCAAATAAATGATGAGCTGTTTATATAATAATCTATTATCATACAACTTGTGAAATAAATAGGATCGATTTCAAGTTACACAGTTTTATTTATAAATATAAGCTGATGAAAGATGAGATGATAAGATGGGAATGGGCGCCTAGGTGTGTAGCTATAAATGGAAAAGGAAGTCAAAGAATGATGGGGAGAGGTGTGAGGATATTAAAGGGCAAAAACAAATAAGTGTGTTTCTGATTCATCTGGCTGAAAACTAGGTAGTGGGGCTGATAACTTTTTCTTGAAATATTTCTTATTTAGGAAACCACCTCCCAGGAACTAAAACAATGTCTATTTCATAACAATAGTTGTTTTAAACATAGGAAATATGTTTTTTGGCAGTTCTGGGTTAGGAAAACCAGTTTTTTAAAAATCGAAAAAATGTTTGACTGGCAGTTAACATTGAGGATAACACTGCTATAATCTATCTGCAATGAGAATTTGCTCCTTCTGAAATATACATGAGTCACATTTTCAGAAAATGTTCAATTGGCAAAATTAGGCTACAATTTGGTCAATACTAGGTAAATTCGAAAATATCTGGCAAAGCATTGATTCTATCAATCTTTCTGGCTAGATTGAACTGTATTTTAAACTTTATTTTTGTCGGAAATTTTGGTTATTTGAGAAGATTCACGAAGTTTAATAGTACATTTTCTGACAATCTGACCCACATACATGTATTTAGGGAAACTAACAAGTTGGTTGAAAGAATTTGAATATAGCACATGCAGGCGTTCCAAGTGTATTAACACCACTATATAGACACCCACAGGAAGACGTGACATTAGGTCAAAATGCATACTACCCACTGTACTTTTGGAATGCAATAAAGAAATGTCTGGGTCAGATTTTCAGATAATGTACAATTGGCAGCTCTACACATTAATTTTAGTAAATTCTGCTAAATTAGGCTGCAATTTAGCCAATTCTAGGTAAATTCGTTTGGTTAGGTGAATTGTATTTTGAAGTTTATTTTATTCTGAAATTTTGGTTATCTGAGAGGTTTGGGGAAGTTGAATTGTACATTTTCTTAAAATCTGACCCATACATTTTTCGTTGCTACCTTGAATGTTCCAGGGGCTATAACCACTTGATGTAGAGACTAAACGTATTAATAACCTCCATTTTTGTTTATAGCACTTTTGTCGTCCGATTCTAATTAAACAGTCATAAACGGTAGTGTCTTAGATCGGATATATGCACCCTTTCTTGGGTGTCTCAGGTCGGCACTTCAAACACCCCCAGGAGGGCCTCTGCTGTAATCAAAGCAACGGTCATTTTGGACGGCACACACCCATGACACTCATTTATTACCTGCACGCTGAAAATGATAGAGCATGATTGGGAGGAAAATATACCACTCTTGGAACTAAAAGAGAGCACACAGGAGAAAGAGAGGTGAAAGAGAGTCAGGGAGATGGAGGGAAAGGAATGCAATAGTAGGGTAAATGATGCAATGGTATCGGCCAATGCAATGATATAACCCAGACTGGAGGGGCTTCGCTCAAGAATATTCTTTGTATCATATTGGCTTATATCATGAATTAACAAGAATTAAGCTAAAGACATTTCTTAAAATTATTAAAATTATCAATTTGTAATATCGATTTAGCAATTCTCAGTGAAGGCATGGTTGGGCGTGGTTGGGCAAGGGTTTGGGAAAATGCAGGGGTTTTATTGCCACTGATAGGCTAAAGTTGAGTTGAGAAATCTTTTATTTGTCAAAATATAGGAACAATTACATTGAAAAACCGACAAATTGGCAGACAGACTTCTGGGATAGTCCCAGTTCTTCCAGTCGTTCCCATGTTGTTTGGAAGAAAACTTAGGGTAAACTAAGAGGCTAGTTGCGTTTATAACATCAGTACTAGGTATGAATATGGTTAAGAGTCCACGTTAATTAAATACATAATTACGTGTTAACAGGTAGTCGTAATTATATTAATGTGAGTACCTGGTTTGCTATGTTAATCGTATAGTACAATACAATTAATTACATAGTATGGCAATATTAGGGTAGAAATAATACTCAGTAATAATATAATATAACATCATATAATCAAGGTACATCGGTACAAATTTCCTATTCACTTAGTACAAAGTGATTTTGGAATATCTTTCTACGTGAGTAATCGTTTCTGATTGATAATCTTTTGTTTTACCCAGTACAGGGCAATATTATTTTTTATCAATCTCATATGAGAGAGCTGGTTACATTTATATCAACAAGATTTAAGTGAATACAAATTCAAGTTTCTATTAAACAGCTTGTAGGATATACTTCCATTTAAGCTTTACATTTTGCCTGGGCCTGGGCATAATGGAGGCCTTCTCAAAGATGTCACACAAAGCCCCTAAATGTCTTTGAGGGAATGTGGGAAGAATACCCGAGTACAGAGAGGGATTGTGTGTCTACCGATTTATGACTGTTCAATTAGAAATCTGACGACCTTACGTGCTATAAAGTACTTACACCACGGTCAGTCTAATGACATCGTGTTGCTGCCTCTGAAATATAGCACTCGTACCTCGTGCTATATTTCAGGCAGCAACACGATGTCATTAGACTGACCGTGGTTTAAGTACTAAATAGATCATACCTTGAACGCCTGATGTATAATGATCCGTTTTTGGAAAATGAGTCACAAGTCGCAAAATATGGATTTTGAGATTTCACCATATTTGAAAAGCTGAGATTAAGGTGATTCCAATGAGAGTAAAGACTGGGACGCCTAATAAGTATTTCTATATTTTTAGTTTGATATTTTTATTTAAAAAGAAAAGAGTTTGCAAGGTTTCTGGATGGGTAAGCGCAGTAAAGTAACTAATGTAGGCCTACTCCTTACAAAGGCCTTCAAAACTTTAATAATAATATAAAGAGATCTTGTGAAAAAACAGTTTGAAAAAAAATAACAATGTTGTGACTTGTGACTGATTTTCCTGAAACTCATAACTAAGCCTTGTGCAGCTTTGAGACAGGTACAAATATTACATGTTCATCCTCATGTCCATCCCCAAGCCTGAGACATGTGAAAGGAGAGTAGAGAACACTTGCAAGGACCAAAACAGAATCTGAATTTGTGTTGTACATATCTGTGTAGCCTTAAGTTTCCAATAACTGCTTACGAGTCAGAAACAATAACACTACATTCATCCCATAAGCTCGATATCAGCAATTATGTACGTATCATGAGTTCAACTAAGAAACTCAATCTGTGTACATTACAAACAATTTGTCCCAACTCCTGATATTCAACCTTCCTAAAACAGCAAGACGAATCCTCCCACCCACTCGTCCAATCTGGGTCAAGTCACCAGAAAATGTACAATTGGCCTTCACCAATCCTCCCAAATAACCGACATTTAACATGAACATCGGGTTTGATTTACAGTTCAACATAATAAGACAGATTTATTGAATGAACACAATACAGAATACACTCAGATACACCTAGAATTTGTCACGTTTCATTCTAATTTAGCAGAATTCGACAGATGTGTAGAACTGTACATTGTGCATTTTCTGAAATTCTGGTCCATCTTATCCTTCTAAAAGATAACTAACAAGTTGATTGAAGGAGGGTGTATATCATAGTTGTTGCTATGCAACTTGTGTAATATTCAAAGGAAGTGGAACAACTATTTAATTATATACATACACATTTAACCCATTGAGGGCGGGCTGATGCCTCAAGGCATCAACATCAAAATGGCTTAGTGGACGGGCTGATGCCTCAAGGCATCACACATAATTTGGCCCAGGGGACGGGGTGATGCCTCAAGGCATCAATTTTTTATATAAATTGAAGGGGGCATAACTTAATAAAAAATGAACGGATTTTGATGAAATTTGAAATATATGTATACAAACACATTAGAAATATTTTTATAGGTGTGTTGTCATGCATAACTAACATATGTAAATGCTGGAAAGTGAATTTGGAGCAAGGTTGCCCCCATATTGCACCAAATTGAGACCCATTATTTTAATTATTGAAGACCAAATTCTAGAAATTATGAAAAAATATGATCAATAACTGTTTACACCTATTAAACAATGTACATATGACACATATTATTTGAAGAAAATATTCCTAAAGTGTTTTTAAACCCTAAACCTCATGTTAAACACCCGTCCTGAAGCCCAAAATGGGGGAAAAGGGCCCCTGTCCACCAGGCAAAATTATGTGTAAACTGCCCCCGCCCTGAAAAGGTTAATGAGATGTGTTAAAGGAAAATCATTCACAAGTCGCTACACATTGTTTTTGAGATATGGTCATATTTGAAAACTTGCCATATTATCATACAAATGTGATGTGATCCAGAAAAATGAGTCCAATATCGCAAGATCAATGTTTGTCAAAGCATTGTATTCACAAGATTACTTTATGGGAATGTTTTCATCTTAGGGATGCCCAACGCTTATCGTAGCATGAATATATCTACCAAATCTTAAGACAGTGTATGACTTTTGATATCCTTGTGTTTTGAAGGTCATCCTATGGAGTATATGTATTTACTTCATTGGTAATTACCCACCTAGAAATATTGCATTTATTTTCAACAAATACAAATATCAAACTTGAATTATGGAGATATATAATAGCTGTCCTAATGTTTACCATCATTGGAATCGGCTTGATTTCTCCGAAAAATGATGAATACTAGGTATATCTGAATAGACCTATCTTTCACATTTGCTCGTTGTTTTGTTTGGGTTATTTTTGTACAAATTTATTTATTCAGAAACAAATACAAATACTCATCAAGAGATGGTTTTCGTTGTGCCCTAAAATTATTTTTTCAATTACTTCATTCAATATGCCGACAAGTTCCGCTTTCATCTCCGCAAGTTCTCTGACAAGTTCCGCTTTCATGCTCCGCATACAACAAGTAGGTCCACCAAAAAGTTAAATTACTTCTTTTATTTTTAATTAATTATATTTTTTATTTATTAATGGGGTGTAATAAATATAGAACAAAGCTCGGGTGAAGTCTGTACACTTGCTAGTGATCTCGGGAGCGCAGAAGATCTCAGGCTTACGCCCTCTATCTTCCCGCGCTCCCTCGGTCAATAACAAGTGTACAGACTTCCCCCTTGCTAGGTTCCATCTATTTATCGATTACTGGACACCAATAGAAACCAGAAAATTGCCAGAATGAAAAGTCCCTTGATTTGGACGTTTTGGGTCAAAACAATGACAGTGAAAAAATGATGAAAATAAAATAAGAGAAAAAAATGATGTAGATTTGTTTATTTTTCTACCACTTCTCTATGACCTTGCATCTCAGTAGAAGAGTGGATCTTTACATTTTTGCTGGGCTTGTCGATTGTGTTTCCCAGCTTTTATTAGTGTACTTATTCTTCTTTTGACCTCAATATATACATTGGAATATGAGATGTTATCATTATTAAATAGTTCTGTGAATATAAGCATTGGCACATAGAATAATAAAGTTGACAAAATTTGAGACAAGGTTTGTGTTGGTCATACCCAGGAGGACGATTACAGAGATCAGTTTTTTTACACAAATTAGCTGTAAATAGTTATTACATGTGATGAACCTGTGGACAATTTTAAATTGTAGTATTACAATGTGTGTACAATTGTATGGGATTTCGAATTCATCTTTCCATTCCAGAGATAAGCACAAGGGAGTTTTGTCCCCCAGTATATTTAACCAATTTTTGAATTTCTCTCTACCAACAGCTAACAAGTTAGAAAATTACAACAAGTTGGAGGGGAAAGAAATCATACAAAACCAGATTACAGTCCTGGCTTCAGCCCCACAATAGTGATACCAATCTCCATTCTCCCTTCATATAAATTAATTTTCACTTCACCACAAATTGCTCAGGTTTCAGATAACAGGGCTCTAGAAGCTAAACTGTACATGGGTTTCTTGTTATTTTGATGTGTGTGTGTGAGGATTTAGATTGCCTGGACTATACATCATCGCAGGCCTCACTGATGCTACACATAGTTGTAGATAGGCCCTTCGGTCCACTCGGTCATGGACTACTGCAATCGGTCGAAATCGGCCGCGAAATGGACTTCAGACCCCGGACTGATTAGATTAACAGTCATGTATACATCCATATATACATTATACACCACGGTGATGATTGAAACTGATAATTGACTGAATGCTTACAGACTGTTTAGTTAAACTCAAGGCGCACTATATCAAGGTTACAATGTATATTTATTGATGTGAGAGATGTTAAACTGTATCTCATACCCTTATTCTTGCTTTAATATGGGTTACTTGAGGAAACTGGTGAAGGTGAATCATACATTTACTGACTACATCACCCAGACATATGCACAGCCTTGCCTACTGCCAGGGGCCTGAACCATATATCCAGCCATTCCCTCACTCGCATAAGACATATAAATTCAGCATCAAAAACCTTTCTGCACTTTTTTCTATTGTGTAAATATTGGCGAGCATTGCATCGCTCTCGGGCCAAGGAACTATATAAGGTCAGATCTTCTGAAAATGTACTTGGCAAATGTATATGCATTTAGCAAATTCTGCTAAATTAGACTGAGAAATGGACAACACTAGGTATATCTGAATATATTTTGTATTGCCTTGATTCACACGATGTGTTTGTTTATGTTTAACTGTATTTCGAACCTCACTTTTGTCTTAAATCTTGATTATTTGAGAGGTTTCTTTTATTCATGAGTTTCATTATTGCTTTTACGGCCAAGACATTTAAATGAAGTTCGAATGTAAATACATTTTGTCCACCATGGATTCTTTCAAGTGTTGCCAGTTTATACAAATCTGATTTAAACATTATTATAAAAAGTGTAGACACAAATTTTTGAATTTTAGACATACCAATAATAAAAATCACCCCATTCACTGTTTTTGGTATGTGAAGGTGAATTGTACATTTTCTGGCGATTTCACCCACTGTATGAGGCTTAGAAAAAGTCCTATAAAAATGCTCAGGCTCGTTTCGTGACTAGGACTGCCACCGTCAGTTCGCCTAACATACTATTTACTCAGATTACGAGCTGTCAATACACATGCACCACCTCGCATTTAAATACCATATTAGGCGATTGATTTTATTGCGAGCCTTTTTAATTCCACAACTAAGAGAATGGGACTACTTTGGCCGAATGAATGAATGGATGGATTTATGTATGGATGTTTGAGAGCCAACTGTATGTTAGATTAACTTTCCCATTCACTGTTTTGAATATAATTTCATGGTGCATTACCATGGGAATGTTCTATTGTTATTTGTTTTCATTATTTCATTTCATTTAAGGCCAATAAATCTAATCCGTTCAGGTGTAAACATGCTGTGTTCATTATGGATTATCTCAAGCGTTGCCTCTAAATTAATATTTTCCAGTTATATTTCCAAATATTTATGACAAAATGGTTTCAAGGTATCGCCTGAAATGTATGGTATGTTAAACTGTGGAACTTCTTTGTCCCTCATGTAAATAGGTAAAACTAAATAAGTATTAGGTTACATTAAGTACCACTGGGGCCGCTACATTAGAATAATAGTAAGGAAGTTGATTTTCTCATAATATTTTGGGGTTTACTGACTCTTTAAGGAGCCTAAGCAAAGGTAAAAACGTACCTGAACCAACAAACTTAACATTTAAACAAAACATCTAAATAGTATCATTTGTAAGTATAAATTACAATAGTTGAGTTTATATATGAGTCAGATTTTCAGAAAATGTACAATTGGCAGCTGTACACATTTAGAACATTCTGCAAAATTAGGCTGCAATTTGGTCAATACTAGGTAAATTCGAGAATATTTGGCATCGCATTGATTCTAGCAATCTTTTTGGCTGGCAATCTTTCTGGCTCGATTGAACTATATTTTGAACTTTAGTTTAGTCTGAAATCTTGGTTATTTGAGAAGATTGGCGAAATTTAATAGTACATTTTCTGAAAAGCTGACCGATAAATCATATCGCTAACTAATGTATGCCAGTGTCTATAACACATTAATTTCTTTTAGGTGAACGAATTATGACATACCCAAATTCTTCGGCTTCATGATCAGGGTTGAGGTCAAGGTCAAGGTCAAGGTCAAGGTTATCTAGGCCATAGATCTGTCTTTTTGCAATCTCTCCTTTTGCATAAGCAATATAATGTAGGTTCCAATGCGGTCAATGAAGAAATCAATTATGTTATCATTTCCCCCATTTCCTACAATCGTTAACAGTCATATACTTGTTTTTACCTGATTCTTACTCATAACAAACACTTTTAATTGGTATCCATGTGTTTGACCTTGGTATATTTGAGGTAAGGTGAAATATATGTATCGTATTGTACAACACTGTCAAATCAAGCGCTTTGCACACAACACTGTAATTTGTTGGAGTAGAAACGAAATTCACTAAAAAAAATTGTGATTTTCAGGAGCACTCGGACAAAGTTTTATGGTGGTGTGCAATACAAACAATTTCTCTGAATATTAAGAAGTGTAAATCGTTAACAATCAGTACAATGCTAGCTTCAACCCTAATTAGAGTATATACTTGAAGTGGTAGAATATTACAAATTCCTAAGCGTTGAGATAGAAAGACATTAAAGCTTTAAAACTTTCCTGGAAAAGAATACTGGCAATACTAGAAGAGCTAAGGTCAAAGCCATGTCCAATGTATATATGGGGTATGAGTTAGACAAACACTCATTTGTTAGACTACTATACTTTCTCACTTTGATTATCCTTGCTTCAAAATTAACCCGAATCACTGATTCTATAACATATAAATGCCAAGTAAGATGGAATAATTTCAGTCCAGTAGCTCATAAACTAGAAGATCAATTATTGTTTGGGGAATATACTGATCAGAAAATGATTCACAAGTCGCTAAAATAGATTTTGAGATATAATTGTATTTGAAAAGATGAGATCAAGCCGATTCCAATGAAACAGTAGGACATCTAATAAGCATTTTTAGATTTTAAATTTGATATTTTTATTTTTGAAAAAAAAATGAAAAAAATGTTTGCAATATTTTTGGGTGGACAATTCCTAGTAAAGTAGCTAAGTATAATAACCTATAGGACGAGCTTAAAGAGCATTATTATATTTAATACACAGTCTTGAGATTTGACACATGTATTCATATAACCAAAGGCGCTTGATACCTAAAAGATGAGTACGTTCCTACAAAGAGATCTTGTGAATAAAACACCTGAAAAATAATCATTTTGCGACTTATGACTCATTTTCCTGAAACACATCCCAAATACATAGCATCCGATTTGTATAATGATATATAAATGTGACTGCTCAACTCTTACCACTAAGCAGCAGTTTGTATGAGAGCAATGACTAATATCAACTCTGGAAAATTAATCTTATCAATGGAAAGTTTACTGGTCAAAAGAGAGCAGTAAATTGATGCAGGTCCCTTCCTCTTGTCCACCCACACAGGGAGGGCAATGAGATTGGCTTAAGTAAAGGGGCAGAGGCTTAATTGACAAGACAGTTTGACCAACAGCAGTGTCCTGCCATATCCCAGTGGACGTATGCTTCTGTATTACAAGTATTACTGATGAATTACGGACCAGATCGGACTATTTGTCTTGTTTATATCTTATTTAAAGGTGCATTCTCAGCTATTATGAGTAATGCAATCTCACCAAATTTACTCATATTATGACGTATAAGACTGAGTTTGTCAATATTCTGTTGCTGTTATCTGTTTAACACTCCACAACCAAGTCTGAGTGGCACAGTGAAGTCAACTGCAAAATACAACATACCAACTATCGAAATTCAGCTCTCAAATACAAAGTGATAATAATAATTAACACATAGATGTATAACTGTATATAATGTAAATAGGCTTTGTATATATCGACTGAACAACAAGGATTATAGATGTAAATGGATATTTTGAAAGGCTTGGCCCGACAGAACCAACCCCGAAAAGGGGAGTCGGTAACCAAGTTAAAATAAAATCTTTAAAAAATGCACAAATTCAAAGTAGAAGGACACGATGTCCAAATCATGTATTGTTCTGGTTCATGAGTCAGAAGTAGCACACATTTATTTGTTTTAAAGTGGTTTATTAACAAGATCTGTTCGTAGGACTCTGTTCATGTGTTGGTTGGTTAACGCTGTTTGTAGAAGGAATACATGTACCAAATGTTAAGACTGTGTATTAAGGGTATCCATGCATTTCTAAGGTCATCCTTTAGAGTATATTTAGCTACTTTACCAGTCAATGACCACCGAGGAATTTTTCAAAAATACAAATATGAATATACAAAACTTAAAATGTAAAAACCCTGTTTATATGTCCTACTGTTTACTATCATTAGAATCTGCTTGAAATCATGTGTGACTCATTTTTCAGGAACACATCAAATATGAAGGGTATGACTTTTCCCATCCTACAGGTGAAGGAATTCCCACAAAAATGCCCTTTCCTCATGGGCATGAGGTTGATTAAACACAATTATATTTTTATCCCACTCGCTCAATAGCCTACTACTGTATATTAAGGCGGGTCCAGTGTGTTCTTATAATTGGTATGCATTAGCCTCTTTCAGTGGTCTTCTCTTTTAATTAAAGCCCAGTGTAGAATCAGCTGTGACCAGCCTCACAAGTGCACGTTACCTATTCAAGGCTCAGTAGTGCCTTATTGACAACAGATTTTCAGAAAATGTACAATTGGCAGCTGTGCACATTTAGTCAATTCTGCTTAATTAGGCTGCAATTTGGACAATATACTAGGTAAATTCGAGTATATTTGGCATTGTATTGATTCTAGCAATCTGTTTGTTTAGGTTGAACTGTATTTTGAACTTTATTTTCATCTGAAATTTGGGTTATTTGAGAAGATTGGGGAAGTTGAATTGTACATTTTCTGAAAATCTGACCCAGTTGCTGCAGCCTCTTTGGCAGGGGTGTCACTAACGGAGTGGAGACGGGACGAGGGGGGGGGGGACATTTCGATTACAAATTAATTACACATAAGACTGATTCTCACGAAATGGGTCCAGGGGGGGGGGGGGGACTAGGGAGACATTTGTATCAACCGTCTCAGAAGCTAAAGGTATTCATGCGATACTTTAACAAGTATTTGAAGTGCCTTACTCGAAAATAGCTAAAAGAATGGTTAAATAAATACATCCCTATATAACTTTGGGGTTTTGGTTTACCTTTTCATGGTACATACACCAGGTTCTGACCTGGTAATATACTGATAATTATACTGGTACCATTGGTCTAAGTGTAAGAGCACATTTTTTAAGAGCACCTTTTTGAACAGAGAGTGGGTAAAATGACAGGTGGGTCAGATCTTCAGAAAATGTACAATTGGCAGCTGTCCACATTTAGTAAATTGTGCTAAATAAGGTTGCAATTTGGTCAATACTAGGTAAATTCGAGTATATTCGACATTGCATTGATATTAGCAATCTGTTTGGTTATGTTGAATAAATGCTCCCCCCCCCCCCCCAACAAAAAACAAAAAAAAAGTGCTATGTGAACTGCATTAATTTACTTTTCTTTTTGTATAGGTCTTACCCACATAATAAATATCTATTAACTCTTTTCGTGTTTAACTAAAATCATAACGATAAAAGGTCCTGAGTCTTACCCTGATGTATATCTATAAAGTGGAAGTAATAATTGGAGACGTATTTAGTATGTTTAACTTTTCATTCTCGCAGACGGAAAGTCATGTGTCCCCAGTGGGTTGCATTTTGAGCGGTATTAGGTGCAAGTCCCATAGAGGCCCATGCTAAGATTTTGAGCTTCAACCCCCTGAAAAATATAGAAAACGTTTGCGAAATGATAATTGCTTTCATTGACACAAAGTTTAATGAACCTAACATCTTATGTTTTGAGAACAAGTCGATTGCTCGTCTTTTTCATTTAGAAAGAGGAGGGTAAACTTGGCGGTTTTAATATGGGAGCCTATGAGCCCCAAGGTCTGCATGCAACACATGCCATATCTGTTAACCTTTCCAACGCAATTCATTCGAAGTTGGAAATATCATCTTTCTTGGACAAACTATGTTGAAATTAAAAGTGCTCTGGAATAGGATATTATTATTAAGTTTGATGTAATAGAAATTGTCTTGATAGACAGCATAAATAATTGTAAAATCTAGATTTTATTCTCTGACAATAGTACCCGTTGCAACGCTACCGGTAGCAGGACTTGCTTGCCGTCTGCGTCAATAGTAATTAAACCTCATTGTGTATGCTACTAACATAGCTTTGGAAGAAAAGGTCCAAGACACCAACCTCACTTTGAAAGAGCCAGCGACGCCCCTATTTGGGGTGGAACAACTTGCCTCAGGAAATAACTGTCCCACAGGACTCGAATACATTCAGGCCCAGTAAAAAGGGAATGTATGTTAATGAATTTCAGGAAGAAGGATAGGTATTGTTGTCATGCAATAAATCGAAGATGGGTCAGATTCTCAGAAAATGTACAATTCAACTTCCCCAATCTTCTCAAATAACCCAAATTTCAGACGAAAATAAAGTTCAAAATACAGTTCAACCGTACCAAAGAGATTCCTAGAATCAATGCAATGTCAAATATTCTACAATTTACCTAGTGTTGACCAAATTGTAGCGTAATTTAGCAGAATTAACTAAATGTGTACAGTTGCTAATTGTACATTTTCTGAAAATCTGACCCACATGTTCTTCGTTCCTTAGTTTGTATCTTTGCATGACGTATAGAAAGACCATGCGCCTTTTACTTTGTCTCGTATACCCTTCTTGCCTCACCTGTCTAATGTAGTTTAACTTAATTGGTCTTTACCAATCCTGGCTATGTGTTAGTAGGACTAAGGAAACGATCAAGGTTTAACCGTCTCAAATATCCGTACTCAAATGATTCAAATACTGGAATAATTATGTGTCTATGGCAAGAGCATGCACGCCAAACCAATGTATACAGGAAGTTTTGTCCTTTGTTACAGTGCATTATAGGATGTGTTTTGTTGAAATGTGACATACAAATATGTAGCATCATTTTTATCAAAAACTGCAAGAGTGTGTTTACCAATATCATAGCTTGTATGAGATACATGCAAACCAAATGCATGATGGGAAAGATGGGGGCTTGTGTTATGGAAACATGTATCACACATGGATATTGACATTAGAACATTGATAAAATTAGTACATGCTGAGAATGGCAAGTTTACGATACGTTTTACACTGTACCATTATTCCCATAATTCCATGCGAATCAAGATACAAAATAGCGGCAATGCAAATCCCCTATTGAGTAGTTTCTACTCTGGGTTGCCACAATTTGTGCTATAGAGGAGACTACTGCAATTCAACCCACGCAGGAACGGAGAAATATAGAGGCATCTTGAGAAAACACAGTGGTCACTAACAATCTATCTATCATGATGACTATCTACTACTTGCTCATCGGCCAATCCATTGGTTTTTCCCCATAATGCATGGACTGGAGTGGACAATACTTTGCGTATTGATGATATGGGTCAGATTTCGAAAATATACAATTGGCAGATCTACACATTTAGTCAATTCTGCAAGATTAGGTCAATACTAGGTAACCTAGAGAATATTCGGCCTTACATTGATTCTAGCAATCCGTTTGGTTAGGTTGAACTGTATTTTGAACTTTATTTTTGTCTGAAATTTGGGTTATTTGAGAAGATTGGCGAAGTTGAAGTGTACATTTTCTGGAAATCTGACCCATATATTAGAGAAGGCGCTCTGAAGCTTGACAAAATAGGGTGATTCAGCAATCACAAGATCTAGGCTATAGGCTAGGCCTAGAGAGAGAGGTCTCCGGTAATAACGTAGCACCACATCGCAAGTAGTGTAAATGCTGGTAAATGGTATGAGTTATGATTACAATTAACTGTGATATTCTCTGTTGAATGGACGACCAGGCAGTTATTCTTACTAGTGGTCGATGTTGGTGGTAGATGAAAAGGAAAAATATATGCTTGGCATACTAGCTTGTGTGTATTAGTTTTATCCTGGAAGATTGCAAAGGCACATGTTGGATTAGTAAAACGTCGAACAGGTACTAGGAAAGGACAAGTAATGATATGTAATGGTGCGACTTACACTTTTGCAATTGTGCACTTGTTATTTCAGCGAATGTCTATGTGGCCCCGCTCACTAATAGAACGTCTGGTATATCTGTCAGATATGTGAAGCCAGCGACTCCTACCGTTTATGGGTAAAGGGAAGGTGTTGAAATATGGTAGAGGCTCATCAATGATGGTTTGCTGGCTATGAACGCATTAATAATAATAATAATAGTACATTCTTTATTTCCAAAAGGTGTGCATGGAAAAACAGGTTATGAACTTATCCGAAGATCTCTTCCAGCCAAGGCTTCTCTTGGTTGCTTGTTACATACATAACATCAAACTGCTATGAATCTCCCCATCTTATGTAGGCACAGGTCCAGATCATCAAGAGCTATGATTAATACTGCGATACTTTTTATAGGGTATAAAGCCATATCAAACACACATGTGATGTGTTCCAGGAAAATGAGTCATCAGTGACAAAATTGATGTTTTTCAAAGTGTTTTAATCACAACATCGCTTTCTGGGAATGTTTTTTTCATCTTTATTCTTATCGTAGCATGACTACATCTAGAAAATCTCATGACAGTCTATTCGATATATCCTTGTGTTTTAAAGGTCATCCTATGGACTACATTTGGTTACTTCATTGATAATTGTCGACCCAGAAATATTTAATATTTGTCCAAATGTTTACCATCATTGAAATCGGCTTGATCTCATCTTTTCAAACTTGATGGTATCTCAAAATTCATCCTTAACGACTTGTGACTCATTTTCCTGGAGCACATAACCCATGTGTAGAGCCATATCATGTGCCACCTTTCAGTATACTACTCATGAATTCCTTCTACCTTGGTGCATGTGTACTCGCTTTGCATTGATATGTATAGTCATGCGCAGCATCACATGAGAATCGGCTTAGTGGACTAGGGTCTTAATGAAAAAAATAAAGTGCAGGATATAGTTTCAGTTGTACATAGTCTTTATAAATTTCAGCCTAGCTTAGTAGAATATGCTAAATGTGTAGAGCAGCCAATTGTGCACTATATAAGGGTCGGATCATGAAAAATGCACAATTGGCTGCCCTACACATAAGTAAATTCTGCTAAATTAGTGTGAAATAACGATAAATACTGGCAATATCTGAGTATATTTGGTATTGCGATGGTTCACAACATCAATTATATTATGTTGCTCTGTATTTTGAACATCATTTTGGTAATAAATTTAAGATATTTGATGGGATTGCCGAAGGCGAATAACACATTTTCTGGCGATTTCACCCATAATGCCTCGACTCATACAACGCAAAGCCTCCATTAGCCCTGCTATGTATAGGTATCCCAGACTGCAAATTTGAATGACAATGAATTAGATCTATCACTTATGCTGTCACTTTGATCAAATAAGTGTGACACTAATGTGGGTTCGCTTCCCTGATATGGCCGCCAACTGTTTCCATGGATAAACTAATCACACGGCTGCACCCATATCCAGTGAAACTTTGGGTTTGGCTGAACAAATTTACCCTCGGGTGATGAATCATGATTGTGTGGTTTATCAAAACATTACAAGGGCGCGTGCTACCGAACCTTTTTAACCCTCTGTGTCACAATGGTGATCGGTTAGATATGGGTCAGGTCGTTAGGAAATGTACAATCCACATCTCAACAGCTTTAGTAAATAGGGGATTTGCATGTGCCACTGCGCATGTCTGTTACAGTGCATCATGGGATGGATTCTGCTGAAATCTGACATACAAATATTTGGCACCATTTTTCTTATCCAAAATAGTAAGGATGTTTTCACTAATATCGTATGATCTAAGAAAAACAAATGCATGGTGAGAAAGATGGAGGGTTGTGTTATGGAAACATGTATAACACACGGATATTGACATTGGCGGAGAGTATGGATACATATCAAATGCTATAAATGAACTATTTTTCTATAGATTTTATAGTTCAAAGACGTAACCGAACCGATTGAAAATCTGATCCTGTTTGTTGATAAAATGTGTTAAAAAATCGACTTAAATTATCTCAACAATACTTGTATACTTGTAACTTTAACCTTTTCACTGGATTTCTATGAAATTATTATTGCATGAAAGTAGATTCCATGAAAGTAGATCCAATAAAAACAAGGAAACATTATTCAGTACTGCGGTTGAGTCCTAGGCAGTGAGAGTAAATCAAGATTAAAAGCACTTTTAAAAACATAAGTATGGCGTCGTGCTCCTACAACAAACAGTTGGCTATCACACAATAAAATATCAACAAATTGACAGTAGATATTAGCACTTGTAGGGAACAAATAGTCTACCAAAATTAGAACAAAATGAGTCGCAAGTGGGTCATATATACTGCACAGATAGTTCTGCACACATATACAAAGAGATCTATAATTCTCACAAACATGCAAAATCCAATAGGGTCGACCAAAGAATCAAGAAATAATAATTATATATCATAGTTACAACGAAGAGGAGAAATGTCAGTTGAAATATAGTCGAGGGTCTACAATTCAACCCTTGCTGAAACCATAAAACCTTGAAGATAATGTCTTGTCAGAGAGCTTTTAAAAGACTTATCGTCTTCCATTACCCTTATTCTTTCTGGTAATCGGTGCCATTATCTAGATAACCTGTCAGGCATGCTTCTTCCTGGTCTATTTTTACGCCATCTTTTCTATTGAATTTGTCTCTGAACATTTCCCTGATCTACATTCACAAAAACGCCTGTAGTTCTTACAAGATTTAATCTTTTCAAATATGATGAGATGTCAAAAGGCAATTTTTGCGACTTGTGACTCATTTTCCTGTGACACATAACCTTCCTCAATCCACACACCTCGACGTTCAAGGATTGTTTTAAGCTTGCTCTAAGCTAGGAAACCTAATTAGAAATACAGATTATATCGATTCTTTTATACTGAAATGCATTCTAGATTTGTTTTTACCTTGCCATAAGTTGCCGTTTATTCGAGAGATTGTGTGTGATGTTTGAAATCAAAGATTACCATTAGATATGCGCAGATCAATGTGACCATTGAAAGAGTTTGAGTTGCGTTCAAATTATGCCATGTAACTGTGATATCCTATTTGATATAACTTGTCGTTTTGAATTAGTGTTTGAGTTTTTCAATCTATGAATTTAATTCTGATTGGTACAAGAGAATGATAATATCTGCTCAGTTTATATTTGATCTATGATATAATTGATGTCTTGAAAATCTTATATAACGTGACTATTATTGCATACTCGTATTTTCAACGATGGCAACGCATGAAAAACAATCACATTAGCTGGTTATGATTATCTTCTAATTATCCTGTTGAATGTCTGGCCAATAAAAGTATTTAAGACAAAATATGTGTCATACGTCAGGAGATTTATGAAATTAAAATACCTTAACCTGACTCCGGAAACAGAAACTGACTTCGAAACCATCTAACTGGAAAACTACCAATTAAAATAACCTGCCAATAAACAATGTCAATATAAAAACATATTTGAATGCTGTAATGTGCTTGTAATGAACTCAGGGGACGGATAATGACGAATTCCCTGATAAAACCAATATTTCGTATAGAATCCCGGTAATCAGATATGCGTCATAGTGCTCAACATATTGCGTAACACATAATTATAATATAATTATATATTATATTAAAACATTATTTAATCAACCATGAATGTATATCACTATAATTATCATTCAGAAATGTTTTTCTTGTGTAACCATAATTGATTTACGAACAATACTATTTATTCACTGCGCCCATCCACCAGCATTTGGTGCGGACACTGTCAAAACATCAAACCGCATACTACATCTTATTGCACCTTAGCCCCCAATTTCATGTAACCCATCACCTGAAGAAGGGCAAACCAGGCCCGAAAGCTAGTGAATAAAAAACCCAATCCAACTTTAATATTTGGGATTTTTTCCTAACCTCTCTAGTAACCATAATATAATTACCCGAGATTCCAAATTTAAAAGCGACGACCATACAACTTCGCTACGTATAATTATGTAGCCAATGTTATACATTTATACAGCATGAGACATAGTTTCAGTTTTAATGACCAACCTCTGTGAATCAGCACTATTTAAGCTCAAAACCGCCGTAGATCTATTGTAGTCTTGAATTTAGATTGAGAATAAAACTTTGGCCTAACCTCAAGAAATTCTGAAACAACAACAGTGGAAGATCACCGTTAGGTGAACTGTGGTTTTGTGATAATTGTTGATGTGATCTCTGATATGTCAATGTAAAAGCCATGCCTAAATAAAGATCTTTACAGAAAAAAAAGAAAAAAGAAATATTCGGCTTAAAGTTCATTTCTCACAACTGATAGAGAGGAATTTGTTTATCTGGCCAAAAACAAAAAGGTAGCGGGTGTATATAGTCTACGGATCACATATAAACTTATACTGCTCCATCCAACCAACTGTCAAATCTAATATAGGTATCTTTCTCTTCTGGAAACCAATAATACGAGGCGAGTGATAAAAAGAAGCGGAGACCGGGAGGCCAGGCACTCCAGCAAAGAGGTGTCAAAATTGAATTTTGGGACATGGTACCAGTTGCAGTTGCTAGCTGTATCCGCCCTGAGCGATGGAGGAAGAGGCAAGAAAATGCTTTTAAGCATAGAGCAGAAGGTGGGAGCTGGAGAGCGCGTGGGCAAGGTTGAGTCACTCCAATACTGCATGAAGAGTGGCTTCTCTATCTGGCGCATTGTGATCCCGGTACACCTGTAGGAGTTGTGGTGTGCTGTTTACTAACAAAAAGATATCGTAAACATTTACAAGAGATCTTAAATCTGAGACCGTTTTAAAAAGGTAGGATACTGTTTATTAGTTGTAATTTAGTTATGGCACAAGAGCATATCTAGTAAAAGAATATTATTGATAATTAGGCAAACCCTACGAGTGTACAACATAACGATTGATATATTATTTTCTTGCGCCTCATATATATAAATTTTCTTGGGAAAAGTTATATGTAATGGAAGTACAGTTACCTTTAAGACAATATCTTATCATGATGACCCACGAATTAGTTGTGCAACAAGTTCTCGTAGATCTATAGGCCAAAGAACAAACGCGATTGGGTAAGATTAAGGAATGAGTAAGGCATTGACACACTGTACGAACAAACAGCAAAGATTGGGCTACGAGCAGCTTTGGGCAACAAAGTCCTGACTTGGTTGTGAGTTGGTTTTCTAATCATTTGTAAATGATTGTGTAATTTCTAAAGTAATAGCCCTTGTGGAGTTTCATTAAAAGTAAATAAATTCCTCTAAGCAGTCGTTGTAGATGATAATCCATCTTTTAAATAATGGAATCAATTTTCATCATTATTTGAAAATAAAAAAATACTTGTAACACCCTTTGGCCTGGGAATGGAAATGTATGTAACAGTAACGAAGGTTGCCATGGCAACACCACATTTGTTAGTTGATAGAATTCATTTAAAAACTGATGCAAGAAAAGGGCAAATGGATGCATTGAACTCTACTTTCAGTTCCACTCGTCCAAAATTATATCTATTTTTTTTTCTATTTATTTAATCATTAGTGGCGATTTATTTTCTAAGTATTTTAAACATGTTGAATATATAGTTTTGGAACTTGGATAGTATTAGGTCGGAGCGCATATATGAATGAGTCCAAACTCGATGGTGGATTATTTGATACTAAGGCTTTTTATATTGGAACAAAGGGGTTTAACCTTGCAAAGTACTTGCATATAACAATAGAGCTGAATATGGTAAAGGCAACACGTAACCTCAATGCAAGAATTGTCTTTCTATCCCTATTATTCAATGAGATATGAGCTATAGACATACTATTGGTAGATTATTGACGCAGTCATGTCGGCCATTTTGAATTTCTTGGCATTCTTCAGATTCTTATTCTCCAGGGTCCAAAATGCAAGAATTGTCTTTCTATCCCTATTATTCAATGAGGTATGAGCTATAGACATACTATTGGTAGATTATTGACGCAGTCATGTCGGCCATTTTGAATCCCTTGGCATTCTTCAGATTCTTATTCTCCAGGGTCCAAAATACACGATCAGCAACAACACATTGTGGAATTTGCGGAGCCGGCTTCCCTCAAACAATGTAATTTAATGACTCGTTACATTTCTGTTGGGAATGTTATTTTACAAATAACACAAAAAGATGCTATACTGATGACGTCCTCGTATTGTGAATAGACACTGACAATCTTGAAAAACCCTTTAATGAGCGATGTGTATATCTGCATTCTGCTTGTTCGGTTTGTATACATGTCTTAAATGTCTAAAACGTCCAAATAAGTAATTAAAAGTGTCACATTTGAATTTGTCTGAGAAAATCATATCTAGATGTAATGTGAAGACAGAAGAACGGTTTGCAATTAACCAATAGGGGATGCGCATGTCTCACTGCGCATGTCTACTGCACTGCATGCTGGGATGGATTCTGTTAAAATCTGACATACAAATATTTGGCTACATTCTTATTGAAAATTGCAAGAATGTTTTCACCAATAACATAGCTTGTATAAATGATCTAAGGAAACCAAATGAATGATGGGAAAGACGGGGACATGTGTCATGTACACATGTATAACACATGGATATTGACATTAGAGCATTGATAAATATTCCATGCTGAATATGGCATGTTTTCTATAGATTTTAGACTGTACCATTAGTCCCATAATTCAATGCGAATCAAGATTAAAAATGTCGGCTATGCAAATCCCCTATTGCAAAAGGCACATGTTCTTTTGTCAGATATATATATTTCAAATAGGGGAGTTCCATGTCACACAACGCATGTCTATGACAGTGCATGTTGGGATAGATTCAGTTCAAATCTGACGTACAAATAATTATAAATACAATTTTATGGAAAATTGTAAGGATGTTTTCAACAATTTCATACCTTGTGTAAATGATCTATAGAAACCAAATGCATGATGGGAACGATGAAGTCGTGTGTTATAGAAACATCTAAAACACATGAATATTGATATTGAACCACTGATAAATATTCCAAGCTAAAGGTAACATGCTTTTTATAGATTTTATACTATACTATTACTCCCATAATTCCATGGTACTCAAATTTCAAAATGGCGGCTATGCAACCCCCCTATTAAATCAGAGAAGTCAGGCCACGACCCCCACGCCCTCAGAATCCACCGTTTAGCGGTCTTCTAATAAATTGTGTTTATTTCGGTTATTTTCTTTCATTGTAAGCAGGTACTTTAGAACAGGGAAGCTAGTCTAATCTTACTTCTTCAACAGAAAGGAAACGCCATTACTCAAATGCCTGAAGGCCAGCTGGAGCAACGATAGGGGTGGTTTATTGACGTTAATATCATGAATAAAAAAGTTATTTTGAGAGGATGGGATTGTCTAGAGGCAAAGAAATTGATGCGTGTAAGCAATCATTTCCGTTTCGTTACAGACATAATAGGGTCTTCTCATAAATACAATATTGATTTTAGATTAGAACCTTAATAGGGGATTTGCATAGCCGCCATTTTGAATCTTGATTCGCATGGAATTATGAGACTAATGGTACAGTCTAAAATCTATAGAAAACATGCCATGTTCAGCGAGGAATATTTATCAATGCTCTCATGTCAATATCAATGTATCATACATGTTTCTATGACACAAGGCTCCATCTTTTCCGTGATGCATTTAGTTTACAGATGATTTATACAAGCTCTGCTATCAATGAAAACATTCTAGCAATTTTCGATCAAATATTGCCAAACATTTGTATGATGTCAGATTCCAACAGAATTACTCCCAGGATGCACTGTAACAGACATGCGCAGTGGCACATGCAAGTCCCCTGTTTGAAGTGTATAACTGAGAAACTAATCAAGTTATATATTACTATCTGATTATTTCACGCTTACAAAATCAGATTTTGCAGCGAATTTGTGCTAGCAAACTTTACCGTTGAATTCCCTTAAAGGGGGGAAGACCATGCAATCCGCTTTCCAGAGTAGGACCATCACTCTTAATAAAGCTGACGACAAAGATATATGTGTGGTAAGAATGATCAGAAAGCTCATCGCAATGGCCCCCACTAAGCACGCTGACCAACCATTCCTTACATTCAAGTCGTCACTGCGACCTGTCCCCGCCTCATACATTGACGCCGTGGACGCACAGCCGATTTGGCTCCCGATTGTCCCCCGATTTTGGTCTTCCAATGAATCCTAGGCTCTCATTTCCAATCCTGGTTGATGTTATTTCAAAAACATAAACCAGGACTTGAAATGAAATCATAGGATCTATCAGGAGACCAAAATCGGGTGGCAATTGGGAGCCAAATCGGTTGTGTGTGTCCACGGCTGTACGTACAAGTACAACTACAAGAGCTGAATGAGAGCCATTGTAGTCACAAGTCGCAAGAAATGGATTTTGAGATATCATCATATTTGAAAAGATGAGATCAAGCCGATGTCAATGGTAGCAAACATTATGACAGCTAAACAATATTTTAACTAATTTTATTTTGAGTTAATGTTTATTTGGCGCACCTACACGATTTGTGCACCACTGAAACTATAGGTCATACAACAAATCGTAGGCTACTCAGCCTTGAAATCGTGAATATTAGCCCCAATCATTAGAATGCGTTATTCCGGATTATTGTTTAATAAGACGAAAAACACCAAAATTATGAAGAGTTGTCACTAATTCACTAATTGATAATAATGTCATTATGTTTAATCTCGCATTATGTATGAGTTTTGGATACCAAGAGAGTTTACACAGATCTCTCAGAATATTACTTGTTTAAAATCAGTCTAAAGCCCAAAGATGAGAGGGTCCCTTCAAACAGAGGTAAAGCCTCTCGCCTAAAATCGCAATGTGCCATTATAACGCCATTAGGACGGCAAAATGTCATCATAACCCCATTATACGCCTAGTCCTAGGCCAGGATACCGAATAGTGAAGTAGGCATCAAATCACAGACATAACCTTCGTATCTGATCTGAGGCTTTGGGCCTGAAATGTAAAAATATCTAACTTAACTAGGAAAGCCATTTGCCCTTCCATCCCCCACCTCACTCTTGCACACGGCGGTATGGACAGCCCAAGGCCTTGGTAAATCGCTCCCTATTTACATCAAAAGCCTGCCCTCTATTGCTGTATTAATCTCACAGGACTTCTTAGTCTCTGACATTGTAGTTTTGTCTTTCTCCTTCCTTTCATGTTGGTTCAGAAATAGCTACCAATAATCGGAAATCCTATAAGGATGGAATAAAAATGAACATCATGGAGGAGACCCTTTCACCCCGAGACTTTCCAAACAGAGAATATTAATATTCTTATGTTATGATTTGTTCCAAGGTCTTATGAAAGACGAACATTTTGCAATCAATCTGCATTTTCTGAATTAATGGAATTTAAACTAAAACTTAAAAATATAGTTTGACGGATAATAAAGAACTAGTACTGCTTGATATAGAACCGAAAAAATACTAACGCGATGCAGTACTAGACCTGAAAAAATGCAAGACCTTAGACATTTACACTTTAAAGCCATGTGATGGAAGTGTGGACATATTGATTATGATGTGACTCAGCTGTTATTCGAATATTGAGCGGTTATAAAGTAGGTTTTGAAATAAAGATCTGATATTGGACAAAAAAAATGTAAACAGTTACCTGTATGTGGAGGAGAAGGAAGGAGAAGGGAAGAGGAGGGAGGAGGGAGTTAGAGGGAATGTCCTTAGCATTTGTTAGTTCCAAGAATAGCCTTTGGGGTGTATTGGTGGCGCTGCCTGTAACCTAGTAGTATCCGCAACTTAATGGATGGAAAGTGTGTTTTCCGTCATTAAGGCTGCAGTTCCACTGGCTCGCTCTTTTGGCCCGCTCATGGACCGCTCTTTTTATTTCCTCAAGCACATAACAAGCGAACTTAGAGCGACACCAGAGCGGTCTAATAGAATCAGTAACTGCGCTTTTTATACGCTCTTATGTGCGCTTCTTTAGAAGAGCGCAGGATGTTGCGCTCATATCTGCCGTGTTTGATTTGAGCGCAGCAACACAAGGCTCTTTCTACCTGTTAAAGAAGCGGACCAAGAGCGCAGTGAGAGCGCACAAACGCATTTACCATTGATTTTATATAGGAAACAAGTGCAACAGTAGAATCTCAGTAGAATCGCTCTGCGCTTGTATTGCGCTAAAAATATTAGCGGATGAAGAGCGACTGACAAGCACCCCATAAACAAGCGCAGCAAGAGCGAGCAATGAGCGCAGATACAAGCGAGCCAGTGGGATCCCACCTTAAGTTAGTGGGCGGAAATGTCAGTATTGGGTGGTATAGGCCTGTAACCCATCACATATATAAGATTAGCTCTATGATGTGGGTCAACGCTTCAGAAAATGTACAATTCACCTTCACCTTCACCAATCCTCTCAAATAACCCAAATTTCAGACGAAAATAAAGTTCAAAATGCAGTTCAACCTAACCAAACAGGTTGCTAGAATTAATGCAATGCCGAATATACTCGAATTTACCTAGTATTGACCAAATTGGAGCCTACTTTAATAGAACTTACTAAATGTATTCAGCTGCCAATTGTGCATTTTCTGAAAATCTCACCCATATATTGTTTATATAAAACACTCCCAAGGAGTCATGTTAGTGAAACGGTCTCCAATCAGATGTCAAAATCATATTCCCGTGGATATTGTGAAGGCCATATGAAAGGACCCCCTGGATGATATATTATCTTTAAAAACCTGTGTCCCTCTTAGACACTGATCTGTAATATATCACCAGAAGGGACCTTGTTCAAGGACATATCCCTGTGCTCTTCAATTCGAGAAGTGATTAATCTAAAAATTGCAAAAAAGATTCCTAGTCCGCTACTCAACAACCTTTTGCTCTTCGAAACTATGCTTCCCTCCCTTCTGATCAGTTCCTTGCTTGGAAGCACTTGGCGATAATTTGTCATCGCTTATTTTTCTCCGCTGAAATGACAAAGATATTGGTCTGGGCCGGAGGGGGCGAGCAGACGATTTCCAGCCGTGTTTCATTTCTCTGGCTGGTGTGGTATGTCCAAGAATAAGACAATTCCCAGAGCGCTGGGCTTTGGGGTTGAGGTTGTGTTCTGTAGCCCTTAGTCCCCCAAGTTTCCAATTTTGATTGTTGATGAATTGTTTTCACACAGCGCCGCATGGTGAAGGTATTTTAGTGTTTTTATAATATATTCTATATTTTAGATTGTAAGTATTATTTAGTTTCCTGAAAGGTAGCATGTGGCAACTGGTATAGACCGAGGTTTGAAGTTTTTCTAATCGTAGGTATGTCCAGCTGTAGTCTGATTTCCTTTGTGTAATCTAAATGGCATAGACCTATGTACCCATATGTTTTTACTTTCTATCGTTTATAGTTCATCGACCTATTGTATACTCTGCATTTGGTTTGTCTGGAAACAAAACATTTACAACGTATATTTCTGTCTCTTTTTTCTGTCTCTCTCTCCCTTCTACTCTATCTCTATTTCCTGGTTATGATCATAAACTGCCTCCCTCTCAGCTCCCCCACCCTTGATATAACCATATTAAATGTGTTGATAAGGGTGTAAAGCAACCAATCTCACTCACTCTTTCTGGAATCTTTTCACTTTTTTGTAATCGGACCGTCAGCCTTGACTGAAAAAAATATACAATTCACAAGGTCTTTGCTGAATTTAAAAATGATTAAATACAATACAACTATTTGTGATGTGTTTCAGGAAAAAGAATCACAAGTCCCATCTAATGGATTTTAAGATACCATCATATTTGAAAAGATCAGACCAAGCCGATTCTAATGAACTGGACCGCAGTGTGTGATCACAAAATCGTAATTGCTACAAAATGATCTACACAAATGTGTTGTAAACAGGGTTGAGGGTGTAATTAACCATGCATGTTCAAAATCGTTTAGTCCGATTTCGTTGTGGTAAAGAGTCCCTTGGCATTGTGTACACTTCATATGAAAGTCTTGAAAAGTCAAGGATATATTTAAAGAAAATGTCCTGAAATTTCGTACACAAATTAGTATCACTATACATGCTAAGCCCTCTAGAATTCACAACATTTCAAAAAGGACACCTTGTGAAAAGAACACTTTGAAAAACCTCATTTTTGCGACTTGTGAATGATTTTCCTGAAAGACATCACATTTTGTCATTTACAACGTATATTTCTCCCATTTCAAGTGGTTTATTGTTCTTGAATTAGTTGGAACAGGTGCCATATTTGGTGCATTTAGTGTTTTTGTTAAACAGCTGGACGCACCTGAATTGCAGGTCAAATCTAAATGTAAGAAAATGAAAAAGATATGATAATCAAAGACTGTATAGTGTGGGGTGGCCGAGTGGTCTAAAGCCTTGGTTTGGCATGAACATGTTAAGGGTTCAAACCTGGATGCCGCTACAATTTCATGCCACATTGTTGGAGCAGTAACTGTTTTTTTAATATTTATTGTTTGTATTGACAACATTTTAGATTCGTGATCCATTTCATTTGCCAACAAAAAAGCGTAACATTATTGAAAATATGCATCACAGTTATAATAATTAATCAAAAATGTATATATGAACTAATTATCAAATCAAAGTTCATCAAGCACAGCTATAATTATGTCACAACACATGATGGAATATAATAGTTTCAATACTGCTACTCTTCGTTTCATTTGATAATGTTCTGCTTTTGGAGCAGATAATAAGCATATATATGGAGCATACACTTCTAGACAACTTACCCTATTTCAGACCAGATATTCCTATTTCGGGAACAAATATTATTTTGTTCTATTACATTTGAAAGGCCAAGTACATTTAAGGAAAACGACAAATCAATGATTCATGATAACAAAAAAACATGGTATCCACCATGGATGTTTGCACATGTCAACTTTGTTACATACTAAATAGAAAAATAGATATAAAAAACTAAAGAGAAATTTATAAGAGAAGAAAAACATACTGAACCATATAATTATAATATGGAAACCCAATCATGGCGTTAATCATCGACCACATAGATGACCACTATGTAAAGATAATAGCACATATATTCGTTGAAAATCATTACAGAAAAGAAAAGGGCATCCCCAGTGTTATCGCTCTATTATTTATTCTCTGACAGTGCGACACACTCACATCTATCTTCCATATGTACCATGAATAGCCGTAAAAATACGCATACACAATAGGAAAAAAATACAAAAAGATAAAAGAGTATACAGTAAAATACCCGTAAATGCCCTTTAATCATGCTTCAGCATTGATAGTACTGACTCCCTCACCAGCATAATTATCTTTCATATTACCACTCTTTCACCTTTCTTATAAAACACTCTCTATCTACTTTGTTTCTGATCCTATCAGGGAGAATGTTCCATAATTTCCTACTTTTTATGTACACGCTACCCCGATATGTCTCTAGTCTTGGATGCAGAATTTTTAACATATTGCACCTCCTATTTCTGAGGTTTCTGGCACCTTCTTCAAGCTTCTCAAATGTGCTCAGACGATTGAAAATTAGTTTAAGACCTGTTACAGACGCTGTGTTCTCCAATGGAAGATTTTTTTCTTGCAGTCAGCTCGCCGGTGGTAAGATCATTCTCATGAGCGACTCTGAGGGCTCTATTCCACGTTTGCCTTATCCATGCTTTTAGAGTTTTAGAGTTTAGAGATTAGCTTTTAGAGTTTTGCCCACATCATGAAATATTGTTTCATTGCATGGATTATTTCTTCATTGCTGGTATCTTCTCTCCCATTGCAACTATCACCCAACCATTGCAAGCACTGTTTACTATTTCCATTCCCATAGAGTTTATGTCCTATGACATAGGGTCGGATATTTTGGATATTTCTATCTCTTTGGCAATTCAGGATAAAACAGATGTTCAGGGGGTAAAGGTATACACCCTACCGTCCCTGAGGGCATAGATCTGGTATGTTCTGTCATTCTGTCTGTTCTTAAAGCTGCACTCCTTGTTAAAAGTGCATTATCAGTTATGCATGCCAAAACCAGACAAACTTAATTTTTGCACAAATATCAACTACATAACATATTCAAACATGACCATTCATTTCTAGGTATTGTCACACTAGTAGAACCAAGTAAATAGCAAAGGAGTCTCTAAATAGTGTGCACCAATTATAAAATAAAATTATGGAAATATTAGAAAATCAGCAAATTCTGAGAATAATGTACTTGTACACAATGCCTTTGACTGAATAATAATCTTAACTACAATATATGGCGTTGTTCACTTGTTTACAGTAGAAGTACCAGTATTATAGGATCGAATTGGTATAATACTTAGATAATACTTAGAATGGTGTAGCCAATGGGGTGTTTCTCATTGTATATCACCAGGGATTCTCTCACTGACCCATACATCAGATATATGCTGGGAGTGGGAGTACTTTCTGGATGCCTAGGCGCACAAGGTGAGTTGTTACAGTTGCAATAGGCCATAACAGGCTACTTGTTGTACTTATCACACTCAGTCCAAAACATTGACACACAAATTGTTAGTTTTACTCGCTTTTTCTTCATTTTCTTGAGGGGAGGGTGAGAGTGCTTATCTTAAAGTTAGTAATTACATTGGAGGTACTTTCACAGCTAATAAAGTATCTTTAACATTCATCAAAAACTAAAGTTTTAGATTGTTTCATATTTGTTCCATTCATTTCCAATCCATCTAAAGTCATTTTGGAGGAGTTCTGCCTGGTTATTTTTGCTACAGGGCTCCTTTGATTCTCTAAAATACTTCTCTATGGTGGCATCCCTTATTGTCGCTCACCGCGGTAACAGCTTTTTCCTGGCTGATTCAACTTCAAATACTTGTACAATTATATATAACAGCAGCAGAAAGTTGATATTAAGTCATATAAATCATTATTTGGCCAAATTTGGTAATATATTTGCCACAATAGCTGAGAATGCAGCTTTAATAGAAATGGTGCTTCATTCTTGTCAAGTTCTCCCACCTCTCAGCCAAATTACCTTCCTTCAAGACCTTGTCTTCAGCCAACTTTTAAGTGTGATTGGTGCTGCTGCATACTCTATCTCTGATCTCTCTTACGAAGAATACTTATCTCGATGATTAAAAACCTGCAATAACAAGTGTGAGAAAACCGACCTAAAATCAAGACACCCATATAATTAATTGATTTTATGTCCAAATGTATTACATTGATACAATATAATTGATTGATTGTCTGTTTTTATTTCCATAAGTATCACATTTCATACAATGTTTGGCTCAGCTTAAGGGACTAGAATGATACATTTCTATTGGATAATTACCAATATATATACGTTTCTATTCATCTTTTTCTACTACACCTTTTGTAAATAACGGATCTATAGACTCTAATAATAATTTACTAACTATATAATCGTCATAATAATAGTAATAATGCTATTAATCATGAATTAAACATGATTAATTGGATCAATGTAATATCAATTTGGTTAGATTGAATTACTGTTGAGTCAGGTTAAATACAAAAGTAAGTTAATCAAGATTACATCTATCAACTAGACATCTTATGTGAACAGAGTTGTAGAGTTATCTTCCATAATGATATATACCCTTCCTCCATAGTCATATAACAACGCCTACATAGATCTATCAGGCCATGGAAGTGGTGACACATGGGGAAGAGGTTAACTCTCCTGGGAGACAAACTGGCTACGCCAAACACCAACATTAATCATTGTTTTTTATCTCAAGTCTGGGAATGGACTAATTTTTAACCAGTCATCCTAAAGCTGCGATTCCACTGGATTGCTTGTATCTGCGCTCATGGCTCACTCTTGCTTTGCTTCTTTATAGTGTGGTTTTCATTTGCTCTTTGTTCGCTTTTAGTTTACCGCAATACAAGCACAGAGTGAATCTACTGGTATGCCCGTTTCCTTATGAATTCAAAAAATTCCATTGGTTAGCTCTCACTGCACTATTAGACCGCTACTAAAAAATGTGGAAAGAGCACCGTGTAATTGCACTCAAATCAAACACGTCAGATATTAGTGAAATGTCCTGCGCTCTTCTAAAGAAGCACAAATAGCAGTTTTTAAGAGCGTATAAAAAGCACTGTGACCGGTTCTATTGCACCGCTCTGGTTTTGCCCTAAATTTGCTTGTTAGGAGCTCCGGGTGGTAAAAATAGCGGACCATGAGCAGACATCAAGAGCAATCCAGTGGAATCTCACCTTAAGTCAACCTTTTCCTCAATCCATTAAGTCTTTCTGAAGTCCTATCTCCACACTCTGGGAGGGATGATTTCCCAAGCAACATCTCACGAGGTGACACAGAATGAAGGTTGGCTTTACTTTCCATTTAAATATATAATATATATTTGATATATTTATTTCCACTTTTATTTCCGGCATTGCATCTATTATAACCAATAACCACACAAGGAATGAGTGGTTATTAGGGTTTTAATGGATCAGGCCACCATGCCCAGCAATATGTTGGGGTATACAGCTTGGTTCATGTTTTAGGCGAGAGCGCTAGGGACTATGGACCTTGGCATCCCCTAGCCTACTGTCCCAGTAAGGCCAACACATGGACCAATCTTATATCTTCAGTAGCATACAGGCAAATTCACTTTAAAAGCAATTAAAACTGATTTAAAAAGAAAATAAAACAGTTGAAAGCCAGAACTTCTCACCCATTGTGATCTGTGACTGTCCTTTAAATATAGCAGATGTTTACTTCACAAGACTTCTGCCAACGTCCAGTTCTAGCAATCATTTTGCGACACTCAGCTCGACAATTACGCCCGCTTTTTAAAGTATTTTGTTATTTTAAGTTTGAGATTTTTTTATTTTTGAAAAAGGTTTGCAATATTTCGGGATAGACAATTCCTAGTAAATTAGCTACATATACTCCATAGGATGACCTTAAAAATACATGTATCTATCAAATACACTATCTTGAAATTTAGTATATATGTATTTGAACGACTTACAACAGTAGGTACCCCAAAAATGAAAATATTCCTACAAGGGGATCTGTGAATAAATGACTTTGAAAAATAACAATTTTGCGACTTGTGACTCATTTTTCTGAAACACATGACAATTAACCTAATGAACGAATGTTACTGATATCAAAGTTGACTTTTTCACTATTAATTAATTAAACAATTAATTAGTTAATGTGTAAACATACTGCACACTGATTGATTGGATGTTTCTCGATATCAGTCATTCCTTAAAATACATCGATCTAATACAGGCGCATTCATTGATCCTTTGTCCATTAACTTTTAAGCCATTATACAACCTAGCATTTCAAATTTAAGACGATTAAGACGATTGTTAAATTTGAGAAAGAAGTTAGACAAAGAGGCGACTACATAGATTGATCCAATTACGTGTGAAGAAAAGGTCAATGTTAAGCATCCAAAGTTATTTTTCCTTAAATAATTCTGTACCGTTGTTGTTTAATTTTTAGCATTTAAAACCCATGATCGCTTTCCAGCCTCATTAGTTTTTCAGATGTTTGTAAGCCTGGGTTCCACTGCCCTGCTACTTCTTCTGCTACTACCCCTGTTTCTTTGGTCCTGCTAGTAGTGGGAGCAAGTAGCGGGAGGTAGCCACTTCAATTCAAACATGTTTGATTTGAAGTGACTACCTCCCGCTACTTCCTGTTAAGCAACTGAAGGTATACCGGAATGGGTGCTATTGCCCCACTACTTCCACCACTACTTCTAACGCTACTCAGAAATGTAAGCAGACAACATTTTGTTTTCACATAGAAATGGACACATCAAGTAGCATGAGAAGTAGCGTAGAGTGGTGGCATTGCCCCGCTTCAGCCCCGCTACTTCCCACTACCTCTTGCTACAAAGTAGCGGCAACTTCAAATCAAACATGTTTGATCGAAGCGGGAGCACTCTATGCTTCGAAAACGCTCCAAAAGAATGGGGGAGTAACATGGCTATGTAGTGGGGGCCAATAGCAGCCATCTGTATTACTCTCCCGTTTCTGCCCCCGCTTCTTTCATCAAGAAGCGGGAGCAGTAGAGGGAGAAGTAGTCGGCCAGCTGGAACCCAGCTCTTACTTCTAAAGTAGCGGGACCAAAGAAACGGGAGTAGTAAGGGGAAAGTAGCGGGGCAGTGGAACCCAGGCTTTTTATCAGCTACTGGCGTCAAATTTGTCATTTCTACGAAGGCTGCTTTGTGTGTAATTGTTCTGTAAGGAACGGTATTTTTTGTACAAACGTGATGTGTTAAAGGGAAATGAGTCAAAAGTAGTAAACAATGGAGTTTGAGATATCATTGTATTTGAAAAGATGGGATCAAGCTGATTCTAATGACAGTTAACAGTAGAATATCTTATAGGTATTTCTATCATTTACGTTTTATACTTTTAGTGTTGAAAACAATGTTTGCAATAGTTCTGGTGGATATTTACTAGTAAAATAGCTAAATATGATCTATAAGATGACCTTAGAAATGCATGGATACAACTCATTGGTTTCAGTCGCTTAAAATACTGAACTCGTTGCTACACAACTCATGCAATATTCCCGCTCCTTCAACCAACTCGTTAGTTGACCAGAATGAAGCTCAATAGGACGCAATAAATAGAAGAATAAAGTTGTTGATATTGACAATGTCTTTTTAACGAAATCGTGTACATAAATGTTGCATATAGTTAAAGAGAGACAGAAAGTTTCCAAAAATATACCTTGCGTATAGTCTATGTATGGCTTAATGTTTAATGAGTCGAATGATTGATATTCTTTATTACAAACGTAATTACTTTCCACTATAGCTTTTGTCACATGAGAATATCTTTGACAATTCTCACATAATTTAGGGCAAAAGAGTCCTCTGCGGCGCAAAATCGCACGAGAATCGGCTTAGTGAACTAAGCCCTTAAAACAGTGTGCTCAATACAAATTAACAAAAAAAGGTTTAGGGAAAGCAACTGCTATAGTCCCACACAAGGACACCACCACAAGCAAAGGAAAATAACTGAAGAAATATTTTAACAGTGGATTTTATATGCAACAGGCCCCAGAACCTTTCTCTAGCTGCAATACAATGGTGACAGACGGGTGAGCTCACATTGTCTATCTGATTTCACCGTGCTAGCGACAAGGTAATAGGATCATTGTCTTCTTGGTAAGGTCTATTTGCAGAGTAGCTATATCTGGCGTTGTTAGTGGTGGAATGTCTCTAATAACATTTATATGAAGGGAATTGTATGCAAGAGGTAGAATAGTCTTTTCTCCGGATCAATTCGACTGAGCACTGGGGAGTGGAACTGAACGTAGTCTGAGGGGGCTGAGGAGTGGTGTAGTGTGGCATAGGTAACTGATAATGGGTCAGATTTCCAGTAAATGTACGGCAGCTCTACACATTTAGTAAATTATGCTAAATCAGGCTGTAATTTGGTCAATACTAGGTAAATTTGCAAATATTTGGCTTTGCATTGATTCGAGTAATCCATTTGACTAGGTTGAACTGTATTTTTAACTTTATTTTTGTCTGAAATTTAGGTTATTTGAGAAGATTGGCGAAGTTAAATTGTGCAATTTCTGAAATCTGACCCTAATACATCACTAAAAGCAGACACTGATATGCTTTAAAGCTGCATTCTAAGCTATTGCAGCAACACATTCTTGTTTGTTTGTTTGTTTAATTTTTATTGTAAACTCTTATACATGTATGATATTTTCAGCTCATGGTCTATCTTTACAACAACGTTACCTTGATATACACGTAAATTACAACATCAGTTAGAAGCAAATCATACATAATTAAGAGACTTTATGTCCATAACAAACATCTACAGATAATCCTTATTTACCTTTAGAATAATCACTCGTACACCCTTATTTTTGCATAAGGACCATATTAATATACAGCATGTTTTTTTGGTTTTACATGTAATAAGATAAGAACACGATGACAGATTGGAGACGGAAATTTTTCATCAGTTATGGTCGAGGCGCCGTGTGCACAATCGAAGAGACCAAAATCAGATTTTCAGAAAATGTACAATTGGCAGCTGTACACATTTAGTAAATTCTACAAAATCAGGCTGCAATTTGGCCAATACTAGGTAAATTTGAGTATATTTGGCAATGCATTGATTCTAGCAATCTGTTTGGTTAGTTTGAACTATATTTTGAACTTTATTTTCGTATGAAATGTGAGTTATCTGAAAAGATTGGCGAAGTTAAGTTGTACATTTTCTGACGATCTGACCCATACATGTAGGTGTCTTGACATGCACCAGCGAGATCTCTGTACAACCACCGCGCCTGGATGCCCTTGAACGATTTAAAGGTTGGGCCAGTTGTTACTCCAATATACATACATGCAAGACAGAGGCCGGCCCATACCCAGCACCGAGAACACTCTTCATCCCCGACATAAACATTGATAAACACCATTAAGGAGTACAACAACATTGACTGGTAAAACATCAGATTATATTTCAACGATTATAGCGAAGGAACTGGATCTATGTTCTGCTTTTCTCCAGGTGGGAGTGGAAGATCAATTCAACTCGGATGTGGAGTTTCGGTCCAGAGCAAAAGAGACAGATCGTTATTTTCTGAAGTCTATATAATGACAACTCAGGCGACGACTTGTATCGTGTGTAAGTAGGATTGGTTAGAGTTGACATGGCAAGTGTACCACTCTCTGACACGCGCGATATAGTCTATGTCCCGCAAATAATTTATTATTTACTTGAAATTCTGCAATAGTAACGCAGCTTTATAACGAGCCCTGCAGGTCAGATGGAGTGGGTTAGACGCTTAAGGTCCATTCCCATTACCACGACCACCCGGCCGATACTTGCCGGCTGTAATACTTTAACATTGTGTTTTTTGCCGTGCGGCGGCCGTACACCAATCGGCCGTTGTAATATGAATAGGCCTTTAATCTGGCGCTTAAACTGGCGCTTATACAGGCGTCATCGGTCCGGTGGATGTGGTTACACTATACACACCCTTATACTCATCTTTCTACTCATTCTCACATTGATTTCTCTAAACTTCACCCATGAGAGAGCTCCAACCTACCGCCACAAACGACTTCATGACACACAAGGTCAAACTCTCAGACTCGCTTTTCCACCAGAGAAAACAATAGTAGAATTACTCCGCGACAAGAACGTTACTTTGAGGACTGTGCGGAACCACACAGACCTGCTGGTGTATGCCCTGTGGCATGGGGAAGGGCCTAAACTCCCAAACAGGATTTATATCTACGCAAAGGGATTGAAACAATATAACGGGATTGTCCTTCACAAAGTCCGTTACTGCTTGATTAGAAACATAGTCAAAGTCAAGGTCACATTTCACGATGGGAATATAGTGTACTGTGATCTTAGTTCCAGTGTTGTGTCAAGTTTCAGAGACAACAGCGAAGTTTCTCTAATTTTGCAAAACGCAATAATAGCCCCTTCAATAGTAACATGGGGGATGCGCAACCGATATGAGATATCACACGAAAAAGGCCTAATAAATAGAAAGTTTCTATGTTTAACAACTATGTTAAGAAATGAAGAAAAGGATTTAGAACATTGGATAGACTTCCATACAAAGCATGGATATGAGTACTTTTTTATTTTCGACAACAATTCCACTGATAGGACAAAAGAGATTATTCACAGTTACGACCATACACTGATGATAGACTGGCCATGGGCGAAAACCCAGGTTGAGGCATTCTTGTACGCGACACGAATGCTGAGAGACATCTGTGAATGGGTAACATTCATGGACGTTGATGAATTCATGTACGTAGCGGACCAAAACTACAAATTTGTCAAATTCAGGGATATTATAAAGACAAATTTCCCTGAGTCGACTGGGATAAATGAAGTGCGTACAGCAGCTAAAATCATGGGCCCATCTGGTTGGCTAGCAGACCCTCGGAATACATCTCTACCAGAAGCCTATATAGAAGCCATGAAATGGAATGTTGGGAAGCCAACTGTACGGGTAAAGAAGGCCTATGGGACATCACGAGGTAACCCTTCTGTGATACATTACACACCCTATGGATATACATGCGTCCATGATTTCCCGATTTACGGGAAGAGTTTTGTACTGCCCAGGAGGCTAGCGCATGTGTACCACTTTACATATCAGAGCTGGGAGCATCATCTAAAGAAGTATGCAAAGGGACGGATAGGTATGACTATGGACTGGTTTCTTGGCCACAGTGTGTCCCGGAACGAACCTAAGAAAGAATGGACCACACGCACTGGTTCGACTGATGTTCTGCTAAGGTATAATAACAGAATAGTGGTGAGGGACAAAGCGTAATTAATAACTAATGAGGGTATTGTGTAATTATAATATCTTCACATGAAAAGTCTCATTAAAACTGAGGACTTCATAGAAGCCAATAGTTTCATCTAATTTAAGAGATTGATAGAATTGATCGGAAATAAGTTTAATGTATTGAACTATGCACAGTTAAAGAATGCTATATGGGGATGTAGGTGGCAATATGACTGGGATGTGGGTAACATTTTCAGAAAATGTACAATTGGCAGCTGTACACATTTAGTAAATTCTGCTAAATTAGGCTGCAAATTGGCCAATACTAGGTGCATTTGAGTATATTCGGCATTACATTGGTTCTAGCAATCTGTTTAGTTAGGTTGAACTGTATTTTCAACTTTATTTTCATCTGAAATGTGGATTATTTGAGAAGATTGGCGAAGTTGAACTGTACATTTTCTGAAAATCTGACCCACGTATGGAGCATAAAAAGAGAATATCTATGTCCGAAATCACAAAGGTTATAAATGAATGTACTGACACTTCAATAAGAAATCTATTTGTGTTTTATTGCAAACAATTCTCCTCCATCTTATGTTGAAAAATGGATAGAAAAATATCCAGAGGTAATAAATAGAAATAAACCTAAGAAAGAATGGACCAACCGCACTGGGTGTACTGATGTTTTGCTGAGATATAACAACAGAATATTGATGATGGACAAAATATAATTAATAAGTAATCATCATCCCCTCCCTCTGGTGGGAAATAGATGTATCATTTAAACTCTTTTTGTGATGTCAAACATCTAATTACCTCTAATTGTCGGATTTTATTTCATTTGGTTTTAGTTTTGCAATTTAGAAGATGATGTTGTATAAAAATGAATCAGTAAGTTCTTATCTTAAAGAGTGGAACATGGAAACTGAATCACAAGAACTGTTTAAAGTTGTGATTGCTAGTCGTCTCAGTGAAATTATAAAGTAGAACGCATAAGGGTCAGATTTTCAGAAAATGTACAATTCCACTTCGCCAATCTTCCCAAATAACCCACATTTCAGATGAAAATATAGTTGAAAATACAGTTCAACCTAGCCAAACAGATAGCTAGAATCAATGCAATGCTAAATATTCTCGAATTTACCTAGTATTGACCAAATTGCAGCCTAATTTAGCAGAATTTTCTAAATGTGTACAGCTGCCAATTGTACATTTTCTGAAAATCTGACACATAATTTAGTGGTTTAAGTTGAGGAGTGAGAAATATCACAACTTGTGATAACTTCTTTTTAAAGATTAAAAATATATTGAATCTACTATGTGAGAACTTAACTAAATTAGCTCAGAAATTACAGTGTGATTAGACGAGCTACACAATGGTATAATTTAGATACTCGCAAAAAAAAATCACTGGAAGGAATTCAGGGAAATTTGTTAACCAGTTAAACGAAAAATACAACTTATCTAAATCTAAATGAATCTCTAGAAATTTTGTACAACGACGTAACAACTTGTTCATATATTTCCAATGTAGATGATGAAATGATGTAATACATTGATTTATATAATTTAGCATAAGATGGAAGATCTACTGTCTAGAATTCCTCCCCCTTTTCCATGTACATTTTTAACTTGTGAATAAAAGTTCTATATATATATTATGTTGTATTGCTTTGGGATACTATGGTGCTAGTGGAAAAGCAGGAATGAGGTTTGTTACTAGTCCAAACGCATGACAAATTCTTACTTGGGTGGAGTTGTCGGTAAATATATTCAAATATATATTCAAAAAGGCAGTAAAACAGATACGTTTTAAGTCATTTGAGACCAGTAACTCGATTTGGAATATTCCTGATCCAGTTGATTTGATTTGATACAGATTTGGTATAGCTCCTATTCCCCAGAGCCGATGGCATGTACTTTTAAATTGGCGTTTATTGCGTATGTTGTATGTTACTTTGGACAGGGTCTATTTTATATTTCAAAGTTGAGGGACAGCCATTGTATACTCTCTAATACACTCTGTGCTGAACATGCGTGAGATTGCTATCATATGGTTATACCCTGACATTACACGCAGACAATAGTAAGTGTTGCAATGAGGCCTAACGTCTTATAGCCCCGCCCCCTCCTGTACAGGTCTCCGACTTGATGGGCACACACCTCATTCAAATTCCCTTCAATGAACTGGCACATCAACGTTCAATAGGGGAGTGCATCCTAGGATGGATTCTGATGAAATCTGATATATGTAAAGATTGACGTGTTAATCTGCTTATAAATGATGGAATAGCCAACTGGCACGTCAGTTACGTCATATCCCGACATAGCCTGAATTAAATAGATTTGCACAGTACATGCTAGTTAGCATAAATAGCGATTTTAGAAAGAATTATGATAATAAAAAGAAATCGGGTGGTATTTGATAACTAATATAAATATAGTGGGGTTATCCAATGTTACGTAATATCTCATAACACTAACCAGTTGCTAATGAACATTTAGATAAGATATATATGTGTTGTGTTTCAGGAGAATGAGTCATAAGTCGCAAAATATGAATTTATAAAAGATGAGATCAAGGGGATTCCAATGATAGTAAACACTGGGACACTTAATATTATTTCTATATTTTAAGTTTGACATTTTTATTTTTGAAAATTAAAGTTTGCAATCTTTCTGGGACGGTAATTTACCAGTAAAGTAACTAAACATCATCAATATGAAGGCCTTCAAAACGCAAGGATATATATTCAATACTATGTCCTGTATAAGATGTATGCTTTACACATGCTTTACACACAATGCCTACATTATGAATTCCCTCCCTAAGCAAGGACAATTAGCTTAGCAAGGAACATTTGAGGGTCAGATTTTCAGAAAATGCACAATTGGCAGCTGTACACATTAATTAAATTCAGCTAAATTAGGCTGCAATTTGGCCAATACTGGGTAAATTCGAGAGTATTCGGCATTGCATTGATTCTACCAATCTGCTTGGCTAGGTTGAACTGTATTTTCAACTTTATTTTCATCTGAAATTTGGGTTATTTGAGAAGATTGGCGAAGTTGAATTGCACATTTTCTCAAAATCTAACCCTTAAGTAGGGGACACTTATGCACGCCAGGCCCCTGCTTTCAGCAGAGAGAGTGAGAAGTGGGTCTATCTGTCAGTCTGTCACTATAAGGACAATAGCTGTGTATTCTCAGAAGGTACCCTGTGCCTCTCATTCAATTAGTTTGTTGAAGTCGCCATCTACAGTGGCGTAAACTGGGCTTAATTAGACTATGCCAGTTGGGAAACTTATCCCATACTTGTACTCGTTTAAACTGTTCACGTATCTGTCTAATCAACCGTGTTAGTGTCAGAGTCCATTACCCAAACTAGAGTGTGAAACGGTCTCTTGAATGCTGAACTACTTGTACCTTACTTTAATAACATATGTAATATGTTTTTATAATATACGATTTAAAACCTTGCATCTAAAATGTGGTGTTTCAGGAAAATGAGTCACAAGTCGCAAAATTGATGTTTTTCAAAGTGATTCAAGACGGTTTATTGAATATATCCATGCATTTTTAAGCTCATCCTATAGTCTACGTTTAGCTACTTTACTAGTAATTACCAACCAAGAAATATTGTAAACATTTTTTTTTTTCGAAACTAAAAATATCAAACTGAAAAAAAATAGAAGCAGTTCTTTAGATACCCTTAATGCTTACTATCGTTGGAATCCCCTTGGTCTCATCTTTTCAAATGTGATGGTATCTCAAAACCAAAGTTTTGCAACTTGTGACTCCCATAACACATTACACATGGGATAAATTGCATGCATAATATATAGTGGGTTTCATACTTACATGCACACCAGCAACCGGAAGCCACCACCGGAAGCAAAAGTACACAACATTGCTTTAGAATTTTTTTCTCGATTATTAATGGGATATATAGGTCAGATTTTCAGAAAATGTACAATTCGCTTTCACCGATCCTCTCCAATAACCCACATTTAAGACAAAAAAGAACTTCAAAACATAGTTTAACATAACTGAACTGATACTTTAAATCAATGCAATACGAAAATAATACTCAGATATTCTGACCCAGTATTCTGTATTTTCCAGCCAAAATTAGCTGAATTTACTGAATGTGTAGCTCTGCCAATTGTACATTTTCTGAAAATCTGACCCATATAATAGATCGGTTCCATCATGAGATTATTATTGTATAAAACTGGACTCAATCAAATTTATTTTTTAAAAATCAGTAAACTAATTCGTTAACTGTTGGTTAACTGTTAGTGTCAATCACTTAGAACATCAAACTTGTTCCATCTTATAGGAAAATAACAAAGTTCTTATCCTGGAAACTACGTTCATGACTAAAGCCTATATATTGAATCAGATTGATTACTAAATAGTACATTCTGCTTAATCATAAATCCTTGGCATGTCTGATTATATTTAGTATTGCAATAACTTAAAGAAATCTGTTCGGTTATGTTGCACAGTAACTGCAGTTTATCTCTTAACATTTTGTAAATAGAATACAAAAGTGGAATGTACATTTTCTGACGACCTGGCCCGTCTCTAAAAGGTATTATACGGAAATTCTTTTCTTGGCACTCTCAGTGCATCACTAAAAGCCTAAGTACGATGACACTTTACAATGGCAGGAATTTTAAATACTAGATGATAAAAAGGAATTAAGATGGATATCCTTCTCTCTGAGAGACGTGCATTTGTAAAGGTATTTAATGGTGTGTTATAAATACTACATAGACACTATAGTGCCAGTACCACTTACGGCAAAGCAACTTAAACACTGCTTTCTTACGATTTTTCAATTGGGGATTTGAAATGCCGCCATGGAACTAATGGTACAGTATAAACTCTATAGAAAACAAGGCATGTTCTGCATGAAATATTTATCAATGCTTCAATGTCAATATTCATGTGTTATACATGTTGCCATAACAAAAGTCCCCATCTTTCCCATCATGGATTTGGTTTGCATAGTTCATTTATACATCCTGTGATATGGTTAAAAACATTCTTGCAATTTTCGGTAAAACATTACAAAATATTTGTATGTCAGATTTAAAAGAATCAAATGATAATAAAAAAGAATCCATCCCAGGGTGCACTGTAGTAGACATGCGCAGTGAGACATGCAAATCCCCCCTATTACACTGAAATATAAAACAAGTAATGCTGCAGTGGGTAATATATGGGATGGGGTGGAGGGTTCAATGAACTCTAAACCTTTCCATCACTAAAGTTTGGTTTGCATTAAAGAACAAATGGTTCAGATCTCCAGAAAATGTTCAATCAGCAGATCTACACATCTAGTCAATTCTGCTAAATTAGACAGAAAAATGGTCAATACTAGATATGTGGGATGTCCGCTGGAGAAGATACTAACTGGAATGATGACAGTAACACTAGGGTTGGCCTGGACCACCAATGAAATGGAGGTTTATTCACCATGAATACAATAGAATAATAAAGAAAACATTTGAGCATGTGAAGTGGTTGGGAAATGGGCTGGGAATGTTATTGTTGTGGCGGAATGGAAGGGGCGTGTATTATGACGTAGGGCGTCACCATGGAGGAGGGGCGTGGCGTAGTGGTGTTGCCAGGCTCCCAGCCCAATATATGCGGTGACGTCTCACCATCACGTATGTCTGAATATATTTGATATTGCCTTGATTCAAACAATCTGTTTGTTCATGTTGAACTGCATTTCAAGCCTCACTTTTGTCTTAAATTTGGATTATTTGAGAGGAAAGGGGAAGGCGAATTGTACATTACCTTGCGATGTCACCCATATGGTAATTATTTACCTTTGAATATTAATGAGTTATTTTTGCCATTACTAATGCTTTCAATTCCATTCATGTTATGCAAACATACACCAATGGCAGAGATGTTGTTTAGTAGGTTGGCTTAAAAAGTGGAATCTATACAGTGATTCCGGAAAAGCCCATTATATTATCCAGCTTAACCCACTTTTTCCGTTCATCTCTCCGTTCCATTATCTCCCCCATTCCTCTTTTTATTTCTGTTTGCCGATGTGATTTTCCCTCGTACAGTATCCTCATCTAGATCCCATTTTGCCTTAATGGGTCAGCTCGTCACAAAATGTACAATTTGCCGTTAACAAACCTCTTAAATAACCCTAATTTAAGACAAAATTAAGTTTTAAAGTATACTTCAGCATAGCCAAACAGCTTCTTGGAAGCAACGCAACACAAGATAAAATTAGATACGTAGTATTTATCATCTTTTAGCCTAATTTTGAAGAATTTTCTAAATATGTAGAGCTGCCAAAAGTACATTTTCTGCTGATTTGAACCTAATGGTTTCCACTACAGCAATAGGTGTAAGAAACGAGTCACAGTGCGCTGTGATAGAGACACACTTAATCTTGTTGCCATCTTATTTAACTCTGCACTCTCAGCTATTTCCGAAGCAAATGCTCTTACCAAACTTATTTATTAATTAACCCATGGCACAGAAGCTTTCAACATTTTGCTGCTGCCTCATATGTTTCCCGATACGTTTAATCGGGGGAGGTATATATATATATATACAGAGGGAGTAGTAGCGACAGACTGATTGAAGCAGACCATGCGTGTCCTGTATATGGTGTAGCCACTGTATGCCAGGTGACACTGCAGAGTTGTTTAATACCACCTAGCCAAGGTAGGTTTGATTGGCCTTTTCCACAGCATACTATAGACACACTTATATCAGATGGCGCTAGTAGTAGTGGTGGCAGAACTGCCAACTACTTGGTGGACATACATGAACCTTGCTAGCATCTGGGAATATTCCAAATCGGTTCCCAGAAGTCTGTCCACCTGTTGGTCTGTTGAACATTTTCCTCACTCACTTTCTGTCGACTCACTGGGGGTGGGGAATGGGGGGGGGGGGAATACTCATAATGGGATCAGATCTTCAGAAAAAGTACAATTCACCTTCATCAATCCTTTCAAATGACCCTAATGTAAAAGAAAAGCTACGTTCAAAATACAGTTTAACACAATTTAAGATACATTTTGTATCAACAAAACGCCACAAATGCTCTGATATACCCATTATTCATAATTTTTTTGTCCAATTTAGCAGAAGTTACCAAATTTGAAGAGCTGCTGATTGTACACTTTCTGACAATCTGACCCAAATACGATTTTGAATAAATTTGACTTCATTACCTTTTATGTTACACCAGTCATGACAATGTGCACATGTTCAACTCTGTAATTACCGCAGGGGTGGGGGGGGGGACAATAGTGTGACAGAGGCCTATAGGGCTGCTGCCAATTGTCACTACACCGCTACTACAAGTCCCAATGCTAGGAGACAGGTCAAAAACTTAATTAGTTGCCAGTGAGAGTGTGAGGCAGGCCAATACCACCCACACCTGGGTGAGATTTTGAGAAAATGTACAATTCCACTTCGCCAATCTTCTCAAATAACCCACATTTCAGACGTAAGAAAAAAGTTCAAAATACAGTTCAACCTAGCCAAACAGATTGCTAGAATCAATGCAATGCCGAATACTCTCAAATTTACCTAGTACTGACCAAATTGCAGCCTAATTCAGCAGAATTTTCTAAATGTGTACAGCTGATAATTGTACATTTTGTGAAAATCTGACCCTCAGGACTGTGCCTGGGGGAAGTGTGGTGCAGTGTGGTGGCTTCCATCGGGGCATGCTTCTGTTTCTCCAGTAACAGTGCACTGATTGCTGATGTCAGGGAAGGAAGTAGGGAGGAGTGTACTAGTAGTTTGCTGACAGAAAAAGAATCGCCAAAGTCGTGATGTGTTCCAGGAAAATGAATCACTAGTCGCAAAATTGATATTTTTCAAAGGGATTCACACAAAAGATCTCTTTGTGGGAATGTTTTCATTTTTGCTGTACCTAACGCCTCCAGTCGTTCGAATAGATATATCAAATTTCAAGAAAATATGTCCATGCATATCTAAGGTCATCACACAGAGTATATTTAGCTACTTTACTAGTAATATCCTCCCAAAGGTATTGGAAATTTCTTTTTCAAAAGTAAAGGTATCAAACTTAAAATATAGGCATACGTATTAGCAGTTTTTCAACACAACCCTCTACAAAGTACCATATAAGAACTTTAGATATCTTAGAAATATGGAAAAAGTGTGATGATAGGTTTTAGAAAAAGCTCTGTAAAGTGTTTTATACAATACGGCAATGATAGAGTGAATAGCGAGATGATTAAAGTTGCAGCTTTTAAATTGTGCTTATTATGCCGAGGCAAATGTCAACTAGATGAACGATCGAGCTGCAGCTGGCAGTCCTATAATAGCTCTAGCATCTGGCCGACTCTGGTTAGGATTGATGGGTCAGACCGTCGGAACATGTACAATCCACTTTCTCCAACTTTCTCAAATAACCCAAATTCAAGACTGAAATGAGGTTAAAAACAAAGTTCATCCTAGTCAAAATTATGTTCATAATCAACACAATACCAAATATACTAATATATCCCAAGTATTTATCCCTTTTTAGGGTTATTTAGTAGAATTTACTAAATGTGTAGAGCTGCCATTTGTACATTTTCTGAAGATCTGACCCTGAGGTAGATGGACTCAGGGACAAGGAGGTTGGAGGGGGGTCATTTGGGGGTCAACTATCCTCAGCGTCTCACTCTAAATCCAAACCCTCAAATCAGATAAGAATGGTGTGTCAGCCTACTTCGCTAATCGGTTTCCTGGCCAAGTACCTAGGCGTTAATGGCCCTCTGTGGTTCGAGGTGAGAGGCTTCTCCTTGGTTTGAAGGGTCTGTCTGAATGTTGGGCCTAGACTGATCTATTATATAGGTCAGATTTTCAGAAAATGTACAATTGGCAGCTGTACTATGCTAAATTAGGCTGCAATTTGGTCAATGCTAGGTGAATTGGAGTATATTCGGCATTGCATTGGTTCTAGCAATCTGTTTGGTTAGGTTGAACTGTATTTTGAACTTTATTTTCGTCTGAAATGTGGGTTAGTTCAGAGGATTGGCGAAGTTGAATTGTACATTTTCTGAAAATCTGACCTTTATATACTGCGTAATACACAAGCCATTCATCTCAATTGTGATGTGTTATAGAACAATGTGTCACAAGTCGCGAAAGTTATATTTTTCAAAGTGTTTTATTTGTAAGAAGTCTATGTGAGAATGTATTCCTTTTGGGGCGATTAACGCTGTTTGTAACATGAATAAATTTGCCACATTTCAGGACAGTGTCTTACAGATATCCATGGATTTATAAGGTAATTTCATACAGTATATTTAGCTAATTTAGTAGTTTATGTCCACCCAGGAAAATTGCTAACTTTTTTTTTTTTAAATAAAAATATGACACTTAAAATATAGAAAAACTTATTAAATGCCCTACTGTCTACTATACTAAACATGTGATTTGTTTCAGGGAAATGAGTCATAAGTCGCAAAAACTGATATTTTTCAAAGTTTTTTTTACAATATCTTTTCATTGAAATGTTCTGATTTCTAGAGGGATTATCACTTATTGTCATATGAATCTACAACAAATTTCGGTACATTGTATTAAATATATCCTTGCGTTTTGAAGGCCTTTGTATGGAGTATATTTAGTTACTTTACTGGTAATTACCCATCCAGAAACATTGCAAACATTTTTTTTCAAAAATGAAAATATCAAACTTAAAATATGGAAATACTTATTAGGGGTCCTAGTGTTAACTGTCATTAGAATCGCCTTTTTCTCCTCTTTTCAAATATGATGATATCTCAAAATCCATTTTTTGCGACTTGGGACTCATTTTCCTAAAACGGATCACATTTACCCTCCGTTCCTTTCCGTCTCGCCCAAACCATACTATTCTATTCAAAGAGACAAATTCAAAGCACTGACCCCTGGGGAAATCTGAATGAATGAACAAAAGCTAACCAACATTTGGGTCAGATTTTCAAAAGATGTACAATTCAACTTCGCCAATCTTCTCAAATAACCCAAATTTTAGATGAAAATAAAGTTCAAAATACAGTTCAATCTAACCAAACAGATTGCTAGAATCAATGCAATGTCGAATATTCTCATATTTACCTAGTATTGACCAAATACAAGACAGTAGATGAACCTAATGTAGCAAAATCTACCAAATGTGTATAGCTGCCAATTGTACATTTTCTGAAAATCTGACCCACTTAGGAACGGAATTTGCTGATGCTAAATGCTATTCCTCATTAGGTGTTAGGTGAGAGAGTGAGTGAATGAGATTGCTTTACGCCCTTATCAACACATTGAAGGTTATATCAAGGCCGGGAGAGCTAAGGGGGAGGCAGTTTATTCACCAGTAGGTATTTTGTTCCTAAACAATTGGGATGTCTTACAGAAAAATGAGTCACAAGTCGCAAAAAATAAATTTTGAGACGTAATATTGTTTTTTATTATGGTTGATGTAACCGGTCGGCAGGAAGCGGACGTCCAACACTAGTAGGCTGCGTCTGTTGGGCGATTAGATATTGAGGTTGTGTCTGAGGCTGGTGTATGGGTCCCAGAAGAAGGCTGAGGCTAAGCCAAGGTCCTCCTTCGGGACCCGTAGACGGCCAGAGCAACACAACTTCATAATCTATAGTCTTTAGTCGCCATTTGTTGGGATGCTACTGTCATTAGCAACAAATTATAAATGATTTCATAGATCATTTATACAATGTATGATATTGGGGACAGCATTCTTGAAATTTGGTTAAAAATGTTGCCAAATATTTGTATTTCGGATTTCAACAGAATCCATCCTATAATGCACTCAAACAGACATGCGCAGTGGCATATGCAAATCCCCTATAGGAACATGACAAGTCCATTCGTCCAACTAGAATCTAGCTGGCCCATCATACAGGGGGACTGCTAGTTCATCACTATGTATGGGTATATACAATGTATGGAGACCAGATGATAAACTGTGTGTCATGTAGCACCACCTGGCTCTCGTTTTCTACTTAATCCAGGATATATGAGAGCATCTGTGAGTCGAACTATTGGACTGTGCAGAAAGGTGATGTGTATTGACATAAATATTTAATTCTGTTTCCAAATGGACCACCATGATTGTATGGCGTTTATTGCGTCTAAATAGCAACATTATAGCGGAACTCCACTAGAGGAAATGCGGCGGCGACAAATTTTTTTGTTGCCCACTAACATCAGTTCATTTCATGTTTGCAATGAAAACGCCAATGGAGGAGTGTCAGATGTGTTGCCACATTCTCTGGGAACTGTTGTTTCTGTATGGATATCTGTTGCAACAAATTAGTGGGCAACAACAAAAATTGTCGGTGCTGTTTTCCTCTCTAGTGGAGTCACCCCTTATAGCGGAACTCATTAAAACGGCGCCAACAGGCAAAATTTGTCGCCGACATTTCTAAAAATTCGGAAAATTTGACATGACTAAAAATTCTAGTGGATGAGGGGGTAAAATAGGTTGTTGGCAACACATTTATTTGTTGCCAACAATTGCAAAATATCTAACTTGATTAGATACTTCGTCGCAAAAAATTTGTCGCAGCCGTTTTGGCCTGTTGGCGCCGTTTTTTACCTATAGTGGAGTTCCGCTATTATGGGACAATTTCCATCAAATTAGACGTTTTCAAGTCCTCCTGGAAAATGTTCTCTTTTACAGAAATCATACATGTCTTAGTGGCATACTGCTTATATTTCCAGTTGAGTATCATGATGCGTGAGAGACGTATTCATTATGGGAAACCACTACTCATCCTATTTACCACAATAATGTGGATCTATAGATTGCCTCGCTATATGGGTCAGATTTTCAGAAAATGTACAAGTGGCAGCTGTATATAGTAACGTCTGCAAAATTAGGCTGCAATTTGGTCAATACTAGGTAAATTTGAGTATATTCGACATTGCATTGATTCTAGCAATGTGTTTGGCTAAGTTGGTTTCTGAAGATTTGACCTATATATATAGAACTATATGTTGATGACCACTGCCCCTGGTGTTGGCTATGGACTTGCCACTGGATGGTGCACAGACCCTCACTCCGCTGCCACTGACTGGACTTGACATATGAGAAAGAAAGAAAGAAAATTTGTTCTTGATTGAATTTGAATAAAAATTTGAATTCCCAAAGTTCAATAAAAGGGTGGTTTCTTTGGAACCGGGTTTACGTAAATTTAGTTACCATACCTAGGTCTCACATTGCTGTGAAGAGCCAACATTGAGTTACGAAGTTGCATGTATGTGGAGATTCCCCTAACCACAAAGCGAGGGACCCTATTTGGGTGCTGTTGTCACCCAGTCTATGGGCCGTGTTGAGTGGCAAGGAGCAAGAGAGAGGCAGTTTTGTGAGGGTGGGAGGGCCATGAGGGACAGTGGTACATACTGTGGAGTGAGAGGGTGAGAGGGAGAGAGGGAGAGAGTGCATTGATGTTTATGTATTAGCGCCGGCTGACTGAATGTTCAACAGAAATCAATACTAAAACTAACCCTAAACCTAACCTTAAATTGGTTGTCCTAAGTCCATAAATTGGTTGTCCTAAGTCTGTAAATTGGTTGTCCTAAGTCTGTAAAGAGAATCTCGTTGGTTTAAGGAAGAGAGAAGTGAATGAATCGAGTGCAGAAAGGGTGGGTGCAATGTGGCAACTGAAGCAACAGTGAACCTACAAATGGTACCGCAGGAGAAGTATGCTCTACTGTTTCTTTGACAGGTGGTGTCAGATCCTGACCCGCCTTACTGTGTTCCTTTCTTTTCTCATAATTATAAATCTATTTACTAGGATGTATTATGTATCATTACAATCCTTTCTTTATTTCATTCACCATTCTGTATCAATAATGTCTATGCTTAACTGTTCCCAATTTTGCAACAGTAAAATAATATAAGCAAAACTGGTTCTATAAACTGAACTTCAGTTACAGCACGATCCTTCAGCTCGTACGACTATATGTATTACAGGGCACAACCAAAACCACACCACAAGGATGAGCGTGCAGTATTATGTTATCTAAACCCTGAATAAAAACCTGTTAACATCCATATAATATATGGCTAGAGCGATTTTTAGGAAAGGAGGTAGAAAAGAAATGGTAGAAAGAAGGTTTTCTTTGTCCAGAATGTTCTCGGAATTTGTTGTTTTACAAACCACTTTACTCATCTTTAGAGGTCTCTCCTCCCTCTCTGGATGTCGTCGTATGTGGTTTGTGAAGGTATTTGGGGTGGAAATGTGATTTTGAAGCCTTTTTTAAATTGGGATAACCACACTCTATTTATAGCCTGGGAAAGCCCCTGTGAGATACTACGTCATTTCCCACAACCTACGTCCAGGGGGACCTAGGGGGAGCATGAGGAAGAGGGGAGGGAGAGTGTGTGTGTGTGTGGGGGGGGGGGGATCGGAGAGGGGAGGGGGAGCATTTTTTTCTAATCAAACTTGAATATATAATTAAAAAGGTTTCTACCACTCTACCAAATGTAAAACAAATGTAAAATATGGAAAACATTATGTAACAGCAACTTCATCATAGAAACTAAAACAAAATGTAATCCAAAATATATCAGGAAATCTGGGAAGATCAACACACTTCAGAGTACTGCTGACAGATCATATATGCTATCCCCTTTTTCTCCTTTATGTAACTGTATGCTTAATGAGAAATAAAAGTTCAATTATGATAATAACTAGGAAGAGGGGAGGGAGATGGGGGAGGCAGAAGGGCAGGAGAAAATCGGAGATGGGGTTGGGAGGGAAAAACAGGTATGAAAGACAGAGAAGAGGGGGAAGGAAAAGAGGGAGAGGGGGAAGTGTGGGGAGAGAGAGTGACCGTCCGGAGGACGGGTACTTTGCTAGTAATATATATTCATGTCCTTAAAAGGTTGTTTTTCGTGCCAGAAGCAGACCAGTGAGTCAATTCCCAGTGCTCTGATTGTCTTCTATTTTGTATTTCCCTAGCCTCCTCCTAGAAGTGCAGTTTAAACTATGAAATCATACGAAAGATTCCAGTTCCAGTCAAACTTAACAAAAATCGTCATAATTATAGTATAACTATATCAAGCAGTGTGGAGAGTGTTAACCTGTTGTTGACGTGGGAATGAAGTTAAATAATACTACTAATCATGTTAATAATGAATCAGGGTAATTGACAAATAAATGAAACCAGCGAATATAGTATGATTCCTTTTACAGGTGGTACATCAACATTTCACTTTTTTTTAAAGACGTATCCAGCCATCGAGGCCCTTACAATTCTAAAGATAAGTATGTCAAGTCCCTTATATATTTGTGTGTGTGTGTGGGGGGGGGGGGGGGGGTTCTAAAATTTGAGGTAAATCACACACTGATAGTTCAGTACACATGTTTTATTCTTAACAATATTTATATTTCACTTTTGATATCGGTAGTAATAATTAATAGCTGTTGGGTGGCATTAGCTAAATAGTTCCCAGAATCGATTCAGGCGAGACAGCAGGTGTGGTGACCACAGTAAGTCTTGATATGGGTCAAATTTCCAGAAAATATGCAATAGAACTTCACCAATCTTCTCAAATAACCCAAATTTGAGACGAAAAAAAAAGTTCAAAATACAATTCAACCTAGCCAAACAGATTGCTAGAATCAATGCAATGCCAAATATACTCGAATTTACCTAGAATTGGCCAAATTGCAGCCTAATTATGCAGAGTTTACTAAATGTGTACGGCTGCCAATTGTACATTTTCTGAAAATCTGACCCATATTGGTCAGGTCGTCAACAAATGTACATTGGGCAGCTCCATACATGTGTGATGTGGTGCAGGAAAATGAGTCACAAGTCGCCACAAAATATATCTTTTACAAGATCTCTATTTTGGAATGTTTTGATTTCTGAAGGGTTTAGCGCGCTTTAAGTGATATCAATACATGTATCAAATTTCAAGAATGTTTATTAAATATATCCTTGCCTTTCGAAAGGTCATCGTATGAAGTACATTTAATCTGATCTTTTCAAACATGATAATAACTCAAAATCCATACTTTGCGACTTGTGACTCATTACCCTATAACACATCACATTTAGTAAATTCTCTTAAAGCTGCACTCTCAGTTCACATCGATGGAACACGAAATATTTTCAACTTTTTGTTTCATTATTTTCCAACCCATCTAATTATAAATTGAGCAAAATTTCGGAGGGTCTTGTCGATTTGTTTTTGCAACAGGGCTTCTAAAACGTCCTCCTTTGTATTTGGGGGACCTGCCTGAACCCTTTCCTCTGATAATTACAGTTACTGTCGCTCACCGGCTGCAGGTAGCCTGTGAAATAATGCGACAAACTGCATATGGGTCAGATTTTGAGAAATGGACAATTGGCAGCTTTACACATTTAGTACATTTTGCTAAAATAGACTGAAAAATGGCCAATACTAGGTAAATTCGAGTATATATATTTGGCATTGCATTGATTCCAGCAATCAGTTTGATTAGATTAGCAGGTTATGCTTCAAATTAATGTGCCCGAGTGCAAATATGTCCATCAGGCGTGAGGGAGGAGGAAGGGAAATACCAGGCACTGTTGGATAATAATTAATATCTAGGTAAACCACAGGTATTGGCATATAAATTAATGTTTTAATTCAAATATCTGTAGAATCTGACTAATTATTTCAGCCATATTAGACTCAGATATGTATAACGCATTGTACGAGTGCCATAAATAAATAATTAGGCTATGACCAACACTATGAGCCAATGTTATGTGCACTGCCTATATTTGCAGAGGAAATTCTAGATGGCGGCCGATTTTTCTATCTTGCTTAGTTCTTTTGTGTAACTAAATCTAAACATGAACTTTGAAGTAGAACTAACAGAATTTGAAGTAGAATCAATCGATAAAAGAATGGAATTGTCCAAGAAAAAGTCTAAAAAAATAGTTCTCCTAAATGTTTGAATTACAGCAATAAAGATGCACCCTCTGAACAGAAGTAATGAATCACCACATTATGAATTTTGTATGTAGTGTATTGAATGAGCTTTCACATTCACAAAGCAACGACCCCTTTATGTGCAGAAAGTATTAGTATGCATAGTACAACAGAGCTTGGATCGACTGCGTGCCTTATGCATGAATTATATGTACACACATACATGGGTGAGATTTTCAAAAAATGTACAATTCAACTTCGCCATTCGTCTAAAAAAATCCAAATTTCAGACGAAAATAAAGTTCAAAATACAGTTCAACCTAACCAAACAGATTGCTAGAATCAATGCAATGACGAATATACTCAAATTTACCTAGTATTGACCAAATTGCAGCCTAATTTAGCAGAATTTACTAAATGTGTAGAGCTGCCAATTGTACATTTTCTGAAAATCTGATCCACCTAGGTATACATACATACGAACGATCCCAAGGGAAATTACAATAACAGACCCTGACTGTAAAAGGCTTGTTTGTCTATTTTATATTTTTTTCTTATTTTATTTTTATTTTTATTCTATTTATCCGGGAAGTAATACTGAACCATCGCATTACAGACTTCTTTTTTCTGTGTAACAGTTATGAAAAATTGAAAAGAAAAGAAATTTATTCTCGTTCGGCAGCATCAGCTTCTACAAAGCCTACTTTCCCAGTGGTAATAGTAATAACTTTATCTATTACCTACCTTAAGCAATAGAGCTATGTCCCTGGACTATTCAGCTTATCCTTTAAGACCGTGTAAAATGGTCTCTTTCTATTGGTAATCGGCTCCCCAGGGCAAACCTTATAGAGCAGCCTCATCACTAATGGCATATAAGTAGGCAGATTCACATACCTCTGGGACATGGATCATTTAGTGCCTGTGTTGCATATGTACTAAGCTAATTAGGACATGAAATATTAGTGAGAGGGCAATGTATTTCTTGTAATCTGACTTAGATGGGGTTACATAAGTGGCATGATGGTTATTGGTTAGTATCTTCATCGCAATGTTCCATTGATACATGGAAATCAGTTTTTATATTCTATTTATAGAGATATACAATGGGAGGAGGGTGGAAAGATGGTTTATCGAGAAGCAATTAATTAAGGTTATGTCTTGCAGGTAAAATGTAAACGATCGTTCATAATCCTTGACCCATTTGTGATGTGCTTCAGGAAAATGAGCCACAAGTCGCTAAATTGATATTTTCCAAAGCGATTTATTCACTAGATCACTTTGTAGGAATGTACTCATCCATGGTATTTAATGCCTCTAGACGTATAAATAGATGTACCAGATTTCAAGACAGTGTATTAAATATGTCTATGCATTTCTAAGGTCATCTTATAGAGCATATTTAGCTACTTTACTAGTAAGTATCCACCCAGAAATATTGCAAACATATTTTTCAAAACTAAAAGTATGAAACTTTAATCATAGAAATATGTATTATATGGCCAAATGTTTACTATCATTAGAATCGCCTTGGTTCCTGTTTCTCAAATATGATGATATCTCAAAATCCATTATTCTGCAACTTGTGACTCATTTCCCTGCAACACACCACATTTCTAAAATGAAAATCCATTTCATTGTTACGTTACCAGTCTATTTAAATGATAGTTCATGAACTGTGCATGGCCCAATGGATTAAATGTCACAAAAATGTTTTTTTCTCAAAATGGAGATATTTTTAATAAAGGATCAATGACGGATATTAAATAGAGGTTAATAATCCTTGTTATCACTATCTTTCGATAGCCTGTCTTTCATGGCCTGTCTGTAAGAGCTCCAAAGAGGAGGATTGCCAGCATGCATTGTCAGGTTTATATTTTAATTTTATTTTTTTCTACATTGTATTCTATAGACCAAGAGCAATGCTTTCAGTTTGAAACTGGGCGCCACTTCAAACTATAGATATATATAAAGTGCCAATGTAAAGGTGACTTTGTCAATTCCCAGCTAGTTCAGGGGCTATGGCCTGAGACTTTGAAACTAAGGGTCTGGAGTTCAAACCCACAAGAAACCTTTTTCATGGACAATTTCATGGCCTGTCTGTAAGAGCTCCAAAGAGGAGGATTCACAGCATGCATTGTCAGGTTTATATTTTAATTTTATTTTTTTCTACATTGTATTCTATAGACCAAGAGCAATGCTTTCAGTTTGAAACTGGGTGCCACTTCAAACTATAGATATATGAGTAAATCCACCAATTGGTCGTGATTTGACTATAAAATAGATTTTTGCATTTCTAACAAGAAATCTTGGTCTGGAGGTATTCTAATCACATCTATCAGTTTCCCCGATGGAAAATACATAAATAATACCCCATTTTCACATATATGGCATCAATATTTTAAATTCCAGAGGAAAAAAACACTGTTTTATTGCCTAAAAATTAAAAAAAATCTTACTTATAATGAGGAAAAGTGTGTAAAGAAAAAAAAATGATGTGAAATTAGTGCTATGTATTCATTCAAATATCATATCATTATCCTGGCTACCGAATAATTTGAAAAAAATATATTTTTGGTAATCCATTGGTTGATTTGCAATGCAAAAATGTCTGGGGAAATTCTGTATGTCACCATAACATGCCTATTTAAACCTAGAATAAAAATTGATTTAAACACCAAGATGGGCCAATTGGATATGTTTTAGATGGTTTTCAATGTATTCTCCCATACAATAATGAATATAGTTGAATATTTTAGTTTCTTCCGGAATTAGAGCATATAATATATATTTGGGAAGGTTGTATGTCACCATAACCTGCCGAACATTTTAGCTAATAAAAAAAAAATTTTAGAGTTGAAAAAATTAAAGTATGGCTGAAGGTAAGTCATCATATAGCTCAAACATAAACAGTCCCATTATCCTCCTGCAGTGCATTATTACACCTCAAGTGTGCTAAAACATGATGTCACATTAACGTGCCGGCACGTTACGGTGACAAAAATTATGTGACATTAAAATTATGTGACATTATTTATGTACATGTATTGTGTAGACATACAGAGAACCTTTTCCCAAATAATTTTGCCTCTAAATACCTAAACCGAATGTATATTTACCTTCATAAACAAACAATACAAGTATTCAAATCATCTGAACAGGAAAACGAGGGAAATAATGTGATATATTTGTGTATAAATTCTAAATATAATGGATTTCATGTGTATGAACAGAGGGTCAATGCCCTGTGACCCATGCCTATGCCATTACCATTACCATTACTGAATCGTTTTTTGGCTGTAACTTTTCTTCTAGTTGGAATATTTCCACAAACTAAAAAGGAATATGACCTTATGTCGAGCCCTATGAGGTACACAACAATTAAAAACATTATGTGCATATTTCTTTTTATTTATTTCTAATTTATATAGAAATATGTATCTTCTTCTGTGCCCTTATCAGCTAGTTCCCATCACAGACTCCACGAAGCTGCCCCAACTACAATATTCATTATTAACTTTTCCAATTTCGTCTATATTATCAGCAATATGTGTAGATTATGTACAAAAAATAATAAATCAAAAGAAGCAGTTTCAAAAAATTAAGAATTTTTAGCCATGTGTCGACCAATTGGTGGAATTGCTCATATATAAAGTGCCAATGTAAAGGTGACTTTGTCAATTCCCAGCTAGTTCAGGGGCTATGGCCTGAGACTTTGAAATCAAGGGTCTGGAGTTCAAACCCACAAGAAACCTTTTTCATGGACTATTTTATGGCCTGTCTGTAAGAGCTCCAAAGAGGAGGATTCCCAGCATGCATTGTCAGGTTTATATTTTAATTTTATTTTTTTCTACAGTGTATTCTATAGGCCAAGAGCAATGCTTTCAGTTTGAAACTGGGTGCCACTTCAAACTATAGATATGTATAAAGTGCCAATGTAAAGGTGACTTTGTCAATTCCCAGCTAGTCAGGGGCTATGGCCTGAGACTTTGAAACCAAGGGTCTGGAGTTCAAACCCACAAGAAACCTTTTTCATGGACTATTTCATGGCCTGTCTGTAAGAGCTCCAAAGAGGAGGATTCCCAGCATGTATTGTCAGGTTTATATTTTAATTTTATTTTTTTCTACAGTGTATTCTATAGACCAAGAGCAATGCTTTCAGTTTGAAACTGGGTGCCACTTCAAACTAAAGATATATATAAAGTGCCAATGTAAAGGTGACTTTGTCAATTCCCAGCTAGTTCAGGGGCTATGGCCTGAGACTTTGAAACCAAGGGTCTGGAGTTCAAACCCACAAGAAACCTTTTTCATGGACAATTTCATGGCCTGTCTGTAAGAGCTCCAAAGAGGAGGATTCCCAGCATGCATTGTCATCGGAAATTATCATCGGAATCGGACATCTCACATCGATTTTAAGATTGCATTTCGATTGAGAATTCTCTATGATTCTCTATGAGATTTAACACTGATATTTGATGTCATAGGCTTTTACGGATTACTCTTAGGCTTCAGTAATTTTAACAATTCTTTCACAGGTTTTGTAGTCTAGGAACATATTTCTGTTGTATAGACAAAAAGATTTTAAAAATATTTCTATATTTAGTGTCTTTAGAGTTGGCATATGAACTTCAATGCAAATCCTTTATGGCAGGCGAAAATTTAGATTTTTAAAAATTTCCAAGAAAATTTTTGGCTGTTTTACGGAGCGAGGGGGGGTCATATATCTTTCAAAAACGCAAATTCGAATGATTTAGGCAATAAATTGTCACTTCATTACTGCAATAGATATGCAATGACTATTGCGCAATGGTAGCGCAATAAAAAAAGACTCGGAATTCGGAATTCTTGTATTTAAAAAATCATCAATAATTTAATGGGAAAAGATCCTTTAGCGATCTAAATAATAAATGTAACTTGATGATAGTTGTAGAAAGTAATACAGCAAAGGAATAACATAATGCAATATCAGTGCAATGGTATTGCACTGCCATTGCACTCAACTAGAGACTTGACTGCAATAGGAGTGCAATTACTATTGCATTTGTATTGCATTGCACTCCATTGCACCCCACTGCACTCGTATTGCAGTCGCCATTGCACTCCATTGCACTCAGTGCCCATAGGGTATAGGAATTTATTTCACCTCTGGAATAGGCTTGTTATATGTGAGCAAGCAGGAAGCAATATGTTTCATTCCTCCCTAGCAAAGAAACAGATGACCTAGTTATCTTTCTGGAATTTCATTGGTTAATGTGAAAGTAGTCCAGCATTGTGATAGGGACACGTGAGGCCATGACATCACATCGCCTGCTAAGCATTGAAACTGCGAAAGTCGTCGTTAATGTTATGATGGCCGTCATAAACTCAAGCACTAAATGGAACCATGCTGCTCCCTCACCGTGTTTCTCTATATATACCTGTAAATTTATCACAATTAAATGCAATCTAGAATATTTAAAATCTTTTGGAAGAGGTCAAATAAATCTTGAACTAACCTCTATTCTGTCTGTCTGATCGTTTCCAGCAGAGGAATCCCTTGGGGCTATGCTGCACTATGCCCCTCGGGATTCCTTCTGCCTTCAACTTGGTGAAGAACGATCAGATAGTTCAGAACCTCGGTTAATTCTATCTATTTCCTACCCAAGGAAGGGGAAATAACTTAGTAAGGAAAGTTTCAAGTAAGGACGTATTACGCAACATGCCCCAGTTATGTCAGCTCCACAAGGAAAAGAGACTTTGTGGCTGCACAACTGCTGGGGCCAACAAAAGGCACATATTGCCATAACTCATGCCTTATCAGTGCTTGGCCCCGCTATGGCAAGGGGTATGCTAATCTATCTGTTGACAGAGATAATGTCTGATTCCAGGCGATTAAGTGACTGGAGATTGATCCAGCTGAATCTAGAATAGACTGAGCTAAGATTGATTTCAATGCTGCAATCACTTATTCTGAACAAGAAAATCCTTTCACACTGCCAAGCAAGGTAATTATTCATAGTTAGAGCTCTATTCTACCAGACGTCTATATTATTAAAGGTATAGGCGGGTGTTCAATGCAAAAAAGATTGGTCGGTGATTTGTTCATGAAACGTTCAGGTATCATACCTGACTACATAAGAAAGCAAGAAATGAAAAAAAAAGTACATCTCATCGACTTATTTTTTTTTCTACAGCCGCTTGAAAATAACAAAGCTTTAGCATTGAAAAATGTGTTTTTTTTTCACGTTTCATTATGAGTAGTTGGCATCACAACGCTTATATTGCGACCCGTGGACATGTTTACCTCCGACTATGACGTCACAGGGGGTTTCTCAGCTCGCTCAACCAATGGGAGCGCAGGAGAGGTTCCTTCCACAAGTGCCACGCCCACGTTCGTCAGTTCAAACATTTCTCTCGACTAGAGAAGATCTATATATCTCAGTTGAAATTTTTTTTTCTTATGTTATTGCTATATGTATATGTTATTGGGTGTTTATTAAACTGCTTCGCACGCCCAAACGGCACTACTGCTTCCTCTCTCTTCATTACACGCCTGTCGCCCTACTCATATATAGGGTGTATTATGCTACCGATTTACCAAAGAAAAACTGTATGTTGACGTGGTTAAAAAAAAGTTGTGGTCATTTGACGTTGACCACATCACCCAAATTTAGTAATCAAGCAGCATAATCAATGAAAATGAATCTTTAAAAACATGACTCAAAACTGCTCTAATAAAAATAAACCCTCTAGATATTGGAAATTGTACACAAATACATCTCAACTTATGATGATAACGAAATATTTCAAAGAAAAATAGGAGCCGCTAGATGGCGTGTGTGTTGACACCCGCATATATCTTTAAGATCTCATCGGTTGATATTTATATTCGTTATGAAAGGTTATTGTGTGTGTTGCACAGGGGTTTTTTAAAAAAAAAAAATACAAAATATAAGGGAGACAAATATTGAACCTTAGAAGTGTAGAAGACTCGAGGAGGATAATAAATACAAAAACAATAATGAAAAAAATCTCTTCGGTTGTAGGGATTATAATGTTAAAGCATTGATTAGTAACATTTGTGATGTGTTATGATAAAATGACTCACAAGTCGCTAAAAAGGGAAGTTTTGCAAATGTTTTTAGTCGAAATATTTTCATTCCTGGAGTGTTTACTGCTGATATCAGCAAACATGTACATGTACCAAATTCCAAGACTGTATAGTGAATGTAAGTATGTGTATCTGCAATTGGGTCAGATTTTCAGAAAAAGTACATTTAACTTCGCCAATCTTCTCAAATAACCCAAAATTCAGACGAAAATAAACTTTAAAATACAGTTCAACCTAACCAAACAGATTGCTAAAATGCTGAATTTACTCGAATTTACCTAGTTTTGACGAAATTAATTAATATATTGCAGCCTTATTTTGAAGAATCTACTAGATATGGACAGCTGCCAATTGTACATTATCTGAAACTATGACCCAATTATGCGCATTTTTTTCTTCATGAATAAAAAAAATATAGAAGTAATTATTAGATTATTAGATTTTTACCATCATTGCAATCCGCTTGAACTCATCATTTCAAATAGGGAGGGTAAAGAAGGAAAAAGAGGGAGGGGGAGGTAGGGGAGAGAGTGAGCGAAAGAGGGTGATCGTCCAGAGGACGGATACTTTGCTAGTAGCATTATATGCACATGTTATTCTCCAACACCTCCTTCCTGTATGACCTGTATTTACCTCTACCCAGTCTGTGTGCAAGAATAAACAAGAGTAAATATAGGCTATTCTTGTACTTGTTGTTTATTCGCCTCCTCAGATGAATTCCAGGGTCATTACACTTGTGCACGCGCCCGGTAAATTAGCATACTTGTCATGGTCAGGCCGACCAAATCTATGTAGCGATAATATGGTTACAAGTGTAATTACAGTGTGTCACATTGTTAGAATAATATATTGAAGCTGGAATCTCAACAAACGTGTTTCCACTTTTAACAACCGCAGAATATAAACAGATTCAGTCCTATAGGTCATAATATTAGTAAATGAGGAAATAGTATGTTTGTCATGATAGCTGAGCATGCATCTTACTCAGTTTTAAACATAGTTTATTTGGAAAAACTATTCCACACAATATTGCTAATTAATTAATTATTAATTACATAATAATTATGTCAGAGTACTACAGAATATTACTTTGTTTAATGGCAATTATAATGTCAGGCTGTCAATTGGTTATAAAGGCCTATTTTGAAACTTTATTTTCCCATTGTTTTCTTTTATATGGTACATATGGTTACATCAATTAATGTGGGTCTAACGAGGTTTTTCATCATAACATTGATATGAAAACTCATTAAATGTTTCTAGAAAGATTCAAGTGAATTTAAACATTGAAAATTCTAAAAAAAAAAAAAAAAAAAAAAAAAAAGACGAAATAATTTCATTTTCCCACCATGATAATGTAAAAAATAGTAAAAAAGAAAATACCATATAGTCACTTTTTCTACTGAAACGGTCAAAGGACATTTTTTGTTCATCGGCCTTTTCCGTTTTTTTCATAATATAACAAACCATAAAGGATATGACCTCTCCCAAGTTTAACTGGGCTATGAATATTTGATAAATGCCAGCAGTAATTTTGGCAAGCTTATCTATACACATTGTCAGATGTTTTATATGCAGCCTAATATCGCCCAGACTGTATTCTCTCTCCGCTCCAAGGTTACGTCCATTAATTTGCCTTTATCCTGTACATATAGGGAGGGTGGCAATTTGTCTGCAACTGTGCCGGCGCATTTGACCTTCACTTCAGAATTTAGAGGACAAATTGAGAACCTTTTCAGGGAGGCTAACGGTGCCCTGTAAATAAAAGTCCCCCAATAGGGGATTTGCATAGCCGCCATCTTGAATTTTGATTCGCATGGAATTATGGGACAATTGGTACAGTGTAAAATCTATGGAAACTTGTCATATTAAACTGGACTATTTGTTAGTGCTCTGATATAAATGTCCATTGTGTTATATATGTTTCCATAATACATATCCCTATGTCTCTCATAAATGCATTTGGTTTTCATAGATCACTTATATAAGCCATGATATTGGTGAACACATTATTGCAATTTTCCATGAAAATGTTGCCAAATATGTACAAACCCATATGTCATATTTCAACAGAATCTATCCCAGCATGCACCTTTACAGACATACATGCAACTTCCCTATTGGACATATGGACTTTGCTGTGGGCTGAACAAGTTTATAAATTGGGCAAATATATCACAGAAAAATGAGTAATAGGTCGCAAAAATTGATATTTTAGTGATTTGTTCACAATTTCTCTTTGGTATATGCTCTCATTCTTGTGGTGCTTGGCGATGCCAATGGCATGAATATATGTACCAAATGTCAAGACTGTATCTACTTTCCTAGTGATTTACCATGAAAAACTGTCGCAAACTTCTTTTTCTTGCATGCAACATATCTTTTCACAAATAATTGGTCACGGCTTTATTAGCATATCATGACCCAGTTACATACATTAACCTCCATTATGACATTTGATATCAAACTTAGATAGCTGACATCGAAATTCAAATGCAGATTATGACCTCCATTCCAGCCATGAGCAGAACCCTGGTATTGAACATAGCCTCGGCTATGGGAATAACAACAACCGACGCCCTGTCCTCAATGTCGGTCATTAATCCTTTAAAGGTCATTACATAAGGTTCAGATTTTCAGAAAATGTACAATTGACAGCTGCATACATTTAGTAAATTCTGCTAAATTAGGCTGCACTTTGGTCAATACTAGGTAAATTCGAGAATATTTGTCATTGTATTGATTTGATGAAAGATTTAGAGAGGCTAAGATCGAATTAAGCAAAAAGAGTGAGTTAAATGAAGGTACATATAGTTTCATATAGTTTTGCGGGACCAGAGCTTGGGGTGGCAGTACTAACCTTGGGTTTAGAGTCTGTTTATTTTCAGCAAAAATGTTTTTCACACCAGACCACAACTCGTCCAATTCTCCAGTGTGTCTAGACCATAGGATTGGCATGTCCCCCCTTTCAAAGGTATACAGGTGCGTCCGAAAAAACGGCCCTATGCGGCTCCTAGTTGAACTATAATACCTACGGTGGTTCCCATATAAATCTATTAGCAATGGTCCCCGGTGCTCCCCCTAGTGTCTAATGTCTGAATCAAAATGTATTTCTATCATTTTCGTACAGTTAAATTGCCATGACAAATAAACAATTTTCACTGCGGGAAGTATAATCACAATTATATTGATGCAGAAACCCCTTCGGCTGATGATGACACTCAATGTATATGAGTTAAAATCCTGTGCAATGACAAATATTAATGTGAAATGAATGGCGTCAGCCAGACCAGCCGAGAAAAGTAGACTACATGGTCAACTTTAGAGCTCTCTAATTTGTTTTTAATCGGGGTGAGATATGATTTTCTTTTGTTAATTTGTGGGATATGACCTCAGGAAAAAATGTAGCAAACCTAAACTAATTTGGACTGGGCCTTTTTTTATTATTATTATTCTATAAAACGTGAAAAAAAAACAATTTTCTCATAAGTTCAAGTGACTCTACCAAAAAAACTAAAGGGGTAACATGTCTTTTTTTCCCCATTTATTTATTTCTTCTATAGTAAGGAACAATCCCTAAACGTTTTATGGCAATTGGACTGGGATTTTTTTTTTCATCGAACTGTCATGTATACCTTTAAATTTTGATTGTTGGAATTGTTGGACTAATGGTATATAGTGAGAAGCGGCGAGGTCATGCCTACATGGCCAGTGATCCATGTAGGCATTAACTTGTCTCTCCTCTCCACCTACATAACCGGTAAAACCATCGGAAGGCTTACCGCAGAGCTTGCCGCAGCCAGTGCAGACAACCCTTCACAGGAAAATGAGTCACAAGTTGGCATTTTGAGATACCATAATATTTAAAAACATGATTTCAAGTGATTTGATTTGGAAAACGTGTTTTATTCAGGAAATGAAAAAGCAATCATATTACATCTTAACACCATTCTCAGTTTCTCATTTCTTTTCTGAAATAAATCAGTAAACTAACTTGTTGCTTTCAGTCACTTAGACTAGTGCATGCGTTGTTCTGCAACCGAACACTATTCACGCTCCTTCAACCAACTTGTTAGCCTGTATATATTTTGTTTCTGATTTTTTAAAGTGGAATTTATATATTTCCCTAGCAAAGACCTTACTATGCAGGTCATAACGCGTAGGGATACGCCTACCAACAAACATATATATATATATCAATAAAACAAGCAACTACAATTACACGATTATTTGCTCATATATACGGAGTTTTCAACTATTACATTTATATATTTACTATAGGGCTGTATGTATGTATGAATGTATGTATGTATGTATGTATTATAGTGTTTTATTTCCGAAAGCGTACATTTTCAATAACATATCAATCAATTTCCATACCGAAAAATGAGTGCCTCTCTTCTATCAAACCATAAATCTTCCAGAGGGCCCCCTTTGAAAAAATGGAGTTACGTCATTAAACAAGTACAGTAGTAGTTGAGACAGAAGCATCAACTACACTGCCATGAAGAGCAGAAGACTCAGATACCTATCATCCTCCCAACAGGAGACCGGCCTTCCTTTCATTTACACAGTTAGTATATGAGAATCTTGCCCTGCCTTGGGAGGATAATTGATATCTATGAGGGTTAGATTTTCAGAAAATATACAATTTAGCTTCACCAATCTTCTCAAATAACCCAAATTTCAGACGAAAATGAAGTTCAAAATACAGTTCAACCTAGCCAGATAGATTACTAGAATTAATGCATAGCCAAATATTCGCAAATTTACCTAGTATTAACCAAATTGCAGCCTAATTTAGTAGAATTTACTAAATCACAGAGGGAATTTACAAAATCACAGTTTAATTTCAGGACATGAGAAACCTAAGGATTGGCCTGTACTCTGACACCTGCCCGGTTTGACAGATAACACTTCGATGAAAGATGTCAATTTCACATGTGCTCGGATACAATGTATGAGCAGGGCTGGCGTTCATAAAAAAATCGGTGCCAGAACACGGGTGCCAGGGCACTGACACGGGTGACTATCACTGTGTTAGTGGTAGTGTCCATAAGCTAACACCCCGTGTTAGCTAACACCTGGGTGTTAGGGCATAAATAGGGCATATACAGGGCATAAATATGCATATGGCTACATACATTTATAATTGGTGTTATAAGCTGAAGCTGTTGTGGGTTTTTTTGTTGTTTTTTGTTGTTCTTTTTCATTTGCGCCCCCCTTAAAGATAGAGAGACATAGAAAGAAAGAGACAGACAAATATAAAATCTTTACCTTCTTTGGGAGAGGGACCCACTTACTGTTTGTCTCATTTTTCATACGTGTTTTCTATCGATTTCCTGAAATTAACCAGAAATTATTTTTTAAATTTAAGTTTAAGGGCATTAGTTATGCCTCCTCACCATTTAAGGAATCATTTTAAGAGCATCCAAGTATTTTTCGTAATGGCCTATTTCATTATGTATTTTATTTCCAATTTTAGATTTTATTTCTAAAGATTAAAGTAACATTTGGGAACTCTACGATCTAACATTGGCTTGCTTCTGAGAAGTATTTAAGTTGTATAAGGTAATAAAGATAAGAAAGTCATTGCTATCTGTACATTTGCTATCTTGTCATATTGGATACAGGGAGAGAAAGAGAGGGGGTGAGTGGTGACAGAGGGAGAGAGAGACAGGAAGAGAGAAAGGGAGAGGGGCAGAGACAGGGAAAGAAAGAAAAAGAAGGGGATGTAATGTAATGCAATTTAAATATACAAACAATTTAAATACCCCAATATGTAAAAGTACATGTAAAACTTTCAAACACTCCCGTTTTAGCACTAAAACTAAGCCGGGTGTTAGCGCTAACACTAACACTCCACTAAGTGGTGTGTTAGCTTTATGGACACGAATTTAACACGGGAGTTAACACTTTTTTTATGAACGCCAGCCCATCGTGTTATACATTGATTGATATCAGAAACATTTAATACCTTTGAATATGAGTTGGCTCAGCATCATGGTTGACAGTAGATATTCTCACTTGTTTTTGACAAATGACTCATTTTCTAAAAGATATTGCTTCTCAGATATCGATCCAACTGCGTATCTTCTCATATAATACTACAAAAACATTGTGCCAAATGTACTCCTTTTATAACGTATATGAATATTCTGCCACTGTTGAAATGTTTATACTAGATTTACTATTTGGCCGGGCTCCGATATGTGATGTCTTTTAGGAAAATGAGTCAGAAGTCGCAAAAAATGGATTTTGAGATATCATACTTGAAAAGATGAGATCAAGACGATTCCAATGATAGTAAACAGTAGAATATTCAATAGGTATTTCTATATTTCAAGTTTGATATTTTTATTTTTGAAGAAAAGTTTGCAATATTTCTGGGTGGGTATTTATAAGTTGCTAACAATCCTCTCCATGAAGACCTTCGAAACACATGTTAAATACAATTTAGTACCTATATTCATATGACAAAACGTGTAACCCCCCTAAAAAATCAGAACATTTCAATGAAGAAATCCTGTCAATAAAACATTTTGAAAAATATAATTTTTGCTAATTGTGACTCATTTCCCTATAACACATCACATGTATACGAATGTGGACATTTAAGAAGGGCGGTATCAACAACTATTGCATAACATCATCCTAGGGCGCTACATGTTTCCATAACACAAGTCCCCATCTTTCCCTTCATGCATTTGGTTTTCATAGACCATTTATAGAAGCTATGCTATTGATGAAAAACATTCTTGCAATTTTCTATAAAAATGTTGCCAAATATTTGTATGTCAGATTTCAACAGAATCGATTCCGAGATACACTATAACAACAGACATGCGCAGTGGCACATGCAAATACCCTATGCTAGACCTACAGTCAGGTACACTCAGAAAAGTTAAAAATCGGTTTATTTGTAGAAGTAGAGTAAATACTAAACAATGAATAAATACCCAATTGTTGGTTTATTAAAATCATAGTAGCTTGACTTCCTTTTTATTTTTATTTCAAGACATTCTGAGTTATTAGCAATAATAGAAAATATTGATTGTATACATTTGTGATATTTCAAAACATCTGCAGTGCTAAGTCCATCTTGTAACGTCCCCACTAATGTAATGGTAGAACTTTAAAACATTACTGAAAATGTGAAAAGTTGGTAGAGCTGGCAAGGTAGAGGCATGTAAGTGACTGTCACATCCCTCTAGAGGCTTACCTGTCTTTAATCTGAGAGAGAGAGAGTGACAGCAGCTAGATGTGACTGACACAAACAGGGGCCTACTTATCCTCCAATCCTCCTCTAGAGCACAGATGGCAGGCCGAGATTAGCAAGTTCTAGAAGGACTGGGGCCTGTCTCGTAACAAACCTTTGATTTAAATGTTCCTTGCTAAAGTTTTGTACTTAATTTAGCAGGATATTTTGATGGTTGGAATGAAATAAAACACAGTGTGTATAATAAATTCCTTCCCTAAAAGCGCCTTACTGGTCGGCTGCTTTGCAAGGAAGATATAGCTTAGCCAGAAACACTGTAAGGATCTGTTATGAAACGTGACTATGATATTGTTGGAGCAAAGGATCACTGCATAAAGTTCCTAAGAGTTTTAAAGGTTCTAAAGGTTCTAAAGGTTCTAAAGCTTTCAAAGGTTCTAAATGTTCTAAACATTTTATAGGTTCGAAAGGTTCAAAAGTGTGTTAAAGGTTCTAAAGGCTCTAAATGTCCTAATGTTCCAAAAGTTCCAAAAGTTCCAAAGGTTCCAAAGTTTCCAAAGGTTCTAAAGGTTTTATTGGTTTTAGAGGTTTTTAAAGGTTGCAAAGGTTCCAAAGCTTCCCTAGGTTCCAAAGGTTCCAAAGGTTGCAAAGGTTCTAAAGGTTATAACGGTTATAAAGTTTTTTAAAGATTATGAAGGTTTTTAAAGGTATTTAAAGGTTATAAAAGTTATAAAGATCATGAAGCTTATAATGGTTAAAGGTTTATAACTTCTAAGCTTTACAAGTCTAAAGGTATTAAAGGCTCATACAGGTTTTATATCTTGAAGTGCTTAATTCCTTTTTTCATTGTCACAGTTTGTCATCCTGAATTGCAGTTCAATTTGATGTAGGTTTTTTTAGTATAATTGTACAATGCACTAAGATCTTAATAGTAATCATGAAGTTGGTTATACAGTTGAGTAATTGAATAAAGTGATTATAGGTAAATAATGATCAAACTACGCCTAAATATATGGCATGTCATGAAAATAGAACTGAACTTGAGCTGCATATGCGACAACGTATTCACAAAAGGCTTGTGGCTTTTGGCGCATGTCTTTTGTCGCATGCCTCGAGCACTTGTGAAAGACATGCGCCAAAAGCCACAAGCGTTTTGTTAATACGTTGTCGCATATGCAACTCTTGCTTAGTTCTATCTTATTAACTCCAAACTGAAAACTGTAGTAATGTTTAAGGAATATTTTCATTATTAAGAAGTTAGAATGTTCACATGGTAGTTTACCCCATTATTTCATTGCATATTTTTTATTTAATATTTTTACCATATCTTTGTACATTTGAGGGAACCATTACCCACCTTATACGACCCACAGAGCTGTAGCATGGTCAGTGAAACCCCGTTTGGCCAATGCCTCGTTTGAATACATTTCCCATACTGCTGCCAATAAGGGTTGGCTTTCCATCATGGTTTACCTTTGTTAATTATCTGTGTACGATTCAACCTGTAATCGAGATAACAATACTAATAGTAATGTAGTATTGCAGGAATAGATGTTGCAAATACCTAATCATGTGTGGTTTGTTTATTTATTGATTTATAATAGTAAATATGGATGCCTCATGCCTGCTGCAAACTTCGCAGTATTATCTAGGGCAGCAAAAAGCACATCTTTAACCAACGAATTTGTGTTTTTAGGTCATGTGTTACTATGACAACCATAACGGCACACATACATGTACGGTTAGAAAAAAACTAATCTTAGAAAGCTCAAGGCCTTCCCGAAAGAGACCCTAGAAAACGATTACTGATCACGTATGTAAAAATACCTCATGAAGTCACTTAAATGTAGCCTCCCAAACAGGTTCTCCATCTATCTACTTAACAGTGAGTGCATACATTTAATAGGTTTAGTTAAAAGTGTCACTTAATGGTGCATGCCCCTCTAGGGGTAGGAAAAGAGAGTGGTTCTCCTGCTCTGTAAGAGACCAAAATACATTGTTTTTGTTTACAGCTCCACATATGGGTCAGATTTTCAGAAAATGTACAATTGGCAGCTGTACACATTTAGTAAATTCTGTTAAATTAGGCTGAAATTTGGTCAATACTGGATAAACTCGAGTATATTTGGCATTGCATTGATTCTAGCAATCTGTTTGGTTAGGTTGAACTGTATTTTGAACTTTATTTGCCTCTGAAATTAGGGTCATTTGAGAGGATTGGAGAAGATGGAATGTAGTTTTTCTGAAAATCTGACCCATATTGTACCTGTTTCATCCCTATGTTCCTTCCATGGATGGAAATGTTCAGTCATTTTGGAACTGAATCTGAAGATCTGAGTTATTGGGGCTGTAGTGGAACTGCAGATAGAGAGGGAGATATATGGGTCAGATTTCCAGTAAATGTACAATTGGCAGCTCTACACATTTAGTAAATTATGCTAAATCAGGCTGTAATTTGGTCAATACTAGGTACATTTGAGAATATTTGGCTTTGCTTTGATTTTAGTAATCCATTTGGCTAGGTTGAACTGTATTTTGAACTTATATTTGTCTGAAATTTGGGTTATTTGAAAAGATTGGCGAAGTTAAATTGTACAATTTCTGAAAATCTGACCCATATGTCATGTGTTTAGGAACATGAGTCACAAGTCGGAAAATGATATTTTTGTAAGTGATCTATTTACAAATTATCTTTGTTGCAATGTTATCATTATTGGGGGTTTAAGTGATGTTAATAGCATGAATACATGTCCAAAATATCAAAAATGAGGAATGAATATGTGATCCGTTTTAGGAAAATAAGTCATAAGTTGCAAAAAATGGATTTTGAGATATCATTATATTTGAAAAGATGAGAAAAAGGCGATTACAATGATAGTAAACACTAGGACACCTAAGAAGTATTTCCATATTTTAAGTTTGATATTTTCATTTTTGAAAAAAATGTTTGCAATGTTTCTGGATGGGTAAAATACAAGTAAAGTAACTAAATATACTCCATACAAAGGCCTTCAAAACGCAAGGATATATTTAATACAATGTCCCAAAATTTGTTTTATAGATTCATATGACAAAAAGTGATAATCCCTCTAGAAATCAGAACATTTCAATGAAGAGGTATTGTAAAGAAAACCTTTGAAAAATATCAATTTTTGTGACTTATGTCTCATTGTGTTCACTTTTGAAAATCAGTGGATCATGAGAGGCGCGACGGGCCAACCCTTCTTCCAAATTGTCCACCCAATTATATTACATAACACCTTCCTATATAAACCCTCTCTCCCTCCTTCCAAACCACACTTTCCGATTCCGATTTTTGCGACTTATGTCTCATTTCCCTGAAACACATCACATATATCCTTGCTTTTCTAAGGCCATCTAATAGAGTGAATCAAGCTATTTTACTAGTAATTGTCCACCAACAAATATTGCAAATCTTTTTTCAGAAATAAAAATATCAAACATATTATAGAAATACTTCTTAGATGTAATGTATGTTTACCATCATTAGAAACGACTTTATCTCATCTTTTCCAATAATTATGATGATATCTCAAAATCCATTTTTTGCGACTTGTGACTCATTTTCCTGTAACACATCACATATATGTATGCAACATTCAAGTCCATCATCTGCAGTGTTTTGTTCAACTATTTTTCCCCCATCTTTTTAACCACCATGATGGAGAATGGATGACTGCTGTCTTTTCTCATCATCTCTAATCAAATATAAGTAAACGTTATTGATGGTTGAGGTCTAAAACTAATAATAGGTCCGGTACTTGTGATTTCAGTCTCATGGTAAATTTACGTAATTTTGTCAATATTCAAAAGACGAAATACTGTTTAAAATAGGATTTTCTACCTGACACTATGTATAAAGTACAATCAAGGCCCTGACATTGATGTTGGGGCTTGACTTCACTGGTATGTTTTTCTCTGCTGTTATGGCAGTTACATAATTCCATTTTCAATCCAAATAAAATAAGAAATTGAGCTGGTGAGTGGAGTCTTGCTAGATTGGGATATCATACAAAGTATCCACGTTGAATATCAGTTGCTAATTTCTTTCTCAACGGGAAATTTCCTTTATATGTTGAAGAAGGAATTACAGTGACACAATTAGGAACCTTTGTAAAAGGTATATACGCTTAGCATGTGTTTTAATTGTATATTCTGTTTTAGAAAACCTAAACATTTACACTTGATCATTTTCAATTTCTACCTTTTTTTCTGATTGACTTTGGAGTACAGAAAGTACTGGTCATCTCCCTAAAAGAACAAGTCTACTCCTCTAAGCTGATTCCCATGCAACGTTGCGCGCCACAGAGGACTCTTTTCGACCAAATTCTGTGAAAATCGCATGAGAATCGGCTTAGTGGATTAGGCCCTTTAGTCCTCGACTCTGTATGCCCCATAAATACACCCACCAGGACAGTAACCCGTCCTAGTTTTGCCTGTAGATTCATTAAATACACAACTATCACTCCTTCACTGTCATCTACCCTACTAATAAATATATATGACTCCAGTACCAAAACCACTCAGGTCACAATGCTGACAAGGCTGTTTGAGACAAATGAGTAGATGACAATAGGGGATTTGCATAGCCGCCATTTTGAATCGTGATTCACATGGAATTAAGGGACTAATGGTACAGTATAATCTATAGAAAACATGTCATGTTCAGCATGGAATATTTATCAATGCTCTAATGTCAATATATCTATGTGTCAAGCTGCGATTCCACTGGATCACTTGTATCTGCGCTCATTGATACTCTACTGTCATATCCATGTGTTTTACATTTGTCCATACCACAAGCCTTCATCTTTCCCATCATGCATTTGGTGTTCATAGATCATTCATGAAAGCTGTCATATTGGTAAATATACATTCTTGCAATTTTAGAAAAAAAAATGGCAAAAATTTTGTATATCAGATTTAATCAGAATCCATCCCAGGATGCACTGCAATAGACATGCGCTGTGGCACATGCAAATCCCCTATTGGTGGTTCGCCTCTGCATCCGCACCCACTCACCCCCACTTAGACACTTTAGGTTGTGGATTCAATGACTGCTGTCAGTCTGGTATTACAGCCTCGGGTCAGGCAAATATATACATTCTGCCAACTACGCCTTCATTAGGGCAGCTAATCTAGCTGCACTAGACAAGAATAATTAACCTCCTCTACTTGTTCTACGCCACATCGTGAAATCCCTTTTCAAGGTAGCCTCCAAAGCTGAGAAATTGCTACATATTATATATTCTCGCTGGTGTTATTTAGCTTTGAATGGGATTTCATAAATTTGCATGAATTGTTTCTTTTGTCTATGATTATTAAATATTGTATCGGCCTCTAATGAATAAAGAAAAATGACAAAAGAACTATTTCACAATCAATTCATTCCAAACTGTCCTGTTAATTATTCTTGTTATTTGTGATAAATTTCAAGAAAATGAGTCGCAGGCCACTGAAAATGGGCTTTGAGATATCATCATATATGGGTCAGATTGTTAGAAAATGTACAATTCAACTTCGCCAATCTTCTCAAATAACCCACATTTCAGATGAAAATACAGTTGAAAAGACAGTTCAACCTAGCCAAACAGATTGCTAGAATCAATGCAATGCTGAATATTCTCGAATTTACCTAGTATTGGCCGAATTGCAGCCCAAATGTGACTAAATGTGTACAGCTGCCAATTGTACATTTTCTGAAAATCTTACCCATATTTGAAAACTTAAGATCAAGCCGATTCCAATGATACTAACCAGTAAGACATCTAATATGTATTTTTATAGTTAAGTATTTTTATAGTATAATACTTTTTTTTAAAAAGAAAGGTTTGCAATATTTCTCGGTGGGCAATTACCATTAAAGTAAGTAACATAGATTCATATGACTATAAGTACTAAATGCTCTTAACATCAGAACATTTGAATAAAGAGATCTATGGAAAAACCACTTTGAAAAATATCATCTTTTGCGACTTGTGACTCATTTTCCTTTCGTTCACGTTTATTGTTGGGATAATGCATGATACTTTGATTGAATTCCATTGAATTATTGATTTCTCCCAGGAAGAATTATGAAGTATAACTCAGTCAAACAGGAGGGATTACAATCTGCAACGGGTGATCAGGTCACAGGGGCTGCTGTGATATCATTTATTCTGATATTGGCCGCAATCTTCATCCAGATAAAGGGCATGGTTTTTCCTCCTTTCTCACACTCAATGTAATTGTCATATTTTTTCTTGCCAAGCCAGGCAAACGATATTTTCCAGATTCTCTGTGGTATTAAATTATGAGCTTATTCTATTTTCTGTGAGAAGAAATAGGACCAATATGGGGATTGTTGACACTTCTAGCGAAGATTTGTATTTAAGTGATGATGTGGTCAAAAACATTAATTGAAATCATTACTTGCCAGAATTGTATTGTGTGTATATCTTCGCAGAAATAAAAATATGTTATGTATTTAAAGGGCTAAAGGCTATTATAACAACCTTGGACCGAGATTGAACATAGCAAAACAGAACTATTTCCCAACTTATTGCTTTAAGTCACCCCAGGAAATCCCAAGGCCGATATAAACACAAAAAGTATCTCATCACAGAGTGTATTGAGTTTTTATGTACAACATTTCTCACATGCAACAGATTTTGACTCTGATAGAAAGGGTTTAATCACATTTTCTCCCTGTTCGTTTCGGTCTTCTCCCCCTTCATCACCTTGAAATGACTAAAACACCGGCACTGAAGATGATGTCCGGGAAATGAAAAAAGTTTTCGTTACTTTTTCTGGGCTTTTTCCTCATCTTCTTTCTGCACCTCCTCATCACCATGGTTGTCCTTTTTTGTCTGTAAGCTGCTGTCACTTGGCTGTCAGTTTCAGTGAAGGTTTTCTTAGTTGTAGAGAGCTTCATCTGAGGGTCAGTATTACAAGGCATCTGAGTCCATTTTATTCAGACCGCTGACTTGAATGGTAATAAGTTATAAAACAAGTTCAACAGTTACTAGCCAAAGAAGGCATCATCAAACCAAAACCTTAAATAATGAAATCAACTTTTTATCTTAATTAACTAAACGTATTGTATACGCCAAACAAATTGCTGAACACATTTCTTACCTCATGTAAACTTATCGAACCCTGTTAATGAACTATTTATTCTATTTATATTGTCATATCACGTCATGATAGCTGTGCGTACCCACAAAAACATGGCCAGATTAGCCCATTGCATATGCATGCAGGGAATTTACTAGCGGAATCCGCTTTTGAATGCAGCCAATTTACTCTCGCTATTTTGATTGGTTACGTAAATCTAGCTGCGCCAATCAATGACACTCATTTGGTGACGCTCATTTCATGACGCAACATTGTAGGCGCTTGTTTTTGCCAAGTCAGAGGGTTGCGAGACATGAAATGAAGGTAAATAATGATTAAATAACTCTTAAATATATATCATGGCATAAAAATAGAACTAAACTATAGCTGCAAATGCAACAACGCATTCACAAAAGACTTTTTGACTTTTGGTGAATGCCTTTTTTTACCTTCAGCACTTGTGAAAACATTCACCAAAAGCCACTTGCGTTTTGTGAATATGTTGTCGCATATGCCACTCACATTAAGTTCTATCTTATTATCACATCTTTATATAAATAACACATACAAACACACGCATGCGCACACATCTCTACCGTTTGAGCCACACCATCCTACTCCGAGCCAGGTGTAGGAATATCCTACCCCAATTAATTCTATATGAAGGCCAAAACATTGTTGGAAATTCATTCTCCAGATGAAGGTATTATTAATGCCGAAACGTTGAAAACATTAAATAAAACAAAGCAGCAAACTCACCACAAGCTGGCTTGTTTAGTTAGTTTCACTATCAAGCCGAATAAGATGATCTATGGACATATATCATTGGCAATAGACCATAAGGCGATGACAGTCACGAGAAGCCCCAGTTGTGACAAACGACAAAATTAATGCGATATGTTTCAGGGGAATGAGTCACAAATTGCAAAAAAGGGATTTTTAGATATCATCAAATTTGAAACGATGAGATCGTGCCGATTCTTATGATGGTAAACATTGGCACAGCTAATAAGTACTTCCATATTTTAAGTTTGATGTTTTTCCTTTTGAAAAAGAATTTACCAGTATGTCTGGGTGGAGAAGTGAAGTAAAAAACCTCTTATCTTATCAATTGCAGCACCTCCGCCTCCTGGTGGGAGTGGGGAGCCTTAGTAGAGGTTCTACTTTTCACGGAGGCCACCTAATTGCTTTGTTGTTTATTATCAGGTCCGCGCTTTGTAGCCAATGAAAGCTCTTAATTCGAATCATGTGACCGTTAAACAGAGGCCTGGCGTGTGGTGCCCAAGAGGCCAAGAGTCAAGAGTTTACGGAGCCTGCCATATTGAGCGTAGATCTATGTCGGGGCCTGTTGTATAAGCTAAGAAAGGATTTTATTTGTAAAATATCTTTATTCAGGACTTAGGACATTACATCACTGATGCGATTCTCAGAAGGAAGGATTTTATTTTGGGGAATTCCTTCACTCATAGAAAGGAAAACAATCCTTCCTATATATGGCATGGTTCTGGGTATGATCATAAAGTGCCTTTCTGTCTGTTTTTCTCTGTCTCTCTTCCTTCTTCTCTATCTCTATTTCCTGGGTATGATCCTAAACTGCCTCCCTCTCAGCTCTCCCGCCCTTGATATAACCTTTAATGTGTTGATAAGGGTGTAAACCAACCAATCTCACTCACTCTCCTTGTTCCCTCTCCCACCATCTTTCTCCTCAAACTTCTCTCTGTAACTTAGCACCCGTATTAACGTTCATCTAACCTACTCCGGCTACTGCTTTCTTATGGAAAGTCAAACGTAAACAGGTGGGCATAAAGAAAGTGGGTGTAAATTTGAGTTGAAACCCTTATTAAACCCTTATTTTCCAGGAAATCGCTCATAAAACAAAGTGGAACAGGTTACCACTATGCCAAAGCATGTCAGATTTACTCATAATAACAGTTACATGAACTCATATATGAGTTGACCCAAATATAAGACAGAAGTGAGGATCAAAATACTATGGTATTAAATTGTTCCATGTTTTGGCCAAATAGGGATTGTAGATCTATAATCATATATAATCATTTTGTAGGCCTTGTACCAATCTAATCTAATTAAATCTGATTTTGAAGCAAAATAACCCAGTGGAAAGCCAGAAACTTGCCAGTTTTCATCTGTGCACGTCCTAACATACTGATTGTATTATCATTAATATAAGCGATCAGCCCGGAAGCGGAAGTCCAATGCAGTTGAACTGGACTGTAATTACCAGCACAATACCAAATGTACCCGGATATGTCAGCTCTTTATCATTTATCAGCCAAATTTAGAAGAATTTGCTAAATGCGTATAGAGCTGCCAATTGTATATATTCGGACGACCTGAACCATTATAGGGATCAGATTTTCAGAAAATGTACAATAAGCAGGTCTACACATTAAATAAATTCTGTTAAATTAGGCTGAAATTAGGTCAAGGCTGGGTAAATTTGGGTATATTCGGCATTGCATTGATTCTAGAATTCTATTTAGTTAGGTTAAACTGCATTTTGAAAGTCATTTTTGTCTTAAATTTGGGTTATTTGATAGGATTGGTGAAGATCAATTGTACATTTTCTGGCGATTTCACCCATATATACACAACCGATTTGTATTCCTAGCCATTGGTTGAAGGAGAAACAACTGTAGGAATTCCCACCCAGAATTACCCTGTTGTACAACAGGCCCCTTGAGCCGACCACACGCACCTTGGCTCAATACTACAGGTTTCCGCGGGCTCAGACCCTCGATCGCTTTGATGTAAATCTCTCTGACTCTACCTCGCCGATATGAATAAATGCCGACAGTTTCTCTTCCGATCACATAAAGATAAAAGGCACAAGCAGGAAGAACAGTCTTTTCTACGTCTGTGCTGACTGGGATCTTTCTGTAGGTTCGCCAAACTAATGCCGTCAATGGGGGATTTGCATAGCCGCCATTTTGAATCTAATTCACATGGAATTATGGGACTAATGGTACAGACTAAAATCTATAGAAAACATGTCATGTTCTGCATGGAATATTTATCAATGATCTATTGTAAATATCCATGTGTTTTACATGTTTCAATAACATTAGTCTCCATCTTTCCCATCATGCATTTGGTTTTCATTTCATATATCATTTACATAAGCTATGATATTGGTGAGAACATTCTTGGATTTTTCGATAAGATATTGCCAAATATTTGTATGTCAGATTTCAACAGAATCCATCACAGGATGCATTGCAACAGACATGCGCAGTGCCATATGCAAATCCCCTATTCTGCGCAAAGCGGCTGACAACTTCATGGAATGATATAGTGTTTCATTCACAAGACCTTTTTATTGGAATGTTCTGATCTTTAGGGGCTTTAGTCCACTCAGTCATATGAATCTAGGTATCGAATTTCAGGACATTATTAAATCTGTCCCTGCGCTTTAAAGGTCATCCTTTGGAATATATATCTATTTACTTTACTGGTAGTTAATATTGCAAACGTTTGTTTAAAACATGAATATCAAAAAATAAAACATAACATTTAAAAACACTTTTCAGATATCCTTAATGTTTACCAACATTGGAATCCGTTTGATCTCATCTTTTCAAATATAATGGTAGTTTTTTTAGACTTGTGACTCATTGTACTGTGACACATCATATATGGAGAAAATGTGGAGAAATCCAGTATATGTACCTGATTACCAGAAATAATAAACATTATCTAATCAAATCAAATCGATATAAAATTCTCTTGTTTAACCTGTTAAATATGCCCACTTGGAGGTATATACATTGACTGAGTAGATTTATTGTCAAATCAATTGGTGCTTGTAATATTTCACCAAAATCTTAGAATTTTCTCATTTCAAATTTCAATTATACCATTGTATGTACAAGTTAATAATTAGGTAAATTTTAAGGGTAACTAATGTAAGCATACTCTCTCACTTATCAAACGAAGCTTAGTGTTAACACAATATCAGGGATGCCTGGAAGGCCTTTCCCAGAAGGATGTATACAGAAGTGATTTTTGTAATGCTTCTTCCCTTTTTCCAAAAGAATGATGTAACTGTGAATATTGGAAATAAAATTGATACATACATACATACATACATATGATGTAGAACATGGTACCTCATCTTTATAGACGTGTAAACTAACCTTAATAAGGCTTAAAGTATTTATTTAATTATATTAATACATTTTATTTGCACTCAGTGTCGATACACCATGGCTCATGAGCCCGAATGGAAAATGATAATATTACATGCTTAACTTAATTTAATCAGTTAATTTCCTTACTAGGCATTACATAATAAATTGGTAATTATACCGTCTATTCATGGAGTATCTTAGGGGACTGACTCCAGCATTGTAGCGACCATATAACATGATAGATTTTATACTTTTTTCATATTTCGTTTTTTAAACAAAATAAAATGAAAGATTTGCGCAAGTCTACGAATTCATGTGTACCTATATATATAGAGATGTGAGTAGTATAGGAAACAATAGGCTATATGTGGCTGGCAATACAGGTGGTTGTCTTTGGTAGCTAATTTGTTTCAAAATGTGACCTATGTTCCATGTTCCATGTTCCTCTTGGTGGGCAATTGATATATATATCGGTCAGATTTTCAGAAAATGTACAATTCAACTTCGCCAATCTTCTGAAATAACCCAAATTTCAGAAGAAAAAAAAGTTCAAAATACAGTTCAATCTAACCAAACAGATTGCTATAATCAATGCAATGTTGAATATACTCGAATTTACCTAGTATCGACCAATTTGCAGCCTAATTTTGCAGAGTTTACTACATGTGTGCAACTGCCAATTGTGCATTTTCTGAAAATATGACCCATAAGTATGTGGCATGTGTTCCAGGGAAATAAGTCACAATGTCTTTGAAAGGATGTTCTGACTTTTGGAGGGTTTAGCGCTTTAGGTCAACTGAATTCATGTACCAAATTTCAGGAGACTAAATATATAATTGCGTTTTGAAGGTCATGGTCATGGAGTACATTTATTTACTTTATTGCTAATTGCGCACACAAAAATATTGCAAACTTTTTACAAATATGAATATGTCAAACATAAAAATATGAAAGTAATTCTTAGATGTCCTGAATGTTTACCATCATTGGAATCCACTTGATCTTAACCTTTCAAATATATGATGATATCTCAAAATTCCTGTTTTGCCTCTTGTGTAGAAAAACCCACTGAAGCTCCAAAAATCTACAGGTATTGCATGGTTACCTGTAGCTATAAATAGGGATCCCGAGAATCGTTAGACCGAGTAGTTGCACACCCATCTGTATATGGGTCAGATTTCCAGAAGATGTACAATTGGCAGCTCTACACATAAATAAATTCTTCAAAGTAAGGCTGTAATTTGGTCAATACTAGGTTAAAATTCGGCGATATTCGGCATTGCATTGATTCTAGCAATCTGTTTGGTTATGTTGCACTGTATTTTGAACTTTATTTTCGTCTGAAATTTGGGTTATTTGAGAGGATTGGTGAAAACAGATTGTACATTTTCTGAAAATCTGACCCATATATAGATCTTGATATACTATTGGGTAAATAGAGCTGTGCCACGTATTGTCTCTCACCGGTGGATATTCCCCTAACTATTATAGAATATATTATCTGCATAATGTGTCTATATATTGTGTGTAGTGGGACCTCAATCGTTGGCGGGGGTTGCTAAGCAGCCAACCACCAAGCTTTCCTAACTCTGAACGTGGCTATGTAGCTAATGGCCGCGTGTTTCGTTGAAAAAAAAAGAAACCTGGTGTTCTAACAATGTATACTTTCGTACACATTCTTTGTATCTTGTCCTTTGTTTTGTATTTTGTATTATGTATCTGATAAGTTTTACTCTAGTTTACTAGTTGACTTGTATCATCTGCTACCGTTCTTTTCTATTTAAGTAATCAACATTTCAGGGGTGTTCGGAGGAGCTGTGACAGTCACAGATAACATTTCTTTTCGATTCTTTACTTCTATGTACATGACAACGCTTGTATATGTGAAATGTAAATAAAATTTAAATTAAATAATAATACTAACGTTTTACTTCTACAATATTAACCACCCACACATGTATTTCATAGTAGATTACAAGAAACTGACTCAACATTACCTATCTCTGATTCATGGCTTGGGGAAGGGAATCCATAAAACACTCAAAAAGTAAAATCTCTTAATCATTTTTTTTCTCTCGAATCTGGCAGATAAATACAAGTCCACTGATTGCGTGTAAATTCTAATTAACTGATATCGCCCACACACACAATAGGGGGTTTGCATAACCGCCATTTTGTGACTAGATTCGCATGGCATGATGGGACTTATGGTTCAGTAGTATAGACAACACGGTATGTTCTGGATGGACTGTTTATCGCCCACATACACAATAGGGGATTTGCATAGCCACCATTTTGAATCTTGATTCGTATGGAATGATGGGACTAATTGTACAGTAGTAAAGAAAACATGCCATGTTCAGGATGGACATTTTACCTGCGATCTAATGCCAATATCCATCTGTTATATATATTGTTGTATATATAAGTTTACATAGCACAAGCCTTCATCTTTCCCATCATGCATTTGGTTTTCATTTATAGTTCATACAAGTTCTGATATTGGTAAATGTTAAACATTCTTGCAATTTCGATACAAAATCTTGCCATATATTTGTATGTCACAGTTCAACTGAATCCATCCTATAATGCACTGTAACAGTCATGTTCAGTGGCACATGCAATTCCCCAATTGGGCAGTTCCCTGTGCCGTTTGATTTGATTTCAAAACATTGTTTTAATCAATTTGCGGGGGCGGTTCTCCAGCCATTTGTGTTACCTTAAAGTTATTGAGTTGTGGACAATGTCACTTTCGTCAATTACTGAAAGTGGCTGCTATTTATAATTTGAAGGGTATTTGTACAGTATTTGGGTTTATTTGGGTGCAGATTTTCAGAAAATGTACAATTCACCTTCACCAATCCTCCTAAATAACCCCCATTTAAGACAGAAATGAGGTTCAAAATATAGTTTAACATAATAGAGCTGATACTTTAGATCAATGTGATACCAAATATACTCAGATATAAACCAGTATTCATCATATTTCAGTCTAATTTAGCAGAATTTTCTGAATGAGTAGATCTGCCAATTGCACATTGCAGGTTGTTTGAACTACAATTAGAAAGATTCTAAGGCAGGTTGAATTGAATTGAACTGAAGAATTGTTTATTTGCCAAAGATTGACATACGTACGAAAGTTGACAAAAGGGTCTGCAGACTTCTGGGATAAACCCAGCTCTTCCAGCCGTTACCTTTATCGAGGAAAGAGAGTTTGTTAGGGAGAAAACTAAAAAATGGAAGATATAATGACATTATATGGACACAAGCCCAGCATGTACAGTAAAGTACATTGCAAAGTGTGTAGAATATTACATAGTACAATGCAATATAATATAATCTAAACTATCTTATTCGACTTATTTTGTTTACAGGTTGCATGCACACTGCCACTGCCACTGCCACTGCCACTGACCCCTAGTTGGCTACATGTATGGGTCAGAATTTCAGAAAATGTACATTTCAACTTCGCCAATCTTCTCAAAAAACCCAAATTTCAGATTGAAATAAAGTTCAAAATACAGTTCAAACCAGGCAAATAAATTGCTAGAATTAATGCAATGCTGAATATTATCGAATTTATCTAGTATTGACCAAATTGCAGCCTCATTTAGAAGAATTTACTAAATGTGTACAGCTGCCAATTGTACATTTTCTGAAAATCTGACCCTCATATTAAAGCTGCATTCTCAGCCATTACAGCTTGTCATATTTACTAATATTATGACTTATGGGACTGAAGTTATCAATATTTTGCTGCTGTCATAGTGAGTCCCGAAAAATAATATAGACTTTATGAAGTCCTGTAGCAAAAGCAATCAGACAAAATCCTCAAAAATTGTTTTCAATTGAATTTTAAATTGGTCGGAAAAGAAAAAAGAATGAAGCAACATCTTTGGGTTTCTGAGATTCCAGCATTGTACGGAAGACGAAAGTGCTCATATATGGAAAGTGAATTTTGACATAGAACTGGTGATTGTAATGGCACATGAAATATGGCTACCTCTGATATGGTATGGTGGGTACAGGTAAGCGCTGGAAATCGTCTTAATTGGTGTGAGTAGGATATTGGAATAGTCGGCGTTCTCTGGCCATATACAATATACTTTTTTTGTTAAAGATTTTATTTACACAGGGTATCCCCTTTACGGGGTTTCTCACCCGCGCCTAGCTGTTTCATGTGTAGCTTGTAGGGGTACAATTGGCGAGATAGACTCATATTTACAGGAATTGTAGATGTTTTGATTAATAAGCAACCAATTTGCCACTCAGATTCAGTTGATGGAGAGTTATTGATTTAACTTTTACTGCCATTTTGCCACTCGGATCCTGAAATGGAGTGTCAATGGAACAGTTTATTGACAGAAATACAGTGTACTGAATACATATACTACAAATGGACAAAGGTCATGAAAAGAGCACAAGGAAAGGATCCATTTCAAACCCGTTTAATTTTGGACATAATAATTGACATTTGATATAATAATATTTCAAAGTAAATAACAGGTAGTTAGACAGTCATTGAAACATAAAGCATTGAATAGAATAATTGACAGCCAAGATCACAGTGGTTTCTCAGTAAATAAGTTTTAAAGATGAAGGTTCTGGATCCCACCTTGATATATATACACCACATCCCTAATTAGTGCCATAATAGTTTTCCATAAGTTTATCATTAACAACTATACCTGTTCTGTTCTGTAATTACTAAGGTCATATAGGTCTTTTGATTACAAATTTAAAGGATCCAAACGTAAGAGTATTAATTATTTCCTTCATTAAATTGGTTTAGCAAGTACACCTATTTACAATACCCTGATTGCGAATAATGTATGATGACTCGTAAATATGCAGGCAGGTCAAAATTATATGTATACATAGATTCAACACTTCTCCTTTAAAATCATTTTTTATATTGTTTCTTGTCAGGCTCTAAACATACTTTAAATCTTTTCAACGCAAGTGGTTAGATACCACACTATAATACATTTAATCTATAATTATTCTCAGTAGTAATCAAATTCTCTCACTAGGGCTACACTCAGAGATAGTGATTCCTCTAAGTGAGTGATGTACTGACCACCATATGTGTCAGATTTTCAGAAAATGTACAATTCCACTTCGCCAATCTTCTCAAATAACCCAACTATCTAGTATTAGACAGATTTCAGCCTAATTTAGCAGAATTTACTACATGTGTAGAGCTGCCAATTGTACACTTTCTGAAAAACTGACCCATCCCAATGGACACACATGCTGCGATATGTTTCGCCCAATCAGCGCTTTCAGTGCGAATTGCCACTCTGACCGCGAGAAACGCTCTCCAAGCGCTGTCACACCATGCCTTGCTACCGGCTCTGGACACATGCGGCCGCTATATATAGCGTCGCTCTGCGATATAACAAGCAAACAACAGGGAGACATAACGTGCACCAAAACAGCGCTACTTTACTGCACAAGCGCACATTAGATTAGCATCGGTAGACTGTAGTCACATGTACATGTATATATAATGGCCTATAACATTGCAAAGCCCCCTGAAGTGATTGGGTTACAGGGAATTATCAATTTTATTTTTTTATGTTGTTCAAACAAACCAAACCCTTTCCCAAAAGCCTGACCATACCATCATTCCTGTTTAAATTAAGATAAAAATTTATATAATAAAAACAGGGCAGGAAATAGGACTGTATTTCAAAATGATAATTTATTACAGTGCTTAATTCTTTATTCATATATTTCTTTGTTTATTTCATTAGCTCGTTTCAATTTCAATTATGAACGTCAGTTCTTGTTATCACACCTTGGGGCGAGTTTGAGATATAAGTGTAAAGAAGCTACACATTGGACACAATGGTTTCTGTTGCCTATAGGCTATGGGCTTGGGGTATACCGTACAATAGAATCGAAAACAATTCTATTCTAGCTGGCTATTCAAGGGCCATTCCCAGAAAAGTCTTGCAAATGGTTTCTTTGCTCTTTATATGCATGGGTATCTGACTAAATAATAATCAGATGAGTCATGAGCATTTTTTTATGCACAGTTTTTTTTTTCTACCCTCCTTATTAGTAAATAATGATATGGTAATTATACTGCAGCGCCGCCTAGTGTATAATATTGCAGTCCCATTGTTCTAGCGTGGGAACATGTTATTTCATCGGGCAGCGCTCTCGTTATGCAGATCGACTGAGATTTACGTTGGAATTTCTCGCCAAATCACACCCAGGTAAGTAATATTGTTATATGAACCATTTCCAACAACATGAGAGTGATTAGCAGTCTCATTGCTTTGTACTAAAACTAAAAACGCCACAACATTACGCAATCCACTAATCAAAATGGCTGCTGCACTGTTTGTAAGCGGCCGTTGTCTTCAGTCAACAAGTGTATTAGTAGGGAAAATCCCTGTTCCCTACACCTCCCGCAATTTCATCTGCACACATCTTACCATTCAGGTACAATAATATTATGTCACCGAAAGGTGGATTATTACAGCCTCATCAAGTATAAATTACAATAGTGTACTAGCAACGCTTAAGAAAATCAGCTAGGGATTGCAAACATTCGCACCAAACTTTCCCGCAGCCATATTGTCTCTATGCGGCGATCGGTAGTTACCTTCGGTTTTTATTACCAAAACCTAGAGGCAGGATGGTGAAGATTGTGTCATGGGTGGTGGCTACAGTCGTTCTGCTTGTATGGGAGACACAAATAATTGGTAAAGTTTCCAAAGGACGGAGACAGTGGGTATCCCTGTGCGGGAGGAAAGGCCCAGCCACAAACAAACCCAAAATTGTTTTATTGCTGAAACTCCATTTAACAAACTGAAGTGAATAGTGGTGTTCCAAGATCTTGGTGATCCTTCATGATAGTTTGTTAATTTGGCTTGTGTCTATGACAAATGGCCTGCATAGATAATAACAGGTTTTCGGGAACACTAATTCAGTTCAAACCATCTCTTTCCACAAAATAGCCATGTAGTAGTTGTACATTTCTTTTCAAAATGACAATGAATGAGACCAAAATTCAGTTAAAAATGATATGGCTGTAAGTCTATGTCTGTGGTCTGTGCTATATATAAGTTAATATTTGAGACAATTCTAGGCGGCAATCAGGATCATTCTAGTTTCGCCGGCTGCCGGTGCCTTATTAATGACATCCCTGTTAAATAACAGTCATAAGGTTGATGCTAATAGGCTATGTGGGTGCATACAACCGTCATAGGTATATGGATGTGTAGGGCCTGTCTACCAATTACCAGTCCTTCTTTTACGTAATACTAGCAAAGTACCCAACCTCTGGATGGTCACCCTCTTTCATACCTGTTTTTCTCTCCCAACCCCATCTCTGATTCCCCCCTCTCCTTCCCCTCTTCCTCATGCTCCCCCTCCCCTCTCTCCCTTCCCCTACATCCTCTCCCTTGCCTCTTTCCCCTTGTTCTTTCCCTCCCCTCGACCTCCCTCTCTGATTTCCCTACCCTCCCATTTCTTAACTCTCCCCTGCTACACCCTCTCCATCACCAGCCTCTCTCCAGTACCCCCACCCTCCCCCTCCCCTCTTCTTCACTCTCCCACTCCTCTGCATATACCTGTTTTTCTCTCCGAATCCCCATCTCCGATTCCAACCCCCCCTGTCTCCCTCCCCTCTTCCTCATGCTCCCCCTCCCTTCCCCTAATCCTCTCCCTTGCCTCTTTCCCCCTTTTCTTTCTCTCCCCCTCGATCCCCCACTCCTATTCCCTCACCCTTCCTTTTCTTAACTCTCCCCCTCCTATGCCCTCTCCATCCCCACCCTTTCTCCAATACCCCCTGCCCTCTCCCTTCCCTCCTCATCATTCTTCACTTCACTTGTATGGGCAACCAAAACTCTGGAGGGCAAGCTAATTCTGTTATTAGGTTGCCCAGTGGGGCCACCCCTACTTGGATCCCTTATTTTCACCACTAGCACTGTAAATTCATATATAATTCCTTACATTTTGTGAATGAACTAACCATGTAAGATCTGTAATATATTAATTATATGATGTACTTTGAGTGACGAGTTGAATGATTATTAAATTAATATTAAAAATATTAGTTACAAATGATTATACCATATATATGTGTGTCTGTGTGTAACAATTAGTGAAGAAAATATTTAATTTGATTAACACCTTTCCTGTTTCATTATATTATTACAGAGGCAGTCAAGACCACCAGGCCAAATGCAGAGAATGACATTGATTTGGTGATACCCATTGCTATTTGCAATAACCTGAGGGCTGCTGGATCCAAGTTAAATTACTGGGCCAAGCAGGCCAGGAATGCCAGAATCAACAACAGTTCGCAGTGGACTATGATTGTGACCCTGCCCCTAGAAAGAATATTTCACTGTAATAAGGATCATAAGGGTTGTCCTTCTCAATCTGGTCTATTAATCCAAAATGGTAATCACAATGCGTTGCACTAAATAATTTATATTATCTCATATTTATTAGACTTACTTATCTGTTTATTGCTCTTGATTTATCATGGTCTGTGAAGCATTTTGGAAGTAAATCCGATGCATTTTCTCACCCATCAATATGTAAAATAATGTTTTTCAAGTGACTAATACAGTACATATTAGTCAACTCTATTACTGATTCACATACTTATAAAAATTCTCAATTTTATGATTTATGTAAGCATTATGAAAGTATATCGAATGCAACTACTCACAAATTATTATTTTCAAAATATGATGTCCTATACCGACCAATAAAGTATATCATTGGTGGATCAGAGTACAAATGTATTATTTTAATAATCAAACCTACTTATAATGATTACAGAAAAAAGCAAAGTAGATACTTGAAAATGTCAGCATATTTGAACACTTGATAGTCGTAGGTCCATCTAATATTCGTCTTTTCTCTCATCTAATTTCATATTTTATATTTACTTCATATTTTATCCTATATATAACCCTAAGCCTCAGTCGAGTACAGTAAAAAGGCCTTCGAAATTAATGGTAACTGTCGGCAGAAATGGAATCAACTTTTCATATAGACATGTAGACCTTTTTGTCATTTCATATTGTATCTAACAAACTATTAGGCAAATAAAAGATTTTCTTACCTTATCTTATATAATCATGTTGTGTATATAAAAATATGATTATATAAGATTATATAGTGCAACACAATATGATTACCTCATTCTGAGAACAAAAAATGTTTGATAGACATGATTAAAGTATTTTTCACAAAATGATGGTGTTTATATGAAGAGAGAAATACACTGTGTGTTGCTCATTCAGTTTGGAACATGGCCGACACTAATTTTTTTATTTTATTTCGGCGATTTAAGTCATGGAAACAGTATTTTCTGACATTGTCTTGGGGAAGCAGTATAGGCATGCAGGGCTGCGTGCCAATAACTCTTCAACATTGTGTAACATATTTTATTTGATCAATTTGGCAAGTGCGTTTCGTCCTAAGCTGTTATGAATCTCAGGCAGTGTTACCATGATATTATTGTATTTTTGTGGTGAGTTTAAAGGCAATCCGAATTAGGTGTATTGATTCAAAATAATTAAAAAATCGTTGTAGCTGGTGCAAATTTATTGAAAAACAATCCTTACGAAAATCCACATGACTCCTTTCAATTAAAGGCAAACGCTACTATCTAGTGGAAAATGAAAATAAATGTCATTTTTCTGAAACTTTGGTATTTGATTCTTGAAGTGTTTCTGGTCATAAAGATGGAAAAAAATCAATGGGTCGCCGTGCTCATTTTTGAATTACAGTGCTTCAAAATTTGGTATCTCAAAAGAACCAATGAGGACCAAAAGGGGGCTCATTTTGCAGTACCTCGACTTGATAGTTCATATTTGCTATTTATATTCACTCAATTTAAAGAGATAAACCACTGTCATATGCACTGCTGCAGGCGGGAGTTCAAGGAACTAATGCATGAAAAATAAGGAGTGACAATAATTTTTTCAAACTTTGTCTTGAGAAAGAAGGTGGTTGGGGGATAACAAAAAGCAAAAAAAATGGATCTCAGCTTATTTTTTTTTCATTCTAGAGACCACCAAAGTTTAGTATTGAAGTAAGTGGGGAAAATGGATATTTTCTCAGTTTTTCATAGATTTCAGACAGACAAATAACATTTTTCAGTTGAAATGTCTTCTAAACATAGCCACTATACAGGTTTACGAGGTGCGTTTACCCCGAGTGTAGCCGCGTAGAGCCCACCTTGTAGAACCCAACAGGATCCGGATGTAGAAGCGTTGTGTGACCCAACATACAATAGATATACTATATGTACTTAGTTCTGAAGTGGGGGGGGGGAGCGGGGGGAGGGGGGGGGGGGAGCGGGGGGAGGGGGGAGCGGGGGGAGGGGGGAGCGGGGGGAGGGGGGAGCGGGGGGAGGGGGGAGCGGGGGGAGGGGGAGGGGGGAGCGGGGAGGGGGAGCGGGGGGAGGGGGAGGGGGGAGCGGGGGAGGGGGGGCGGGGGAGGGGGGAGGGGGGAGGGGGGGGGGGCGGGGGAGGAGGGGGAGGGGTGATAAGGGGGGGGGGGGCTGGGGGAGGGGGCAGTTGGCGGAGGGGGAGGGGGAAGGGGAAAGGGGTAGTGGAGAGAAGGGGAATGAAAATGTCAATTGAAAGAGGGGAGAGGAGGGGATGAGGGTGTGAGTTAGAGGGAGGGGTCATTGTGTGTTGGGGGGTGGTCAGGGAGGAGGGGATAAGGGGGAGGTTGGTGGTGAAATAGACATATCCTCATTCATTGACCAATAATCAATTGATTACATTTATTACTTTTAGATAGACTCTGAGCAGTTCATTAAATGAACTTCTTTCTTCTCATAGAAATAAAATAATATCTAGCAAAGTACATACCATAGGCAAGTATATATGTCAGGATGTAAGAAAACCTTAAAGTTTAATAGATTACTTTAAGAAAAAGATCAATCCCCACTGCTTCTTCCACAAAGAACCACATTTGTTAATGGGGCTATAAAGCATGTTTAATGGGGCCCGCCATTGTGGTCAAAGTTCACCACATGATAGGAGGAGGTTGGATGTTTTCTTCTGCCCAATTGAATTGTTTATAAATACTTGGGAATAAGACAAATTAATTTTTTTTTCAAGTGGATTCAGTTACTAGTGTATGAAGTGGGTAATTCTCTCAACAGGATGTCATTTGGTTTCCAAGCCTATGGTTTGGACAACCTGTATTTGAGATGATCACACATGACTATAACCATTTTCGTTTTATTCCTTGGCAAAAATAATGTTGTGGGAACCCTACTTTTAACATTCCAGAATTCCAGAATCGTCTCTTTTTAGGCTAGAAAATAATGAATTACTTGGTAATTTGAATAAAATATACAGGCACATATAGAAAATATAGTACATATATGCTGAAACAAATGAATTGTACCTAGAAATATTGCTGCTTATTTTCAAATAATATTATGATGAAATCCATTTTTTGTGACTTGGCCTCATTTTCCAGAAACACATCACCTATATTCTATATCTATAGGAATCTTTTTATTTGTAACTGAATAATATTTTTACCAGTTATATATGTACATAGATAGACTTTAGTATTTAAGAACTTTTGAGAAAGAAGTATTGATGTGTTGCCATGGTGAAATCACTGCATGTGAAGGCCACTACTGAGATTTGTTAAAAGTCTCATTTCTGAAAGTTCACCCCAAGAATTCACACATTGCTACCATTCTATTTGTGATGACACATTTATCAGAACATGGACAAACTATGATCAATGTCTGTGCCAAAAGGTGAGTTTCTAAGTACCAAACTCTTGGAGAAAATGGAAAAACTGTGTAGCTGTCCTACATGTAGGACACTGGAACTATGGGTATGAAGAATAACAGCATTGTGTCAAAATGGGCCGTTTCTACTGGAAATAGTGATAGTCACTGAAAGCCCTCACTGGAGCACTACAGAGCCTATAGTCACTATAAACCCCCATTGGAGCACTACAGAGCCTATAGTCACTATAAGCCCCCACTGGAGCACCACAGAGCCTATAGTCACTATAAGCCCCCACTGGAGCACTACAGAGCCTATAGTCACTATAAGCCCCCACTGGAGCACCACAGAGCCTATAGTCACTATAAGCCCCCACTGGAGCACTACAGAGCCTATAGTCACTATAAGCCCCCACTGGAGCACTACAGAGCCTATAGTCACTATAGGCCCTCACTGGAGCACCACAGAACCTATAGTCACTATAAGACTCCACTGGAGCACTACAGAGCCTATAGTCACTATAAGCCTCCATTGGAGCACTACAGAACCTATAGTCACTATAAACCCCCACTGGAGCACTACAGAGCCTATAGTCTCTATAAGCCACCACTGGAGCACTACAGAGCCTATAGTCACTATAGGCCCTCACTGGAGCACTACAGAGCCTATAGTCTCTATAAGCCACCACTGGAGCACTACAGAGCCTATAGTCACTATAGGCCCTCAATGGAGCACTACAGAGCCTATAGTCACTATAAGCCCCCACTGGAGCACTACAGAACCTATAGTCTCTATAAGCCTCCATTGGAGCACTACAGAGCCTATAGTCACTATGAGCCCCCACTGGAGCACCACAGAACCTATAGTCACTAAAAGCCTCCATTGGAGCACTACAGAGCCTATAGTCACTATGAGCCCCCACTGGAGCACCACAGAACCTATAGTCACTATAGGCCCTCACTGGAGCACTACAGAGCCTATTCTCAGTATATAGTCTCCCTTGGAGCACTACAAAACCTATTTTCACTACATAGTTTCCCTTGGAGCACTACAGAGCCTATCCCCAGTACATAGTCTCCCTTGGAGCACTACAGAGCCTATTCTCACTACATAGTCTCCCTTGGAGTACTACAGAGCCTATCCCCAGTATATAGTCTCCCTTGGAGCACTACAGAGCCTATTCTCACTACAGTCTCCCTTGGAGCACTACAGAGCCTATTCTCACTACATAGTCTCCCTTGGAGCACTACAGAGCCTATCCCCAGTATATAGTCTCCCTTGGAGCACTACAGAGCCTATTCTCACTACATAGTCTCCCTTGGAGCACTACAGAGCCTATCTCCAGTATATAGTCTCCCTTGGAGCACTACAGAGCCTATTCTCACTACATAGTCTCCCTTGGAGTACTACAGAGCCTATCCCCAGTATATAGTCTCCCTTGGAGCACTACAGAGCCTATTCTCACTACAGTCTCCCTTGGAGCACTACAGAGCCTATTCTCACTACATAGTCTCCCTTGGAGCACTACAGAGCCTATCCCCAGTATATAGTCTCCCTTGGAGCACTACAGAGCCTATTCTCAGTACAGTCTCCCTTGGAGCACTACAGAGCCTATCCCCAGTATATAGTCTCCCTTGGAGCATTACAGAGCCTATCCTAAGTAATAGGCTCTGTGGTGCTCCAGTGAGGGCTTATAGTGACTATAGGCTCTGTAGTGCTCCAGTGAGGGCCTATAGTGACTATAGGCTCTGTAGTGCTCCAGTGGAGTCTTATAGTGACTATAGGTTCTGTGGTGCTCCAGTGGGTGCTCATAGTGACTATAGGCTCTGTGGTGCTCCAGTGGGGGCTTATAGTGAATATAGGCTTTGTGGTGCTCCAGTCGGGGCTTATAGTGACTATAGGTTCTGTGGTGCTCCAGTAGGGGCTCATAGTGACTATAGGCTCTGTGGTGCTCCAGTGGAGGCCTATAGTGACTATAGGCTCTGTGGTGCTCCAGTGGGGGCTTATGTTGACTATAGGCTCTGTGGTGCTCCAGTGGGGGCTTATAGTGAATATAGGCTCTGTGGTGCTCCAGTCGGGGCTTATAGTGACTATAGGTTCTGTGGTGCTCCAGTAGGGGCTTATAGTGACTATAGGCTCTGTGGTGCTACAGTAGGGGCTTATAGTGAATATAGGTTCTGTGGTGCTCCAGTGGAGGCCTATAGTGAATATAAGCTCTGTGGTGCTCCAGTGGAGGCCTATAGTGACTATAGGCTCTGTGGTGCTCTAATGGAGGCTTATAGTGACTATAGGTTCTGTAGTGCTCCAGTGGGGGCTTATAGTGACTATAGGCTCTGTGGTGCTCCAGTGGTGGTCTATATTGACTATAGGCTCTGTGGTGCTCCAATGGGGGCTTATAGTGACTATAAATGAGACTGAAAAATGGTCAGTCCTAGGTTTATCTCAATATATTTTGTACTGCCTTGTTTCGTACAATCTGTATAGTCATGTTGAATGGAATTTCTAATCTAATTATTGTCTTAAATTCGAATTATTTAAGAATATTTGTGGAGACAAATTGTACATTTTCTGACGATTTGGCCCCTGTTGTGGGTTTTCAACAGGTGTGTAAGTACAATTTCACCTCCCCTCCCAGGACTAGGGAAAGACCACCATTCTTGTGATCTAGTCCTTTTATTCCTGATGAGACTGCATACAAATTACATATCATTTCCCCTTTTTTCACCTTAATAATACAATTATTTCACATTAACAATTATACAAATATATACCTATAATTATGAAAAGGGTTTTGATAAAAGGGGGAATTACTTTTAAATGATACCAATTGAACCATTCCCTGAGAACGGATCCACACTCTTATTTAATTTGGGGAGGGGATGAAAACATCTGAGGTTTCTCCTAGTGGTGACCTTTGACCACATAGGCGGGCTCAATTAAACATGGTTTATGGCTGAAGTCAAGACTGTGGTATTGTGTGGAAGGAGGAGGGGGAGGTATGGAGGCAGCTGATGAGGAGGATGTTGTAAAGGAATTATTTTGTAACTTTATTAAATGTGAACCTTTAAGGAATATCAAACAGATGTGTTTAAGTTAGTTAGACATTTTCAGTAGTCTTAATATGGGCAGCCAAACAAGTTAAAGGTGAGGAGAAAAGGGAGGGGGATAGGGTAGAGAAAGTGAGAATAGAGGGGGATGCTGTAGAGGATAAATGGTCCTTAAGTGTAATAGGACTTCACAGGGAGAGAGTGTGTGCTTCTAGTACAGGGCACAGGGCCCCAGTGCAGCCATAGGTCCTAGAGCGCTCCAAAACGTCTCCCCATCTAGGTAAGGACAGGTGGGTCACAGAGCGCTCCCATGGAGGTATAGCCAACTGAGGTTTACCCTCATGCATGAAAGAACAGGGTATCAATATATTTTGAAAGATATTATTTATCATTGAAAATCTTCAATATTCCTGTTTTTAACTCATCGGGATGCAGATTCAGTTAAATAACTTTTTTTAAAAGTTGGTGAGCCCCATTTTTTATTGCTTGAAAGGGTAAAACAATATGTTAGCTATGTTTATAGAGATTTTCAGGAAAAAGTTATTTTCAGTTTTTTTTTTATACTGAAAAAACGAAAAAAATTGTCCTTTTCTCATAGACTTCTATAGTGAACAACCCTAAATTTCAGGGCTCCCTGAAATAAAAACTAACCCGGTGACATATTGTTTTTATTGGCTTTTTGAATTCACATAACCTTGTTCTTTCACGGGGCAAAGTTTAAACAAAATGTTATTTTCAGTTTTTTTCCCAGTTGAACTGTGGTTTATCTCTTTAAGTATAGTTAACAGTTTTGGAGAGAGTATTATTTGGCCAATAATGCTATGCCTCTTTTTCATAGAGTGAATTGTTTTTTCTATTCTGAAAACAACAAATACCTGATGCAAATTTTAAATTAAAAACGCACTATTTTTCACTGTTTTTATAAAAAACAATTTTTTTTTCTCCCCATCAAAATTAAATGTCATTTTTTGGATACTTTAGTATATGATTCTTGAAGTATGTGTGTTCATAAAACTGGAAAAAAAATAATGGGTCCCCGTGCTAGTTTCTGAATTACGGAGCTTTGAAACATGGCTGACAACCCAAAAATCTGCGCCTTTAAAAGTGTTCTATATTTCCTAAACGTTTCTATTTCAGACAGCTACAATTTTTTTTAATGTGATGACATACATTTTTTTTCCTTTATATATTTAGAATATTACCTGCACTATATGTGTAGAAAATTTTGGGACAATAGGAGTTTCCGTTTTTGTTTTATTCCCAAAACCATGAAAGAAAAATGCAGCATTTCCAAATAGACTTGCATAGTAAACGAGTACAACTGAGAGTACCCACAGCTAGCTGTGTTTCCCAAACATGTCTATTTCAAACAGCTACAACTTTTTTTTTAACGCGATGACATATATTTTTTTTCCTTTTTATCTGTAGTATATAACCTGAACTATATGTGTAGAACATTTTGGGACAGTAGGAGTAGCCATTAATTGTTTGTTTTATTCTATAAAATGTGAAAAAATGGGCTGTTTCCTCATAGACTGCAATGCTAAAGGAATAGTATGTAAAATGGCTGTATATTTGGTATATGGAAAAGGGGGGCGTGGTAGTGAATAGTAGCGTTTGCCTTTAAGGCATTTTGTAATGACCTTTTGGACATTGACAGGGGAGGTATTGAACTAAATATATCTGCAGTATGAAGTATATATTGTACTTTGTTGTATAACAGTAATAATGATGATCATTGTAATGCGCTCTGTATGAACTATTATATTGGTTAGATGAATTCTCTCTTGTATTCCAGTCCTCCAAAATGTCAATGGAAGTGTTATGTGATATTATACCATGTATGTGATGGGAGTTTGAAAAGAATAATAAATGAATGGACTGTATATAATGTTACCACTGCCTTGTCTTCTCTTGCTTTAATTCTGCCAACAATAACTTTTTTATACAGCATTCATACATTACAAACTAATATCGGATATAAACGAACCATAATTAAAGTAAATATTTTCCGTTTTCACCCTGCCGCCCCCCATGAATATTATGAACATGGTAACACCATCCCCGTCCCCCCTGAATCCTTGAGCACGACGCTACCTCCGCGATATAACCTGCAATAACGACCGCGCATAACGCGGGTCACTTCACCGCGCAATGCGCAGTAGGATTTCGCGCTCCATTGAGACACATCTGACGCTGTTCTGGTGCTCGCGCAATTAATTAAAGAAAAAAGTGCAATAGTGTTCACTGGGATATGATGCGATTGTTATTATCCACATGCAATCTCCTTCTTTTGTCATCTGAAACTGCTGTTATTCTGTCCTATATTACTCTTGTAGTATTACTATAATTTAACCATATGGGTCAGATTATCTGAAAATGTTCAATTGGCAGCTGTACACATTTAGTAGATTCTGCACAATTAGGCTGCAAGACCCGGCATGTCTCTTTGTCAGCTTTATCCGACCCATTGTAAACAAGAGCATACAATAAAGAATTTTTGAATTGAATTGAATTGAATTTGGTCAATACTGGGTAAATTCGAGAATATTCGGCATTGCATTGATTCTAGCTATGTGTTTGGTTGGGTTGAACAGTATTTTGAACCTTTTTTTCGTCTGAAATTTGGGTTATTTGAGAGGATTGGTGAATATAAATTGTACATTTTCTGTAAATCTGACTCATATGCTGCGCTCATTTGAAGATCCCGGTTACAATGGGAAAATGTTTCACACAGCTGAAATAAAATCTCAAAAACAAAACAACAAAAATAAACAAAGAACCCTTTAGTATATGACAAGCCTATTACATCCTCCACTGGTCACGCTGATCCACACATTGCACACATTGCATAAGCACATGACTGTTGCTATGTATAGGTTTACTACTACTTTATTTTATGCCTTTATTATATATTACTCTTGTATATTGACATGTATGTATGTATTGGGTAGTAACTCCCCTCTCACCTAGTGACAGCTCCCTATAACATAACACTGTATGCATGTTCTGCAACGTGGTGAGCTTCACAGCATTTGATGCATGTCTCTCACACGTCTTTCACGCATTTGGTACATCTTAGTAGGGATGGTGGAACAAGGCAATTTCACCATTTCAACATGGTAGTTGTGATATAGATATCCGTATTGCTTTTACTTTACTTTGTAATTACATTTTACTGTTGTGTAGCAGGCAGGTCCACTATTAGACCCTGTCTATATTTATGTAGAAATATATATCACTAACACTCCATCACCAATGATCTGAGTGGCAAAGTGTAACCTTTTAACTAGTAACAACCTTGCAAATCTAAAATTTTGTATATAGTATCTACATAACCTCCTACATTATGTACATCTTCCCTGCTCAGTCTCCCTGATGTAAGACTGGGACAGGCGAAAAACCCCGTAAGGGGACCTTCGATTCCGAGTATAAATAAAATCTCTAAAAAAAAAATGTACAAATGATTGGGATAGCGAAGTAGAAGCAAAATTTAAGGGATATTTGGAAGAGGTGTGACTGTCACAGAGATTATTCCTGTTTCCATAGGTTTCTCTCTTTAAATCCTACATTGTATGACAATGGATGTAAATGTGATATGGAAATAAAAATCTATTATTATACTATTATTATCATTGCGTGTGGTTTCACAACTCTTGATGATGCATACATTTACACTCCTTGTCAGTCTAATACGCTATTTCAGAACAACCACTAGTTACATTACACTAAATGTGCAATACTGACTGAAGCTATACTTGCTAGGGTATATACATATCTTTGTGTTAATCATATATACTGACTATTGGATGATACTGATGAAAAGAGTTACTCATAGCTACTGGCAAGTTAATGACAAAGACAACATATTGAGGCATCATTAATTATGGGTCCATTCCTATTCTGGAATTGCGTTCCCAAATTCAGAAACTACCCCAAACATTTAAATTTATATTCTAAATTTTAAATTGATACCATGTAGTAATTCATTTAAAGTTGCACTCTCAGTTACCGTCAAAAACTAAACATTTTCTACATTTTGTTCCATTCTTTTCCAACCTCATTGGACCAAAATTGTTGAGGATTTTGACTGTTTTTGCTACACACTCTAGGAACCCTCATCGTGGGAATACAACCATCAGGTGGACATCGCTCCTTCATATCGTATTAGAAGCCCGTCGTACAAATAGAAAGCCTATAGTACTAATGGAAAGTCTATCATAATGCAGAGCATGCTGCCCCACATACAATTAGAACACCTATTGTACTCCAACAGAAAGCTTAATGTACTCCCACTGTCGCGGTCCTGCCAATCGCAGCACCCCCGTCATGCTGTGGCGATTATTTTCCCTACAACCATTAAAGCCAGAGTAGGGGTGGGGGTGGGGGTTCATCCTTATTTTTGTAGGCCAGTACTTGCCCAAGGAAATACTGCTTAATTTTTAATTTTTTTATTCATTCATTTGTGGAGCATGAAATATTTATTGGTACTCCAATATCAATACCCATGTGTTATACATATTTCCATAACACAAGCCTCCATATCTTTTCCATCATGCATTTGGTGTTAATAGATCGTTTACAGGAGCTATCATATTGATGAAAGAATCATTCTAATTTCATAAATATAAATGTTGCCAAATATTGGTATGTCTGATTTGAACGGAATGCATCCCAGCATGCATTGTAATAGACATGCGCAATGAGACATCCACATGCCCTATTGAACCAGCTCTCCTGGAATATATCTAATGAGCCCTGGAACCACAATTGTGGAAAGGTGAGCCATTTTGATCTTGTTAAAGGATAGACTACAAATGAGACACAGGAGACAAAGGAATTCCTGACATGTTGTGAGTCGGGTGCACAGGCCAACTCATTAAATACGAAACAAAGAAACATGGTCTTGTACATTTAAATACATCCCTTTGTTTGAGAATCAAAATGCTGGACATAGTAACGGTTCATTTAAATAGTATGAAGCTTATAGAAATTCTGTGATTCATTAAACAACAAAGAGGTAATTGTAAGAAAATGTTTGGAGGTCTTTTATTTATAAAATCTGTAGGTGATGGCTTGTCAACTTTATTCTGGAACAGTTCATGTTATCGTAACAAGTCTTTATTCATGAAGGCTTGTAAAAGTAGAGAACCCTACTAAGAGTTAATTTCTTAGTTTTTAAGAGTCTGATAAAAGGAGTGGGTGGGTGGGCCTCGAATAGGCTGAATGTCCAGTGGCTTGAATGCGTGTATGGTGAGCTTATATAGTGGAGAGGGCGAGCGCGCCCTGGTCACGTGATATACATATATACCTTCTCGTGTGTAATGATCACTCATGCTCGCATGACCTCACCATTAAACAACAAAGAGGTAATTGTAAGAAAATGTTTGGAGGTCTTTTATTTATAAAATCTGTAGGTGATGCCTTGTCAACTTTATTCTGGAACAGTTCATGTTATCGTAACAAGTCTTTATTCATGAAGGCTTGTAAAAGTAGAGATACCAGATAAAACAGATTACACTGTCTTCAGTGCTCTGAAGACTGGGCACGTTGCATAGTCGTCTACGTACTTGTGAAAGGCTACGGACTTCCATAGACCGTACTCCTTTATTCTCTGTTGAGCTTCCGGGTGTGACTTTGAGACGAATGTCACAGCTCCCCTCCTGATACCATGTAAGGTGTACTTGTTAGAGGGCAGACCATTGCCTGCGATGCCTTGCTTCCACATTGCTTTAATGGTGCCCATAGACATGGGGGAGCGATCATGGTACATCAAGAGGGGGTCGGACTTGTGTTTGGTAGGGATGTCCTCGCACATTTCCATATATGCGGAGACTGGACACATCGGTGACTTGTGAATCCTTGGGATATTGATTGTCGCCTTGTGAGTAGACACCTGGTGTGTCTTGGACCACTTGTGGTTGATTGAGAGGCTGTCACTGGATGTGGATATGTCGCCCCTCAGTAGGTGTCGAGTAGGGTCAAATCCTCCTGAGCGAGGGGCTGCCAGGTTGCTTTGACGTAGAAATGAGAAGAACATAATAATAACACAGCATTTGAAAGTTTTGTAATCCCTCTTCTTCTTATTTGCATGTATAACTGACAGGATGACCTGAGGACTAGCCGCAATGGCAGGAGATGGAGTGTGGCGAATGGTTTTATCTGTTGCTTTTAATGCATTTTGAACGAAGAAGTGCTTGAATATGTCCTGGGACAGACCCATCTTTTTATATACTACCGAAAGGCTTGAAATATAATTTCTGATGGTTGCTGGTGATTTAACTCTAGTAGCGAGATATTCAATATATGCACATATCAATTGTTCATCGAGGTGTTTAAAACTGAATCCCAGTGGGGAAAGAAACCTGATTAAACCTTTGATGGCCGCCTTATGATTGGCCATGGTACCGGGGCGGACAGCGAATAGCTGCCTGCCTTCCGCCTTCCTCATCCATTTCTCTATCGGTCCTGAAAAGATTTCACAGATATTCAGCAAAGTCATGTAGGTCTGGGTTTATTTGTACAATTTCAAATGCATTGGCTTCAATTATTTGCTCCGCTATTTTCATATTTTGAGGGGATATATATGCCCGGGACAATCCATCGGGTATATGCATATCCACTCCTGGTACGTGCTTGTATACAATTCTTATGTCATTTTTTGCTTCAAAGAACCATATTGCACGTGCCACAGCGTTGAGAACAAGATCCCTTCCCTTATGGTTGCTAAGGGCACATATCGTTGCCATGTTGTCACATAATACCATTACTGTTGAGCCCGGAGTGGTCTTGCTAGCTAGGCTGCGAATGGCAATGAGGCAATTTATACACTCGAGTTGGGATATGTTGAATGACTTGGACATATTCGTGGGGTACTTGTACATGTAAGCATACCTTCCATCGGCCGCGCCTCCGCCTATTAGGCATGAGTCGGCCGCTATGGTTTGTGCAATTTGATGATTGTTTATGAGAGCTCTACCATTGAATTCTTTGAGGAATTTTACAAACCATCGTAGGTCGGCTTTGATGGTCTTGTCAATTGGGATCAATTTGGATTGGGCGTCGCGAAGGGCGCCTAACAGTCTATTCATAAAGAGGCGAGCGGGCACGACTGCTTTTGCTATATGATTGACGGAGCCGATTACGCTTTCCAATTCTGTTCGAGACATTTCTTCTCGTCGTAGTATACTATGTATTTTGTGAAGGAATTCTTGAACTTTATCATCGGGGATACGTATACACATATCACTGAGATCTATGTCGATTCCAAGGAACCGGCAGATTTTAGTAGGAGCTTGAGTCTTTGCGTATGCAATGGGGAGGCCCAATTGACGAGTAACGTATATGACTTCGCGGAATTGGGCATGTGCATTACTGCCTTTAGGCGAGATCGTGATTGCATCATCTAAGTAGATTATGGTTATGATGCCTCGTTGTTCAAGTGCTCTGGATATAAAATTGGCCGCACGTTGCATGTAGACGCTTGACATGCGGCTTCCGAAGGGCATTGCGGTGTCAATAAAATAATCGTCTTCATGGTTGATGCATAACAGAGGCCAATCGTAAGGGCATGCTCTGAAATTGCGATGGGCTCTCTCTATATCGATTGTAGAGAGTAGCGTTTGAAAGTCGTACTTGCGTGCTATGTCGAGAACACTAGACACGGTCGGTAGTTGATGTGTGATTTGAGTGCCAAATATAATGTTTTTATCGATAGCCCCGTTTATACCTGTGCCGTCAGGGAATGAATAGTCAATGATTATGCAACGTTTGTTCGATTCTCGCTTGGGCCTGGACATTATTGGAGAGATATTTGACCATGGTGTAAACGGGGGTTCTCGAAAGGGACCTATAATGGTGTCACACTGCCTTTCTGTGTCAATGAATGCTTTGATTGCGTCTGGGAATTGAGTTGCGGACTTGTGATTCTTATTGAAAGAGTTCTTAGTGATTGGTGGTCCCCCTCTATACTGAAGGGGAAAACCAAATCTGATGAATTCTATTAGCCATTGGTCATCTGAGTGGCCCGTGGCTAAAGCATACCAGTTATTTATTTTGAGTGTTGACTTTACTTCTACCCTTGCTCCATATGCGTTGTGAGATTGATGGGAGCGTACTACATCATATATGGCTATTACCTCTGAGCCTGGTTGAACAGTTACTTGGGGCCATGCTTCTCTTTCTTTTTTAATTTGTAGAAGGATGTGTGGGTCGGGTTTAGTAAATAACTGGTTGCTCGATGAGAGATCAGTAGTGCTGGGAGATTGATCAACTAGGGACCCCACCTCACCTCCAACACCCACCCCGTCATTATCATGATTGAAATGTATGGCAGGGACGGGGACAAGCACAAGGGGTGGAGGGGAGGGGGGGGGCGCTAGTTTCCCTTTGAGACTGGCTTATCCTCGGCTTGTTTATACCTGGGTTTGAACTTAGAGCCTTTCTCTTCGGTCGTGTTTGATTTGATTGCTTGGGCGGCTACCTGTCGCCTATTACAATCTTTCGTGGCATGCGTGTACTCTGCCCCATTTAGGGCAAAGCAAAAGCTACATGCGTGGGTCAAGTCGAAATCCCCTTGAGTGTGGTTTGCTTTTAGTTTACACTTTCCCTCGTTATATTCTGGGCATGGGACTGACTTGCGAGATTTTTCTACCAGTTTAGCTTTTAGATACTGGTTGATTCTTTCACGTGCAATTTTATCGGCGTCACTCCATGAGTAGCGGCCCTTAGCTATGTTGACTATAATTGCGTTTGACCAACTACGTATATTCTGCCAGGGGTGGTTATCGAGATCCTCAGCTAGCTGACCAATATGTGCTACAATTTTACGAGCTAGTTTATCATCTTTCTCTTGAATGACCATCTCAATGAGTCCCCATACATGTAGGTTGAAAGTTAGGTCCTCCGGATGAGAATCCTTCTTAATTTCCCTCTGAGTTTCCCTGGGCAAAAATGAGAATGGCCTATAAGTCTTAGTCTTATCCTTACGCTTCTCTTTCCTGTATTTACCTTTATGCTTTTTGAAATCCGGGGAGAGAAGGGACGAGGCCTCAGAGGAGTCCCTGTCAATAGAGCTTGAGGAGCTAGATCTAGTGGTGAAGACCGAATCACTGCTAGTGGACCTTTTCTGTCTCTTTTCTTTTCTAGAGCTTCTAGGAGTACTGGTATCAGGGCCTATGGAACTGGGGCGCCTAGTATGTGATGAAACCATATTACCTTTGTCCGTCTTCTCAGGTGGTTTGGAAGCGTTTGCAGAAACGTTTGCTTGAGCAAGGGTAGCCTTCATTTCTTGGACCTCACGAGTGAGAGTCTCGCTCCTAGTTGCCTGTTCATCGAACCTGGAAATAAGCAGAGCTACGGTTTCGGTCAGCGTGGCCTTCTTGCCCGCCTTCTCGGCCTTCTTAGTCGGGGAATCGGTGTCGCCCATGTTCACCCTCGAATAGGCTGAATGTCCAGTGGCTTGAATGCGTGTATGGTGAGCTTATATAGTGGAGAGGGCAAGCGCGCCCTGGTCACGTGATATACATATATACCTTCTCGTGTGTAATGATCACTCATGCTCGCATGACCTCACAATGATAAGAAATATCATCAAGGTTAAACACTAGCCTGGCGATGTGAAGTTATATGACAAATGGCATCAATATCTGGTATGTGTATTAATTTAACACATTCTAGGAAAAGGATGCAGACGGCAAACATGTCGGACCTAGTTCCCCACCCTCTGAATTCTTGGATTCCTTTTTGTAAATGTTTTGTTCATAAATGCTTTATTCATTACAACATTAAGTACAGTTTACACTTTTTCTCTGTACATGATGATTTACATTTTATAAATGAATTGTTTTCACAGTACTAATTTTAGAAACATTAAATACATAGAAGTGCCACCACCTGCGCTGTGTCCCAACAATTCACGACAAACAAATTATCATTTGATATTTTAGACACATAAATCTTATTCATATATTTTATTTGCTAATCTCTATGTCAACGACAAAAGGACACCTACACTAATTCAATTTCAATCACATTATATCATATCATATCAAATGCCACATCCAAAGCAAAACTAGAGAGAACGCTTAGAAGAGCTGTTCGCATTGCCTCCCTATCTAGGAGATCCAGCAATGTCAACGATATGATGTCCAAACACAAGCTCCTCCCTCTACAAACTAGACGCACCATCCAACTCCTCCTCCTAATGCACAGGAGGGCCCACAGTGGCCCTCCCCCTAACCCACCTACCTCTAACATAACCCGGGACACTAGGGCCTCCTCCATCTCTAACCTCCCCATTCCTCGCCCAAAGAGAGAGGCGTGCAGATGCGCACCTGCATATTTTGGAGGCACACTCTGGAATGAGCTGCCCAAATCAGTAAAAAACGATCATGATCCTTGATCATTTAAAAACAAAGCCCTACTAATTCTGAAATCGGGCCTGTGAGGTCACTCACCTTAGTCATCTTAACACCTACTGTATACTGTCTAAATCACCTTCTGTAAACCCTAGTCTTCTGTCTATTATTTCTGCATCACACACCCATTAGAGGTACCAATAATCACGTACCCGGGAATGTCACCACTAATTTCTGATTTTGTTACCATTCATTATACTGTTTTTCTATATTGTTTCAACTTTGAAGTTTCAATGTTTTACATTTATTGCACTGTACTATATTACATCACATCTAATTCACCAGAAAATGTAGTAGCTTTTCCTATCATTATATGTTAATCCAAGTAGACTGCAGCAGCAGGTAGAATGCCACAGACTTGTATTGTGTTACCTGTTCTCGACTGTATCGTGCATAATAGTCTTGAGAAGCTGGATAAATAAATTCATTAAAAAAAAAAAAAATTCCCATTACAGATTACAATAATGGGTTTGGGAGGTCCCACAGTTCTCCACTGTCATGGAAGATTCCAATACACATTTAATACACATGTTATGTGTCCACTTTAGATTAAGAGTATTGGAATTGGCATGGTTCCTCTGCATTCTAAGTAGCACTCCCTGGCAGACAGGGGACTCTATCTCACTTTGTACTTAATGGAATTCAGACAAACGAGGCTTATTTAATTTTGGGACGAGTCTCAGTATGTGATGGTGTTTCTATTGAACGTCTAAAGCTAATCTATAATGTGTGAAGTTGAGATAGAGTAGTAAGCTCCAAACCATTTATGTATTTCCAAGAAAGTATTTCTCTACGCACAGTTCTTTTGCATTGTACCAGTACTGTATTAATAAGTTCTCAAAGATATGTCAAACACCTTACCCCTGATAGATCCAAGTATACTGATTCAGAAAATGTGATGTGTTTCAGGGAAATGAGTCACAATTTGCAACAATATGGATTCTGAGATACCATCATATTTGAAAAGACCAGGCATATTCGAATGAAAGTAAACACTAGAACATCCAATAAGGTTTTCTATATTTTAAGTTTGATATTTTTTTCTGAAAATTGCAATATCTTTAAGTCAACACTTACTAGTGAAGTAGCTCAGAATGCGGTATATATATAGGATCATCTTAGAAATGTATGGATATATTTAATACACTGCCTTGACATTTGATACACATAATTATATGACTCGGAGCATTAGATAACTTGAGGATGAGAGCATTCGTACAAAGAGATCTTCTGAATATAATACTTTGAAAAATATCAAATTTGCAACATGTGTCTCGATTTCCTGAAACACATCACAAATAGCATTAAGTGCCTAGTCCACTAAGCCGATTCTCTTGCGATTTTGTGCCGCAGAGGACTCTTTTACACTAGATTCTGTGAGAATCGCATGAGAATCGACTTAGTGGACTAGGCCCGTTACTAGAAGCACACCAGTGTTTCAAAGAATTTGAAATTTGAAATTAAAACTGTTCTATTTCTACTTCTTTGTGCACACACAGGTTTACAATCTCCGGGTGTGGATTTTTGACTGCCCCAGTAACAGGGTGACAGATGGACTAGTGGCATAACTGATTCTATAAAATATACATAAATATATGCCAATAGGTTTTACTTAGACATGCCACTCTTGCCACGCAAGTTACTATAATAGAGTGTAGAAGAGCAGTCTTTTTCATTAGGACTATACATTGATATAAAGCTATAAGCTATGTTGAGATATAAAGATAGCAGTACCTAGGAGATTTGAAAATGTAATGCATTGTTTGGTTTAGGTGAGATGAGTCATGCCACTAATGGCATCAAGTGTAGTCTCCTGCTACAAAACTGTATTTATAATAAAAACAGGGTAGCTAACAAGTGAGTTGAAGGAGTGTGAAAATTACACCAGTTGACTGTGACTGCAGCCAACTCTCTAGTTAACGGTTTTATTATATAATATATGACCCATTCACACAAAATGCGATCACCCCCTCTCCAAGAGAATGAATTTTTCATATTAGTTCTAGAAAAATGGCCTTTAGTACATCACAATCTATGCATCAAGAGACAATTCTGCTGTTTTGACATATTCTACTTAGTTATGGATCTGATTTAACCATATTCTGATATAACTCAATAGAAAACAGATCAGGCTCCAAGAAAATACCAAAAACTGTGAGGAAAACCCATATTTAATGCTATCTCATGGTTAAAGAATGAAGGCTAATTTAATGAAAACTGTGTCTAATTATAAAATTCCCTTACTTTTCAAATACGCTGGTGAGTCACTGAACACTCTTTAACCTTGTTCTTTTCTATGTTCTTACATAACAATAGTGGGCTAAACCTGGGTGCATTGTAATAAGGGGAAGAAGCATTACATAGAACCAGTAAGCCTGTGAATGTAGGCCACAGAAAGACAAAATTGCCTCATAGTGCTTTGATTTCAGGAATATCTTTTTCTTATATGAATCAAATATAGGGACTCAGCTCCCTGCACTGTTTCAGACATTACCCCCATGGTTTTTTTTATAATGGTATGCCAGTTCTGTTTCTGTTATTCATTCGTTCCTCAGGGGGAAACCTTTCATGAAGACTAAAGATTATTTGATAATGGAAAGACAAATGGCTATGGAAAGACAAATTTTCTTCATTTCAAACATGCATCCTTGGTGCCATGACTGGTGATAACGTTGCCATATGTGTTGCCATATGTGTTTTTCTAAGAATTAAATAATAAATGTTTTAACACTTTTTACAACTATAGACTTTAGATTACTCACTTAACACTCAGAATCATCATATGAGTAATTCTCCCAATCGGGTATCATTTGGTTTTCCAGACAAGGGTGTCTACATCCTGCATTTGGGATCATCACACATAATTATTACCATTTTATTTGAATTCTGTGGCAAAAATAAGGCTGTGGGAACCCCACTTCCAAAGGTCTTATGCCAATATCTTCGCCGTTATTGTGATAAAAGAGCTTTTTCAGGCTAGAAAATATGTAATAATTATTGAATTTGAATATAATAAACAGCCTGATGTATAAAATATATTATTTCTGCGGAAGAAAATGGTTTCTACACATGCACACACGTTCATTATTATGAAAAAACATAATATTCATGACATGTAATCAAACATTTAAACTGATCTAGAATTGGAAAATATTGTGTTGGAATATTTGTGTCGCTGTTACAACATATATTAACTTTAAAGGAATAAAATGTTCCTAAACTAATCATTAATATGATACTGCATTTAGGTTTTGAAGGAGGGAAGATGCATATATATTTATATTTTGATAAATATAAAAGTTATTGGCCCATGACTTTATGAACCCTATTATTTCCTCAAATAAAATTCAATGAATTGATGTGGGAATGTTTTATGTCACGTTACGACATGTAAAACAAATCAAATATTTAAAGTAAAAAATATTTTCATGCAATTTCCCCTTTTCTAATAACTGTATAGGCCTGCCTGAATTCAGGTAATCAGGTTCCGCCACATATATTCCTATTATATTTATATAGCACACATATTTTTACAAAATCAAGTCAAACTTCAGGTTAGAACCAGGCCTTCTTTTGCTGGCAAACAGCCATTCTCTGACTTTTCTTTCAATTTTGCTAGTTGAATTAAAGGGTAATTCATATCGATCTCACACTAAATCATTTGATTAATCAGGTCTAATAAGGGCGAAATAAGGCTAAATAATAGGGAAATATAGGTATATGAAGCATAGGTATAGGAATCGAAATATTTGCCGCAGCCTTCCCAAACTTCACTTGCATTATGCTGATATGCCCAGCTACATGTCCACCAACGATTATAGAGATTCAACGAATTTTATTTTTTCTAAAAAGATGGCCTCCTGAAATCAAAATGCTGCCTGTTTAGTTTGGGAGAATTACTCATATTTCTTTTGCTATCATCTAGTAAGATCCAACATTCCCTTACCACAATAATTAGGCCTATAACTGCTTGCACTATAGAACCATATTCTCACGTTTATGAAAGGGCCATCATTAACTAGGCAATAACACATAATCCAGCAGAAGAAGGTTCCTCAGATTCACTTTCTGCATCTCCTGTCCAATCGAGTATCAGCTCATATATGAATAAAAAACCTGAAAGTATCTCATCGCCCCAGCCAATAGGGTCTCTGGTAACATCAATACTTGAATGATGGGCAGGAGGTTAATTGGGTGCGATTATGTATTGATTGTCTTCCAGGTACACTGTCAGGTAATAGGGAAATTTAGCAACCACAACGCACTAACGCATCCACTAACTATTTGTACATTACTAACAGTGTGAGGATATCTCAAGAGGCGCTACGCCAAGGGCATCTGCATTGCAGGCCTCTCCAGATATCCTTACAACCGTAATAATGTACTAATAGTTAGTGGATGCGTTAGTGCTGTGTTGGTGCGTTGTCTTTGCTAAATCAACCTATTTTTTCCTGGGACACTAGCATAGCCAGGGACGTCTTGATTTTGACTCATCTATAATCGAAGCTGCACTCCAAGTTAAAGATATATCTCAGCTGTAAAAAAAAAAAAATTACCAATCATAAGGTAACCACTTTCAAGTCACCCTTAGGAGAGAAACATGAGTAAAACTAACAATTTCTACTTTGATGTTTTGCATTGTGTGTGGCACTACCACTTACAAGTGGCTGCTAAATGCACCTAGGTGAACAGCTGTCTGGGAGTGGTGAGGCAAAATAAGGAAAAGCATAGCGGTCAGTGACCTTGGTTATTAGCATATATATGACGTATGGGTCAGTGAGAGAATCCCTGTGATTTCCCTGGCATGTATACAAACTTGGTGCGCACCTAAATGAGATCTTGTAACTGAATTTGTTTCCTATTTACATTATTTGACAAACCTTATAACGCCTAGAAACGAATGGACTTCTTCAAGTAGTGAGTAGGCCTATGTATAGTGGTTGTGTGGGAAAATCTAAGTTGGTTGACAACTTTATGGTTGGCAAAATGGCAACTGGTAGTAGGGTATGATTGGATATTTGGTTAGTTGGCTAAGGTAGCTGTAGAGCATTGAAGTTATTTAAATTGTATGACAAGGAGGTATTTTCACAATTCCTCAGTTTGTAAGGTGCAGGGGTAGTGTGTGAGCTTTGAGTAAAGAGTGATTTTTTTTTAAAGAAATTTTATTGAGCTGGTTTCAATGCAGGTACATAGATAATCTCACAGATCAAGGGAAACAATTTTAGACAATCAACAATATATCTTTGATGTGTCTACTATAGTATTACCTCTTTTTGTTTAAACTTTTATCGGATTACATAACTTTTCGGCACAAATCAGTTGGCTACCATGCCATTATTGTGTGAGCGATTCAACAATTTATGTACAAAATTAACATGTTTTCGTATTTTCATAATGGACCTCCTCTCATCAGAGCAAGATATTCTTGTATGATTACAGTTGTACGAGTGATAAAAGCAACTTTGTCTCAGAGAATTTTTGCTTACATAGTGTAATAATAAATAAATTCCTTATCATGACATTTTCTTCACGAACTGGTCATTTTTCACATCCAGTCGTTTCTGTTTATCAAATACTACTTGAGAGTGGACCATTTACCATTTCTTAAACGATGATCTAGCTTATTCCATAGCTTAGGGCCTTGGTAGCATGGACTTCTTTTGAATTTCTCATTGGTAGGTTTTATAATTTTGAACACATAACCAGCGTATTGTCTGGTTTCTCTTATATTCACCCTTTTATCTACCATCTTTTCTTTCATACAGTTCATGATTCTTAGCAATGATATGTTGCATCTTTTTTCAAGCTTTTCTATCTTACATATTCCACTGAGTTCCTCGGTATTTCGAGCATCTTATGGATATACAAATCGAACAGCTTTATTACGGATACGTTGTAGTTTCATTCTTATTTTTCCATTGGACAATCCCAATAAGAAGAGGCTGTATTGAATCAGTGACAGTACGTGAGTTTTAACTATTACCTTGGCCATGTTTGTTGTTAAATATTTTCTAATACGTGACAGCTGGATTAGTTTAAATATTGCTGAGTTTTTGACCCGAGTAAAATGTTGGTCAAACGGAAGATTTTCGTTGGCTCTATATCCAAGGTAGTTTATCACCTTCTTACAGGGAATTTGGATACCATTTATGCAGATTTTCAGCATTTTTGATTTTTTTATCTTTTTGATCTTATTTTTTGTACCGATAAACTGGGTTAAGCACTTCTTTTCATTAAGAGCCAGCAACTTGTCTTTCATCCAGTTATTTACCTTACTGGCAGCCGCTTGGCTGACTTCTGTACATTTGATAAATTTGTATCACTTTATTACTCATTTTAGGGATTACACATATTTTTTTCCATCAAAGCTGTTGAAGCCATAAAATTGAAACCAAAATATCTGGCAATTTAAGCATGTTTATATGTATATATGAGCTGGTTTCTGGAGCTTTCAACCCCTGGTCTTTTCCGACCTGGAACTTCCAACCCCTGGTCTTTTCCCCCCAGGTCTTTTCAACCCCTGGTCATTTCAACCCCAGTTTCTTTAATAGAAGAATATACTTTATATCTCAATGGTCGTTTTAACCCCAGGTCGTTTCAACCCCTGGTCATTTCAACCCCAGTTTCTTTAATAGAAGAATATACTTTATATTTCACAGACGTTATTATAGACCGGATTTTATAACTGGATACAATTCATCTTGTTGGGGTTATATACGACTCAGAGGTGTAATGCCATATATTGTTTATTGCCCATATGTGTCTCTGTTGTATGGGAATAGCACTGATTCAACAGTTGTTAAAAGTAGGGACGGAAATGTGCCGAGTTTTATTCATCTAGCAACTAAATATTACATTTTCTTTTAGAATTCAAACTGTGAAAATGTTAAAAGCCCAACCCAAAATGAGGAAATATATTTATATTACAATATGTATGGATGCTATAAAAACGTTACCCGAGCTAAGAGGAGGAAATATGGCTGATGGTTCAAGCACAAATAGATGAAATAATTTTGAATAAGTGTCATTGTCATGAGACACGCTTCATTGGTACTAATTAAGTACATATTGCACCATCATGAGATCCAGATTACTTACGCTTATGTCTCCTATGGAAAGGTCACTCTAACTAATTAATGCAAGAGCAAACATGTGGAAGTCCCATATGGGAAAATTTGGAGGTATGCCAGCCATTCTTTTCTCTGCAACCAACCATACAGGATGCGCCATTAAACAACAGCCGTTGACTTGTTCAGAATGTTTGGTTGAAGTATCTAGTAAAGTAAGGAGGTAAATACTCTGGTTTTAGGATCGCAAGTTTCTGGTGAAGTATATATACCTTCAATGATTATTGAAATTATGTATGGGAAGCGGATTGGGGTTGAAACGACCTTGGGTTGAAACGACCAGGGGTTGAAAAGACCAGGGGTTGAAAAGACCAGGGGTTGAAAAGACCTCGGGGGAAAAGACCAGGGGTTGAAAGTTCCAGGTGGGAAAAGACGAGGGGTTGAAACTTCCTGTTACCATATGAGCCAGATCATCAGAAAAAGTATAAGTAGAAGTATAAGGTGTACTCTCATGTAACATTTGTCAAGAATTGAACATTCCTCATTGGTATTTGGAGGACTTGCCCAAATCCTTTGTTGTTACAACTTCAGGTTGTGTTTGTGAATATATTTGAATATATTTGCTATTCCATTGATTCTAAAAAGCTGTTTGGGTAAGGGGAACTCTGTTTGAACATATTTTTTTTCATGAATTTGGGTTATTTGAGAAGATTGTCAAAGTCTAATTTTAAATTATCTGGCGACACATGTCTTGTCATTCCCAAATTGTAAATTAAATGTGCAAGTGTCCTTCCTTATGGATGGAGACCACTCAGGGCAATATCAAATATCTCATTGTAGTTCTTGACCTCTGTATGCCGCATCATTAGGTCAAAGCCGTTGGTGAACATCTTTTTCTTATTTCCAGGGCTTATGTTGACCAACAGCTCAAATGTGCGAAATCTTGACCTGCAAAGAATCAAAAAATTAATTCTCCTTGCAGTAAGTAAGGCTCAAGTATTTTGGAATGAGTGTATCTATGACGCCACCAAGTTATTATTCAAAGTGCTTTGGCCAAATGCTCCTAGCAGATAGAGTCTGCATATGTGACACCATGGCAAGAAATGTCAGGATAAGAAGAAAACTTGAGCAAAGTCCATACTGCAATGGGTTTGTTTTATTTTATGTGTGCTAAACATATATTATGGCACAACAAATAATGTGATGATTCTGAACCAAACTTAATGTATAGTCACATGCAATGTTGATATATATATGTTGGAATTGTGAACCCAGGTTAAATAAAAGCTTTAAAGAAATGTGAATGTGATGTTTAGACCACATGCTTCTCAACTAATGACACAAGTTGCATGTTTAACGTATCCCATACATGTATAGTTAGTAAAATCTATTCTGCAAACATTTTGTGTAGAGTATTTTTAGTTTATGCTGGCACAAGATATGACCTCTCTATAGCATCAAACTATTTTGTTGTCTCCTTGTCGCAGACAGTATGGGGAGAAGCAATACATTCAGTACTGTATATGGTCAATTCTCACAAAATGGGCCCACATGCATTCCCATGGTTCCGAGGGTGATATATCAATAGGGGTTGATAGTGTTTAAATAAAAGTTATACCAAAACATTCTTCTGGGGAAGTATAGTTTTGTGTATCTAGAATAAATAGTAAATATTTTATGGCCAATAAACAGGCTAAAATCGCTAATTTTTCAAAGGAGATATACAAAGTTTTATGAAAGCGATTATCACCAGGTCATACAATACTCCAAATAATCATGATTTCTGTTTGTAACTATACCTCTATCTGTTGGCTATGTATCCAGACAAACATATATATTCATAAATTATTTGTTATTTCTCCTTTATTTTTCTTTTGGGGAATTTTGTGCGTTGTGTTCCAACGCTCTTTTTATGAGCTTATCTACGTATGAAAATAAATATTTAGTTATGTGGCCATGTTCTTCCCCAAGAGTTTTACTTTGAATTAAAATGTTAAAAAAGGAACTGCAAATAACAGTAATTGTACACAAGCTCAATAAGTGAAAAAAACCAGTTGGGGAATTCCTTCAGTTGCGTTCCAATGCCTATCATTTTCAATAGAGTGTCTACACATATATATACAGATTGGTCAACAAAAATTTAACACTTGAAGCATCTATATAAAGGTTTGTGCTATGTTTTTTTTAGAATTTTGTCCCGAGATAATTTATCACATCTTTAGACCCTTAATTGACATTTACTGGTTGAGGCAATACAAAACTTTATCACAGAAGGGCCAGAACACAATGATAATAAATCACCATTAATTATTGCGTTCCAACGCCCCAGAAATACAAAATATATATCTCAATTAAATAATTTATGGACAAAACATCATTTTTACACTAAATTTTCAGCCGAATACTTAGTTTAGCAACTGTTTTTAATGGGACAAAATGAAACAGAAATTTTAGAATTTAATTCAAGGGCATTGGAAGAGTGTTAGAACGGGCATTGGAATGCAACACAAGACAATTCATGCTTTTCTTCATTTTGGCTGCAACAGGGAGAGATTTTAATTTAGTGTTCCCAAATGTAGTGTCTTCTTAAGTTAGGATATGCTGGGGATATTATATACTCTTACAGGCACATGCACACAACATGGGCATGCTTTGCAGGTCATCGAAACGCCATGACTCAAATCCATGAAATTAGTCTGAAGTGTGTCAAGGGTGCCTTAAAGAATTTTATCAGAGATTAAAGAGCTTTCTCATAATAGTCTACATGTAATGATGCCATACTCACCCACAGAATAGTAGATCCCCAAACATGAGAGCAAACTCAGAGATCCAGTTCTCTCCTAGAACCGCTAAATCCTCCTCGTAAGCCTTGTAGTAAGACTGCATAAACACATCAAGAGAAGATCTCATTTTTCTCCACATTTTGTTCCCAGAGCCTGGGTCATCTGGATTCTCAGAGAAGTGGTTCCATGGAAAGAACATGAGGGAAATAACCATTAAACCCAAATCAAAACATGGTGCGCCTGGTCCACTTAATTCCAAATCAATCATCTAGAAAAGAATGAATGCAGTATATTCTATGAACTTGTTATTAGACCGTTCGGTCATAACAGTAATGCAATGGAAGCGTATTGGGTTTTTTCCAAGATAGAAGTACAGTTTTCACTTGCTGAGTTTATTATTTTTTTCATGAAACTGGAAATCAATTCTCTTATAGCATTAATCACCGAGGTTTTGGATGGTCTCAGTGGTCTGTTGCCTGGTGGACAATTCGAGGGGCGTTAGCCCTGAGAATTTCCACCAGGCAACGGACCACTTAGACCATCCAGAACCAAGGGTATTAGTGCTTTTAGACCCGGTTTGGTCAGATTCAACTGTTATTTACCACTTACTGACTTCTATTTACCAGTTCTTTTGACGTCTATAACCCCCATTTCTTACCGGAAGTTGCCGGAAGTGATTGCTGTGGTCTATTGTGACAAAAAATACACCCCAGAATCTGACCAAACTGGGTCTAATCATATAGGGCAATCAGATTGAACCAAGTTCTAGGAAATGATTAAAGCTAAATTATGCATCCAGAATGTAGTTTGAAAGAAGAGAGACTTGTGAGCCCATATATCTTGAATTCAGTCTGTACAATTGGCCTCACAAATTCAAAAAATTGATATTTAAAGCAAATCATGAAATTGAGAAATGTTTGAGGACAAAATGATTTGTTGTTACTGTACACCTTTATGGCTTTGTAAATGCTGGAAATTGTTAAGAATATGATAACAACAAGAACCCATATGGTTTGCCTATCAAGTATAATATGAAAGCTCAATAACCATAGTTATTGAATATTATAATCCTTAAGTGATGGGGTTTAACCCAAAAACAGAGCGGACAGGAGAGGTTTCATTAGTATTTGGTTTGAGTTTATTGCGGTCCAATGTTTCTGGCTCATTTGCCCGTTATCAAGGAATTGAATATTATAACCTTTGCCTCCTTGTCATCCACCATGCAAGCACTGCCATAGAAGTCACCATGTGTGAAACAGGTTGGTGTATAGTAAATCTGCCAGAGTTTATCTATCAAACCTTCCTTCTTTAGCGTGCCAACCAGTTCATTAAACCACTCATCACCAATGCTTTCCACCCGAATGTAGAATGGGTCTTCTTCTAATGAAAAGGCATTCTCCAACACAATTTTGCCAAAGATCTGCTTCATGTTGTTTCTTGCAGGTCAACATTTAATAGAAAATCGACAATGTATTACTGGAATCTCTATCAATGTCATTGGATATAAAAAGAATTGAATATGCTGTAGAATGCCCTGTGGTCTATATAATATAGATTGTCACTGTGCCATACACCTATACCATGATGTAATTAACAAAGTGCCTTGCTTCACATCATGAGATTCATTCTGTAAAATAAGATCTTCAATATTCAATAGAAACATAATTGAAAGAGAACCCTACTTGGAATAGTCCTTTTTCATTTGCTCCCATTTAGAACTGTCCATTATCTTCTCATTTGTGTGGTAGTTGATGTAACCAATGTTATGCCCAATCTTGGCAATAATATCAACATCTATTTTACCAGTTAATAGATCTTCCCCCAGAGTCTTCTTCCCCTCAAGGTACTCCATTGCAACTGGAGGCATGGTACAGTATTATGGTTATTATATGACAATGCTTGCTCGGGAAACATAAGCATACAAGTAACTAGGTTTGGTCCACTAGCCAGTAACTGTTTAATAAATAAATATCCATAATCAATATCCACAATTATTTATCATATTAACAAGTATCACATATGAAGGAACAGCTTGAAGAATTAGGTAAGTAAAAAGACAATATCAGACATCTAAAACAACGGTAAGATTACAAATTTCCAAGGTGTTGCCTGATAGGCAAGTAGTGCTTGAGTGACCCATCTCACACCAATACAGAAAGTGTGTTGTGTAGAGGTGAGTGGTAATTGCTTGTGCACTAATGATGACATAAGAGATTCCCCTTGTATCAAATGGGGGTGGGGGTCACTATAGTTGAATTAATGATGACAACATAAAGATTCCCTTAGCAAATGGAGGCATGTCAATATAAATGCTGAGGTTGCCGTTCAACATAGTATTTCAACCAAGAACATACACAGTCACAGGTGTACATGAGAAGATCTCCCACAGGGATGTAGGAAGCAATTTAAACATGGGGGGGCCAACTTCGTCCCTCAATGTGAAATTGTATACCTATATGGATACAACTAGAAGTTGATTTGGGAATAGTTTTCCTATGACACAAGGTCTAAGATTGTGTGTCATTGCAAGTGGCGTGGTTGATAGTTTCAATTCCTAAATTTACTTGTTGGTTGTCCACTTCATTTTCAAGTCATTTCATTCTTTAATTTCACTAATATCTTGATATCTTGGGCTCACTTTTCTTTTTAAACTCACACATTTAGTTATTGATGTCATTCCTTGATTGGGGAAAGAACTAGAGACACTAAGATCAAATTAAGCAAAAGAAGTGAGTCTCGACCAGAGGCATGACTGGCAGTCTTAACACTCTAGGTCTCAACCCTCAGATCCAATAAGAATGGTATGTCAGCCTACTTTGCTAATCGGTATCCCTGCCTAGAACTTGGTGTTTTAATGGGAATATAATGAGATTTTGCAGTACTTAATGGAATTATGAAGGCAATTTGTGGTTTGAGGCAGGAGGCTTTCCCTTCACTGGAAGGGACGTTCTCAACTTCGGGCCTGGACTGCTAGGCTTGTGTTTATTTTTCGTGAAAATGGTTTTTGCCCAAGCCACAGCTTGTTTATAGTTACAGAAGTTTACTTGCATTTTATATTACTGAGAGAGGGCATTCTCTATAGACTGATCAATTCCACCAATTGGTCGACATATGACTATGAAATAGACTTTTGAATTTATGATGAGAAATCTTGGTCTGGAGGTATTTGAATCAATTAAGTTTGCTTCCTAATGGAAAATACATCAGAAGTAGGCCTATCCTACTTGTGCATATATGGCAGAAATATCTAAAATTCTAGAGAAAAAAAACTGTTTTATTGTTTGTATATGTCATCATAACATGCCTATTTAAAAATAGAAACATCTATTGTGTGGATATATAGAAAACCTTTTCCCTAATAATTTTGCTTCTAACTACTTAAATAAAATTTATACTTACTTTCCTAAACACCCAATACAACTATTTAAGTCATCTTAACAGCAATGGGAAGGATGTTATATATTCAGTTAATTCTAAATATAATGTATTATAATTATATGTGAAAATGGGCAGAGGGTCAATCCCACTGTGACCCTTTCTGCTGCCATTACCATTACCATTACTAAGTCATTATTTGGCTGTAACTTTTTTCTAGTCTTACACACTAAAAAGCATTACTACCCTAATGTTGAGACACACTAATGTTGAACACACTAATTCAAAACATTATGTGTTTTTTTTTCTTTTATTTCTAATTTATGTAGAAACATGTACTCTTCTTCTGTGCACTTATCAGCTAGTTCCCATCACAGATTCCATGAAGTTGCCCTGACTACAATATTCATTATTAATTTTCCCAATTTCGTCTATATTAGCAGCTACATGTCTAGTTTATGTAGGAAAAAAATAAATCAATAGAACTAATTTAAAAAAATTAAGAACTTTCAGTCCTGGTTGGCAAATGACAACCAATTGATGGAATTGCTCATCTGGAGGAATTTTTTTTTCAGCATTCAAAATTTTACATGAAGGTAAAATGGTGGGGGGGGGGGGGCAACCCATACTCTGGCCCCCCCACTTTCATTGGTGGGGGGGGGGGGGGCATGGCCCCTGTGGCCCCCCCCCTCTTCCTACATCACTGACTCCCATCTTCACATAGTCCCAATTGATCCATGTTGCTACCTGTTTCCCCATCCTAGATCATGCTCTAGTGATAATTTAAAGATTGCTATTGGAAAGGTGCCCTGATTAACATGGTATGCTAGTCTTAAAACCAATATTCTTGCCTATTGAACTAGATTTGACTGATTTGTAAACCGTTATGCCTATGTCCTAGGGAAACTTCATTCCTGTTATAACTGTAAAGTCAATATTTACCAATGTTCATCTCTGAATCATGGCAAAATGGTTGTGCCGCACACCCAGGGATCATTTTGTTGAGTAACCATAGCGAGTTGTATTCACAACGTCCACGATCCAAGCTCAACACTTGACCTGCCAAAACCTAGCAAAAGAGAACATATGAGACATATTTGTGAACAAGTGAATTAGTGTTAGTAAAATATTTATTGGAATAAATATTTATTCATTATGAAAAAAATACCTATAATAACAGTTTCTCCTCTCCACACTATTTATTAAGTGTAATACAAGTAGGCAAGCATGCTTGCCTTAGGTTTAAACATGTCTGAGTAGTGTGATGTGCTCATAGTGGACAAGGGTCCCCCTAGTGCACTTGTTAGTGGACAAGGGTACGAGACAAGGGTGCTGTGATATATGTAAATGAGGCACAGCCCACATGGGTTGATATATGTGGGTAATAAAGTAGTACCTCATGGGTACCCAACAGGACCACATGCATAAGTAATAGCTCTTAATTATATTGTCTATTAGAATTAGGATTAACAAGCATAAGTCTTGAACAACTACAGACTTATCACTGGCCGAGAACAGCAGATTGTTATTTATTATTTTGATAGATAATGTTTACTTGATTCCTGAATCTATGAATGAATTGGCCAGAAAAAATAGAGTAGAGAAGAATCAGAATCTTAGAAGAGTACAATTTATAGGGGACACATCAGCAAACTAGGGGATCACGGGTGTGAAGTTTCACTTACTTTTACATATTTAAAGAAAATAAGGAGAAAAAAGTTTCAAAATTAAATTTATTATTGTTCAAACTTATTTTATTTCAGAGATGAACAATTCATACCTCACTAATTCCTGTATCTTTCCCATGTTTGATCACGGCAGAATGTTTACAATCTGGTGTACGTAAAATGAACACATAGTTGACAAATCCATGGGGGATCTGCTCTATGGTCACAGCATCAGCCTGGAGAGCCAACTCCTGAAAGACAAGTGATAGAAGTCATATAGATATTATTTCACTAACTTCGCAAAATGTCATGAAACAGTACACCAACTCCTTAATGCCAGTTATCCACTACCTCATCAAATTGCACTTCAAAACTTTGAAAGGGAGCAAGAGTTTTCAGCTATCATACTTTAGTACATTTTATCTAGTTACAAATGTTTGTCAATGAAAATGAACTTGTTTTGATAAACCATATAAGGGGGGATTCACTAATGAGTAATTAACTAAAGTGGGGAAGGGTCATTAGGATCCCTCATCGATAAGTAATTATAAAGGGTAATCAAGTTAATTATTACTTTTTGATTATTGATTGTGGTGTTACATTGATATCTATGCTAATTGGATTTATTGTACTAGTCTGGCACTCTCAATAATTGATGAGAATTGGTGTCTCCTGCCTACCCTCCCTCCTGCTATAATAAATTGCCCATGGAAGGGGAGACGGGCTCAGCCAATGAGGGGGGCAGGAGGGGAGAGTGAGGCCGGCCATGCTAGGATATAAGCAGCAACCTTTCGTACATTAAAAGTTGATAATTCTACCAACCAAGCCTTGACTTTCTGACTCAGATCTTAACAATATACTTCTTGCGACTAGAGACTCATTTTTCAGAAACATATCTAATTCTGAATTTGTCAATGTATTTGTGAAGGCAAGACAAAGCAATATCCCACCTGCAGCCCTTGGACATTGGCATTCCTCAGGAGAAATCTCTTCACCAGGTCTTTCAGATCAATTGGTTTTGCCATCACTCTACAACATAGTAAAGAAATAAAAGTCCACTGTGATCCATTTAGTTTACAAGACATTTATAAACAAGTGCACAACTGGAGGGGAATCAGTCTTGAAATGAGCAGCAAATGCACTGACCCAAATTGTATGTGTGCTGGTGATTATTAATGAATGTTTCACTCCGTTCTTAGTACTGAATCATAGTAGGCTACAATCTATGAATCAATCATTAAATAAATATTACATAATATTATGTTACCTTATTGTTCCTTAGTTTTGTTTTCTGGATTAAGATTTTACTTCACAAGGGAATTATACAGTCCCCACTAGGCGTATGAACAACTATGTCTACTATGTATAAAACGTTCAACTTGACTTGGCCAAACCATTAAGTATGCCAGTATGTCATACCTGCCCCATCGGATAAGGTCTAGCTAACAGGCAGATAACTGTTTATCGCGGGGAAGGAGGGGTGGGGGGTGGGGGGTGAGTGAGTGAGATTGGTTGCTTTATGCCTTTATCAACACATTTAATATGGTTATATCAAGGGCGGGAGAGATGAGAGGGAGGCAGTTTATGATCATACGCAGGAAACAGAGATAGAGAAGAAGGGAGAGAGAGACAGGGGAAGAGGGAAGGAAGTACAGTAAGGAGGGACCCTGATTAAGGGGAGCTGGGGGGAGGGGCTATCTTTCAGTCATATCAGCCAGTCAGGACATATCTCACTCACTCATTGGATAGTGAGTAATAAGTTTTTTTAAGATTTTCTGCCTCATTTTGATTCATCATGTAAGTGTCATTGTTCGTAATTGGACCCCTGATGTATTGTTATTAATGATTGGTCAAGCCAGGAGGATCCAATCCAAACCATTAATGTATAAATGACCCTGATTAAAATATATTCTTCCTCTCCTGCTCTGAACTGAAACATAACCACCTTTGTTGTTGTCAGCCAATCACAACACGTCTAACATAGCTCTCTGACTCTGGAGTGCAACGCCATTGCCGTATTATCAGCGATGGTGTGCATATGGATTTAAAGCTAAAAACCAAATGATTTTGATGTGTCGGGAGACGCGATGGGGGAGAGGGAAGGAGGTAGGGTGTTGACAGTGTTAATCTACAAAAAGAATCCATATTTATGAACGTAAATAGCCCAAGATTTCCCCTCATTCCCATCAAATTCTGACGATAGACTTACTCTGCCTCTGGTGACACATACGTCTGGACATGATCTGGGACTGCAGGAGGAGCACTAGGATTGTTGATCTGGGCAGAAGGTCAAGGCCATTCCTGCATACCTATTCGATAGGGTGGATATAGGCCTAAATGGCTACTCAAGAATCAGAGGGACAAATCTTATATACAAATACAGGTGACAAGTCCAAGTACATGTGGCATATTCCACAAGTGCACTCAATTCATCCCAAAGGAGTAACTGATCCCTTCTCATAGCAAATAGGCATAACCTGATCCTTTCACTCAGCGAATATTGTACTACAGATATGATTGTTAACGGTATAGTCAAGTATTCCTTCCAAAGGTCAGATAAAGGTCAATTACAGGTAGGCAAGACATATTTTCGCTAATAAGCAATTCCACCAAAAATGCATCATTTGGCCATCCAAGGCTGAAAATTCATAATTTTTTTAAATTGCTTCCATGTATTTATTTTTTCTCATACATAAACTAGACATATTGCTGCTAATATAGACGAAATTGGGAATGTTATTAATAAATATTGTGGTCAGGGCATCTCAGCAGAGACTGTGACCTGAATTCTGATGGAACGGGCATAGGGGAAATACGGCGGCATACTGTTTTTGCTTGTTGCTACTATCTCAGGTATGACAAATGTTTTATTTGTATTTATTTAGTTTCCCTTGTGTTTCTTACACATTATAATGCTCATAGAAAATAATCTATGCTAATATTAATTTATTTATTGATGAAACCTAGACCCCGTTACGGCGACATTAATATTCCCCCACAATTTTTTCATTATTCTAACCCTTCTATTTAGCAGGAAAGAATTAATTGGAGATTTTTCAATGGATAGAATGGATGTACTAATCATGAACAATGCTATAAGTAATGGTGGTAAGGGGGTTTTCATTTTTAGTTATTTTAGGTCTATATGTTCCCAAAACAATTTAGACCCCCGTTACGGCGACAGGGGGCTACCCCAAAAATCAACCTTACATTATTTCATCAAGAAATTAATTAAAAAAGTAACTATAGTGATTTTTTAATCAAACCAATATAATATTTAGGACTAATGAGTTTCTCCCCGAAATTACTTGTTAATATTTTTTAAATAGTGGTTTGGATATGAGAACATTCGTTTTTATGTGTTTATATGGCAAGAAAATAAGCATTTTCTTAGCCTCACAATTTGAAAAAAATGAAAAAATATTGTGGCATGCTTCCCCTAGACGATTATTCTCCCCTGGATCCGAAAATATCAACGAAAATAATCTCAGATAAATATTTTAGCCTCTGGAGGAGCTGTTGTAATTTAACCCAAATGATACACTTTTGGTGGAATTGCTCATATAGAGAGAGAATGGGACAAGCCAGCAATAATCAAAAATTTATTGGACGAGATTCGTCCACATACCAATGCGATTACGCATCATAAATTGTCATGGAACCGCATGACCCAATTAACATAATTTGGTTGGTTCATGACGTTGCGCTTCTTAGCAGCAGAAGCGTAGCACTGCATTGCATGTTTCGAAAGTTTTCAGACATTTTTCCAATAATGTGTTGTCCATGTGATAGATGACCCTTGACTTCCCGCCTCTCCTCCCTTACCCAAAGCCCAAGCGTACATTCCCCCGCCCTTCCCTTGTTACCCCTCCCCCTACCCACTGATGAAATTAGTGCAGGTAACAATAGTTAGTATTGCTGGGTGGAGAGGTCAGTGCTAGATAAGCACATCCCTCCCTCCCAACTAAGATCATGCAGAGTGTGCATGCCTTAGCCGTCTAATTGGGTCGACTAATTGAAAAATGCAATTCTTTACAATATGACAAGTCAACTTGTTAAAACAGGCGCTGATCAAACTGATCAACACCTTGCATTGCACACCTTGCTTATACATGTGTGCACATGTTCTACCATGTGGCGAGCTTCACAGCATATGTCAATCATGTTGATGCATGTCTCTCATGTGTCTCTCACATGTTAAGTACTATCTTAATAGGGATGGTGGAACAAGGCAATTTCCCCATTTCAACATGGTAATTGTGATATAGATATGGGACAGATTTTCAGTAAATGTACAATTCAACGTCACCAACCTTCTCAATTAACCCACATTTCAGACGTAAAAAAGTTCAAAATACTTACTAAATTACTATTTACTAAATCTGTACAGCTGCCAATTGTACATTTTCTGAAAGTCTGACCCATGTAGAACACATAATTATGTCTGGCTGACTAAAAAGTGTATCAGGCACACTTGGAGTGATAATGTATGCATCAGTGTTTGTGGTGTCGCTACTCTTGATGATACATACATTTACACTCCTTGTCAGTCTGATACGCTATCTAAGTTACATTACACAATTACATAATTAACTGTTTCTAAATACCATTAAAGCTCTTCTCTATTCAGCCAAACAAGTGCTATTATCATTACCCATCCAGAGAATATTTTGTCATTGGTCTCCCATTGGTCCAATGGGTCTGCATTGAGCAGACGCTGGAGGAAGACCCGGTCAGTTACTTCCGGCATGCGCAGACGTGCTTGTCTGACCACGCCAACGGACATCTCCCTCACTCTTCCTCCAGCACCACGCTAAGGCACATCCCCACCCGCCCACGCCTACGAACAATGGAGAAAAAGGGGCAAGGAGTGGACTCTTATAACACCTCTTATTCGATTGCTGCCACAAAATAGACAATGTGTTTATTATACTATTATCTATTATCTATTCCCCATTTAATCAAAATCATGTTCCTACCTGTTCTACATGTAACTCACAATATTTACCTCAAGCAGCTAATGAATAAAACTCAACTACTGCCATCCAGCGTCTAGTGTTCAATGTTTGTCTCATCAAAAAATATCACGGAATCCTTCTAGTGCTTCAAGGTTACAAAACAATTTGCCCTGCTCATACTCTTGTTGCTGCTTCACACTTTCCTCTATGTCTGAGTCTGAGTTAAAGTTAGAGTTCAACACAACATAAAATATTGTATTAATCAGAGCAATACTAAATATACTCAGATATACCAAGTGTCAATTTAACCTAGCAGAATTTAATAAATGTGTTCAACTACCAATTTTACACTTTCTGGAAAATCTGACCCAGATGCAGAAAATAATTGCATGTAATGAATGGTTATGAGTATACTTTTGTTGTTTTTCCTAACTTGTTTTTAAAAATATCTTTTATTGGCCTCGTTGTTGCCTAACCAATGCACTTTTAAAATACCTGCCTCAATAACAATTATTCTCAATAATCTCTGCCACTGATGTGAGTTCCATCATGGGGTCAGATTTTCAGAAAATGTACAATTCAACTTCGCCAATCTTCTCAAATAACCCAGATTTCAGACGAAAATAAAGTTCAAAATACAGTTCAACCTTACCAAACAGATTGCTAGAATCAATGCAATGCCAACAATACTTGATTTTACATAATATTGACCTAATAGCAGCCTAATTTTGCATAATTTACTAAATGTGTTCAGCTGCCAATTGTACATTTTCTGAAAATTTCACCCAATGATGTTTTCCATGTGCTTCCAAGCGATTGTTATCAAGCATTTCCCAACACCGATTTATAATAACTGTCGTTAATAAGGAGGAAATTAAACTGATATTTATTTGGGGTACATCTGGCAGTTAAAATATCAATCTATACCTACTTCCTCGTGTGGGGGGTAAAACCTACACATACAACAGTTTCCTGTTTAAATATTTTATAATAATTTCATAATATATTTTATTTACTTCTTTATACAGCAAATATTCAGGACATGATGATAGAAGTATAAATATGTGTGCATAGTGTACATTGAGAATAATTATCACCAGGGGTCATTTGCATATCAAGATATGGGCATATCCTATTGTCAATCTATTCAGGAAATGCGTTCCCGAATTCAGAAACTACCCCAAACATTTAAATTCATATTCTAAATTCTTAAATTTGTACCATGAAGTAATTCATTTCAAGTTGCACTCTCAATTAACGTCAAAAACTAAACATTTTCTACATTTTGTTCCATTCTTTTCCAACCTTGTTGGACCAAAATTGTGGAGGATTTTGTCTGACTGTTTTTGCTACAGGGTTTCTAAAACAGCCTAACCTCTAAGCATATTCCACTTCCAACTCTTGTTAACATATAACAGCAGCAGACTATCGATGAATCAAGTCCTATAAGTCATAATATGAGTGAATCTTGTATAAACACATAACAGCAGTAGAATATTGATAAATCCAGTCATATAAGTCATAATATGAGTAAATTTGTTAAGAGTTGTTTTCTCGTAATGGCAGAGATTGCCTCCGTTGCATAACAATCTGCGAGCTCAATATTAACACTGAAAAAGCTACTCACAGATTGTTATGCAAGGGGGTATTGAATACAATACCAACTATACAACCACTATGATTGTAAATCAAGGGACACTCCAACGTAGCAGTCCATACACACCTACCAGGCAGTCACAGAACGGAAGCATGTCTTGCAAAAACATCCGGTTGTGGCAGTAGTGATGGTGTGGGAGGTGGCAGGATGGAAATCCTGGGTTATGAATCGCTGGTAAGTGGGATCAAGGCAAAGGAACCTCATATGAGATGCACTTCCTTCCGGTTCGTGGTTTAGCTGCATGTGAGGGGCGATAATGGGGCATATACTATCTCTAGGGCCCGTTGCATAACACATTCTAACTTTAAATATTCCAGTCCAATTTCTAAAAGCACTGAGAATGCAGCTTAACATTGCTCAAAATCTATTTTTACTTTCTCTTCTGAGTGTCATATGACCGAAGTTGTGGAGGATGTCGCTCTGTTTTATTCTATTGCTAAGGTGTTTCATAAGTCCACATTTATATTTCAGTGGCTCGCCGATATGCTTTGCTGCAGTGGTCTCACTTATGTGTGCTCACCACAGCTCATTTTCCTGTCGACCACAAATTCAGAAATATTATGCGGTTCACTTGTTCAGAAAACGTACAATTAGCAGATCAACACATTTAGAGAATTCTGCTAAATTAAACTGAAAAATCGTCAACACTAGGTATATCGATCTGAGTATATTCAGTATTGCCCTGATTCAAACATTTTATTTCGTTATGTTGAACTGTTTTTTAACTTCAATTTCGTCTGAAATTGTGTTTATTTGAGAGGATTGGTGAAGGTGAATTGTACATTTTTTGGCGATTTCACCCATATATATGAACTCCAGTCCTATTCGTCAGGCAATGGGATATTTGGTAAGATCTTTTTCGTTGTAAGGAGCAGGGCTGGAAATATCCGTCCATATGTAAAGATTCTCTGGCATTTTTTAATTAAAACTAAATTCTGGACGGTGGCTTTCTCAGGAAAGTGGAGGCAACACACTCTGAAATGTGTACCTGACCCTGACTCAAACAATGTTGTCTACCAATTCCTCCTTTGTCATTATTATAAATCATAATCAAATTATGTTTTTTATTTTCTGTTGTTCACTATTTAACAGTGAACACAAAATGAATAAAACAATAATGGATTTGCATGTCCGCAATATTGAGTCTTGATTTACATGGAATTATGTGAGTTGTATGTCAGTGTACACTCTATTTAGAAAACCATGCTGTGTTCATGAAATATTTATCGGTACTCCAATATTGCTCAGTTACCATATGTTATACATGTTTCTTGGTCCTGGGTATGACCATAAAGTGCCCTTCTGTCTCTTTTCTCTGTCTCTCTTTCCCTTCTTCTCTATCTCTATATCCTTGGTAAGATTATAAGCTGCCTCCCTCTCAGCTCTCCCGCCCTTGATATAACCATATTAAAAATGTTGATAAGGGCGTAAAGCAACCAATCACTCACTCACTTACTATACATGTTTCCATAACCAAAGCCTCCATGTCTTTTCCATCATGCATTTGGTGTTAATAGATCGTTTACAGGAGCTATCATATTGATGAAAGAATCATTCTAATTTTGTATATATATATATGTTGCCAAATATTGGTGTCTGATTTGAACTGAATGCATCCCAGCATGCATTGTTATCTATGAGACATCCACATCCCCTATTGAACCAGCTCTCCTGGAATATATTTAATGAGCCCTGGAACCACATTCATGGAAAGGTGAACCATTTGATCTCGTCAAGTCGCTTCCACCACACTGCTTGCCTTACACTTACTCCCAGCTCTATATACCCGACTCTAGCTCATTTATTATTAATATTGGGGTGGGAACTCCTTTTGCACACGGGTTAAAGGCCCCCGTCTCCAGTTTCTTACTTATATCATTCAAAGGATAGTAATTTCCCATTAAATGACAGTAGTTATGTTCAGATCGGACTATTATTTCAAAAGTTATAGTGATTTTCCTACAACAGGGAAAGTGGGGCCTGGCCCCTACATAAAAAGCCCCTAAGCGCCCCCCCCCCCTCCCTCAGTGGAATGATGGCTGGATACTCGGACCAAAATTCCTCGTTAGACCCTAAGCTTTCATTTGATACCAAGAACAAAACTTTTGCACAAATTTGAAGTGACTTGCCCTCTGGGCACCCTGCTATTGCCTACAAATGAGACCCAGGAGACAAAGGAATTCCTGACATGTTGTGAGTCGGGTGCACAGGCCCACTCATTAAATACGAAACAAAAAGACATGGCCTTGTACATTCAAATACATCCCTTTGTTTGAGAATCAAAATGCTGTAAATAGTATGAAGATTATAGAAATTCTATGATTGATAATAAGAAATATCATCCATCAAGTCATGACAAGTGGCATGACTATCTGGTGTTTTCTTGTATTACTTAACACATTCTATGAAAAAGATGCAGATGGCAAACATGTCTGACCTTGCTCCCCTCCTCTCTTTCTGAATTCTTGGATTCCTCCTTGGAAATGTTATGTGTCCATTTTAGATTAAGAGTATTGGAATTGGAATGGCTCCACTGCAATCTAAGTAATATAACATTTCCTGGCAGGCAGGCGACTCTATCTCACTTTGTACTTAATGGAATTCAGACAAACGAGGCTTATTTGATTTTGGGATGAGTCTCAGTATGTGATGGTGTTTCTATTGAACGTCTAAAGCTAATCTATAATGTGTGAAGTTGAGATAGAGTAGTAACCTCCAAACCATTTATGTATTGCCAAGAAAGTATTTCTCTACGCACAGTTCCTTTCTATTGTATCAGTACTGTATTAAGAAGTTCTCAAAGATCTGTCAAACATCTTACCACTGATAGATCCAAGTATACTGATTTAGAAAATGTGATGTGTTTCAGGGAAATGAGTCACAAGTTATTTTAAAAGATCAGGCATATTCAAGTGATAGTAAACACCAGACCATCCAATGAGGTTTACTATATTTTAAGTTTGATATTTATTTTTGAATATTGCAATATCTCTAAATGGATATTTACTAGTAAAGTAGCTTAGAATGCTGTATAGCATCATTTTAGAAATCTATGGATACGTTTAATACACCGTCTTCGACCTTGACATTTGATACACGTATTTATACGACTTGGAGCATTAGATAACTTGAGGATGAGAGCATTTGTGAAAATAAATCTTGTGAATATAATGCTTTGAAAAATATCAAATTTGCGCCATGCGACTCAATTTCCTGAAACCCATCTCAAATAGCATTACTTTGCAATCTTCCCCAACTTGATTCCCCAGACGAGATTCAGTCTCTAGATAGAAGCTATTGAAACCACTATATCAAATATAATATTACATTAATACCATTTATATTATATATGATTGTGAAAGCCACCGTACCCGATGTGCATTGGAAAATCGGCCAGTGCATGCAAAAGTGCATCTGACCAGTCACAAAAGTGCAATCGTCTCAAAAAAGCACTTCTGCACCTGGTTCTGCACCTGATGCAACGTGCATCATCTGATGCACTTCAAAATGCATATCGAAGTTATGTATCTAAATCGGGTGTAAATGCACAAGCTACATGCAGTTGAATTATTTTATCAAGTGATGAACATGTAAATATTTGTACTGATGAAAGAATGTTTGGGCTTTTACTGCATACCCCATATGTGACGTGTCACAGGAAAATGAGTCACAAGCTGCAAAATTTGCCTTTTTTGAAGTGGTTTATTAACATGATCTTGGAATCGTTTCATCTCTTAGCGTTTAACACTGTTAGTAGTATGAATACATCTGCCAAATCCCAAGACTCTACATTCATCATTTATTTATTTTCAAGGTTATCCGAAGGAGTATGTTTGACTATATTTAGTCCTAACTACTTTACTGTAGTACAGGCTAGGTGAACCATGCTCCGCCTACCTATTTTACTTTACTATATGGGTGGGATTTTCAGAAAATGTACAATTCAACTTCGCCAATTCTCTGAAATAACCCAAATTTCAGACGAAAATAAAGTTCAAAATACAGTTCAACCTAACCAAACAGATTGCTAGAATCAATGCAATGCCGAATATACTCAATATACACAATTTGGTCAATATTAGTATTGACCAAATTGCAGGGTAATTGTGAAGAATTTACTAAATGTGTACAGCTGCCAATTGTACATTTTCTGAAAATCTGACCCATATAGTGATTAACCATCAGGAGCTATAGCTAACTTATTTTTATACATAAAAGTATATAGGAGTACCTATCATAGATGTGGTAATGTTTACCATCATTGGAATCCACCTGATCTCATCTTTACAAATAATGATAATTCAAAATAATCTTTGGGCAACTTAATTGTGACTCATTTTCCTATAACCCATCACATGTATGGTCAGTAAGTTTGAGACTATTTTAATAATGAACTACCAACAATCTCTACTTATGCCTGTCCCCAGTGGATGGGTAGTTGGGGGGGGCTGGACGGGGAGAAGAGGTGAGGGTGATCTAGTGTGAATCCCCTCCCAGGGTTACCTTCACACACATGCATAATGCAGACAAACACATTCTTATAATAGCAACGCTTAAAGAAGCCCGTCACAATGGAAGGTTCAATTGAAACTGTTATGTAGTTTATTCTTATCCAGTAATGCATATAGCATTTAAATAGATGATTAATATAACACTCCTAATTCCCTGATGTGCATTGGTAAATCAGCTCAAGAAAGCAGTTTTGCACCTGGTTTTGCACCTGGTCAAACATGCCTCATCCGATGCACTTCAAAATGTGCATCAAAGTTATGTATCAACATTACTAAGTCATTAGGTGTACATTGCATAGAGTTAAATTATTTTAAAAAAGAGATGGACATTGTTATTATAGTTATGTATATCTATCCCCCAGAATATACACAGGAAACCACAGATTAAAACCATTGTCTGGGGTTCGCATTAGCTTTAAAAAAGTGGCACAATGAGTCCACAGTGCCACTGGTATAGTATGGGTGAGCGAACAGAGGTGTTAAAGCTGTAGTGTGACATGTGCGACCTTGCTGCTACATTGGCTATGTGTATTCACAGAAGCCTGCCTTTAGACACACAGCAATGATACAGTATATAAAGGTTAAATCATAAGACTTAACTCACATCTATTTGTCTAATCATCTTTTATGCCCTTATTATTATTGTCGGCCCTTTGTCCAGACCATAATGAAAATATTTAAAAAAACGTCCTAAGAGATAAATTCGCGCAGACCTCCCGTTTTTTAGATTCATGTAAGAGTTTGTAATGATACTTAAACTTGACTCCTCAAAAGTTATTTCTACCCGAAATAATTAATACCTCTTATTGAAATGCTGAACATATCAGGTATGACACATGTATATTAATGCCCTGCAAGGAAACTAGGGTCTGACAGGTATAGAAGTCTGTCTCTAGTACTTTCATACTCCTACAACATCACAGAAGGCGAGAAGTTGTTTAGTTTGTTATTTTTTCTGTAATATAAACTCCAAGACCTGACTTATGGAATTCGGGCCTAATTGTACATTTCTGGCCGACCTGATCATTAACTAAATAATTATAGCTGTGAATTAAAGTTGGCAAGTTGAGGAATAAGATTATATGTAAGGGTGTTAAAGGAACCAAAAGAATTGCATGGAATGACCAGTCATATACGGGATATAGATTTCTTGTTGTTTTCTCTCTCTTTCCTCTCCTGGGAGAGAGACTCCGAGGGGGAGGTGGAGGCAGAGGCAAGAGGAGAAGCCTATATATATAGGGAGAGATTCACTAGACTAGACTTAACCGTAATATGCTAAGTTAAAGTTGTACATTTCACCTAATATTATACATAACACATACTTTATGTTGATGAATCAAACATTCACGCAATTATACAGGGTGTGGAACCGGCCCCATATAATCATTATGCAATACTCTGTCTATAAGGTGTATTCCTATATCAATTTACTAATATTTGAATTTATTTCAATGGGCCAGGTCTCTGATAAAGAGCCCCGTCTTTTATATAAGTTATATTGAAACTATGAATAATTAATGCAACTTGGACGCTGGTAGTTTTGAAATTAATACTAATAATCATCCTCAATACAGGGTGCATCTATTCCTTACCATTATGAGACTTGTTCTCACCAGGAGGTGGCACTGTTGTCACCAGGGGGCGCATCTGGTAACTGGGGTCCATTTACAATTTGTTTACAATAAAAGTGGCGCTAATACACTTGTGTGGCATTTATACCACTATAGATAATCCACATCATGTACACAGGAATGATATAAGTGATATACATATATATAGCTTATGTGTGTTAATACCTGTTTGATATTGAAAAATGCTGTGGTCAAAACACCCTAATGACTGTACATATAGATTGCCCCTAGTGGCTTGGGGGAGGCAGAGCCAACAAACAACTGGAACACATCAGGTAAGAGGCAGCTATGCTTCAGGCTCACAAAGAGGATGGTAGAATTGATGAAAATAAAATGTTGCATATAGAGAGAGGGAAACACATGCACTACCCTAAACTCTCTTCGAAATCTTTTGGGAATATTGATACCCTTTAAACATTTCTGTGACCAAAAATATACCTCTCCAACAGCACAATGGAAGTGCCTCCCTGAGTGTGTCATAACTGCGTTTTTGAACCTGACCAATAGTGCATTATTGAGTGCATCAGAACCGCATTAAATACCCTGGCCAATAGTGCATAGTTGAGTGCATCAGAACCGCATTTATAAATCGGGTCCAAAGAGCATGGTAAAATCAAGTTTGAGCCTCAAAACTGTTTACGATTTCCACTAGTAAAGCACCAGGTCAGAATCAGGTGTAAATGTCCAGGTAAATATCATGTTAGAAGTGCTCTATTGCACATCGGGTAGGGATTTCAGATTTCATTTTTTAAGAGGATTTTCAGAATACAACAACTGTTCAATTCAATGTGTTGGCAACATTGTTTCGGCCATTTATTTCGACCTGTAAAATGTTTTTAATACTGGACCAAGTGAAAGTGAAATTGTACATCCAGTTATAATATATTCCAAAAAAACTAATATGAATGCTGTTTTGTGACCTTCTAAAACTACCTGAAAAACCGGCTACATGAAAAATAAATATATAAATGCATAGGTTTGTGACTATTATTTACAACTTACTGAAGTACACCAGTATTTCTAGGAATTGTAAATTTAAAATTAAAACTGTTTTATTTCTACTTCTCTGTTCACACACGGGTTTACAAGTCTGCTGGTGTGGTTTGATTGCCTCGGTAACAAGGTGACAGATAGTGGACTAGTGGCATAACTGTGTATACATAAATATATGCCAATAAGTTTTGGTTAGACATGCTACTCTTGCCACGTGAGTTACTATATTAGAGTGTAGAAGAGCAGTCTCTTTCATTAGGACTATACATTGATATAAAGCTATAAGCTATGTTCAGATATAAACAGCAGTACCTAGGAGATTTGAAAATGTAATGCATTGTTTCGTTTAGCTGAGATGAGACTTGCCACTAATGACATCAAGTGTAGTGTCCCGCTATGAAGCTGTATTTGTAATAAATAAAGGATAACTAACGAGTTTGTTGAAGGTGCTTGAATATTGCACGAGTGACTGTGACTGCAGCCAAATCACTAGTTTACTGTTTTATTATGTATATATGCTTATAATGATATAAATAGAAAAATAAATCTTAAAGTTAGATTTCACCCCTAAAATTGGTAAAAACACACTGGTTACCATGCCTACCACACGTAAATCACTAATGAAATATGCACTGTGCATAACTCACTCTAGATATGTGGTTCTCATAGCAATGCGTATATAATTAGTAATTAATTAACAGTTGATCAGGGCCAGATTTTGCTATCAGATATAAAATTCTTCCATATTGCCTATATTCCTTTGCCTTGGTGATAACTGGTTCCACTAAGGAAGAAAAAAATAGCTATAACATTTCCATGATGAGGAATATGAATGTATGATTATTTGGAACGTTGGAAACATTAATAGACATTATTCAGCAGCAAACATCCAACCTTGTCTCATTTCCAGATCTGTAGTTCCCTTTCCACGATAGTTAGGCCTATAACTGCTTGCACTATAGAACCATATTCCCGCTTTTAAGTAAAGGGCATCATTAACAAGACAATAACACATAATCCAGCAGAAGAAGGTTTCTCAGATTCCCTGTCCAATCAAGTGTCAGCTCATATATGAATAAAAGACCTGAAAGTGTCTCATCGCCCCAGCCAATAGGGTCTCTGGTTACATTGGCACTTGAATGATGGGCAGGAGGTTAATTGGGTGCGATTATGTGTGGATCGTCTTCCAGGTACACTGTCAGGTAATAGGGAGATTCAGCAACTACAACGCATCCACTAAGTATTTGTACATTATTACTGCTGTGAGGATATCTCGAGAGGCGCTACGCCAAGGGGAATCTGCATTGCAGCCCTCTCGAGATATCCTTACAATGGTAATAATGTACAAATACTTAGTGGATGCGTTAGTGCTGTGTTGATGCGTTGTCGTGGCTAAATCTCCCCATTTTTTTCCTGGAACACTAGTATATCCAGGGATGTCTTGATTGTGCCTCAGCTATAATTAAAGCTGCACTCCAAATTAAAGATACATTCTCAGTTGTGAAAGAAACTAAAATATAATTACTAATCTTAAGGTAAACACATTAAAGCCACCCTCCGGAAAAAAATATGAGTAGAACTAACAATTTCTACTTTGTTGTTTTGCATTGTCTGTTGCACTACAAGTGGCTGCTACGTGCACCTAGGTAAACAACTGTCTGGGAGTGGTGAGGCAAAATAAGGAAAGGCATAGCGGTCAGTGACCTTGGTTATTAGCATATATATGACGTATGGGTCAGTGTTAGAATCCCCGTTATTTCCCTGGCATATATATATAATCATTTTTATTTCACCACATATTATACATATATGACGATTTCACATTAAAAATTGTACATATATTGTAATGCATTAAAATAGGGTGAAGCGCCCTCTAAACCTAGGTTTTCCTGACGACCCTTAAAATAAATAAATAATTGCTTCATTAATTCCTTCAAAGTGTCTCTGATTGTTTGTTGTTTCAGCATTCTTATTCTTATTTATTATTATTATAGTCAATTGAGTCTATCATTGTTCGTATTTCTCTTTTCATGAGTTTTAAAGTTCTTTATATGTCATCCTCATGCCTTGCTGATGTCTTGATGTCTTCATCTGTGACGACCTTGTACATAAATAAAATTTCAGTCAAGCTTATCATTTTAGAATTAGATATTTCAGTTTCCATGTAGAAATATAAACTTGTTGCAAGTTCTAAGCTGTACTGCTTAATACAGTTGATCAGGGCCAGATTTTTCTATCAGTGTGCACCTAAATGACATCTTGTAATTGAATTTGTTTGTTATTAACATGGTTCTACTAACCTTATAACGTCTAGAAATGAATGGACATCTTCAAGTAGTGAGTACATAATTGTTGTGTGGGAAAATCTAAGTTGGTTGACAACTATATGGTAGGCAAAATGGCGACCAGTAGTAGGGTATGATCGGATATTTGGTTAGTTGGCTAAGATAGGTGTAAAGCCTTGAAGATATTTAAATTGTATGACAAGGGTGAGTATTATACAATTCCTCAGTTAGTAAGGTGCTGGGTAGTATACATGAGCTTTGAGTAAAGAGTTAGGTAGAGGGATGCATATTGACGGTTTAATTATGAAACATTATGAATAGTAGGGGATATTAAGAGGGATTATGAATAGTAGGGATATTAGGAGGGATTATAAACAGTAGGGGATATTAGGAGGGATTTTGAATAGTAGGGATATTGGGAGGGATTATGAGTAGTTGGGATATTAGGAGGGATTATGAATAGTAGGGGATAATAGGAGGGATATAAATAGTAGGGGATATTAGGAGGGATTATGAGTAGTAGGGATATTAGGAGGGATTATGAATAGTAGGGGATATTAGGAGGGATTATGAATAGTAGGGATATTAGGAGGGATTATGAATAGTAGGGGATATTAGGAGAGATTATGAATAGTAGGGGATATTAGGAGGGATTATGAGTAGTAGGGATATTAGGAGGGATTATGAATAGTAGTGGATATTGGGAGGGAGTATGAGTAGTAGGGATATTAGGAGGGATTATGTATAGTAGGGGATATTAGGAGAGATTATGAGTAGTAGGGGATATTAGGAGGGATTATGAGTAGTAGGGATATTAGGAGGGATTATGAATAGTAGGGGATATTAGGAGAGATTATGAGTAGTAGGGGATATTAGGAGGGATTATGAATAGTAGGGGATATTAGGAGAGATTATGAGTAGTCGGGGATAATAGGAGGGATTATGAGTAGTAGGGATATTAGGGGGGATTATGAATAGTAGTGGATATTAGGAGGGATTATGAATAGTAGGGATATTAGGAGGGATTATGAATAGTAGTGGATATTAGGAAGGATTATGAATAGTAGGGGATATTAGGGGGGATTATGAATAGTAGTGGATATTAGGAGGGATTATGAATAGTAGGGGATATTGCTTACAATATTTCCTTGGTGTGTAAGGTGCAGTTTTGCCATTCACAGATTACAGAATTGAACCTGAATCATCTTAAAAAAATATGGCTCCTTATTCATAGCAGTGTGGATTAGAGAGCAACAACCCTCCGTCTAGATTTTAACTGATCATGACATGGTCATTGACATTGATATGATCAGTTTTAGGGATACCAATAAATCCATTTAAATTAATTCATTTACATACATCATTAAATCCTATATTGATATCCCAAAATCAATTAGTTTATTTAACTGAAACACATTTTTTTATATCCATAAACATGATTTTTGATTACTTTTCATACATTTACGGATATCAATAAATTGATTTACAGATATCAAAAAATGGATATAGTGATATCAATAACTTAATTTAGAGATGCCAGTAATTCACTCAAAATGGATATCAATATATCATTTAAAAGTATCGCTAAATTTGTGATTTACATAACTATTATCGCTAAAGCATTTAGGTATATTGCTACATGATTCAGTGATAACACAAAAAGAATTTAGTGGATACTAGAGATACTATGATACATTTGAATCACTTTATTTCTCATTTTAGGGATTACAAATCACTTTTCCCCACCAAAGCTATTGAAGCCATAAAATCCAAACCCAGACATCTGGCAATTTAAGCATATGGATATGTATATAGAGTTAGATTATCATCAAAAGTATAATTAGCAGCTCTACACCTTCATTAGAATATGATTCTTAAAGTTGCACACTCATCTAACATTAGTCTTCTTCCCATCAAGGTACTCCATTGCAACTGGAGGCATGGTACAGTATTATGGTAAATATATCACGCTTGCTCAGGAATAATAAGCATACAAGTAAGTAGGTTTGGCCCAACAGCCAGGAACTGTTTGATAAATAAATATCCATAATCAATATCCACAAATATTTATCACATTAACAAGTATCACATATAAAGGAACAGCTTGAATAACAAGGTAGTAAAAATACAATATCAGACATCTAAAACAACGGTAAGATTACAAATTTCCACGCTGATGAGCAAAGGTGTTGCCTGATAGGCAAGTAGAGCTTGAGTGACCCATCTCAGACCAGTACAGAAGGTGTGTCATGTAGAGCTGAGTGGTGATTGGCTGGTGTACTAATGATTTCATAAGAGATTCCTCTGGTATCAAAGGGGGGGGGGATTGGTCGCTATAGTTGAGTCAATGATGACAACATAAAGATTCCCTTAGCAAAAAGGGGGGGGGGGGGGGGTCAATATAAAAGAGGTTGCAGTTCCACATAGTATTTCAACCAAGAACATACCCAGTCACAGGTGTACATGAGAAGATCTCCCATTGTCAGTGAGTTGGACTTGTTTTTATTCGTAATGTGAGTATCTGTAAAACCTTGTATCTAAAGATAACTGAGATAGATTGACGTATTATAGTTTGTTGATGTTTAAATATATACAACTTATGTAATATCCAATAATAATAACATCTAGAACAATGTAAAACTTTTTGTATCATTTAAATCAGGCTGTCCTGAGAATATTCGTACTATATGTGTGAAAATGTTCAAACGTCCTGAATGAAATATTTTAAATCAAATCAATTTCACTTAGTCCCAATTGAGGCATGTTGCTACCTGTTTCCCCATCCTAGATCATGCTCTAGTGATATAAAGATTGCTATTAGAAAGGTGCCCTTATTAACATAGTATGCTAGTCTTAAAACCAATATTTTTGCATACTGAAATAGATTTGACTGATTTGTAAACTGTTATGCCTATGTCTTAGGGAAACTTCATTCCTGTTATGAATGTAAAGTCAATATTTACCAATGTTCATCTCTGAATCATAGCAAAATGGTTGTGCAGCACACCCAGGAATCATTTCATTGAGGAACCATAGGGAGTTGTATTCACAATGTGCACGATCCAAACTCAGCACTTTTCCTGCCAAAATCTAGCAAAAGAGAAAATATGAGACATATTTGTGAACATGTGAATTAGTGTTAGTAAAATATTTATTGGAATGAATATTTATTTATCATAAAAGAAATAACTAAAATAACAGTTTCTCCTCTCCACACTATTGATTATGTGTAATACAAGAAGGCGAGCACACTTGCCCTAGGTTCATGTCCGAGTAGTGTGATGTGCTCCCCTAACCCCCTAGTGGACAAGGGTGAGCTACAAGGGTGCTGTGATGTATGTAAATGAGGCACAGCCTGCATGGGTTCATATATTTGGGTAATAAATTGGTACCTTATGGGTACCCAATAGGACCACATGCACAAGTAATAACTCCTAGTTATCTTGTCAACCAGAATATTAGGATTAACAAGCATAAGTCGTGAACAACTACAGACTTATCACTGGCCGAGAACAGCAGATTGTTATTTATTATTTTGATGGATAATGTTCACTCAATTCCTGAATCTATGAATGGATGGCCCATAGTTAATAGAGTAGAGAAGAATTAGAATCTTAGAAGAGTACAATTTAAAGGGGACACATCAGCAAACTAGGGGATCATGGGTGTGAAGTTTCGCTTATTTTTACATATTTAAATAAAATGAGGAAAAAAAACTAAATTAAAGCCAAGTTTGCAGGTTAAAATTAACAGGACCTATAACATTTTCAAAGTGTGCTATCCAGAGAAGAAGGGCTAAAACATCTGATTGTATTAATGTGCAAACTTATTTTATTTCAGAGATGAACAATTCATACTTCACTATTTCCTGTTTTTTTCCCATGTTTGATAACAGCAGAATGTTTACAATCTGGTGTACGTAAAATAAACACATAGTTGACAAATCCATGAGGGATCCGCTCTATGGTTACATCATCAGCTTGGAGAGCCAACTCCTGAAAGACAAGTGATAGAAGTCACATAAATAATAGTTCACTAACTTCGCAAAATGTCATTAAACAGTAAACCAACTCCTGAAAGCCAGTTATCCACTACCTCATCAAATTGCACTTGAAAACTTCTGAAGGGAACACAAGGTTTCAGCAATCATACTTTAGTACATTTTATCTAGATACAAATGTTTGGCAATGAAAATGAGCTTTAGTTATAATGCAACAGATAGTATTGACATGAGGTTTAAGGTGTTAGTCAATATCTGGCTTAAGAAGTCAAATATCCCCCATAGTATAACATGGGGGACCTCTATCTTTCCTCAAAAACATGCGTTTACAACCAACCCTTGTACTGTAAGGCCCTTGTATGTGTTAATTTACAATGGTGCTAAGAGGCCTTTTAAGTTTAAGTTAAAACTTTACTATATGATATCATACATATATATATCAAATTTACCAACCAATATGTATCCCACTACAATTGTATCTTTTTCATGTAGTGACCATTTGTCATGTGTTTTTAGTAAAACGAGCCACAAGTCACAAAAAGTGGATTTTGAGATCATCATTTTTAAAAGATGAGATAAAGCGGATTCCAATTATGACAATCATGAAGAACATCTAATATATTTCATATTCAATTTTTATTTTTCGAAAAAAATATTTGCAATATTTTTTGGTGGATTATTCCTAGTAAAGTAGCTAAATGTACTCCTTAGGATGACCTAACAAATGCAGGGATATATTCAATCCACGTTTTTGATATTTGACACATGTATTCAAGCTACTAACAGCACTTAACCCCCAAAGAACGATAAAATGTAACAAAAATTACTTAGATCACTTTTAATAATATCCTTCTTCCGACTTTGACTCATTTTTCGGAAACATATTATATTTAATTCTGAATTTGTCAATGTAGTTGTACAGGCAAGACAAAGCAATATCCCACCTGCAGCCCTTGGACATTGGCATTCCTCAGGAGAAATCTCTTCACCAGGTCTTTCAGATCAATTGGTTCTGCCATCACTCTACAACATAGTAAAGAAATAAAAGTCCACTGTGATCCATTTAGTTTACAAGACATTAATAAACAAGTGCACAACTGGAGGGGAATCAGTCTTGAAATGAGCAGCAAATGCACTGACCCAAATTGTATGTGTGCTGGTGATTATTAATGAATGTTTATTCCATTCTTAGTACTGAATCATAGTAGGCTACAATCTATGAATCGATCATTAAATAAATATTACATATGTTACCTTAGTGTGCCTTAGTTTTGTATTCTGGATTAAGAATGTTCAACCTGACTTGGCCAAACCATTAAGTATGCCAGTATGTCATACCTGCCCTAACAGATAAGGTCTAGCTAACAGGCAGATAATATTTTATCGCCGGGGAAGGGGGGAGGGAGGTACAATAAGGAGGGACCCTGATTAAGGGGAGTGAGGGGAAGGCACTATCTTTCAGTCATATCAGCCAGTCAGGACATATCTCACTCACTCATTAGATAGTGAGTAACATGCTAAAGTGCTCTGCCTCATTTTGATTTATCATATAAGTGTCATTGTCCCTAATTGGACCCCTGATGTACTGTTGTTGATGATTGGTCAAGCCAAAAGGATCCAATCCAAACCATTGATGTATAGATAACCCTGATTAAAATGTATTCATCCTCTTCTCCTGCTCTGAACTGAAATATAGCCACCTTTGTTGTGTTGATTCATTTCTCGCCCAGCTGCCGCATGTAGGAGCAGCTCATCAGAAACGGATTCCCACCCGTTGGCTTTATCACCCTCTCTCGGGGTAACCTTGAACCCATGGTTTGGGTTCAAGGTTTTGAGAGGAGTAGAAATCTCAACGGCCAGTATGGGGTGGCAGCGTGAATATGGTGGAAGCAGAGAGTGATGACCTGCTTGACATGACCCGGGATAGAAGGAGGACCAGGATTATTGATCTGGGCAGAAGGTCAAGGCCCTTCCTGCAGACCTATTGGATAGGGTGGATATGGGCCCAATGGCTACTATAGAACCGGAGGGACAAATTGTATATACAAATACAGGTGACAAGTCCAAGTACATGTGGCATATTTCACAGGTGCACTCACCTCATCCCAAAGGAGTAACTCATATAGCCCGCCCTAATCCCTTCTCATAGCAAATAGGCATAACCTGATCCTTTCACTCAGCGAATATTGTACTACATATATGATGGTTAATGGATATGATGGTTAATGGTATAGTCAAGTATTCCTTCCAGAGGTCAAATAAAAGTCAAGTAGTAGGTAAGACCTATTTTCGCTAATGACTTCAGAAAGTAATATGAGAAAAAATGTCAGGAAGAGAAAACGTCCATCTCGACGACAGAAAGGGAAATCAGACTAAATCAAATCAAACTTTCTGATAGAGAGATATTCCAGACATTCTATGGAGCATACTTAGCTTCTTTACTATTTTGGAACTAGTCTTTACTATAGGAACTATTGCGAACCTGTTTTCAAACATAGAAATAACCTTTTTGACTTTTTTGACTTTCTCATTTTTCTGTGATACTTTCTTTCTCTGATTCTGTGATGACATTTGGATTTTCCATGAAACACAGTTGACCTTAGCCAAAATGATATTTATAATCAACAATACCAGATATACCAGATATACTGACATAGGCCAAGTATTTCTCCCTTTTCCATCTAATTTAGCAGAATTCACTAAATGTGCAGACTTACCAATTGTCCTTTTTCTGAAGATCGGACCCATATGTGTGGTTGTCTAGTTCCAGATTGTACCCTCTTCACCAGAGACAGCAGAACAAACACTGTGTTACTCATGGGAATATAGAATGTGTTTGATATTTCATTCTATGATTTGGCAGTGAGCAGACAATGTATATATATATACTAGCAAAGTACCCATCCTCCAGACGGCCCCCCTCTCTCCCCACACTTCCCCCTCTCCCGCTTTTTCCTCCCGCTCTTCTTTGTCTCTCATACCTGTTTTTCTCTCCCAACCCCATCTCCGATTTCCCCCTCTCCCTCCCCTCTTCATCATGCCCCCCCCCCCTCCCCGTTTTCTCACCCTCTCCTCTCTCCGTTCCCCTACATCCTCTCCCTCCCCTCTTTTCCATCTCCCTCTTCTTTCCCTCCCCTCCCCCTCTCATATACCCCTCCCCTGTTCTTCACTCTCCCACTCCTCTGCATGTAGTTGGGTCCCCTGGAAGTAACATAGTATCTCACAGGGGCTTTCCCAGGCTTTAGTCCCCGTTTGTTGGTCTGGCGGGGAGGAATGGAGAGCCTTAGAGGGATGTCTATGGCGGAAGTTGTTTTTGCTAGCGGTGGCGATGGTGCCGCCACCTGACGAGGGCGGCAGACGGGTCTGGCCACGCATGAGAATTGCGGGACCGCAGCTTTTTGGACGGCCTAGTATATTCGGATCATTTGTTGGTGTTAAAGAAATGATAGTAACAGCCCAACAAAAGGGGACTAAAGGCATTAGAGCATTCGGTTATGGTGCTTTGGATTGATTATGGCTGCCGGAACCAGAACTCGGCTTCGCCTCGTTCTGGTTCACGGCAGCCATAATCAATCCTCATCACCATAACCTCATCCTCTAACCGCCTAATAGATAGAGTGTGTAGATCCCAATTTAAAAAAGGCTTAAAAATCCCATTTGTACCCCAGATACCTTCACAAACCACACATAATGTCCTCCAGACAGGGTCAACGGACCTGTACAGACCAAAAAGACATATGGGGAGGTCCCAGATTCCCAGGCTGTATAGTGACATAGTGTTAACTATAGGTGCAGGTATGACATCACGATTCGTCTGGATTCTATTGGTGCAAATCAGAAAATGCATTACTTGATTCTGAACGAATTAAAGCCAATCTACTAGAAATAAAATCCATGTTTCTTAATGAAAGCGGCTTAGGAATATGGATATGGCAGATTGATATAAATATAATAATAATACAAATTGAATTATTTATTTGTCAGAATAAGAGATACTCATTTGCTTATGCTCTTCATATTTAAGAACCTGGTCTTCCAATGCTTGCCATGCTGCAGACCTAGTAGAAACTAAATAGACTAACTAAGTACCAGATAATATAATGCAACAATGAAATTGTGAGATATTTTCCGTATTGGATGACAGATTTGAATACAGTTAGGTGGCAGACAATTGATCAATGTACAATGTTTGAAGAGCTTCACTTGTCTTCTTATTTGTGAGCCTCAGTTGGTTTTTCCATCGAGCTTGACATTTACATACAAGAAATTTTATGATTTTCTACTGATCTGGGAAGCAGAACCTTTAAATTTCTTTTATCCTTTGTGTGGCTGCTAGTTTTCCGATTCCTTAAGTCTAAATTCTCTGCTAGATAGCAAACACTTTTAAGTGTTATTTTTGCGTACTTTCAAAGGGGAAATGTTCAAGAGCTGGTGTTTTTGGTCCATGTTATCATATTTTGGATAATTAAAAAATATTCTCAAAGGTGTGTTTTGAAGAGTTTGTAGGTTACTAAGTAAGTTTCTTCTGCATGAATCATAGAACGGTCATGCAAACTGGGGGTACATAGTTTCAATGTGAAAATGAAAAAGTATTTGATAGTGTATATATATGGAATCATGAAATCAAAGTAAGATTATCACAGTATCAAATACTCTATGGACAGTATGTGCCTTGGAGCCCATAAAACTAGGCCTATGACCTCATAGTGTTTCCGGCCTACTCAATTGATACGTTCTGTCCACCGTGTATTTGTCAATATGGTATTCTTACAATAGTAACATAATAGGTTGTAATGATAATTAATTGTCAATTGATACTCAAGCAATGTTAAGTACATAGCAGATTCGAAAATGTGATGCATTTTTTGAGTCATGCCACTAATGGCATCTCGTGCTACGAAGCTGTATTTGTAATAGATAAAGGATAACTAGCGAGGTGTTGAAGGAGCGTGAATATTGTATGAGTAGCATAGCATTGAGTGCATTATTCTAAGAGAGTGAAGATTTAAAATGATCTTGACATGGTCATTGACATTGTTTTGTCACTTTTAGGGATTAAAGAAATGGGATTTCAATGATTTGATTTACAGATATCATTAAATCATCTATTGATATCTGTAAATCAATTCATTTATGTAGATGGATCACTTTTTTATATTCGTGAATCTTATTTTTGATATTTTTGTCTGTATATCAATTTGTAGATATCAATAAATTGATTTACAGATATCAAAAGGGGGTTTTATTTTTGTTTTTACACAACGATTTTATTCAAGGTATCCTGCCTTCTGGGCTTCTACAAAGCTAATGAATACGAAGTTGCTGGAAAAGAAACATATGATTGACCTGAGTGTTCAAAAGTGATATCAATAACTTAATTCAGAGACATCAATAATTCATTTACGAACATCTGTAAATCATTTAGAAATGGTACGAAAGTTGTGAGTTACAGATATCTGGAAACAAATTATTAATACCTCTAAAGCATTTAGGTATACCATTTCATGATTTACTGATATCAAAAAAAGTCTTAGTGATATCAATGAATGATTTATTGATATCACTAAATATTACGAGATAACCCTAAATATGGGATAAATGTCCCAATGGCTTAGAAAATCACATTTGTACCCTCAATTTCTCTCTCAGAACGTTGTTTTTCATCAAGGTAGTCTATTGGGAAAGACATCAGAAGAGAACAAGGAATGATAGATAAGAGAGAGGTGAAGGAGGTAAGTGATCTCCTCTATGAGATATCTCATTGATGGGATAAGAGATGATGTCGGGGAGGAGCTAAATATCACCACTATTGATCTAGTCCTAGATATCCCATCCACTAGAATGAATATGTAAGATGCTATGATAAATTTGTATCACTTTATTACTCATTTTGTGGTTACAAAATCATTCTTTCAATCAAAGTTGTTGAAGATATCACATCAAAACTATATGTAGATATGTATACACAGATCAGATCACCAAATGTATAATTAGCAGCTCTACACCTTCAGTAAATGTCGTAAGCTCTGCTGAAAGCTCTGTGGGAAGCTTTGCAATGTTGTTGGGATGGTTCTATATAGGTGGAGAGGAGTGACGAAGTGGCCAGTAAACCATAAAGGGAAGACGTTGTTACTCCTCACCACCTACAAAACCATCGCAACCTATCGCAACACCATTCCAAGGCTTACCACAGAGCTTACCACAGCCAGTGGAGACCCCACTTAAAGTTCCACTCTCAGCTAACAGTGGTCAAGAACTGAACATTTTCTACTATCTTTTCCTTTTTTCCAACCCTTCTAAAAGTGACTTGACCAAGGTTTGGAGGATTTCATCCAGTTATGTTTGCTACAGTGCCATTAGTCCCATAATTTTATGCAAACAAAAATTCAAAATGGCGGCTATGCAAGTCTCTATTGTGCAGGTGACCTTTCTTTATGGGTGGAGACCACTGAGGGCAATATCAAATATCTCATTGTAGTTCTTGACTTCTTTATGCTGCATCATCAGGTCAAAGCCGTTGGTGAACATCTTTTTCTTATTTTCAGGGCTTATCTTGACCAATGCCTCAACAGCAGAAGACCTTGATCTGAAAAGAATCAAACAATTAATTCTCCTTGCAGTAAGTAAGGCTGAAGTATTTTGGGATGAGTGTATCCAAGTTATTTTCCAAAGTGCTTCGGCCAAATGCTCCTGGCAGCAGAAAAGTCAGGGTAAGAAGAAAACTTGGGTTAAGTCCATACTTCAATGGGTTTGAGTTTTTGTCCCATTCATACTGAAGTGTTGATGTATCAACACGTTAGTATGGATAAAAAAAAAGGTGGTGTGGTATACCTATATTATGGCACCAAAAATGATGTGATGATTCTGAACAAAAATTAATAGTTACATGCAATGTTGGTATATATGTTGGAATTGTAAACCTAAGTTGAATAAAAGATTTTAGAAAATTAATGTGAAAGTGATGTTAAAACCATTTGGGCCACAAACATGTTTCTCAACTGATGAGACACAAGTTCAATATTTATTACATCCCATACATGTATAGAAAATAGAATCTTTTCTGCACTTTGTGTAGAGTAGTTTCAGTTGATGCTGATATGATCTCACTAAAGCATCAAACTATTCTGTTGTCTCCTTGACTCAGACAGTATGGGGAGAAGCAATTCATTCAGTACTATATTCATACAGAATTCACAATGAAGCCTACTGCTATTTTTGATAGATCGTTGCATCAATGGGCACAAAATAACATGATCATGTCAGGATGCATTAAGGAATGCTAAAAGCCTCCATTAGTGACGGTGGCAAATCTCAACATACATATTGCACCAATGTAGTTAAGTCAGGATATGATGGACGAATATATTCCTACAGGCACATGCAGACATTAGGCATGCTGTGCAGGCCGTTGAAAGGATGTTTCTCAAGTTTTAAGAAATGGGCCCAAAATGTATCAAGGGTGCCTTAAAGAATATGGTCAGAGTTGACAAGCTTCTGCATAATAATCTACTCACGTAGAAAATTGTATCAACCCAAACATGAGTGCAAACTCAGAAATCCAGTTCTCTCCTAGAACAGCTAAATCCTCCTCGTAAGCCTTGTAGTAAGACTGCATAAACACATCAAGAGAAGATCTCATTTTTCTCCACATTTTGTTCCCAGAGCCTGGGTCATCTGCATTCTCAGAGAAGTGGTTCCATGGAAAGAACATGAGGGAAATAACCATTAAACCCAAATCAAAACATGGTGCGCCTGGTCCGCTTAATTCCAAATCAATCATCTGGAAAAGAATGAACATTGTATATGATTATTATGAACTTGTTGTAAGACTATTCAGATGTAACATTGTTACAGTAATACTATGGAAGTGTATTGGGGTTCTTTACAATATAAAATTACAGTTTTCATTTACTGAGTTTATTCGTTCTTTTTTATTAAACTAGAAATCAACTCTCTCTACATGATATTTTCTTCCACATGATAAATCAAACAAATTAAGTCAGGTACTTAAGACAGAACCATTCACATGACATCCAAATTAGGATATTGTTGTGCTTGATATAATTAACCCATGATCACATGAGACATGAGTGTAAATTCCAGACAAATATTATTCAGTTTGCTATTGTTCTCTTCAGATTATCATTATGATAGATTATCTCTATCAAGCATAATATGAAAGCTCAATAACCATAGTTATTGAATATTATAACCTTTGCCTCTTTGTCGTCCACCATGCAAGCACTTCCATAGAAGTCACCATGTGTGAAACAGGTAGGTGTATAGTAAATATGCTTGAGTTTATCTATCAAACCTTCCTTCTTTAGCGTGCCAACCAGTTCATTAAACCACTCATCACCAATGCCTTCCACTCGAATGTAGAATGGGTCTGAGTTTAATAATAAGCCCTTCACAAATATAGTGTTGCCGAAGGTCTGCTTCATGTTGTTTCTGTCATTGATTAATGAAAAATAGAAAATGTATTACCAAATCATCAATGTACATCAAAAGATGTATTTCATATTCATGATATATTTTGATCAGGGAAGGGTAACAATACTTGATTTAAAATTGTTAAAATTGATTAAAGCCATGAGGAAACTACAATATATTTACTAATATATTTGTACCATACATCAAGACCCCCCAAAATGACAACTTATTCCCGATGATTTACTTTCTACCACCCCTTACAATTAATTTAAATATATACAAAAATACTCCATTATATAATGTCCTGGATTCCACATTGAGTGTTGCTTAATCACTAAGTCAAAGTGTTATACTAGCATGCAAATAACATTCATGAATTTACACCAGGAATGAACAAGAACCTACTTGGAATAGTCCTCTTTCATTTGTTCCCATTTAGAACTGTCTATTATCTTCTCATTTGTGTGGTAGTGGATGTAACCCAGGTTATGCCCAATCTTGGCAATCATATCTACATTGATTTGACCATATAATAGGTGTTCCCCCATAGTCATCTTCCCTTCAAGGTACTCCATTGCAACTGGAACAATAAAGAAATGCCTAGTCTACATATATACCCTTGGGGCAACTCAGTAATTGCATAACTATCGTGATGAAAGTAAAGTCAATAAAAGGTAAAGATTTCTATGGGCATCTACGTTCTTCCCATAGAAAGTTTTTCATACCAAGTTTGGTATTTGAAAAGTTTATATAAATATCCCATAAATAAAAACTCTACATGGTACTCTAATTCAAAAAGCCATATTTTCACAAATCTTTCCATGGTATAGTTATTTCTATATAACTCATTAGTAGAATACTAACTTTAGATACGTTGTTTTCAGAGCAATGCGCGTATAATAAAGTTTCATTTCCAATATTTACCAATGTTCAGCTCTGCATCATAGCAAAATGGTTGTGCAGCACACCCAGGAATCATCTCATTGAGGAACCTAAGGGAGTTGTACTCACAACGTACACGATCCAAGCTCAACACTTTACCTACCATCATCTTAGCAGAAGGGAACAAATATCAGACATATAGTATAGTGATTTAGTATTTAGTTTTTATTAGTATACTGATATAGTAATACATGAACAAAAGCATAACAAATCTATGAACATAATTTACAATATTTCTTCTTACAGCAATTGGATGTATAATAATTATTAGACTTTAAATCATTATATATGCGCATTCCATTTGAGAGGTGCAATAAGTGGGGTGTAATAAAGATATTTTTATGGTATGTGTACAATACAAATTCGAATTGGGTTTTCTTTTAGCTTTTAGATACTTTATTACGTTTCAAGACCAAAAAAAAAGGTTTATATATCAATATTTGTCTATGCTATAGTGAATGTACATGTCAATAGTGAATTGATCATTGGGCTTGATTGCTACGCAACCTCGTCCAATAAATATTCAATTACTAGTGGGACATTAATTTGCTATTTACTAATTGATCTTTATAGTTATATCATGAACTCATTTACATATATCTTTTACGTATCTCAAAGTGATTCTGCCTATTATTATAATGTATCGATATCCTTAATTCATTTTGGGATATTTTTAAATCGCTTACATTTTTAATACAGTAGTTTAGTAAATCATTTAGTTCATATAAACTTTTTTTTAGAATCAGCCATGTTTTATGAGTACATTTAAACATTCTAAATGGAATGGAGCCAACCATATCTGTTCACTCTTTTTCATGGAATCTCTCTAATAAGAGGGATTAATTCGGGGCTAGCAAAACTGGTCTAAATAGAGGGGTGGTCTCTATTATGAGGTTGTCTTTATGTGAGGTTCCACTGTACCTGAAACATGTGAATAAGATTCAAGATGGCTTGAAATTCAAGTCCAAAACGTCCTTCACCTTCTTACAGCCTAACAATACAAAAATCAGTTCTATACCTTGCTGCTTACTATAACCTTATTCAAAGTGTGCTATCCAGAAGAAGGACTTAAACATATGGATTTGATTGTATTTATGTGCAAATTTATTATATCTTATAGATGAAAAGTACATACCGCACTACTTCCTTTTGCTTTTCCATGTTTGATCACGGCAGAATGTTTACAATCTGGTGTACGTAGAATTAGCACATAGTTGACAAATCCGTGTGGGATCCGCTGTATGGTCACATCGTCAGCTTGGAGAGCCAACTCCTGAAAGAAGATATTATTACATAAAGGTTGATATGGGCGTGAGATTGTGTTAAATCCAGATGAAAGAAGATCTTTATATAAAGGTTGATATGGGCGTGGGATTGTGTTAAATTCAGTTGAAAAAAGATCTTTATATAAAGGTTGATATGGGCGTGAGATTGTGTTAAATCCAGATGAAAGAAGATCTTTATATAAAGGTTGATATGGGCGTGAGATTGTGTTAAATCCAGTTGAAAAAAGATCTTTATATGAAGGTTGATATGGGCGTGAGATTGTGTTAAATCCAGATGAAAGAAGATCTTCATATAAAGGTTGATATGGGCGTGGGATTGTGTTAAATCCAGATGAAAGAAGATCTTCATATAAAGGTTGATATGGGCGTGGGATTGTGTTAAATGAAATCCAGATCGTTATGGTTGAGCGAGCAATAGCGTTGCGCTAAGGTGTCCTGTGTATCACTAAAAGGCTGTTGATTAACATGGTGAGAAGGCGCAACCTGTATCAGATTGCTAATTTGGTGGGCATCACACATAGGTGTTAGGCCCCCTCATTGCCGCAAGAGGGACCCACTACACAATCCTTCCGCCATTACCCATATATAAGCTCCTCTCACCCTCTCCTCTCCCTCACTTACTTCAAATCACTCTTACTTACAAGTTGACGGCTCAGTGTGCACACACACAGCCTACATACTTTTTGGCATTACCTCGCTTCACTAACTACCTGAGCCTGCCGGCACTTGGGGATTAACGTGAAGCGGGACTTTTAATGCGCTGGCTAAAGTGAGTTCATTCTGGTGCTACAATATTGCAGCATTCATTTTACACAACAGCATTTTATATCTATACCTCTGTGTTCACCGTCACAATGCCTCGGGGCAAACTGAAGATGACAGACTTGGATGGGAAAATTACCGCTGTTACGGGTGACGTGGCTGATATGAGGGCCCAGGTAACGGACTTGACGGAGCAAGTCAGGGCGTTGGTCAACGCAACGCTCGGGCGAGGCGACGGAGACACTACCGGTCACACACAGCCGGAGCCCCTGCAGGGCGGCCGAATCTCCACACCTAACCAGCGGGACACCCGCCCTCCACCTGAGCACCGGCGGGTTCGGGCTCAGGACCAAGAATTTGACTTCGCCCCTCCAGAAATACTGAGACGAGGTCTGGAGCGGGATGATTACTTTGAGAAGGAAATGGAGAATGAGAGACTGGCAAAAGGCTTTTATGGTAAGGCGAACATTATACATTCCATACATAATAACAGAATCCTAGCCAAACCATATATGTACGCTGATAAGGACGGGGACAAGTCCATAAGACAAAAGGTAGAGGCCCGAACCCAGTTGTCACAATCACAGTACATTAATGCCTGTCTAACTCTCCTGCAAGATAGAAGGGCTTACAAGCCACACCATTATGAATATATTTTGCAACATATTACTGATGTTAGTCAAGATGCACTTGAGCGCCCGTGGACTCAGGTGAGGAGGTGGTCGCAATTCGTGTGGGACCAAATAGAGTCTGGGTCACTCACATGGGAAGACCAGCAACGTATTTATCAGCATCGTATCAGAATTTCATTTACTAACGGGGGTGGTCTGGCGGGACCTAGTGCTCAGCATAATAACTCTCACTCCCGCAAAGAGCCACAGGCCACCAATGAGGTAATATGTCGTATGTATAACAATGTCAGTAGAAACCAATGCCACCATGCTGACACACATGAGGAAAATGGTATGAAAATTCTTCACATATGTTCTTATTGTGATGGCGTCGGTAAAACCTGTACTCACCCCTTTTCTAAGTGCATTCGTAGGCAAGGTATACAGGGCCAGACTGGAGGAAGCTCGCAGGGAGCGAGCCGCGCCAACAACAGCACCATGTCCGTGCCAAAAAACGGATAGAGGGCGGTCAGCCATTCCTGGGCTGCCCGCCACCGCCTCGAGGCAGCAAGGAGGAGCCCCGGGCTGGGCCTGCCGGCCACCTTCCTCCGTCTGAGACACTGGACTACGGCAACGCACATCATGACGCCCCATGGGCTATGGTGGGAAATCAAGTCGAGGGTACAGGTATGAACAATTACTTTGACAATGTATTGAACCTATGCCAACATGATAATAATTCGGTCGATCTTGATGTTTCCCCAAACGCCCTCAGGGACTATAGAAAAAGCTATTGGCCTAACTCTAACTTCTCAGATGTAAACGAACTCTCACTCATATACCAAGCAGTCCGCGACACGGGCCTGCCAAACTGCCTCAGTGCTCGGGTCCCCCTCCCAACTAACCTCAACGTTAAAGCTTGGAGAAAACACCTCTCGGGCCTCACAGGGGGCGAGCAAATACTAGACTTTATTTCCTACGGCTTCCCCATTGGCTATATGGGGCCTGTCACCCCCCTAGACAGGGAAGATAACAACCACCCTAGTGCAGTATCTTTCCCTGAACACATCACAAAGTTTATTGATAAAGAAATAGAATGTGGGGACCTCCTTGGCCCGTTCGAGGACCCTCCTTTCACCCCATGGCTCCACTGTGCCCCCCTCATGTCCAGACCCAAGAAGGAAGAGGGAAAGAGGAGGGTCATCACTGATTTAACATTCCCTGATGAATTGTCGGTGAACAAATACGTTAGGAAAAATGCCATATGGGGCCTTGTGCAGGATCACCACCTCCCGACGACGGAGGACCTGGTTACTGACATTCAAAGCATGGGCACAGGGGCATTTATGGGTGTGGTCGACATCTCACGAGCTTACCATAACTTCCATAGTGATCCCCTTGATTGGTGCCTTCTTTGTATGAAATGGAACGGGAAATACTACTGTGATACATCCATGCCCTTTGGCAGCAGGGCATCGTCATTTTTTATGCAAACTGTGGCCAACTATATTGTGAAAATTCTCAGGGAGAAAGGGGTCCGTTGTCATATGTATATTGATGATATACCGTATATATGTAACAGCAAGGAAGAAGCTAAACGTGCATATATGATTATATCGACTCTCTTGCAGGACCTAGGCCTCCCAGAAGCTACCGAGAAAACTATGGGCCCGGCAAAGCAGATTACCTGGCTGGGAATCAACTTTGATACGGACGACATGAGTATATCAATCCCCGAGGTAAAAATAAAGGAGGTACTTGATAATATTAACAATGTCCGCAATAAGTCTGTCATTTCAAAGCGAACCCTACAATCCCTCATTGGCTCCCTTGTGTACATAGGAAAGTGTGTGGCTCCGGCTCGACTATTTATTTCTAGGCTTCTGGACGGGCTGAGAAAGTGTGGTAACGGCAGCATAAAAGTGAGCGCAGAAATGCTACTTGATCTCGACTGGTTCATGCAATTCTGCTCTACTTGGAATGGCCGCTCTTTAATCCCCTCAGCCCCAGTAAACAAAACAATAGTAGTCGACGCATGTTTGAGTGGCATTGGAGGCTCGGACGGAAAACACGCCTACGGCCAGGCCATTTGCAAATCGAAGCGATTAACCTGGCTATAGCTCTTGAAACGTTTCTCAGCGAAGACGACAGGGGCTCTCATGTGTTAGTGCTTTGTGACAACTGGGCGACTGTATGTACCTTGAACTCGGGGCGTGGCAAGAATAATATAATTCTGGCCGCCGCCCGCGTAGCTTGGCTAGTACAAGCCAGGTATGATGTCAAACTCAGTTTTAACCACATCGCGGGCTCTCATAATATCTTGGCTGACGCCCTCAGCAGAGCTCACTTGGGTCAGGAATACACCACCATCGTGAATGAGTTCATTGATAATTATAATATTCGTATGGTAAAGGCAAACTTGAACCAATGGCATATAAATGAACATTTGATCAATTTCAGCACCAAGACTGGCGAAACTAGTGAAGGCAGCGGATGAAACACAGGACCGGGCCTGGGCCAAGGGCACGAGGGCCAACTACACCTCAGCCACGAAGACGTTTGTGGCGTTCATGCGAGAGGCTCAGGTCCCCATACCCGCATGTACATATGTCGAAATCTGTGCATATATTGAATATTTATCCAGCCATACTCCCTCGCCTAAGACCATACAGAATAATATTTCTCATATACGAACATTCCTCAATAAAAGAAATCTCCCGACCACGTTATTAGAACACCCCTGTGTAAAGTGGGCTCTCAAAGCCATTCTCAACAATAAAAACTATATCCCTAGAATCAAACTACCGCTGGAAGTACACCAGCTTAGAAATCTAGTCATGAACATTCCTAGAGATAACCTCGGCAAGATATTCAAGGCTGTCATCCTAGTACTATATTATGCTGCTCTAAGACAGTCGGAGGTAGTGGCTCCATCTATCGCTAAATATGACCCCACAATACATCTGACTAGAAGTGATATATCAATACGAAAAGGCAGCATCACCGTCCACATAAAGTCGGCCAAGAATATGGCCAGTACCTATGACAGACGCACCGTCACCCTAGAAGCAGCGACAGAGAGGCAACTCTGCGTTGTCCAAGCAGTCGACGACATGTTCAAGTCCAATCCCACAGTCAGAGTCGACCAGCCATTCGCCTCATTCCCCGGTACTACCAACCCCGTCCCGGTGGGTTACATCAACAGACGCTGGGCGGAGGCGCTCAAACAGATAGGACTTGACCCATCCACCCACTCACTGCATAGTATCCGGAAGACAGCCGCCACGGCGGCCCACCAGGCGGGCTGCACCGACTTGCAGATACAGACTTTCGCTGGCTGGAAGAGCGATGCATACAAAACATACGTGAAAACCAACCCAGCTGTCGTTAATTGACACCTCTTCAAATCATTAAATCATCAATAAATTTGTCTTTCCCACCATCATCCCACCCTTTCCTAAATTTGGCTTCTTTTGGGTATATTATATTATCACCAAATTTATTTCATCATATTTTACCACTTTTACAAAATAAAAATCATTTTACAACAACTTTTATACTTCTACAAAAATAAAAAACCCAAAACTAGTCATTTTCTCCTTGTCTCTCGTATGCGGTAATGTGGTGGGCATCACACATAGGTGTTAGGCCCCCTCATTGCCGCAAGAGGGACCCACTACACAATCCTTCCGCCATTACCCATATATAAGCTCCTCTCACCCTCTCCTCTCCCTCACTTACTTCAAATCACTCTTACTTACAAGTTCCCACCCACCCACAACCTACCTTTCATCTACTTCACTCTTTCACTCTTTCATCCCTCAGGGGTATATTATATTATCACCAAATTTATTTCATCATATTTTACCACTTTTACAAAATAAAAATCATTTTACAACAACTTTTATACTTCTACAAAAATAAAAAACCCAAAACTAGTCATTTTCTCCTTGTCTCTCGTATGCGGTAATGAGAAGAAAGGTTCTATTATGACAGAACAACTTTTTCATTTCTTTTAAAAATTTGTTACATTGAACTTTAGTTTATGGCGATCTGATAACGCAGGCCCTCATGCAACACCAACAAAATTGGATTGAAAACAGAACGCAAACGGATCACTATCATATTTCTAGCGATACAATCACTTAAAAACTCATGCAATGTTCAGGCCCATGGAGTAGTTAAAGCTGCAATCTCAGCTATTAGGACCAAAGAAATCTTACCAAATTCACCCGTATTATGACATAAGACTGGACTATCAATATAATGCTGATGTTATATGTTTATACAAGGATTTGAAGGTAAAACCGCTAGGGAGAGAACGGTCACTGGTGAACGATAATAAGTGAAATGATCATTGGAAAGGATTGCGGTGGGTCATCCAAATACAAATGAGGTCGCTTTTGAAGCCCTAGAACAAAAACAACTGGGCACAATACTCCCAGACTTTGGTCAAATAACCCTAAAGAATGGAACAAAAAGTAGAAAGATTTAGTTCTTGACTGACGTTAGCTGAGAGTGCACCTTTAACAAAGGATACAAAGTGATTGCTTGGTGCCAAACGGTGCACCAATAATAGTTGCACTCTCAATAGGAGATGTGCAAATCTGGCGTCTTCAATCTCGATTTGCATGGAATTATGGGAGTTGTATGTCAGTGTAAAATCTATAGAAAAACACGCCATATTCAGCAAGGAATGTACATGTCAATATTGTTATGCAAGTTTCCATGATATAAACCTCCATCATTCCCATCATGCATTTGGTTTCTATGGCTCATTTGCAGGAGCTAGCTATGATATTGGTGAACACTTTCTAGCAATTTTCGATAACAACTTTGCTAAGTTGTATGTCAGATTTGAATTTAATCCCAGCATGCGCTTTGATAGACTTGCGCAGTGAGACATGAAAATCCGCTATAGCAACCATTAATCCTTTTAGTCTATATTGCCTATATTGAAACTTTATTTTTTCAATTTTTTTTCATATGGCTACTGGAAAAACGGGTACCAGCCTTGCCGCGCCAAATCTTTCCGCGCAGTACTTTTCGCGACACCTTACCTTACCGCGACTCACGCCCATGCAAGTGGTGTGCCTCACCGCGCTCACTGCACTCCGACCCGCTCCCTACATTGCCGCGCCCAACCTTGCCGTGAACCTTGCTTTCCCACGCTTCTCCCCCTAATAGTAGCGTCACAAACTGACGACGTAATTAGATGAAATCTCTACATGTATGGGTCCAAATGAGAAATGTGTACACATGAACTTTTGAAAGTTTGAAGAGTAACTTGAATATGTCTTATATTTCTAATAATAAGGGAGTAGGCTCATAGGCTTTCGCACATTCAAACACCATGCACTGGAAAAAATCCTGGTTTTACTTTTTCACTAGTCTTGTGACTCATTTTCCTGTAACACATCACATAATATATGCATATATATGCATAGATATATGGGTCAGATTTCAGAAAATGTACAATTCGCCTTGCCAGTGCTCGGTGTGAGGTGGGTCAGATCATTCATTCATTCATTCACTCATTTGGCACTGGGAGATTGGACACCTGTGTGGTAGGACACTAACTGCCCATTAATACGGTGGCCCAGGAGTGACATCTCACATCTCGTCCCTCACCCCTCACATGTTGTCCCGCGCCCCTCACATGTTGTCCCGCGTCCCTCACATGTTGTCCCGCGCCCCCTCACATGTTGTCCCGCGTCCCTCACATGTTGTCCCGCGTCCCTCACATGTTGTCCCGCGTCCCTCACATGTTGTCCCGCGTCCCTCACATTTCGTCCCGCGTCCCTCACATCTCGTCCCGCGTGCCGCGCCCCGCGTGCCGCGCTTCCTGACTTAAGTTGTGTCCCTTCCGTTTTCACAGTGCACAGTTGGTATTTTAACACATTGAGGAGCGGGAACGCGGCGTCGTCCCTGTGCATGTTCCTCAATGACATTCTCAGGGTCTGTTCATTATTAACGACATAGGGAGGGGGAGTGGAGAGAAGGTAAATGCCAGTGTTTAATAAAATGGTGCATGGTCAGGGGCGGATCCAGGATTTCATGAAGTGTGTGTGTGTTTGGGGGGGGGGGGGGGGTCAGGTCATGTTCATGGCATGTTCAGGTCTGTCGGCTTGTGTATCACTGTGGCGGGAGGGGGGGGGGGGGATTTCTAGGTTGGGTCACAGAACTCCAGCGACTGGAGTTCTGTGGTTGGGTGGAGCTAGCTGTGCAAGTGCCAAAGGCACAAAGTCCACTAGGGGGGGTCAGGGGGCATGGCCCCCGTGGAAAAAATGGGAATTTAAGGTGCAATTTTGAGACATTTGGTGCGTTTGGGAGCACAAAAAATGTATTTAGTCACAGATAAATAGCCAACAGTGCATGAATATTTCTATTACTTATTTCAACACCCATGTTCAAATACTAAGTAAGATATGGGACAATAAGATGGTTGCAAATTAGTGTGGGATATTTAATCGAGTCAGTGATTTTAGTAGCTCCTGCAATACTGTAAATTATTATTGGAAATGAAATTAAAATCCTAATTAAATGAATTTTTTTTCTTAGCTTCTGGAATTTTTCATGAAATGACTAGGAATATAGAAAAAATGCCCCAAATTCATTAAATCAATAGAATTTCCAAAATTCATATAAGTTGAAGTTTATCTTTTCGGGTGAAGTAGTCCTAGACATATTTAGCAGATGCAAATTTTTAATTAGAATTTCGAAAAACCCCACTATCTTTGGGTATTTTTGTAAAAAAAAAAAATCATTTTTTCCCAACTAAAAATAAAAATTGTTTTATTCCCCAAACCGTGAAATAGATAAAATTCTTTATTTATCCATGCAATTTTGTATAGCCCTTTGGTTATATTTACATTAACTGTTTAACTTCCCTTAGATTAAGGAGGTGTTATGTTCGGTGTTTGTTGGAAAAATAATGGTTGGTGTTTTGAGTTTAGTATATCACCCCCCCCAACCCCCCAACCATCACCACATTAATGAACAACCCCCGTGGAAGGAAGGCACACTTAATTGACGGCATGGAATCAAACTCTCTTTCTCACGCTCCCGGTGGGAACATGCTTCCCCACAACTATGCGTCACAACTATTTGCGTCACAATACAATCTTAAATCAGATGACGTTGTCCCGTTGCCTCCCCCCAATCCTCCCCCCCCCCCCCCCCCCCCCCCGCCTACCGTGATGTAAAAGTTGGAACCGTCCTGAAAGAAAACGGAGAGGGCAGCGGGACGCGGAATAACGCGTGCCGCGGGACGCGGGGCGCGGGACGCGGGGCGCGGGACGCGGGGCGCGGGACGAGATGTGAGTGGTGAGGGACGAGATGTGAGATGTCACTCCTGGGCCACCGTACATACAACCCTTACCACTATATCTCTACCACACAATCTTCACATCTTTCAACCCTCATAACTTCTAAACTATTGATTTTCCTTATTAAATTTTCACTCTCATTAGAATTCTTATTTACCCCTCTACCATTTTCCATTAAAAATTCTTTAAAATTATCAACCCTCCCTATTATCGCTCACCTTACCACTGTATTCCTACCATACAATCTTCTCATCTTTCAACCCTCATAACTTCTAAACTATTGATTTTCCTTATTAAATTTTCACTCTCATTAGAATTCTTATTTACCCCTCTACCATTTTCCATTAAAAATTCTTTAAAATTATCAACCCTCCCTATTATCACTCACCTTACCACTGTATTTCTACCATTATAATCTTCTCATCTTTCAACCCTCATAACTTCTAAACTATTGATTTTCCTTATTAAATTTTTACTCTCATTATGATTTTTATTTACCCCTCTACCAGTCCAGTAACCTCCTCCAGTAACCTCCTCCAATACTTCCTCCAGTAACCTCCTCCAGTAACCCCCTCCAATAACCTACTCCAGTAACCCCTCCAGTAACCCTCTCCACTATTCTCCTCCATTAACCCCCTCCAATAACCTCCCCCAGTAACCCCCTCCATTAACCTCCTCCATTAACCCCCTCCAGTAATCTCCTCCAGTAACCCCTTCCAATAACCTCCTCCGGTAACCCCCTCCATTAACCTCCTCCAGTAACCCCATCCAGTAGCCTCCTCCAGTAACCTCCAGCTTCCTCTAGTCTAACCTCCTCCAATACCTCCTCCAATAAACCCCTCCAGTAACCTCCTCCAGAACCTCCTCATGTTACCCCTCTATATACACCTCCTCCTGTAACCTCCCCCAGTACCAGTAATTAATTAGATAAAAGAGGATAGATAGATGAGCTGAAAGTTGTTACTGAAGCATAACAAATCTATGCGAGAGGTAACATGGTTCATGTATATATTTGATATGATTTGTTAATAGATCCCATTGAACATAATCAGGTAATGCCAGAAATTAAAATTATCTTAATTCTAACTGGAAAGAAATTTAAGCTCGTTGATCTGAATAAATCTTGATTAGTATCAAAGAGCAGAACCTCCTTGCCATGTCTATGTATGCTGGCACATTGCCCCATCTTTAATAAGGGGATATTAGGGGCAACACATGGGTGATAAATGTTAGATCAATACATTGTTCACAATTGCTTGAATACCCCTGTATATGAAAACAATCCAAGGAACAATTGTTCAACTACTCTTGTCCACTGAGTGGTCAGCCTTGAAAGCTTGGCGGGTGTCTCCCTCTCCCCTCTCTCTCCACCTTCCCCTGTCCCCCTCTCCCTCTCTCTCCCCCTCTCTCTCCCCTCTCCCTCTCCCCTCTCTCTCTGCCTCTCCCTCCCCCTTTCTTTCCCCCTCTCCCTCTCCCCCTCTCTCTCCCCCTTTCTTTCCCCCTCTCCCTCTCCCCCTGTCTCTCCCTCTCCCCCTGTCTCTTCCTCTTCCCCTCTCTCTCCCCTTTCCCTCTCCCCCTTTCCCTCTCCCCCTCTCCCTCTCTCGCCCCCACTCCCTTTCCCCCTCTCTCTTCTCTCTCTCTTCTTACACCTGTCTCTCTCGCCTCCCTCTCTCTGCTCACTCTCCCTGCTCACTCTCTCTTCCCCTCTCTCCCTCCTCACTCTCTCATCATCTCTGTTCACTCTCTCTCTCCCTGTCTCATTCTTCCCTCACTCTCCTCTCTCTTTTCGCTTCTTACACCTGTCTTGCTCCCCCCTCTCTCTCCTCCCTCTCTCTTCTCATGCCCTCTCCCAATCTCAACCCCCTAATGGGGGAGAGAGGGGGCGATAGACGGACAGAGTGCGTGGAGAGTGGGATAAGAAAGGAACAGGGAGTGAGAAGAAAGAGCTAGAGACAGAGAGAGGTGGAGAGAGAAATAGAGACATCGGGAGAAAGAGGGAGAGCGAAGGAGAGGGAGAGAGGGGAGAACATTTTTTTTTCACGTTTTGAAAATATTTTATTCACACAACATCAGAACGGTCTCACAAATTCAGGTGATTTTTGTAGGCCCTGATGCTGAATATCTTTTTACAATTGCAGAGCAGGGATAACGTAATACTTTTATATGATGAACTAACGCGGTACGATTATTTTACTAAAATACAGTTTTAGACAACCTAAATTTTAACTTTTGTTACGGATGGTAAGTCTGGCGAAGTTTGATGTAGTTTAATATTAATGAGGATGATATGGGATTGATGGTTACTGGCTTGTTTTGTTTATATAGTCTATTTTGTGCAGTGGGAGTATGGTGGGGTTGGACCTCAACAAAGAGGACATCGAACAAAGTTTGCCAACTTATACGATTATCATTTATTATACCTAATGTCATAATTGAGTTTGTAAATTTTTATATATACGTAGGAACATGTACACATGTGGTACATTGTTCGGTAGACACCTAGATGTAGCTAATTTTTCCTTTTTACAACCGGTAATAAAAGAGATTTTAGATATACAGGGGAAATGGTAATGAGACGTACATACAAATACAATACACTGTACCTATACCTATACCACGTACCCAAATTAGAAGTATAAATATAGCTATATACAATCATGGGTATGACGAGCATGAAAATATGTTTTCAGTTGTATTACCACAGAACAACAGTGAGCCAAGCATCGGGTAATTGAGCAGGTATTTACATTTGTAAGGCTAACAGCAGGGCTACAATGAGTGTACTCTGTATGCAATGTACAGGAAGGAAGTTTGCCACCAGTTTGAACACACTTTCACTATAGCACACCTGGAGTCGAGTTTCTCGACAATTATACTCAGTTTTTTGTTTTTATTTTCCTGGGGTGTCATTTTAACCATTCAACATATGTCTCTTCAGGGATAGGTTAAAATGTAGTTTGTCCTTAATATTTCTTAGGGCAGGAGGTAAGAAATTCCAGGTTCTTGACATAAAATTTACGTAGCATATTCTTTCCTTCTCAGTTTTAGGAGGAAAACCTTCTAGTGTTAGGGCATCGACCTGGCGCGAGAGGGAGGAAGAGTGGGTAGAGTGAGTGGGTAGAGAGAAGAGAGAGCTAGGAACAGAGAGAGAGGGAAAGGTGGGTAAAGGGAGAAAGGGACAGGCGTGGCGAAACCAGGGAGGAGGCACTTGCCCCCCCCCCCCAATAATTATATGGGGGGGGGCCCTAAACTTGGGGTCCGAGTGAGAACATTGCAATCTTATAGTGTCGACATTAGGGGTGTGAAGCTAGGAGGGGGATGAGTTAATGGGATGAGATGGGGGTGAGGGGGGGTGAAAAATGTGAACGGAAGTACAACAATTTTATACGGTTAGGGGGGTGTTTTTACTGTTTGGCGATCAATAGGGGAGCATGTAGGTAAAATTTTATAGGTTGAAATCGGGTCTAATTCGGTGACTGAGGAGGTTATGTTTCAAGACACGTTTGAAGGATAGAGGATCAGGGTTTGATTTCAGATTATCATCTAGTCTGTTCCAAGATTAACTTCAAAATTTAAGTGACAGTTTTCTCTAAACCTATAGACTACATTAGGGACCCGACGTGGTATCCAATCGACTCGACACAGGTATAATTGTTTATGAAAGAACTTGGAGGTCCCTTAGACTAGACTTTTAAGTTACAATTAACGGTATACAGGGGTATAAAGTGACTAATTACCTACACTACTGCAATGGGATGCACTAGCTATATCTTCATCAAGGTGTGACTCATGGTATTGAGTTTCCTTGTGTATAATTTTTTGTGGACATCGTCCATTTGTTAAATTTGGGTTAATTAAGGTTTGATGGATAAAAATTATCAGTAAAAAAAATCTTTCCAGCGCGAATACATTGATAGGAGCGTGACGGCCGTCGGCGGGGAGCGCAACGCTTGAGTGCGGTCGGTAGGTGCGCGGGATGCATGGGAGCGGTATGGGAGGGGAGCGGTAGACATGTGCGCGAAATGCAGGTGAGCGGTAAACTGGAGCGCGGTAAGGTATGGAACCTGGAAAAACTGGTCACATATCTCTGCCTTGACAGTTCTTCCGACAGAACCTTCTATTTCACTACAGCAATAACATGAGTGTTCCTATAATACATAGAAGAGAACGAAATGCATATAGAATAAATCTAAATTAACAGAGCACATATATCATGTTACCACATTTATTGTGGGGGGTTATGTAGCCTTGCAGTAGGTTTAAACATATTTAATGAGGGGGTAAGTCATACAAGCTTACAAAACGTTGTGTAGGCAATTTTACATGGCACCTCATGATTGAAATAAACCAATCATGATTATACAATTAACAGATACAATTTAAAACAACGAACTCCTGCAGCCAGGAGTGGTAGGCGACCCAGAGGGTACCTTCCCCCCTGCCCTACTATTATTCCTTCAGCACATAGTCCTTAAGATAAGTTTTGAATTTGCTTAGGTTATAGAATTTTGAATTGGATGGTATGCTGTTCCAAAGGGTGGGTCCTTGAGGGTGGGTCCTATGGTGGTTGTAGCCCTTATAGGTATAAAGGAAAGACAAAGTCATATCCCACCTGGATACCTTGAACATCAGCATTCCTGCGGAGAAATTTATTCACAATTTCTTTTAGGTCGATTTCTTCAGCCATCACTCTATAGTAAGGAAATAACAGTCCATGTGATTCATTATTTCGAATATATTTGAAATTGCGAGGAATGCCTGTATTTAAAAATAAATTGCTATTATGTAGAATATTTGTTGTTGAGATGTAAAATAAATGTTGCCACTAGAGGTACTAGTAGAGGCTCTATCTTTGGCTGTATTGTATTATTTGATTGAATCATCATATGGGTCAGATTTTCAAAAAATGTACAATTCAACTTCGCCAATCCTCTCAAATAACCCAAATTCTAGATGAAAATAAAGTTCAAAATACAGTTCAACTTAACCAAACAGATTTCTAGAATCAATGCAATGCCGAATATTCTCGAATTTACCTAGTATTGGCCAAATTGCAGCCTAATTTAGCAGAATCTACCAAATGTGTACAGCTGCCAATTGTACATTTTCTGAAAATCTGACCCATATCCTGTAGCACAAACAATGTACACGTATGTGATAATTGCATACCGTTATAATAATAACTTATACCATATATACATGAATCTGAAAAGGATCGGTTCAACGTCCAGTAAAACATACATGTAGGCTATATGGCTGAAATCGCCAGCAAATGTACAATTCACCTTCACCAATCCTCTCATATAATTTAAATTTAAGCCAAAAGTGAGGTTCAAAATACAGTTCAGCATGAACAAACAGATTGTTTGAATCAAGGCAATATCAAATATATTCAGATATGCCTAATAGTGACCATTTCTCAGTTGAATTTAGCAGGATTTACTAAATGTGTAGATCTGGAAATTGTACATTTTCTGAAGATCTGACCCATATATTCATACATGTGTGTTCCAGGTTAACATTTTGTACATTTAGGTAACCTATATGAAGTATATGGTCTATATTATTGTCGTACTATGATGGGTTAAGCACATTATTATATTTCCAACATATCTCATGACATGGAATTTAACAGAGTTTAAATAATGCACTTGTCAATTGCATACTTAAAATAATATAATTTTCATTTTTTTCATGCATCATGAACTTAGACATGTAAACAGATTGTCACATCAATGTTCGATTTTCCTTCACCCTCGTCCACAGAGGTATTATTAGAAATAGTATTGCTCCGATCTGCATATATATGCATATTCCATAAGTTATGGATGTTTATACTGATTAACATCTGTAATCACAATATCATTGAAGAATCTATAGTGAAGTTGTATACTTTACCTTAATGTGCTCTAGTTGTGTAAGTGAATATGCGTCGACTTGTTATGAACTTGCTTACAGTTTGACAGTTGAAATAATTATATAGTTCTTGGCCAAACATCTGAGCTAAATCATTATCTATGTCAGTAGGTCAAGCGAATCATGAACCCTTAGTTACCCTTAGCTGCTTAGAGAGGCTTCTAAAATGTTGTATGGTTCGTGTTGACAAGGCCATTAAAATAGGCATTATTGCCAGAATTAATATACATTACAACTTTGAGCTTGTATGACAAAGGCATAGTTCTATTCATAATATCTCATAATAAAATTATCTAAATCCTAGTCTAAGAACCTTTAACAGATAGATTCATTTGTAAATAGGGGGACTTGTTTACGCCCCTTTTTAACACTATACTTGCATATAAAATGTATGTGTTTGGCCAAATGTGGGCGAGGAAGGAAATGGGATAGTGCGGCTAATGGGATGTGAGACTCTTTTTGATTATTAGCTATGGTTCTTTTACATGTGCACATGTGCATAGACATAGCAATATATACCGACCTATATGACCGACCTTTGGTGGCCGGGTCCGTCTGGTTTTGTCCTTAGCTCTAGCAAGTAGCTCATGGATGTTTTGTTTATTACGCTCTGTTTAGCATGTAGTGTAACAAGCTCTGAAAGGTGAACTTGGCTGTTCATTAAGGAGTTTGGATATTTGGGGTGACGTCAGTATTTACGATGGAAACCTTATTCAATTGTACTCACTCCTGTACCCTTGATCATGACAAATAAAAAACTTCTTATCTTATCTTATCTTATCTTATCTTATCTTATCTTATTGGCACAAGCGAAGATAACCATGCTTTTAGGGAGATTCAATTATGCACATTTTGCGACCCCTGGAGGATAAGGGGGAATGGTAGAGGGATGTCAGAGAAAATATGTCAGAGAAAATATACCCCCACCTGATGGTATTTCCCTTAGTTTACCAAAGTATCAAGAGGTGGCCCCGGGTTGGGGAATATACATCAGGGTTTATTATTTGTTTTCACAAAAATAATGTGAGACTGCCCCATAGGGCCGGGGATTTCAACACATTTTTTGCCCTGGGGGGTCAGGGATTCCATCATATTCTCCCAAATGCCCAGGACATTATCTCAAATGCCCAGGAATGCAATTGGCAAGTGCATTAATATCAGTTCCATCTTGGCACTTGTCCATGAATCGTATGTGAAACACCATATATATACGTTCTACACAAAAGCACAGTTATCCCTTTAATACTATACTTAATTGCTTCACGCCAGGGGCGTGAGGCAATATCTTTAAATGCTAGGGGAGCCACCTGCTAACAGCGCCCTCTATCACCCACTATAAGGCACCTTCTTGCCCTTCACTCTACCTCCCTCCTACTCTGCCATTATACAAAGCCCCCACCCACCCACATTCCAATTATCATCATACATACATCAGCCTTACTGCTACAAGGACCTATATATTCCTGCCAACATTATATTTAACTCTTCATCATATTTCATCAAACATTTTATGGCTGATTGAGGTTTTTATTACTTTGCCAGAGCGTAAAATCCTTGCGAAATGTACGCAAGTTTGTCTGAAATTCAGGTGGCAGGATGCAGAGTTGTATTTTTTTATTTATACCCAGAGCACTGATGCACAAAATTAAGCAGGCAAAAGTGGAACCTAAATAAGGATTACCAGTACAAACCCCTTCAGCACCCACACGGCCATCAGCAGGGGAAACCTTTAAAAAATAAGTACATTTTGTGTTTTGGCGGATGAAGTTGGCCGCTATTTCTTGGAGAACAGACAAGTTTGTGTTGAAGACAGAGCTAAACATATATTAAATGTTGAAATCTTGAAATTAAAAAAACAACAAACCTACATCTTGGCATTTGTATTGCGGTAAATGCATTGAAGTAATTATGACTTCATCTTATCTTCATTCAGATTTGTTGTGAGTGCATGTATGTTGTTTAATATTTTTATAAGCCGTGCAGGTTTAATTGGGACAGTAACACCAGACTTATTAATTAGGGAGGTCCAGCAAGCCCAACCTATACGTAAACATCAAACCATAGCGAGGAAAACGTAACGTTAAATATTAAGCATGGTTTTTCATCTCACAATTTATTTTTGATACATAAAAATGTGACGTAATTCACAAAAAAGATACATATACGGTTACGTAATTGATCACTGTTTGCTTATGGAACCTCCCTACTATAATCAACCCTTATATCAGGGCCATGCGGAAGACTCAGGGCTGTGCTCAACCACTCACTATGACAATAAAATGGTAATAATGGATTGAAGCCATCAATCCACAGCAGGCAGTGTTGCAATCGGCTCCCAAGCAAGAAAACTATGCCATTTTCTCAAATTTTCCATTCCCGCTGAAGTGGCAAAAACCCCTACTGTAAGGGATTCCAGTTTCATTGAACAAACCTTCCTATCGTTTGTGCAGTTGGCAAGTGAGAAATTGTATGTCACATGTTATGAAAGAGGGTATGGATGGTTTCATTCCCTGTCTGCCAGTATCTACATTTATTCCCTCTTATCTGATCTCTTACAGGAAAATGAACCACATGTCGCAAAATTAAAACATGAAAATCATTAACTGGATTATAATGCAAGCAAAGGCCTTCGTCTATAGACAAAAACTCTTCGGTAAAGGGGTATTAACACAGCTTATGGGTCAAGTTTTCAGAAAATGTACAAATCACCTTCACCAATTCTCTCAAAATAACCCGAATTTCAGACAAAAATAAAGTTAAAAATACAGTCCAACCTAACCCAATAGATTGCTAGAACCAATGCAATGCTGAATATACTCGAATTTTCCTAGTAATGGCAAAATTGCAGCCTAATTTAGCAGAACTTACTAAATGTGTAGAGATGCCAATTGTACATTTCCTGAAAATCTGACCCTTATGCTGTTTTACGAACTCAGATCAAGATGTACAGTGTCCATTTATTCGCACTCTTTTAAAGCAACTGGTAAGGAAGAGAGAACAATGTGGAGAAGGCTAAAGGCCGACATAGAGGAACAAATAGAACTCTTAGAATTTAAATGAAATAATAATGGATTTCTATCGCCGACTAGCTCTTAGGGGTAACTTCTTACAAAAGCAAAGATTTCCTCAGCACAGATATTATGTATCACCTTTTTCTTACCCTCTAATGTTTCCTAAAAGGGCTAAAAGGAATTGAGAATATTGTCTTTTTCTTCTTTTTCAGAATAAAAAACCCTTCGCAATGACAGCAAACTCTTAGAAATGTAGAAGCCAAGATGGCGGGATAAAGAAATAAAGATTTTTAAAAAACGAAAACAAACAAATTAATATTTTTCAAAGTGATTTATTTACAAGTTCTCTTTGTTGGAAATCTCTCATTCGGGTGCTGTTAGTAACATGAATACATGTCCCAAATCTCAAGACTGGATTTTATATATCTTTGTGTTTCAAAGATAAACCTATGGAGTATATTTGGCTACTTTACTGGTAATTGCCAACTGAGAAATGTTGCAAACTTTTTTTCAAACATGAATATATCAAACATAAAATGTTGTTCACTTCTGAGATGTCCTTGATGTTGGAATTGGCTTGATCTCATTTTTCCAAATATAATAATATCTCGAAATCATTTTTTTGCGACTTGTGATTTCCTTGGAACACATCACGTGTCAAGTGTATTATTGGTCCGAAATAATAATGAATAAGATAAATTATCTATTCCCAGCATCCTTCCAATTAATAGCCACAACAGGATATATCCTACTAGGCAAAGGTGTTTCCCTCAGTTTGGAGGGATCTGGTAAGCTCTGAGCCTATATAGAATGCAAAATGCAAATTATCTATTCCCAGCATCCTTCCAATTAATAGCCACAACAGGATATATCCTACTAGGCAAAGGTGTTTCCCTCAGTTTGGAGGGATCTGGTAAGCTCTGAGCCTATATAGAATGCAAAGCCCTTTGTCTCTCCGTAACCTAATCCACACAACATCATCACCTGAGCCACAGACCTATTTTTATTACAATTTCTTCTTTAATTGAAAAGATTTCGTTCATTGGGGAATCAGAAGATCAATGAATCAGATGCAGTAAGTAATAGGGGGCCTCCAATATGGGCGAGTGGTGGCCAATGGTGCCGCCAATAGAGTAACCAATAGATTATCGCCCACTGACCAGCAAAAGTAGGGCCTAATATCAAATATATTGATAATGAACTGTTCCACTGTGGCAAATAACGCCTCTGTTAATATACCATTTTCGTTTTATGGAGCCTTCAGGCTACCGTTTATTAAGCAAAGAAAAACATATATATGGGTCAGGTCGTCAGAAAATATACAATTCAACTTCGCCAATCTTCTCAATTAACCCATTGAGGACGGGGGCAGTTTACACATATTTTGCCTGGCTGACGGGGGCCCTTTTCCCCTTTTTTGGGCTTCAGGACGGGTGTTTAACATGAGGTTTAGGGTTTAAAAACACTTTAAGAATATTTTCTTCAAATAATATGTGTCATATGTACATCGTTTAATAGGTGTAAACAGTTATTGATCATTTTTTTTCATAATTTCTAGAATTTGGACTTCAATAATTAAAATAATGGGTCTCAATTGGGTGCAATATGGTGGCAACCTTGCTCCAAATTCACTTTCCAGCATTTACGTATGTTAGTTATGACGTCATCATTATTGTCTCCATGACAACATACCTATAAAAATATTTCTAGTATGTTTGTATACATTTATTTTAAATTTCATCAAAATCTGTTCATTTTTTATTAAGTTATGCCCCCTTCAATTTATATAAAAAGTTGATGCCTTGAGGCATCAGCCCGTCCACTAAGCCATTTTGATGTTGATGCCTTGAGGCATCAGCCCGTCCTCAATGGGTTAAATCAAATTTCAGACGAAAATAAAGTTCCAAATACAGTTCAACCTAACAAAACAGATTGCTAGAAACAATGCAATGCCGAATATACTTGAATTTACCTAGTATTAGCCAAATTGCAACCTAATTTAGCCGCATTTACTAACTGTGGACAGCTGCCAATTGTACATTTTCTGAAAATCTGATACATATGGTACCGTGAAAAAAGTGAAGGAAGAAATATCTATGGCATAGTAAATCAAGTTTACATCGGGGTCATAGAAAGACTGACATTATAATTAACACAGTAGCTCTGGAAAAGTTAACACAACATTCCTAGCCTTCAGTTACTGGTTTCATTACACACGTGCCGCGTTCACACCATTAGTGGCATTTGAATCAAGGGCTTACATCTCTTTTTAAGTTTAGCTAGAAGGAAGGTAATATAATTAGCCTATATAATTCCAGAACAAAGACACTGCAAGGATTCTAATAGTCTAGTCAATCTAAGGAAATATTTAGGGTGACCCAAAACAAATTCCAAAAGAATTTCTTTTTGCAGGAATCTCTTCCGTATATATTCCCTTGGTGGTGCCAAAGAATGTTAACCTCTCTAGCCACGGTATCAACTAAAAACGAGGCTAATTAATACAATCGCCGCTAGGTGGCCCGATTTTCACGTTTTTACTGAGAACTCTAAAAGTACTCTAATTTATACAGGTATAAGCTTATATTATTAAGTCAATAAAACTAGACAAAATGTGTTGGGTCATTGTATAGGTCTCTATCATTAATCACCACAAAGGTACTTATGGTCAAATCACAGGTTGCCCCCGTTGCATAACAATCTGCGAGCTCAATATTAACACTGAAAAAGCTACTCGCAGATTGTTATGCAACGGGGGCATAGACCGGACTATAACATAGAATTATCATATACACATTAGACATAGAATATAGTCACCTTAGACTAGCACCGAGTCCCTCAATGGGTACATGGGTCAGATCATCATGAACATATACCATTGGCAACTCTGCACATTCAGTGAATTCTACTAAATTAGATTGAAAATTGAAAAGGGATATACTTGAAATGTGTGAGTATATTTGGTATTGTGTTGATGATAAATATCATTTCGGCTATGGTGAACTGGGTTTTTGACTTCATTTCTGTCTTGAATTTGGATTTTTTAGAAAGTTGGAGACGGCGAATTGTATATTTTCTGAAGGTCTAACCCACATCAAGCGGGCGCTTCACTGGACTAGTCCAGGCAGTAATGATTCTAATATGGTAGATTTTAATTTTTCATGAGATTTTGTTTGTTTATACCCAACAAAAATACGTATATAGTGACATTTATACACATACTCAAAAAGAAATAAAGAGATTGAGCGATCTGCTGTCCCCAAACTGCCCTTGTAGGAGATCTATAGACAGATTGGATACAATGTAATCTGTTAGTATAATTTGTCATTATCAATTGTTGCTTTGAATGAACACTGATAGATGAGAAGTGGGCTTCCAATGGAGTAGAGAGATTGATTATGGACTGACCGATATATCCATCCCCAGACATAAAGACTTTATTTATCCTGGCGTGTGGGCGTAAAGGTGAAGGTCGTGTACTGGCAGTAATTAGAGCTGTGTCTATGGGTAAGATTTTCAGAAAATGTACAATTGGCTGCTATACACATTTGGTAGGTTCTGCTGAATAAGGCTGCAATTTGGCCAATACTAGGTAAATTCGAGAATATTCGGCATTGCATTGATTCTAGCAATCTGTTTGGTTATGTTGAACTGTATTTTGAACTTTATTTTCATCTAAAATTTGGGTTATTTGAGAAGATTGGCAAAGTTGAATTGTACATTTTTTGAAAATCTGACCCCTATGTGGGTGAAGTCGGTAGAAAATGTACATTTTGCCTCTCAAAAAAGACAATTGAAAGGAAGGTTTTAGGTTCAAAATACTGATCAACATTATAACTAAATATATTCTGTCAATCAACACAATACCAAATTTATATATACTGAGATTCATATCACAAGTCTGGGTGTTATCATATAGAAATGAATGATATCAGCCTATGTAATACGTTTAGACATATCACCCTTGTGCTGATACGCCCACTACCGAAGGCGCTTATATTTGGTGAGTTTTGATTGACGGAGAGAATGTGACGTCATAATGTGCTAGCCAATGGCAAATGCTGTTGTTTACGAGGTTTGGTTGATGAATACAATATGGCGACAGGCAGACAGCAATCAATAGAATATAAAGGTATTTATTGCTGTCTTTGTAATCCAAAACGAAGGACTTGTGATATCTAGTATTTATGATTTTTCAGCTTAATTTAGCGAAATGTATCAAATGAGCGGTGATGATAACTCTACACATTCTGCCAATTACACCCATATTGGCAGCTTAGAAGCTGGAGTAATATATTTGTGTCCATCCTCTCTCCATCAGACACTTCTATTCATGAAGGTAGTCCTTTTGAAAAGGCATCTGCACATCAGAAGATGATAGGGAACATTCACTAAGAGAGAGGTGAAATGTTTTCTTGCTGCATTGACGGATTATTGAGAGAAGCTGAGGATAGTAGATCTAGCTGAATATATGGTGTGTAATAATGCCTAGATATGATTCATTGCATACTTTCTTAGTAATATAATGTCATATGATAAGCTTTAATATTGAAATTAAGGTGGAATAAACACTTGTAAGTAGGTTTCTTCTCATAACTTTTATTTCACCTCTCGCTCATGTTTGGTTGACCTTCTTCGGGGTAGAAATCAATGTTGAATATTGATTATGATTATTAGTGATTAACATTACATGATTAACATGGTATTAACATGAGTTAATAATATATATCAGAGGGTATTAATTGCAATGATATAATGTGGATAATGTGGATAATGTATGAGATACTTCATTTGATGGTCTCATTCTTCATTTTATTTCAGCTTTATAATCATGTACAAGACAATGAAACCAGGATGCTAACTCTACCTAGGCCTAATTAATACCAAACTAATACTAAACCATAGCTTTACATGTACAATTTGGCTTATTTATTGATATAAGCTATCATTTCACATATCATTACCATCTTCTGAAGAGGCCCAAGAAAGGCGCAACATGTCACGCAACGTGCCAATAAACCTGCCAACTTGATTCGTTCCCATGATTGTTTTAGATGAGTTGCCTCCCTTCAATCTTATAATTTGTTATAATCATGTGTTCCTTTTCAGGTGTATACCAACCAGGGTTCCCATGATGTAACTGATATATATATGAGTTGTATCTGTTCTAAAATGACATAGAGAAAAGGACAGTAACTTCTACATAAAGTAGTTTCAGCTCGCCCTCAGATTATAGAAATTATGAATAAATAAACATTGGTTTTGTATTTACAATACCCTAAATGTTGAATCTATTAGTTATAACAACAAGATAAGATTCACATACTCCTTTATTTCAAATATTCAGTAATGATGAAATGCACTTTTAAGTGTTGAAATTTAAAAAAAAAGAAAAAAAGTGTTGAAATTTGGTTAAAGGTAATAATTCAATGTCATTGGCATTGTTATTATATTTTGTATTATCAAACATTTGATATTGTTCCTTTGGTCCTTGTTTTGGTTAAATCTTCTTTATCCTTGATGCTTGTAATATGATATGAGGCAGTTCATTTTAGATATTTGTGTGAGAGCTAACTATAGGGTGGTCTCCGCTGGCTGCGGTAAGCTCTGTGGTAAGCCTTGCGATGGTGCTGTAATGGTGAGAAGTGGTGAGGACCTGCCTACATGGCCTCTAAACCATGTAGGCAGGACCTCATCATTCCCCTCCACCTACACACCCAGCACAAACAATCACAAGGGTTACCGCAGAGCTTACCGCAGCCAGTGGAGACCACCCTTATAACGGCATATTCATGGGAAAACATTGAGGTATTCTAATGATATCAAACTTACTAGTTGAGTGCTTCTATTTATATTCTTTATCTTGTGTTAACTAGAATTACCGATGTTTCATACCTTTGATACAGATTGAACGATGACAAATGATTCCATAGTTCTGTCGGAATAGACACTAACATCTCATTTACCATAATAGGAAAACAAGTTTAATAAATACAATCTTACAAACATACCTTCCATACCTTAGCATGCTTTAATACCGTCTTCAAGTTGGGTAGGTTTAATAATTTAAAGTGTATCTTTATCTCTTAACAACTCTCCAGACAATCCCACAATATAAGAACTCACAATGTCTTTTTGTTGTTTTTTATTTCTTTAATGCCAATGCATTTAACAATATGCCTGAATAAAACAGCAAATACTGAAGTTTGTGGTCTTATTATTCATAATAACATTTAACAATAATTCAGTGGAAACACACTATATATCCATCATGTATTCTTTTCAAGGGTCGCCTAATGTGTGATAAGTTGAACCTGTTTCAAATATCTAAACAGCGGATACCCTTGTTATGTATAATAATGATATTAGGTATTAATATTGTTGCATCAATCTTATAAACAATAGGACGTACATGCCTAACATGATAACCGTGAACAAATTTTTCTTTCAACTGGCTCTTTATAATATCCAAGGGATCTCTTCTGCATTAATTGATTAATCTACGCGTTAATTACCATTATTATATTACAAAGTCAACTTTAGTATCAGGATTCAGACAGGGATACGTTAGGTAGGCTGCAGTGTCATAACTATGGTCCCTTTGTCACTCTGAAATAGGCACAGACTAAGATAATGATCGAGATCTCACCCATCACTACTCCTTATGTAAAACTATCAATCAAAATTCATTCAAGATTTAAAAATAGTAAATATGATATAAAGTCTGTATAGCATTAGTGCCTCTTCCATGAGAAATCCTTTTAAATGTTCTTTGCTAAGCTATTTGTCCTTGCTTAGGAATACATAGAATATTCCTACTGTAGCACATTCCTTCCTAGAATATCCCTACCAGCTGCTTGGCAAGAAAAAGTAGCTCATATCAGGGAGAAAACTGTGAGTCAGGATGTGTTATGCAACGGGCCCCTGTTCTTCTAGATGTGATGTGCTACAGGAAAATGAGCCACAGGTTGCAACAAGTGGTATCTTTGTATTGTGCTTTTCACAGGAACCCTTTCTCAGGATGTTTTCATTTTCGAGGTGTGTATCTCTGGTAGTAGCATGAATACATGTACAAAATTTCAGAATCAAATATAGAAGTTACTTATCCATATCTGAGGTTATCCTAAGGAGTATAGTACTAATATATTACTAGTGATTGACTGTCAAGAAATATCACTAACTCCTTTCCCTGGATAAACAAATACATAAATATTTATTAGAAGTAGGAGTAGTATGGAGTCCATACTACTATTAGATGTCTTAATGTTTACCACCATTGGAATCTGCTTGATCTTCTTCTTTTCAGATATGATGATATCTCAAGTCCATTTTTTGCAACTTGTGACTCATTTCCCTGTTATGAAATAGCCTCATGCAACTACAAATCTGGGATGGAACTACCAGTGATAAATATACATGGGGCAACCTACCTTCTCTTTGCTAAAGTAGTCTTTCAATAGAAAGATTTCCTCCAATAGTAGTTCCAATAATGAACAAAATATTTTATACAATACTTTAGGACAACAAAGAAATTCTCATTAAAATGTTTGTATTTGCATGTGTCAGATCAGTTGAAGAACCTCCTTTTCTTATGGATGGAGACCGTCGAGGGCAATATCAAATATCTCACTGTAGTTCTTGATTTCTTTGTGCCTCATCATCAGGTCGTAGCCATTGGTAAACATCCTTTTTTTTGTTTCGCTGCTTCTGTGGACCACCATGTCAACAGTGCTCATTCTTGAACTGAAGAGAAATCAAACTTTATGTCTCTTTGCAATCAGCGTGAAATATTGACCATTTATTGTTATACGTTTTGAAAAGAAATCGACTGGATGCAAATAGATACATTAATGTGATGTGTTACAGGTAAATGATTCACAAATCACAGAAAATGGATTTTGCGATATCATATTTGAAAAAATGAGATCAAGCCGATTCCAATGATAGTAAACATTAGGGATATGTAATAAGTAGCTCTTCATTTTTTTTATTAATGCGATACACATCCGGATATTTTTTGATGGTCAATCACTAAAGTCAAATTGCTAAATATAAGTAAATATACTCCTTAGGATAACCTCAGGTAACATAGATATATTCTATACACAATGTTGCAATTTCGCACATGTATTCTTGCTACCACTATCACAAAACACCTCAGAGATGAAAACATTCTGAGAAAAGGTTCCTGTGAAAAAACCTTCGAGAAGTATCACAAGTTTGCGACGTGTGACTAATTTTTCTGAAACAGATCACATAATAAGAAATACCAGAGTAGCACAAGATATACCAGGGGCAGTTTGATACAGACGCTCTATCTGAGAAACATACTTGACGTTTTATTACATTGGATTGATGTGAATCATGTATTTTGCACCTGCATATGCAATTTGCCTAAATAAGAAATTTCCTTGTCTGGTGTCTATGACGGATTGACAACCATTGCAGATGCAGTCTTTTATGGACCAATTTCATGCTGTATCTCCGAGCTGTCCAAACCCAACCACCCTACACTAGTAACCCCACTGTCACCCATCCAGACTACACTATGAATCTCAGAATAAGGTCATCGTCTGGGAGAAGTACACATATCTCCAACATCCATGCATGGACGTCCAGTTGAAGTCCAGATATGCCCATTGTTTGTATGCATCATCTCTACAGTCCTTTATGGTCAAATGTTTAGCACCTAGGACATCCAATCTGAACATTGTGGGATCAAATCCCAGGCGACCGATGCCATGGCGATCAGGCATGACAAGAGGGGGCACCGGTGGCGCGTTGGCAATGAGTGTACCTTTGACGTATAGATGGTAGGACGTACATTCAGCCTGTTGCCGGCGGGCAGAAGTCCACCGACTTCTGACCAATGTCATGGGGATAGCAGTGTACTCAATGTTTATCATATGTTATATGTAACTGATGTAAATCATATTCCCATACTATTTCACACTTCCCACTCCTATACTCCATGGTAGATGTAGAATAAGGCCATTTAAAATTGACAAGAATTCAGAGCCTAAGATCAAATCTAAAGAGAATGGTCAAACATCTCATAAGGAGCTAGAAGTAACCACAAAAGCTGTTAGGAATAGGAAACTGATCAAATATGAGAACCTCTATATGGTAATCTACAAAAGGCAAAACTCACCTGGCAAATAGTATATCTCCACACATGAGGGCTAACTCAGAGATCCAGTTCTCTCCTAGAACAGTCAAATCCTCCTGAAAAGCCTCATAGTAAGACTTCATAAACGCATCAAGAGAAGATCTCATTTTTCTCCACGTTTTCTTCCCAGATCCAGGGTCTTCAGGATTCTCAAAAAAGTGGTTCCATGGCAACAACATCAGACAGACGAGCATGGAAGCTAAATCATAAGATGGTGCTCCTGGTCCACCTAATTCCAAATCAATCAGCTGGAAAAGAATGCACAATATTTATGAAAATATTGTTGCAGCACTACCAAGTGGGAACTTTGTCATTGTGAAGTCAAATGTTGGCATTGTCATTCGGGGCATGAGCATAAACAGTCCAAAAGGTTCTTTTTATATTTCATTAAAGGTCAATAATATATTTATTGTATTTCAATGTGAAAATGCTTATCTGTCATGGGTGCTTTCCAGAGAAGCCTGCTAATAAGGCGCATAAACTAATGTATTTAAAAACTGGAAACGTGATCGGATCACAAGTTTATTTGCTTCATTTGCCATCTTTCTGCAACTGTTGGATTTAAATGGTGATGAATCAATGGTATGCATTTCAGAATGAACAATTTGGCTTGACAAATTGTGGCCCTGTGCAAAAACTATTTTCGCTGAAAATAAATACAAGCTTACTTCCGCCACCCATGCCTCTATTACGGAGAACCTATGTATCCCCAAACCCCATCTGCTCCCTTTTCTCGCTTAATATGATCTTAGCCTCTCTAATTCTTTCACCAATTGAAAGGGAATAACATCAAAAGCTAAATGTGTGAGTCTGACAGAAAGTTGAGCCCCAGATGTGAAGATATTATTGAAATTAAAAAATAAAATGACTAGAAAATGAAACAAATGTAAAAAGGCTATCTGCTCTGGGGCTCAAACTCACAATGTCCTCCTTGGAAGTCTAAAGCTTTAACCACTTGGCTATAGGGGAATATAGAGAGGCACATGCATATAAACAGTTACATTGATTCATCACATTTTAGGTTTACTTTTCCCCCCATTGTCCTCATGGTGACTCAGGAGAATGGGGACATAATTAGCTGTGAAGCTCCTTGTGTTCGCCGCAGGTCATTCAATGATTGAAATTAATCATTAAATATATCATGCAGCTGCAAACTATTTTCTGTAATATGCAAATGCAGGACTCCTAGGTCTGCATGATTCCTGGTTTCAACTTTCCTTGCAGAACAATAAAGATTGAATTATTTTCATCTACCATGCATCAGAAGTGGGACAACCTTTTTAGCAAAGTGCCTGCCACTGACTTCAGTAGTATTATGTCTTTTCTAAAACAATACATGCTATATGTAAATAAAAAAAAATAACACTTGCACTTTTCTGGCCCCCTCTCTCCCTGCCTCTACAACCCAGTAGTGACTCAGACATCAGTCTGAAATCGCTCTTGGGTTGAGGCAGGATTCGACCCCATGATGGAATGGATCAACTGTCTGAGAGTCAGATGCTGTATCCATTCCACCATGGGAACCAGCTCCTATACTAGGCATGATACAAGCTATTTGTAGTGAATGAGTGTATGGGTCATCATGACCAAACAGAGGACGGTCTGGAAGGGAAAGGGGGTAGTAGTACTAGAGTGATCTGACACCGTTTAAAGTTATAAATTAGATTAAAGTGAACTGATTGGTTGGTTTAGGCGCCAGATTTGAGTTTGGAATACTCCTGTGACGATGTTTAACTATAATGGCACTAAGTAAAGGGTCTAACTGGAAAAAACGAACCCTAACTGTCAGAGAAGCTCCTAACAAAACATCAAAATTAGCCTATAGATTGGAGGATGTGGTAAAACTGACGATTATCCAAGACTAATCTTGTGGTTTGGAGAGGAGGGATTAATTGCAAATTTTGAAGGCCTCTGTGAGTTTTGTCTAAAAGGAAATGTTAAGATTACAAGTGACAAATATATTAAGGACGGGATTATTTGGAGGTGTACAAAGAAAGACTGTAGGAAGAAGAAATCAATGAGAGCAAAATCCTGGTTTTCTGCCAGTTATCTACCACTTGACACAATAGTCAAATTTACTTATTGTTGGACCCTTCAATAACCTCAGCATATAGTGCAACATAGACTGAGACTAGGTTCTGGACATGCACTTGTGGACTGGGAAAATTTCTGCCGTGAGATTTGTAGCCAATATTTAGAAAATAAATATGGCCAAATTGGAGGTGTAGGAAAAGTGGTTGAAATTGACGAAAGCAAGTTTAGAAAAAGAAAATATAATAAGGGAAAGAAAGTTGATGGTGTATGGGTTTTTGAGAAATAGTGAACAAATGTTCATTTTTGCAGTGGAGAAACATGATTGTGCAACCCTTGTTGCGTCCAAAAGTAGACATATGTACTAATGATGAAATCCGTACAGACTTTTTCTCTGTGGTACAAGCTATTTCTCAAATTACAAATTCTTTTCCAACTGCTAACTTCCTATGTTTGGGCAGATTTGACTATTTCCAGATCAAAAAGTTCCATGTCTGTGGCGATTTCTCCATGTCAGCCTCCTTTTCCACTATTTCCCTTAGATAATCACCACAGAAAAGTATGTCACTGCACCTTTTTCCTATGTCTCCTATGGTATGTCCTATTTCTTCTACATGAAAAGCCATGTCTGGATGCTCTGATACCTATGTCATGATTTGGTCTTGTTTTCTGTTGGTGTCTTCCCTGGTACACTCCTTTTCTACCCATACAAAAGGAGACATCAGTCAGACTTGGGTAGACTTGTACACCATGTTTATTTTTGTAATTTAGAAGATATGAATTCATCTCATAAAATGTAATTCATAAATACCCAGCTGCAAATGGGGTAGTATTCATTTCATATCTATTATTAAAATAAATATTCTTTCAAAAGAAATGAAATATACAAGCAATAAGTTGGGCTAATATGTGCTGCATAAAATAGGCTATAGAGGCTTGGAGCTAGTCTACTTGAGGATCTTCTTTTGTTGCTTTTCCAACGCACCACTGCATATCAATCCACCAGGAAATAGGACCTTCTCACCTAGCACCTACTTTGGGCATTTAAGTTTGAATTTCTAAAAAGTGAATTGATAACAAAGGTTCATTTCTAACAATTAACAAGAAATTCTCTGGTTCATGAACAAGCGCTCTTTTGGAGTCCAGAACAAGGGAACTTTAAAAGGTAAACACTGGCTGACCTAGTTCTGCTGGTGCAAGCATGTGTTATGTAACAGTTGCACTTGTGTGGGAACCAGGCTCCCAGCTGCATGCATGAGTGATCACACTGTCCAGTCTGGTCACCATAGCAACATAGACAGATCTCCTCTGCCATGCTGTCTTCTTTCTCTTTCTCTTTCTCTTTCTCCCTCTCCCTCTCCCTCTCCCCCTCCCTCTCACCCTCCCTCTCCCTCCCACCCTCCCTCTCCCTCACCCTCTCTCTCCCGCTCACCCTCCCTCTCCCGCTCACCCTCCCACTCCCACTCACCCTCCCTATCCCTCTCACCCCTTTCTCCTGCTCACCCTTCCTCTCCCGCTCACCCTCCCTCTCCCGCTCACCCTCCCTCTCCCGCTCACCCTCCCTCTCCCGCTCACCCTTCCTCTCCCACTCACCCTCCCTATCCCTCTCACCCCCTTCTCCTGCTCACCCTTCCTCTCCCTCTCACCCAACCTCTCCCTCTCATCCTACCGCTTCCACTCTCTCTCCCGCTCACCCTATACCTCCCTCTCCCACTCACACCTCTGTTCTTTTATTGGAGATACACATGTTGGCGTAGGGATACATCATGGTACATTTGGGTGAAAAGGACATAGAAAACCATAAGACGGTGGATATTCCAAAAAGGAAAAGGACATTCTAAAAAGAAAAAGGATATTTAAAAAAGGGGAAAAGGATAATTGAAAAAGGAAAAGGATATACCAAAAAGGAAAAGTATATTCCAAAAAGAAAAGTTTTGGATATTTGGGATTTTTCCTATTTCACATAGATATCCTGTCCGATTGGGGACAAAACAACCCTCCTACCACTGATCACCAAACATATAGCACCAGGAACAGAAATACACTCAGACTGTTGTGCAGTATATAACAAAATACCTGATCTGGGCTGTGGATATGTTCATAAGAAAGTGAATCACTCAGTGGAATTCTACAACAATGAGAATGATTGTTGCACCAACACAATTGAGAGTACTTGGCGGGCAGTAAAGGCCAGTCTCCGCAAATATGGTACCACTAAGGCCTTGTACCAATAATATATTAAAGCTCATGTGGTAAGGAGATATGTGCTGAGACATGTGCTGAGACAGTTTCTTGCATTTCTAGACTTGATCAAACAGGTATATGACCAGACAAGGCCTACTTCAACCCCCAAGACAAAAATCAAGAAAGATGAATTAATGCAAACCCAAGAAAGAACTTGTGAAATTCCTATTTCCCCTGTACTGTGTGAAAGTCCTACTGAAAACCAACTGTCTTATAGCATTTTGTATGCCTCAGATGATTTGTTTGATTAAGGTGAGTGGCTACTTGGTATAAAGGAGACCCCCCCCCCCTGATTTCTTTTTTTTTGTTTCCCAATAACAAACATTTCTCTCCATTAATTTGTTTTTAAAATAGAACATGGTATAACCACACCACTGGCCTAGAGGGGGCATGAAATGGAATTACATGAAATCTAAAGTATTAACTTATAACCCTAGTACTGTATGTTGATATGTCTAAAAATAGAACAGGTTCTAACTATACAACTGGCATAGAATGGGCCACAGGAAGAATATTGGTTGAATCCAGTCATGTGACTTCCAACCTGTATGTCACTATCAGGAATAGGGTCATGAGTAGTAGGTCAAATCGTGTGTAGATGCTTGGTATAACATCTACTAATAATATTAGAAAAGATGCATCTTCCAGATATTGATAGCTTAATGTTTATTCATTGCCCTGTGGAGCTAAAATGACATGGGATGAGTGAAAGTAGCCCTGCAGGGCAAACATGTTGGGAGGGTTCAGGCACATAGGGCTGCGGCGCTAGAATGGCAGGGGGCTGGAATAGTGCAAACTACCCCCAGGCAGTGTTTCATGGTTACATTATTTGAATATTGACAGGAAAAATACATTAAAAACATACATATCACTAGGGGGTCGTCTGTCTTGTTAACTTCTAGGTTCCTGTGTTAAAAGCTGTTACTACCATCTAAGGTTAACACCACCTTATGTGCTTATAGATGAATCAGGAAGACAAGCTTTCCGAATATGAAGTAACACTATTAGACGATTTTGTAAATATAGATAACATAGGGGGTCTCCTTAGTTACTATAATGTTTCAATGTAACAATGTATCTGTCTTTCTTTGTGAGGATGAGGCACTGTTTCCTGCATGGTATTTACTTCCAAAGTAATTCATTAATATCAAAAGAGTATGTCAGCCTACTTCCCTAATCAGTTTCCTGGCCTAAGGTTTGGCATTTTGCGGGGACTATAGTAACATATTTTGGTCCTAATGGAATTATAATGGCACTTTGCGGTTTGAGGCAAGATGCTTTCCCTTCATTTGAAGGGACTCTCTCATCTTTGGACCTAGACGGAATGAATATAAACAATCAGCTAAACACTCAAATCATGGTTTTCAGAACTCTGTGAGAAACCAATCATCTTTACCTTACTTTGGAGAGTAGATTGTACCGTTAAATTGATTTATCATATGCATGTGATGTGACAATTGGATAATTAAGACTGATACCATACTAGTGTTGTACAAAATCCTCACTTGAAACAAGTAGTGTAGCTTCCATCTATTTTCTATTGATTAGAAGTGTTATTGGTAAACAGTTAAAGCTGCACTCTCAGTTAACGTCGGTCAAAAACCGAACATTTTGTAATTCTTGTTCTATTGTATTTTAAAAATCATTTGACCAACATTTTGGAGGGTTTTGTCCAGTTGTCTTGGCTAATGGACATAAAAACGTCCTCATTTGTATTTGGAGGACTAAACCTAATCCCTACAAGTGAAGACTTCATTTATTATCGCTCACCAGTCGCAGTTTTGTTGTAATAGCTGAGAACACTGCTTAAAGTAATTGTTGATTTCAGTTGCTTCTTCATTAGTTTATAATGTTCAAGAACAAAATGAGTCACAGTTACCACATCCCTGCTGTGACCTTATAGCTGTTTATGTTCTTGTATAGATATGGAAGCTTATGAATGTTGAACTGAGTTTACTATGAAATCAAAATAAGCATAGCCTTTAGTTATAAATTGTTGAATAACCTTTGTCTCCTTGTCATCCACCATGCAAGCACTTCCATAGAAGTCACCATGCGTGAAACAGGTAGGTGTATAGTAAATCTGCCAGAGTTTATCTATCAAACCTTCCTTCTTTAGCGTGCCAACCAGTTCATTAAACCACTCATCACCAATGCCTTCCACCTGAATGTAGAATGGGTCTTCTTCTAATGAGAAGGCATTCTCCAACACAATGTTGCCAAAGTTCTGCTTCATGTTGTTTCTTGCAGGTCAAAATTTAATAGAAAATCAACAATGTATTACTGGAATCTCCATCAATGACATTTGATATAAAAAGAATTGTTGTGCTCTATACATAATCCCATTGTCACTGTGTCATGCGCCTATACCATGATGTAATTAACACAGTTCCTTGATTCATTCTTGTAAAAAGAGCTTCAATATTCAATAGAAACATGTCTAAAAGAGAACCCTACTTGGAATAGTCCTTTTTCATTTGCTCCCATTTAGAACTGTCCATAATCTTCTCATTTGTGTGGTAGTGGATGTAACCAATGTTATGTCCAATCTTGGCAATTATATCAACATCTATTTTACCAGTTAATAGATCTTCCATCAGAGTCTTCTTCCCATCAAGGTACTCCATTGCAACTGGAGGCATGGTACAGTATTATGGTAAGTTGTATATCAACGCACAACATGCACAGTCACAGATGTACATAAGAGGTTATGATTTATGATATGGTCCATACCCGAGACTTGGGTACCTATTAAGCATCTCACATTTCACTTAGTCCCAATTGAGCCATGTTACTAGTTGTTTTCCCCATCCTAGATCATGTTCTGTATATTATTTAAAGATTGCTATTCGAAAGGTGCCCTTAATAACATGATATGCTATTCTTAAATCCAATATTCTTGTATATTGAACCAGATTTTACTGATTTCTATTCATGCCTACAGGTGTCCTAGGGAAAGTTCATTCTTGTTATAACTGTATTTCCAATATTTACCAATGTTCAGCTCTGAATCATAGCAAAAAGTTTGTGCAGCACACCCAGGAATCATTTCATTGAGGAATTTCAGGGAGTTGTATTCACAACGTACACGATCCAAGCTCAACACTTTCCCTGCCAAAGTCTAGCAGAAGAATACATAATGAGACATATTTGTGAAGATCTGAATTAGTCTTAGTAACATATTTATTAGAACCATCATAATAAATATACCAAAAATAACAGTTTCTCCTCTCCACACTGTTGACAAGGCATACATAGGTTTAAACATGTCCAAGTAGTGTGATGTGCTCCCCTAACCCCCTAGTGGACAACTGTAAGCTACAAGGGTGCTGTGATATATGTAAATGAGGCACAGCCCGCATGGGTTGATATATTTGAGTAATAAAGTAGTACTTCATGGGTACCCAACAAGACCACATGCATAAGTAATAGCTCTTAGTTATCTTGTCGCCTAGAATATTAGGATTAACAAAAATAATAACTACCGACTTATCACTGGTCGAGAACAGTAGATTGTTATTCATTATTTTGATGGATAATGTTCACTCAATTCCTGAATCTATGAATGGATGGGCCATAGTTAATAGAGTAGAGAAGAATTAGAATCTAAGAAGAGTACAATTTAAAGGGGACACATCAGCAAACTAGGGGATCATGGGTGTGAAGTTTTACTTACTTTTACATATTTAAAGAAAATGAGGAGAAAAAAGTTTCTAAATTAAATTAAAGCCAAGTTTGCAGGTCACAATTGACAGGACATATAACATTTTCAAAGTGTGCTATTCAGAGAAGAAAGGCTAAAACATCTGGTTGTAGTGTTGCGCAAACTTATTTTATTTCAGAGATGAAAAGTTCATACCATAGTTCTTCCTGTTTCTTTCCCATGTTTGATCACCGCAGAATGTTTACAATCTTGTGTACGTAAAATGAACACATAGTTGACAAATCCATGGGGGATCCGCTCTATAATCACAGCATCAGCCTGTAGCGCCAACTCCTGAAAGACAAGTGATAGAAGTCACATATATATCCACTAATATGTTCACAAACGTCGGAAAATGTCATGAAACTGTACACCAACTCCTTAAAGCGTGTTTCTATTTTGTCAATCAAAATTAGCTTTAGTTAGTCAAATATTTTCTAAAAGTGGCATGTGGCTACCAATCATTAATGGGTTCATCAATTTCACATGTATCAATACATGTATGTACATTCATACCAATATTATTGCCATATCATATCATAAATGTACCAAGCAATGTATATCCCATTATAATTGACAAAGCGATACAAAAGACAAAGCAATGTTTTACCTCCAATCCCGGGATATGAGCATTCCTCAGGAGAAATCTCCTCACCAGGTTTTTCTGATCAACTGCCTCTGCCATTACTCTACAACTTAGTAAGGAAATAAAAGTCCACTGTGATTCCATTTTAGTTGTTGTAGCGTGTTTATTGCTCTGACAGGTAAATCTCGATATTGCCATCGTTTTTTCGTTTGTATCCTTGATGAATCTTAACTAGTAACACTTTTCATTTTATATTAGGGCATGTTTGCTTATAAATACTGTTTATACAAGATATAAGAGTATTATACCACAATCGGGGGTTGCACACGCTGCAAATGAGTGAATACATGCCATGGTATCTTGTTGAAAGGATCCACGCGTGAAAATATTAACTTTTATTGGCCTTAATCTAAGAAGCATTCTGATTGGTTGAGGTTAGGCTCGCTCATGACGTCACGCCTATTCGTGACGTTATATGCTGTACATTTCGTCGTAGATTAGCCAATCAGTTGTAGGCTTGTCTAAAGCTTTGGTATCAAAAATCAATATGGTGGGTCATCAGTCTGAAGCGAGGTAAATAAATAGTTTGTTTCTTCAATTTATTTTAAAATATAAGATCGTGGTATAAAAATAGGATGTAACTCGGTTAGTTTCTGACTTACTGAATAGGTTGCCCACTCGTTTTTTTCGACCAGGCATCTCACTCGAAGCCTGTGGCTTCTCGTGAGATATCTGGTCGAAAAAAACTTGTGGGCAAAGTATACAGTAAGTCAGAAACCAACCTCGTTACATCCTATCATATTATACATCATGGTACTAAAAGAAATGTGTTATATAATGTAGTATATATCATGCAAGGTGATAATCTTTATGCAAACTTCATTAGAATCTTACATTTCTTGAAATTCAGTTTGAACATATTTATACAGTTTTTTTTTACATTATGACATTATGAATAAGTGCACAACTGGAGGGGAATCAGTCTTGAAATGAGCAGTAAATGCACTGACCCAAGTTTTATGTTTGTTGGTAAAGTATCAACCATAACTAATGAATGTTTTACTCCATTCTTAGTACTGAATCATAGTACCATCTATAAATCGATCAGTGAATTAATATTATATACATACCTTATTGTTCCTTAGTTTTATATCCTGGATTGATTAGTTTTATATCCTGGACAGTAGACTTCAAAAGTATCTGCAGTATCTGCATCTACTTCTTATAAAATGACCTCCAACTTGACTTGGAATCCATTTACCTTATATGAATGTAGTCGCTGATTTTCTGGGCCGAACCATTAAATCATGCCAGTGTGTCATACCTGCCATTAAGGAATATGGTTGCACTGGGATGAACACTATATGGGTCAAATTTTCAGAAATGTACAATTGGCAGCTATACACATTTAGTAAATTCTGCTAAATTAGGCTGCAATTTGGTCAATACTAGGTAAATTTGAGTATATTTGGCATTACATTGATTCTAGCAATCGGTTTGGTAGGTTGAACTGTCTTTTGAACTTTATTTTCGTCGGAAATTTGGGTTATTTGAGAAGATTGGGGAAGTTGAATGGTACATTTTCTGAAAATCTGACCCATATCTGTCTATTCATTTCAACAAATGGATCACTTCTTCTGCTTTTGAAATTGAATGTATCAGAAGGTGACGGTCAAACACAGGTTGCAGGGATGTGGGCAGCCAAAACAGCCCTTTATTAATGAGAGTGTCAGTGTCAGTTTGGTCGCTGGACCTGCTTGCCTCAGGTGCTTTGTCCGGTCTGCCATAGTCCCTGGAGCTATGTGGGTCAGGTTTTCAGAAAATGCACAATCTACAGTTCTACGCTTCTCTCAAATTCTGCTAAATTAGAGTGAAATATGATGAATACTGACAATATCTGAGTGTATTCTGTCTTGTATTTATTTAATGCAAATTTTCTGGCGATTTCCCCCATATGGTAAAAAGTAAAGTTAACATTGTATATTTATATTCTCCAACTTAATTATCTCTAATCTATGAAATTAATGTCAGTCCAAATTACTTCACTTAGGCCATAGCATAGGTAACACAGATGATACAGATGTTGGAAAACTTTGGTGATATTCGTTATGGCCTAGTTAACAAATAGTTCAAAGGCAAACATTTTCTTCGTATGATGATTGTATTTACACTGGGAGTAGAAGTCCCCTTCATGGGGTTACGCATTCTAAAAAAACTATTACATAGTGATACAACTAGGTTTATACATGGATGGAAGAGAGCACTCTAGTACACAGGTCAGGTATTTTAGACAATAGTGTAGCACATATGAGTCACACATCGCAAAATTGGTATTCTTCAATGCAGGAATGTTCTCATATTTGGGGAATGTGAATCAAGACGATTTGCGGCAAAATTGCTTTGTGTATACACATGCACATGCTATGCCCAAAACATTTCAAACGCCGCCCTATAACTGAAGACATGATTACTAGTATACACCTCCCTATACATATCATTCATTCTCGCACTTATTCTCCTACAAAAGTATGCATCCAGTACCATGAATAGCCAGCAAAATAATAAAGCAATACCTTAGTCAAATCAAATTAACGAAACGATTACCATTAAATGACAACTTTCATTCAACTTTCGTCAACGCTAGCGTGAATGGGGAAACCATATCTGCCGATTGACCAAAATACACAGGGTAATGTTGCACTCCCCTTTCCATACCTTCCGAGAGAGCCTTGCTCTGGTGCTCGCTCTTGGTGCTCACCTTCCAGCACTTGTGTGTATACACAGACTTTTAGTGTTATTCTCAGGGAATCTTTGCTGTCATATTCAAGGTAGAAACTCTGCGATTATTACCTTAAAAACCTAACGAAATATAGATTCTTCTGCTAAAATCTAAATGTCTGCTGGTAGTTGGGTAGGTTGAACCCATACGACCTCTGCAGACAGCAAAACGTCTGCACACACAATCCGGCAAAGCCCTGCCTTCAAGGCTTCGCCAAGTGGCATGGTGGGAGGGAGGCTACACTGGTTTGCAAAGGCCGTTTTTGCGACGATCCTTTATTTCTAAATATAAAAACAATCTGAAGGCATTCAGATCTGGCGAAATATAACCAACATACTTCCTACAAATAAATGTCTTGTGCGGTAACTTTCTGGATTCAAAATGGCGGCTATGCAAATCCCCTATTAGGACCTGCAAAACATCAAATGTTTAACTATGAAAAGAAAATAATTATTCATGAAAGAATTTCAGTGGGGGAAACTCATCATGATACAAGTTCAGCTGTATAACCTTTTTTTAGTTCAATGACCCCATATCTTTTTTAATTGGGAGGGTAGAATAACATGTCAGCTATGTAAATGCGGACTTTAATGAAAATCGTATGATTCAATCGTCTGCTACTTGGGAAATTGCAGAAAATACCCGTTTTTCCCTGGAATTCTATAGTGAACAGTAGTAAATTTCAGTGGTCCCTGAAACAAAAACAAATTCAATGACATATGGTTTTTCTCGGCTTTTTGGGTTCCCACAACCATGTTCTTTCTATATTCAAAGTCTAAAAAAAATCCATGATTGAATCATTTGTTTAATAAACACTGGCATTTACCTTTGAAGACTAGACATAATCACTTCATTTGAGGTCGGTGATATCTTTACTATTATTTATGAACTGAAACATTGAACAACAGTCGCCAGGCTATATCGGACCACACCATCAGCTAAACCCCTGACTCCATTGTCGTTGATGATGGAGCCAATTATCTCTCTGATTACTGGCTAAAAAATTACAAACGAACAATCATAACTTATTTAATCATAAAAGAACCACCTCACTTGATTACACGAGATATATCCTATGTCTATCCCCTCATACGCATAAAATAAAAAGGTATAACAAAGGTTTCCATGTTCTGACCAAACCAATGAATCACTTGTATAAATGTGCTATTTAAATATTGGTCAATTTGGCCACACTTAATTTAGTACTTGTCATTATCCTAATCAATGACTCACAGAGCTACTTAGCTTCCCTTATCTGTGTACTTATTTGGTCATTCCCATTTAATAGAAATTGCCCATCTAAACCTTTTTGATTGGCAATAAAATTGAATGATTTGGAAACAGGATTATTGTATTATATATGGAATGTTCTAATCGATCGGTAGGAATCTTGATAAACCAATGTTGAATAGTATACCCCTCTATACAACCAGCTCATGATTAACAACCACCTCATTAATCAGAACTCAAATGATATCCCTCCATTGTCGTCGATGATGGAGAATCAAAATATTGAATAACCAGATCACATGGTCTCGCGACTTCTTTAATAAAATTCTGAACATAACGAGCTGACCACTGTGTAGAGGGGAATCTTAAAATACATATGAGGTAACTCCTATTGGTATATTATAATCTGGTCTAACAACCGACCAATGGCTGATTCAATCAGTCAACTTCATAAATTGGCATGTGCCAAAGGCTTTAAGATAGCCAGCCTAAATATAAGAAGTCTTATCAAGAACCATGAGGAGGTGGAATCGTTTCTTTTCAAGTCTAAAGTTGACGTTCTGCTATTGTGTGAGACATGGCTCTCTGACAGGGTCTCTAGTAGTCAGTTGATCGTTCCTGATTACAAACTGATACGACTAGATCGTTCCAGTGGTAAATCTAAAGGGGGAGGAGTTGCTGCCTACGTTAGAAATGACACTAAAGTAGATAGTGAGAAACTAAGCAATCTCAATGTTAGCAACACCAATATTGAAATACAAGTATTAATGTTTAACGATGACAACCATAAAACAAAAATTGTCCTCAATATATACAGGCCACCTAGTGGCCTCTATATGGAAGCCATCCAAGCATTGCAAAATACTATCGCTACCCTATCATCAAACTATGAAATCTACCTGCTCGGCGATTTTAATATTAATATAGGGGATGGCACAACTCCATCTAGAGAATTGAATAAATTTGCCCAACTTAACCAATTAAAGCAATATATTGATACCCCTACTAGAATTACCACTACCACTGCAACGATTCTAGATCACGCATACACAAACTCCAAGTATGTCCTATCGCATGGAGTCTTAGATTTGAATATTTCCGATCATCGCCCTATTTTCATCATCAGAAAAAAACTGAAAAAGACATATACCAAAACCTCTTTCGAGGCTAGAAGTTATGCACATTTCAATGAACACATTTTTCTTGAAATCTTAAGGGACCATGACTGGACTCAGTTCTATTCCTCTCGCGATCCTAACACATGTTGGGAATACATGGAAGCCTTTATCTATCAAATTCTAGACCGTATGTGCCCTGTCAGAGAGCATCGCAATGTTAAGACACGCTGCGACTGGATCAACGGCGAGCTTTTCGAGTTAATGAAATTCCGGGACAAGTGTTTCAAACTTGCAAAGAAACATAAATCTTTCGATATGTATGAACAGGCAAAGGGATTACGAAAACAGGTAAATAAGCTTGCTAAATCGCTTAAAAATGACCATATTAAAAATTGCCTATTAGACTCCGCGGACAACCCGCACAAATTCTGGGAGAAAGTTAAACCACTTATCAACCCAGAGAAAGTCAATAATGGCGAGCGAATAATATTGGAGGAGAATGGCACAATCCTCGATTCATCGGAGGTGTCAAACTGCTTCAATAACTATTTTGCCACAATCGGTCCCAAATTAGCTAGCACGATTCAGAGCAAGAAAGGAATTTATTTTCCGATAACATAGCCAACGAAAGAAATTACCCATCGTTTCACTTCGGCCCAATTCAATATGACGACCTTCGTCAATTGATTATGAGCTCACCCCAATATAAGTCATCGGGGTTTAAACATTTGAAAACCGAACTGTTAAAGAAAATCCTTCTTTGCCTGCTCAGCCAATTTAGGTATATTATTGAACTTTCGATGGAAGTCAGCGAGATCCCAAATAAATGGAAACTAGGAAAGGTTACCCCACTTTTTAAAGCTGGGAAAACCACTTCCCCAGGGAATTATCGCCCAATAACAACTATCTGCTTGCCCGCGAAGATACTCGAGAAGTTGATCCAGAAACAGCTAATGTCCTACCTTGAACAAAATAACATATTGTTCGAAAGACAGTTCGGATTCAGGTCGGGATACTCAACTAATGATGCTGTAGTGGCCTTTCTTAATAAAGTTTACAGTGCAATTAATGATAAACATTCATGCAGAGCTGTCTACTTGGACTTCAGGAAGGCCTTTGACACGGTTGACCACACAATTCTTCTTCAAAAACTCGAAAAGATTGGGGTGAAGGGTTCTGAACTATCTTGGTTCAAAAACTATCTTTCCAACCGTCACTCGCAAGTAAACGCCAATAACCAGCTTTCCTCCACAAGCCTCATAACTTGTGGAGTCCCCCAGGGGACAACACTAGGTCCAATACTCTTCTCAATCTATATCAATGACATTCCCTTACATTCAAAAAGCACATATATGCAGCTATTTGCAGATGATACCATTATCTGCAACACTGGCGCTAATATGAACACACTTTCGGAACAACTTCAAACAGACCTAGACAATGTTGTAATCTGGTGTAAAGCTAACAAAATTTCTCTTAACGAAGACAAATCGAAGGTCATGACGTTCCTGAATACCCCCTCCCTGAGGTCCAAGTGGATGGCAGAATCCTCCTCTCACAAGATCTTTTTAGGTGATAAACAGCTGGAAGAAGTTGAAGAATACAAATACCTTGGGACTGTCGTCGATGGTACCCTATCTTTCAAAAGTCACTTAAATAGTGTGAGAAAGAAGGTTTCACATAAGCTCTGGCTGTTCAAACACCTTCGGACCAAACTGAATGTTCAATTAAGCACCCAAATTTATAAAACCACTATCCTACCACTATTAGACCAATCGGACATCTTTTACGATGCTGCTGCAAAATCAAAACTCCAATCCCTTCAAACCCTACAAAATAGAGCATTACGGATAATTACTAGAACTAACCGCTTCCAAAATACCGACGAATTCCATGAACAATTCAGTTTGCTCCCCCTAAAAGAGAGAAGAAGGCTTCACCTGCTGCAGCAAGCCCATAGAATGAGAGAGAACCCCTCCATCCTAGACAAGAGAAAGAGACCCACCCGACAATTCGACCCCGGGAAAACTGTCTTTAAGTGTCCTACTCCAAGGCTTGAACTGATCCGGAACTCGGTGTTCTACAAAATTCCATTTTATTGGAATTCCCTAGAGGCTAGTATTCAGAATTTGATCAAACCTGATTGTTTCTCCAAGAAAATCAAAAATGAGGCCATTTGGACAGATTGCAATTTCATTTACTGAATCTACATAGCATTACTCACTACCTCTTGGGAGAACCCCGATAAACCCTATGGGTGACTCCTTCCTCTTCCCCCTCCTCATGGTCTGAACTCTCTACTTCAAAAATGAAGTATGTAAATACAACCACAATTGGCATACATTAAAATGCCCGAAGCTTACCATGCTAGTCTTAAGAATCTGATTCTACAGTTGTAAAATATTTATACGACTATTAGTAATAACGGTTATGATAGCACAGAAGGATATTCAATCCTGAAGTGCCCTCAGTAAATGATTAGATTAACTGTGCCACCCATCTTGCGCATATCTAATAGTAACCTATTCTCATAAGGGCCGCCGGTGTATCGTCGATGCACCGGCGCATTGTTACCCTTATTATTAGAACATTGTATCCGGTAGGGCTTGAAACCCTCCCTATGAGGGAGTTTAGACCCACCGACAGTATCCTTTTGTAAACAGATAAATAAAAGTTTCAACAACAACAACAACAACCTTTAAGACACACTAAAGTTTCAAAATAGACTTCAGCACAGCCAGACAGGTTTTTGGAAGCACCACAACACAAAATATATTCAAATATGCACATTATTTAACCTTGTTCAGCCTAATTTTGCAGAATTCACTAAATGTGTACAGCTGCCAATTGTACATATTCTGAATATCTGACCCTTCTATAGGTGGAGAGAAGTGAGCTCCTCACAGATCGTCATTACTCTGTCTCCTTCATTACTAACTCATTAACCCCGTTTGCACTATCAGGACCCTGTGATTGCCTCAATAAAAGCCAGGCCAGGGAAACAAATCCGAATTGTAACATCATTAAAACTATCTCCCAACACTTGCAAGTAAACACTAGTGGTATATCTGGTCTTCTGATATAAACACTAGTGGTATATCTGGTCTTCTGATATATAAGTCAAGGGGGGTATGCGAGTCTCAAGACCGAAGCCTCCTTTTATTGAAGGCATAGCAGTGTATATAACCATATGTAAGTTTGTATGTGAGCTGCTCCAACCTTAGTCTTATCACTGCTCAAACTGGATCATCACCAGCTGCTCAAACTAAGCCAGAACATGACCTGTTGACAATACCCAGTTGGGCTGGCCTGGTTGAGATATTGGGTCACCCTCACCCAGATAGAATCTAGACTAAGAGACCCCAGTGCTGATCTCTAGGGTCGGACAGACCAAACCAAACAACGCAGATCGGGTCATAAGAAATTCGTGCTCTATACTAGAGTGTAAGAATCTGAGTAAACTTCTCCCGTGGACCTCTCTCTTAACCACATGTAGGCACTCACAACCTCCTAATGTAGCTTTGAGTTTAGATGCATTATCATGTTAATTGTCTGACAACATCTGTACAATAATTTCGTTATTATATCATTATAATTTCGTCAGCAGAATCAAGCCTCACTGAATCAAGCCTCACTGAATGAATCAAGCTTTGACTGCGCAGAGCTGTGACGTTTTTATGTCTGGCCTTGACCAAAAAGTATGATAAGCTTGTCCAGGGAAGTATGCTGGCATGCAATAGTATGAGTGCTAAAGTACAATGGTGAATGACCAATGTCCATTCCCTGAGTGTTTTTTTACGATGAGGCTTCTCACAGTGTAAGAACTGTCCAAGAGTGTACAATATTGGCTATAACCTAGCACGTGAAGTAGATGCCTAGTTAAAGCAGTTCATCTAGCTATTGGGCACAAAGCGATTTACAAGGTTATTCCCTAATATAACGCATTCAACAGTTCTTTCTAACATTGTATCTAGTACCAGGAGGAAAGCAAATCAAACTATCAGTATGCGGCATGCACACTAATGATATCATGTCCAACCCATCTCCGACACATCGCTTGAGTACCTCCTCATTATCTCCGGGCGTTCCCCACCCTCTGAAATGATTTAATTTTCTTCAACTTCTATCTGAGGGGACAGCACTTAATTCTATACATCAACCTAAGTTCCTGTTCTATTTTTTGAATTGCTTTAGACGTGCTTTTAAACTGTTTTATCTTTTGTTTAGGCTTCACCTATACAGTACAAACTGAACTGTTCTTTACGCTTATATAGATTTTCTGTGATTTGTTCTCATGAATATATTACATATTATATATCACATAATTAATTGATTTTTGTCATAACATCTGCTTGTTAGTTATGCCTTATGCTTATACTAGAGTCAGACAACACTGAGAATACCAACGTCTTGGCGCCGAAATGTAATGATGGTCCTGAATGGGTCAGATCATCAAAAAATGTACAATTCAAAGTCAACTTTAATTCATTAATTCAAATAAATTGATGTGTTGTAGGAAAATGAGCCAAAATTCACACAATTCCTATTTTTCAAAGTCTTTTATTCACAAGATGTATTTGTGGGAATGTTTAAATTTTCTTAGCACTGTCCACAGCATGAATGCCTGTACAAATTTCAAGACTGTATTAAAGATATCCTTGCAGGTCATCTTATAGAGTATATTTAGCTACTTTACTAGTAAATGTCTAGCCAGAAATATATTGGAAGCCGTTCAGACATTTATTTCATATTTATTGATATTTTTAAATATTTATTGATATCAATACGTCTTTTTTTGATATCCATGAATCCTTTAATGATATCCATAAATACTTTAGAAATATGAATTATTCATTTATGGATATCTTATCTGTATATCTATTATATTAAAATAAATGAATGTAAAAGATTAGACATATTAATAGATCATTTATTGATATCAGTAAATCAATTCATCGATATCACTAAATCCCTTTTTCGATATTGCTTAATTGATATACGGATATCAGAAGTGATTTGCAGATATCAATAATCTGATTTAGTGATATCCACAATTCAATTTGTGGATATCGAGAAATCATTGATATATCAGATATCCTTACATCAATTTATCAATAACCATGAATCAACATTTTGATATTTGTAAATCATTTACGGATATCAACAAATGATTTACAGATATCAACAAACGATTTATTGATATCAACAAACCATTTATTGATATTCTATGAACGATATCAACAAAGGCTGTATAGATATCACTAAATGATTCAGTGATATTTCTAAATCATTTAGAGATTTATCCATTAATCATTTGGAGATATATGTGAATATTTATTGGTATCTCTAAATATTTAGAGATATCTCGAATTTGTTAGTGATATCAATACAAAAGTTTTAGTGATATCAATAAATATTGAAAAAATGTCCCAATGGCTTTCCATAGTAATATTGATATATTGTAAACTTTTTTTTCGAACATAAATTCATCAAACATAAGAATAGAGTAGAGTAGAGTAGCTTTCGATGTTCAATAGAAACACCATTATATACTAGTAGGAGGCGTCCCAAAATTGAATAAGCCATGTATGTGTGAATTTCATTAAGTACAAAGTGAGATAGAGTCCCTTGCCTGCCAGGGAAATATTACTTAGATTGCAGTGGAACCATGCCAATTCCAATACTAAATAGAACAAATAACATTTCCGATGGTGACTGAGAGAAATTTGGGGAAGGGGAAGGAGGTGGGGAAAGTCTAAACATTAGCATTATATTATGTATTTCCAACAAATAAAGCCCCAAATACATATGTACGATTTGTGATTCGTTCACGATTTCCGGTTCTACGATTAGCCGTGGGTGCTTATTTGCCTGAAATATTACCTAATTGTGCATCTGTAGGGTATTTGGCACGATTTCGGACCCACAATCTGATGTACGATCTCAAATGTACAATTCCAAATCGTACAACAGATCGTGAACCACAAACCGACCCCCAAATCGTGCATTTGTATTCGGGGTTTCAAAATCACCTGGTGGATCGGTGGATTAGATATGATATGGAAAGCTGTTATTGACATATCTATAGACCTATCTGGCCATTGGCAGGTATTTCGCAGGTCCTTATCAAGAGTAGACATTAATCTTTTACCCCAATCATACAGATTAGAATGGATAAGGAAGGGATAAGGGTCTATGTCATGCCCTAGTCCACTAAGCTGATTCTCATGCGATTCTCATCCACTGATCTGATTCTTATGCGATTCTCATGGAATTTAGTGGAAAAGTGTCCTCTGCAGCGCAAAATCGCATGAGAATTGGCTTAGTGGACTAGGCCCGTAATACATTATTATTTCCTCATCTACTCCGTAAAAACTAATAAGATATTTTTTATAATATAACGAACGTATAATTATGATCCCGACTATGCCTCAAATGAATATTGATTAATATTTATGATAATAATATCAAACACAGTACGTGCAACACAGCGTCATAAACATCTTGGATTCCAATATTGGCTTCTAACAAAACGAGTTGCATTGTATTACCTTTTACACTCAGTTATATGCTTGAAATAGGAGCCTGTTGCACAAAAGATCCTTTCGTAAAATTTGAATTGTTAAACTGTTTTCCCTTGCCTAGGTAAGACTTTCCTAGGGTAGAATGAAAATCAATCATGATTCCATGTTTGATTTGTTTGATTTAGTACAAATTCAAGTTTCAATTACAAGTTTCTAAATTTTCTGAATGAAAGCCGTTCTCTGTGGAAATGAAGTAACCAAAATAGTTTAACATTTCGAGTCCACCACTGTGCTCACCGTCTATTATTGTTTCTCTATTTAAGAGAATGTCAGCATGAGATTATTATCTGTAAAATATAATGCACTTGTCAATTGCATCCCCCACCCCCACCCCCAGGGATGTGGGGGAATGTCCTGGGCCTTTGGGGAAATATGATGAAATCCCCGACCCCCAGGGAAAGAAATTTGTGTAAATCCCTGACCCCCCAGGGCATATTTTTAAGATCAAAAGTTACAAACCTCATCCCTTTTTATATATACAAGAAAAGAGTCATGTTTGAACTAGACAGAGCTTTTTAATGTTCATAAGTGGTTTCTGATATGCGGTGGCCAGACTCTAAGATTAAGGCTAAAGATCTAAGTTACATACCTCCCCCAATACATACACAAAAAGTGTCACCTTTGAATATGACAGGGTTTTTGAAGTCCACAGCTGTGTGTGAGACCATCACACCTGAACTATACTGGATATATACCATGTAGATAATAGTTGAATAGCTGAACCAAGCATAGCTTAAGCCACCCAGTAACTTGGGTGCATTAGAACTCTATAGGAAAAGTCCAATGCTATACCAATAGAACTATGCATATGTGATTAGATTTTCTGACACAAATGAATGCATTAAACCCTTGTAGCCAGTGCATCTTACCATCTATTCTAGCTTTATATACTGTCAGAAATGACTGTACAGAGTGGGTAGTCACATGGGATGCCACGTACCCCCCCCCCCCTACCTAAACCCCCTCATAACTCCCCTCCTCATACCCATCCCATAATCACTCCATGACCTCCGTCATCAGGTATGTGTGGGCAGGCTTTTTTACTCGGCAGCTCAGGCTCTGCTTAGTTCAGCCATTCAGCTATTGTCTACATACCATATATCAAGCATAGTTCAGGTGTGATGATGGTCCCACAACACTAAATCCCTGTCATGTACAGGGTTGACACTTATTGTGCATATACAGGGGGAGGTCTGTAACTTTATACCGTACTGCCTAGCCAAGCCCATGCCTGCTGAAACCACCAAAACTCTCTTGGGAACCAAGTTTATCTAGGGATAGGTCCAAAACACTGTATTTCCCCCCCCCCCCCCCCAACCCCTTCACCTGGAAATAGATAGCAACACCTTTGCTGTAGGGTGGGCCAAGCCCATGCCTGCTGAAAACCACCAAACCTCTCTTGGGAAGTAAAGTATAGAGTGGGCACTGGCGGACATTCCCCCACCCATCCAGTTGATATTGCTGTAAATTTCTAGTATAGGGTACAGTGGAATTAGAGTACCCCATAATGTTCAGCAAGTCATGTTTGGACCTGACACTGTTAAAAGACTATATAGGGGCTGCTATTTGGGGAGGTTTCTAACTTAAGATCTGAGCCTAGCCAAGCCCATGCCCACTGAGAATTACCAAAACTATCTTGGGAAGCAAGGTATAGAGTGGGCACTGGCAGACATTCCCCCACCCATCCAGTTGATACTGCTGTAAACTAAGGGAAATCTCCGCCTGGGTGGGGGAATGTTTTCTCAGACATTCCCCTACCATTCCCCTACTTACCCGGGGGTGGGGGGGTGGGGATTCAATTGACAAGTGCATAATATAATGCACTTGTCAATTGCAACCCCCACCCCCCCACCCCCGGGGATGTAGGGGAATATCCTTGGCCTTTTGGGAAATTTTATGAAATCCCCGACCCCCCAGGGCAAGAAATTCCCGTAAATCCCCGACCCCCCTGGGGCACATTTTTTCAGAGGACATTTTTTTAGACAATTTCTGTCTTGATATTTAAATTCTCACTGAACTAAGCCTAAATATCAAATTTATGTCACAATATGACACAGTCTTTAGGGCACCTATGCTTCATATTCAATTATATATGTATTCATAATAAATATGGAATATAATTAATTGCATTCACATCAATGTATTCATATGATCATATGAAATGATCATACTTGTATTATCATAGGACAGGCAGGGGCTTAAGTGCAGGACATAAATACCAGAAGGTGGGGGGCAGTAGGCTTCCTATCATCAAAAGAGAGCCTAGACTCCATCGATGAAAAAAAACAAATTCCTGACATTTGTTTAGGGTGGGAGGGGGGGGGACGCATATGTCTACAGCAGACTACTAATCCCCTCAACAACCCCCTCCCATGAGCCCTTGCCACCCCCACCCCCAGGGACCCCATACCCTAACCCCTACCCTAACCCTACCTTCAACACTAAAGGATCTTGACATAACTAGTATAGGGTACTATGGAATGAAGAGTCCCCCATCATGTTCAGCAAGGCAGGTTCTGACTTGACAGTGTTGAAACACTATATAGGTGGTAGTAAATCCCTGCCATGTTCAAAGGTGACACTCTATGTGTATATATTGGAGGAGGTTTGTTACTTTAGATCTTTGCCTAGCCAAGCCCATACACACTGAAAACCACCAAAACTCTCTTAGGAACCAAGATATAGAGTGGGCACTGATGGAAACACTATATAGGGGGCGGTTGCTGTCCAAACAACGTATAGATAGTGGTTGCAATCTGCATGTATACAGTATGCCTCTGTACCTGCTGTTCCAAATACTGTATGTGCTTGGGTGAAGCCAGTTGGAGGATGACTGAACTGGAACCAGTGCATCTTACCATCTGTTCTATATGCTGTCAGAAATGACTGCACAGGGTGGGCAGTCACATGGGAAGTCACCTACCGCCCCCCCCCCCCCTCTCCCCCACACCTAATCCCTCCTCCCCATGACACCTCCATACCCCTCCCATAACCCTGGCCCCTACCCCAACTAACCCCCCTTGTGATACATTTTATGCAATGCTATTCCTCTCTTGAGAACCAAGGTATTGAATTGAATTGAATTGAAAAATCTTTTATTTGTCATAAGTATGATAACAGGTACAGTTTATAGAAAGACAATGACAAATTGGTCTACAGACTTCTGGGATAGTCCCAGTTCTTCCAGTCGTTACCACTAATTTTGAAAATACTAACAAGAAATAACTAAACTAGAGACTAATAAAAGGCAAGATTGCGTATAAAACATGAGTAAGCATGTTATAGCACTGCTATAATCAAATACATGATTATATGTAAACAGTTCGGTTGTAGTATGGCAAATTGAGAGGTTTAAGATATTGTACAACATGATATAAAACTAATTTTACTTTAACAATGGTTCTTTTCGACCTATGTGATCTATACTGATCAGGGCTGGTTATATCTACTCTAACCAGTTGTTAACAATGATTTTTGGTTCCATTAAAGGGGCAATATAACCTTTCGGATATACTTTCCTAGGGCTTTACATCAAGTTTGTTTTTAGTTTTCTAATTACTGAAAACCAGGAGCTAGTAATTGAATAATATAATATAAAGGACAAAATTAAAGATACAGTGTGTAATCTAGGCACTCCCTCACGTCAAATATAGGGCAGGCTATATATAGGTCAGTATAAGATGGGATATGAATATAGAGTGGGCACTGGCAGACATTCCCCCACCCCTCCAGTTGATATTGCTGTAAACTAAGGGAAATCTCCCCTTGGATGGGGGAATGTTTTCTCAGACATTCCCCTACCATTCCCCCACTTCCCCGGGGGTGGGGGGGGGGGATGCAATTGACAAGTGCATAATGAAGTAGTATTTCTCAAGATATGGGTATACAAAACAGATAAACGAAAGCATAACAGATTTCATAAGATTTTCGAAAATTGTTGATTAGGGAGACAAGGAAGACCTATGTTGCTATGTTGTCACAGATAGTTATGAATGTTAACTATCAATTCATTCTTTATCCACTCTAGGTCCAAACCCTCAGATCAGATAAGAATGGTATGTCAGCCTACTTCTCTAATCGGTTTCCTGGCCCAAGACTCGGCGTTTTGATGGCACTATATATTATGACGTTTTGTGTTCTTTATGGAATTATAATGGCACCTTGCCTTTTGAGGCGAGAGAAGGGATTCCCTCAACTTTGGGGCTAAACTGTATCCCTTTTTATGTGATTACATTGAAAATGTAGCTGTACAAATGGAAGTAAAATGCATACACTGAATGCATACACTGAATTGCCCTTTGTGTACTTGTTATGCAAAGTTGGGATTTGTGATGCAACGGACCTTATATGGACAATTTATTTAAATCCACATCGCTCGCAGACAGATCAAGCTTCGGGAAATCATGCCTCCCCAGCCACCCACTAGAGGGAACAATGATTAATAAAGAGATGTTTTCCAGATCTGATAACTTAATATCTTATTTAGAGATATAAGATATCGCTAATTACACTGAGATGATATCAGATTCCAGCGACTGCATCCCAAATGTTGTAACGTTGTTATTGCTCTGTAGGGTACATCTCGATGTTGCCATCGTTTTTCGTTTGTATCCTGAGTGGATCTTAACTAATAATGGTTTCATTACATGGCAAGACATTGTTTAGGCTACTATTTATACAATGTGTAGTTTTGTTTTTGTGTTTGTTTTAATTCTATTGTAAACTCTGATACATGTATGATATTTTCAGCCTATGTCTATGTTTACAAAAAAAGTTACTTTGATATACAAGTTAATAACAACATCAATTAGAAGCAGATCATACAAAATTAGGGTCTATTATGTCCATAGCGAACATCTACCAATGATCCTTCTTTACCTTTGGAATAGTAGCGCTAGACATCAGCGTACTAATAAATATACATTATATAATGGGATATATATTATCAGGGGTATTAGTTATTATACAGACTTCGTTGGATTCATTGTATATTTCTAGAAATTCGATTTGAACTGAATTATACATTTCTACACATAGTGTTAGTATATGACATTCCCGCTTACCCATAAGTTCCCCAATGAAAATAACATTTATTATTTGATTCTGCTGTTAAATACATAACAGGAGAACATGTTTCCAACAAATTAAATCAAATTATATTTAATCTTTTATCAGGATTTAATGGCGTATTCATGAATGAACAATACTAATTAAACAGATAATTATCTTAAAACGGAAACCTATTGAAGACTATTGTTCTTCTTTGCTTTGGATGCGAATATAATTTGCTGAGCAATTTCCTGGTCAGTTCGTATATGGGTGAAATTGCGAGAAAATGTACTACTCGCCTTCACCAATCCTATAAAAGAAACCCTGTTTAAGACAAAATCGATGTTCAAAGTACAGCTCGCTATAATTTTTTTTTTTTTTAAAACATATTTCATTTCGAGAGACAATTCCATACAGGTTATGGTACGTTTCATGTTCACGAAAATCCATATGCGATGAGAATAATACAAGCTATATTTTAATTACACAATCAGTTAAGCATATAAGAAAGACCTTTGAACCACATGGCTCTCTAGAATAAAAGAAGAAAATTTTATCAAGTTATCTATACAACATGTTTTTGTGTGTTTTTGGCCGTAAAATTAAAACATACATACATACAAGTCAGTCCGCAATGGCTAAAACCCCGAGGTACTTATTCTTTGCCAGTTGGTCTATGTAAGTCAAATCTGAGTGGCTGTTTACATAATTCCACATAAAGTGCAATGTCCAATCTGTTCATTACTCAATAAAGTTCAAATTTAATTGACTAATATGACTCGGTTGTACTCTAACTTTAGAAGGTCTGTATATCAAGAACCATGCTACCGCAATGTTGCTTTAAGATATTTCTTTACCTCCGGCCAACTCTTGATTTTAATGTCCGGCGGGAGTTTGTTCCACATTGATGGACCTTGGAATTGAGGGGTTCTTGCCAATTTCTCAGTACCAGCATTTATGCAAAGTAGGTTTGGACCTTCGGCTAGCCTAGTAATTCTTGGCATTACCTGTAAATATTCCTGATCGTCCAACCTGTTGTACATCAAGCCGAAGATGGCTATTCTACCCCTGATATCTAGCTCTTTAACACCCATTATTGCTTTCATCTCCATCGTAGAGTAATTACTGTTTAAGAACACTAATCTTATTGCTCTATTTACAGTACTCTGTACTTTTTTTATGTTCACTGCTGAGGCCATATTATACGGGAAGAGGCCATAATCACTAAGTGGTATGATATGGGATTTCACAACAAGTTTTGCCAGGTCTTCGTTGATATAGAACCTTATTTTCGCAAATCTGTTTACTTTCAACTGGATAATACCCCTCATCCTCAAGAAGTGTTCATTGAAGTTTAACCAAGGGTCAATGGTGAAACCAAGGTATTTTACGATCTTCTTTTTAGTGATAGCCATACCGTTTATATAGATTTGTGGCATATTTTCGATATTTAGTCGTTTCAATCGATGTTTAGACCCAAGGACCTGAATGATGCACTTCTTCGAGTTTACACACAACTTGTTACAGCTCATCCAGTAAGAGATATTGTTAGCAATAAGTTGCGAACCCGCAAGACAAGAAACCAACTCCCTACCAGTCAATCAAACACACATTTTGAATCAACGTTTTAGAATAGGTTTCTCTATTCTAATAGTCATTTTCAGCAGTCCCTCTCTATTCACATTCACATGAGGATTTATAACCTAACCAATATTAATCTTCAACAAGCTAACTTACTGGGCGACCATTCTCAAGCTTTCTCTGGGCCATTCTCTGGCTTTCTCTGTCGCCCAGGGCGTCGCCACTGACATTACTTTATACGTTATAGCACATATCAAGCTAAACTGGCATTTACTATGGCATCTGTTAACAAACCTCTTAAAGCTTGCTTAATCATGATGTAAGTGATTTTTCTTTAATTAAACACAAACGTTTCAAGTTATATTCTAAGATAGTTTTATCATTTTTCCCTGCCCATTAGTCTTGAATTCCCACTATTCAAGGAAAATTAAAACATATCAGGTCGGAGATAACAGCAAAGTACAAAAGAAAATATGACATAATTATTAGATATTACATAAAAGACATCACTTCACACATATCATATTATTTGTAGTTTTGATACAGTTCATTTGCCTTTCATCCATACAGCCCACAGCTCATCATCAGTCAGGTCATATAAAATGTTTCCACTCATCACATCATCTGGAGTGTACATGTCCACAAGGTGCATACGTATGGGGCTTTTTTTCAGACTTTTTCTCAGACATCAAACCATTCTGTTCCTCCTGTGGACTCACATCTTCTTCTTTTCTTTGACTTTTACTTTGATTTCTTTGGGGACATTCAGCGATTAGATGATCCTCAGATTTGCAGGAATAACATCATTTTGGCAAGGGACCATGAGGGCAACTGGCTGCAATATGGTACCCAAAATGACCACAATTGTAACATCTAATCTTCCTGTACTTCGTCAGACCCTTTACAGTCGGCGTTTTGAGGTCCACTTACAAACATGGCCTGTAATCCCTTACCGGAAACTTTACAGTCATATTCAACCTCGTTGCCTTCACCCAGTGATCTGAATCCCTTCTTCTTAATGATAGAATAATGCACACAAACATCTTGGCCGCCATTATCAGGATTGATGAATGCAAATCCTTTAATAATATTGAACCATTTACACTTACCTTTATGGTGGCCTCTGGTTCCATTGTTGTCTTTCTCTGGTGGGACATCACTTGTACCTTTCCTTGTATCATTCCCATTGATACAAGGAGGATTTAGTTTTCCTGAAACTTTTTCATGGTATCAATTATTCCCTGTACCCTGTTCATGTATCCCTCTGTATCTCTTAACTCTTCAGCCATCATTGCTGCTTTAGTTTCACTGAAGCCTGCTCTTATTTGAGCTCTTAATCCATCCAGGTTCCTTTGCAGTTTCTCATGATCTATGTCCTGCCTGCTCCCTGCTGCAGCAGCCTCTATTTGCTCCTGAATGCGTTTATATTCCTCCATTATGGTGGTTTCTTGGCAATTCCATAAACCAAACCAAGTTGGGATCTTTTCCAGCTCTAATTGATAGAACGGGCCGACGGTTCTCTACTAATTTTAAAATACTAATTTTTATTTTTATTCAAGAAAAATTAAAACATATCAGGTCGGAGATAACAGCAAAGTACAAAAGAAAATATGACATAATTATTTTAAAAGCTAACTTACTGGGCGACCATTCTCAACCTTTCTCTGTCGCCCAGGGCGTCGCCACTGACATTACTTGTTATAGCACACATCAAGCTAAACTGGCATTTACTATAGCATCTGTTAACGAATCTCTTAAAGCTTGCTTAATCATGAAGAAAGTGATTTTTCTTTAATTAAACACAAACGTTTCAAATTATATTCTAAGATAGTTTTATCAAACGCAAGACCCAGATATACCAAGTATTGATCATTTTCATCCTAATTTGAAGTGTTAATAAGGTGCCTGATATTGGGTATTGTATTGCAACGTCAACGGCAAGAAAACGCGTGGGCAGAAGCCTCACACTACTAAAGGTGTTTTCCACCAATGGTTTTCATCTTTGCATCTGGTTCATTGCTGTATGATTCTGGCTTATTACTAACTATACCCGGTTGGGAATAACTAAGGTCATATAAGTCTTTTAATTACAAATTTCGAAGTAATTGCCAGCTTAGAGGTTATGGGTCAGTTTTTCAGAAAATGTACAATTCACCTTCACCAATCTTCTCAAATAACCCAAATTTCAGACGAAAATAAAGTTCAAAATACTGTTCAACCTAACCAAACAGATTGCTAGAATCAATGCAATGCCAAATATACTCGAATTTACCTAGTATTGACCAAATTGCAGCAGAATTTAGCAGAATTTACTAATGTGTACAGCTGCCAATTGTATATTTTCTAAAAATCTGACCCATATGTCCTAGTATTTCAACCAGGACATGTATTCCTCAGAGCAACTTTTGAGGAGAAAGTGTTTGTGTGTATGTACTGAGAAATGAGGAAATGAGGAGCTGGGTGTGTGTGGGGGGGGGGGGGGGGGGAATGTCTGTGACTCATTTATTGCGTACATACTCAGTACCGTAAAATATTTTTGCCTGAAAATCCGTCCCGATTTTTGTGTGTATGTCTGACCATATTCATATAGAACTCAATTGATTTATCAATATTCTACTGCTGTTGTATTTGTATACAAGGACTTGAATAGGGCGCAAGAAAACAGCCACCGGTGAGTGATAATAAGTGAAGCCACAGCAGGAACGGATTTCTAGAGGCCTCCGATAAATAAATATGGACGTTAATGCAGTTTGGTAGCAAAAACAAGGAGACAGAATCAACCAGAACGTTGGTCAAATAACTTTTCACTTCTAGATGGGTTGGAACAATTCGTAGAAAATCTTTAGCTTTAGACTGATGTTAAGGGACTGTTCATGATTAACCACTGAGAGGGGGGTGGGTGGAGTGGAGAATTTGCGCCCCCCCCCCCCCCCCCCTCACTGTACATCATTGTAGTTTTGAGTCTGTGCAAAAAAATGATGCCCCTTCCACTCCTTCAGAGTCTGCACAAAGAAAGGTACCCCCTGTTGCGTCCCAGAGTTGTCATCTGTACGATATATATGTAATATTGCAGACTTTTCCTCTTTTTTTTCACATATTACGCATAGCCAAAATATATTACTAAGACACCTTTTCCTATTACAAAACAAATAGATTCATGGCACCGACTATTTCTTCATTACAGAGATCTTTTCACCCATTACAAGGAGTCTTTTTACTATGACGACTCCCCTATTACCCATGACCTGTGTCATCTGCTGCTATTGCACATCGCACACATCCCATGACAGTGATCGGATCCCATGACACTGATCGGATTTGTTCTTTTTGCTCTTTTGCTTTCTGTCATGGATAGACTAGCGCACCTTGATTATTTATTATTTGTGATACATATCAATATATGTGTAGAAATGAAATTTATCAACTCATAGCCATTAATTTAAAGGCAATACTTTTAAAACAATTCCTGAAATAATGTTTTTAAAAATAAAGTAAATGTATCATCTATTAACCAACTTCACTTTGGTCTGATTTCTGGTCTATGAGAATAGCCTAAGGGACTTAGTGCTAGTCTACTAGCTAATAGTCAAACACCACATAGTAGTATATACAAATGAGGGAGTCTCTCAGGCATTTGACATGTCTGTCTTTCTGTCAAAAAGGAATCCATGATAGTACCTGTTCGGATATTAGGATATCCATAAGTCATGTTGATTATGTGTTGGAATATCTGTGTTGAAAAAGGAAAATGTTGGATATATGGGATATTTACTGTGACACATTTTTATCCTGACAGTTTGGGGACAAAACACGCCCTCTGAAGAATTCTCCTCCCCCACCCCACCCCCCCCCCACCCCCCACCCCCGGCCCGCCCGCCCCCACATTGTTTAAAAATGAACAGTCCCTAACTGAGACTGCAACTTGAAGGTAACAAACGATTGGGGGAATCCTTTGCCTACAGATAAAACCTTAACCCCTCACATTGACTCCTGCATCTGAGAAATTGAGCAAGAAGTCAGAGGTTGCATATGAAGTGAACATGAAGCAGTTGTCGACACATAGGTCTCGTGCATTAATCATAGATGCCTACTTCCTTCTGAGAAAACCTTCGCCATTTCGAAAATCATTTCTGACAGATGATTGATAACAAATGGAGGCACTTTTCCAGAGTCTTTTAGTTGTCAATCAGCCACATTGTGTCTGTGAACTAGACTAACGATGGTTGATGCTGGTCATACACAATCACGGATATGCTTCAAGTTTATGCATATTCATCTGTTACAAAACAAACACAACCAGTGAGCTTTAAAGAATTTAAAGCAGGCTATTGGTATCATTACTTCGATTATTTCCATGTAAAGTCTCCTATGGTACTTTGATATAACCATCAGTTGTTAAACTGAGAGATGGAGAGTCTATCAGGTGAACCTAAGTACATCTTATACCTAATACATGCCCAATTCCTGATTTTCTTATGATTCAATATGTATGATTATGCGAAATATTGTATGTATTGTCAAAAATCGGAATAAAAATATATATATGTAGCGAACTACCCCCAATCCGCGGTCCGGCTCTCGACAAGGAATAACACAAGGTTAGATTGCTAAACAATTCTCCTGTTTATTCCACTCCGCAAGCAAGGTCTGGCACAGCTTTGGCTATTGACATAGGTCACCAAAGCTGCACCCAATGGGACAAGGTGTCCACCGGACATTAGCCGGACAATGTAGAGTATAAACATACAAAGCGTAAAGGAGTTTATAGGAGTAAACAGCTAAGGCATGAACATAATGTAACATGCAGATAGACATAAGGTCTCTATAGTAATAAGAACGGTAAATGGTGATATACACCAGCTGCTAAGCTATATAAGATACAATGTAGAGCAGCGCTTCTAGTGGTAATGTAAGAGGAGAAATGGCAATACCAATATAATCCATCAGGGAAAGTAGCATGCCCACTTCATATATATGTGAAGTATATATATAGGAATATATGTGGTGAGACCTGATTCCTTCCCGCCTTGCGATCACCTGACTCTAACAAACTTAGTGAATTGTTCAGTTCTACCCGCCTATGGTAAACTGTGAGATGAGGGTAACTAACTATTGATAAAGATAAAATTACAGAAATTCTAATCATCATATAACTATTAGGCCATCAGCTGAGCCTCAAAATAAGGCTAGAAAATGATTTTTGTTCCGGGTCTTGGGCACTACTTTTTGACAGCAGTTTCCAATTGCTAATACCACAGACTTATTACAAGTCCGTGCTAATACTATATATCAGAATATCCCAAAAGTTCTCGATGTAATTCCTTCCAGTTTCTGAGAAAATCGGCATTGATTCTGGCATTGCAAAGCCTATGAGGCCAAAAGCCTGGATTCATTTTTAAGTGTAAATTTAATAATATCATTTATTTGATGAACCTTGAATTTTTGATTATACCAATGTTTTTTTACGGATTTCAGACCTCCAAATTATCCTAATTCCGAATCTGCCATGTAGCACCACGTAACCTTTGAGATTTTTACTGATATCTTGATACAAAAAAAAATTAAGAAAATAATTTAATCAATTTAAAGGTATTTACTGGCTCTACATTTAAGTAACTGATATCAATCGATAGGAAATAGTGTGCCCTAAAATAGTTTTTATTTGACCCAAGATGTCAGTTCATTATCTCCTGAGTTATTTGCAAAATACCTCAAAATGACCTTTGACCTTGACCTTTATTAGGTCTTTTGCAAATTACTGAGAATAATGCACTGACATCTTAGGTCAAATGAAATCATTTTCAGGGCACATTATTTCCTATTGATTGATATCAATCATTTGATTCTAGATCTAGTAAATATTTGTCATTTAATATTTTTATTGATTAATTTGATTTATTTTTTTTTTTTTTTCCAACGTGGCAAAATTTTGGCAAAATTTTGCACTTTTTGTGAGTCCCTACTTCGTACGAATTGCGAGTTTGTGAATGTGTGGGCCCGGCATAATTTGAAAAGATTTCTGCACCGATCAACCTGACTAATTATTGGGTTTGATGAGAACACTCCCATCCAACGTTCAGAAAACGATCAATAAGGAGGTTCTGCAAACTCAATTACGTAACCATGTCCGTATCTTAAATAAATTGTGAGATGAAAAATTGTACATGATATGTTACGTTAAGTTTTTCCCGCCATCTTTTCTTAACCTCTTTCCTCCTTTTAACATAATGTTTGTTTATAAGTGATACGTATACGTTCACGTTTACGTATAGGTTAAACTTGCTGAAGCTCCCTACTATGTTCCAATCAACACGTGTCTATAAATATCCCAAGGCTTTCCATCAGAGCTGCACTATACTGCTCCAAGTTTTATGTGACTATAATAAGAGACAAGGGCTGTAAAACATGCTTGAAATACAGTTTTCATGAGACTTTAGATGAATTATTCTAAACATCAGTTTATGGACAGAAGGCTATCAAAACTTCATACATTGGAATTTAATGTGGTCTCAACATAAAGTTTGTTTGTTATCTATCTATGAGGAGTTTATGGGCGATAAAAGGTGTATTTATCTGTTCCTCACAGATGAGAATGAATTAATAGAATAAGTAGAGGAAGCTGCCTCACACAATGTACTCATTGATGGATGAGAACGAGGGAAATTAGTGTGTTGAGTTGTAATTGTTTTATTCCATAAATAAATATTCTTATTTCTTAGCTTTAGTTCGCCAAAACTGAAACAGATCATTGTTTATCGTCGCATTAAGCTATTATTCTGTAATTATAGCAATATGAAAAGATTAATTTCATTTCATTCAAATTGTTCATGGCACGTTAGGGAACATTTTGTGCTTATATACCTCCCTAATTGGATTATATTCAGAGGAATACAGCAAAGATCTTTCAAGAAAATATCCTTAATTCGGTCCTATATTATGTTATATCTCGAATTATAACTTGTATATATCTAAAATATTGTAGATATTGGAGAGCTATTGTATGAGAAGAAATAAATAGAGACCGGAGTCTTTGAACCGGGAGATCTGATTGAAGAGTTTATTATTGTAACAGATCCACATGAGTGCTAATATGGGTCAGATTTTCCAAAAATGCACAATTGGCAGATCAACACATTTAGTAAATTCTGCTATTAAATTAGACTGGAAAATCGTCAACACTAGGTATATCTAAGTATACTTAGTATTGCCTTGATTCAAACAATCTGTTTGATTATGTTGAACCGAATTTTGAACCTGATTTCTGACCTAAATTTGGGTTTATTTGAGAGGATTAGTGAGGGCGAATTTTACATTTTCTGGCGATTTCACCCATATATAATATTATGTGTCCTTCACTCATTGGGTAATCTCTGTATGTACTCTGCTGTTACCTGATCCTCCTTAGTAGACTTGCATAATAATGCTATTTATGAATTTAATAAAGGTAATTAGAGTTATTATAGATCATAGATAATCATTAATTATAATGTGGCTAATCACCAGTACGTCATTGTTGCGTAATATGATATAACAATTATTTTGAATCGTATTTCATTTGGCTTGGTCTGATGTATCAAATTATGTATATAAGTTTGACTACCGCTTTTATTAGTTATTCTGGTTGTGTAAGTGGAGAGGAGTGACGAGCCCTTAGATATACTACTTAATTAATACCCGATACTACTTATAAGTAAAAAACATAAACCAGAATTTGAAATGAAATAATAGGATTCATCAGAAGACCCAAATCGGGAGGCAAATCGGTTGTGTGTGGGCAGGATTTTATCCTCTGCATTTCGAATATCAGCTGGTACAGCATTCCATGGTACTTTAATTCTTCCTAATAATGACTGTGTAGTACACGCACATATCTCTACCCTTAGATATACTACTTAATTAATACCTTTTAAACATCCGCCCGGGACCTGTTGCATAGGCATAGGCATGGGCATAGTTGCATATCTTTACAAAAGAAATGCCTTACTCCTTGCTAAGCATTTTCTCGTTGGTCGGGTAGGACATTCCTAGTGTAGGAAGGAAAAGTATTATCTGCATGTCAAGGTATTTCCCTAAATGTTCCTTACCAGCTGTTTTGAAAGCAAAAGTAGCAGGAAGGACTGTATTAACTAGGAATTCGTTATGCAACGGGCCCCTGTCACCGTCTATATCGGACATATCACAAATCAAACCAAAGGACGATGTCCACAAATCAAATATCATATAACGGTTCTCACCTTGCTGAACTTATAGCTAGTGCATCCCAGTGTAGTAGTATAGACAACTAGTCGCTGCCATAGTTTTGTTTTAAGAGTTTTATTCAGCAAGATATTATGCAACAGGTACACTATTCACAGAAAAGCTGATTTAAATCAAATAGAAGATGTTAGGAAATTTTTTTGAAAAACTTCATAGAGTTATTTCATAATCTGCTGAAGATCTTACAAGCAGAGTTATACAAAACAAATAGTAAAAAATAATAATTCATTAAACCAGAAGGGTTATAGAATGTGGCAGTTCCCGTTTCCGGCGTAAATTGCTATAAAATTTTATGTTGTCATTGTACTGTTTCCGGAAATAAACAATATACAATACAATACAAATACATTTATGATTATAAAAGTGATGTCAAATTTTAAGAGGGGGAAAAAGCAGCGCACTTGAGGAAAAGGAAATGAAACTTTCTGTAAAGAAAAAGATCTCTCTTATTGTTACGATCTATGAAACCAAATGCATGATGGGAAAGATGGGGACGTGTGTCACGGGAACATGTATAACCCATGGATATTAACATTGGAGCATTGATAAATAATCAATGCTCATAGGTTTTAGACTGTACCATTAGTCCCATAATTCCATGCGAATCCAGATGCAAAATGGCGGCTATGCAAATCCCTAGACTTTTTATCAATGCTCTAAAATCAATATTTCTTTATTGTACATGTTTCCATGACACACGTCTCAATTTTTCCCATCATGCATTTGGTTTTTAGAGATCATTTATACAAGCTATGATATTGGTGAAAATATTCTTGCAATTTTCGATAAAAATGTTGCCAAATATTTGTTTGCCAGATTTCAACAACATCCATTCCATGATGCGCTGTACAGACATGCGCAGTGGCACATGCAAACCCCCTATTGTCCCTATTGTAAGACCAGTCCTTCTGGCTCAGCTACCATTTCCAACGACTTTGTTTATGACTCTACCCCCAAAGCTTTGTTACAAAAACTACAATCTCAACAAAACTTGGCTCTATGAATAATTTTTAATTATCCTCATCTGCAGACTGGGAGAGGAGGTTATAGCCAAGCTGAATGGGCTTGTTTTCCCATTTACCTGCTAAGAAATGACTTTAAAACATTTGTAACTACTCATCTAATCCAACTACATAGATACTTACTTACTACTTTTTGCAACCTCTGCCATAGCTGACTTTGAACGACCAGTGATATTTCTCACTGCTAAATTCACCTGTTAGTGAATTTAAATTAGTAAACTCATTCTTGTTAGTGTTAAGTCACTAAATTGTTTTATATACACAAGATACACATACAATATTATCGCGTGGATACTTACCTTGACTGTCATTAAATGAGGAGGCGAAGAGTAAATTAAAATACATTTTGTTTATTATTTTGGGTAAAAGGGTTATAAAGATCCAGCGATGAACATTTTCATTTGTTGAATAAAATAAATGGTGTATTATATCACATAAATATCACATTGTCTGTTGAAATTGCTGGGTAATAAATAGTTGAAGATTAAAAGAGATAACCCTTCGTGGGATAGTTTTTTGTGGAATCTTTTGATAAAAGATTTAGGGCGGAGGGTGGGCGATTTCGCTACTGACTAGGGTGCGAGCGAAGGTCCAAGTGGCGTGTCTGACAGACTTTGGCCCAGAGTTCAGTTCTAAGTCGTGAAGGTGGCGCCACCCATTCAATGCCCTATAATGACACGTCATTATTAGCCTCATTAAATGAGGAGGCGAAGAGTAAATTAAAATACATTTTGTTTATTATTTTGGGTAAAAGGGTTATAAAGATCCAGCGATGAACATTTTCATTTGTTGAATAAAATAAATGGTGTATTATATCACATAAATATCACATTGTCTGTTGAAATTGCTGGGTAATAAATAGTTGAAGATTAAAAGAGATAACCAGGGGGATTCGCTAGGCGAGTTGCTTAAGGGCGTGATGGACAGATGTTCTTGTGGAAGAGAAGGGGCGTATATACGACGCCACCGCGTCGGACGCCCACGTCCCGTGAGATTTAACATCTTGGAGAGAGGCTCCGGCAGTGTTGTAAGCGTATGACGCCGACCCTCGGCGAAGGCTGTGTAAGGAGAAGAGGCGTGAATCAAGGTGCGCAGCTTTGAGAAGGCGCTTCCATTGAGTCACTATATAGTTAATGGTCATGTGTCGGGCGTTAGGGAATTGTAGTAGCGGGGAGCTCGACTCTCTTGTCGGCGCCTGTTTGTCGAGGCGTAGAAGGGCTCTGCGGAGGCAGAACACTGGATCATCTGTCGTCGGGACAAATAAGATCGTGGCCTGGCGCGATGATTGCATTGATTTCGACCACTTTATGGAGATATATGAGCCATCCGATGCTATTCTGCAGTCTCCCCGCGTCAGGTGTCTAGTGGCATCAAAGATGGCACCAGATCTGGGGGCGAGATTGCTCTGACGCAACATGCCCATATACATGACGAGGATAGCAACTCTGATGTGCGTAGGAAAGTCGAGGAGGTGTATATTCAACAGTATTTTCTTCAAGATCTGTGGCGTGACAGGAAGCTTCGGCTTTGGGACATGCCTGAGCGTCAGTTGCAGGCCCCTTATGGCGTAGGCGACCCGCGGATGGTAGAGAGATGCCGAGGCATACCCCGTCAGCTTGAAGAACGTCCTGACGCCTGTAATAGTGTTTATGATAGTAGCAGGGACTTTGGTATACTTAGCTAAATATTCGATGAACCAGCATATTAGCTCCGGAAAAGGTTGCTTGAAATTGTGGCCCACAGCTTTGCAGAATGCGATATACTTCCTGACGGCCGCATGCCTATTTGCGACTGTCCCCCCTGTGCTTGGCGTTGTCTGGCCTGAGCAGCTTCCACGAGGTGCCTAGGTTGCCTGCCTAATAGAACATATGAATGTTGAACATATTATCACGAGCACAGGAAATATAAATGTCATTTTCTTTGGCAATGTCTTTAGCTTTGAATAATTCTTCAGAAGAGAGAGCTGCCCGAGAGAGTGCGTCAGCGATGACCATTTGTACGCCCGGGACATGGACAAACTCATATCGGACTTGAAATTTCATTGAATGATACCAGAGCGCCCTGGCGCAAGCACCCAGAGTCGGGTCTCTAGCTCTACCATCTCTATATGCAAACACCGCCGCAGTATTGTCACAGTGAATCCTTATTATGCCCCCGGCGTGCCTGGATTTTGTAAAGAACCGAGCAGCTGCCAGGCAATTGATTGCCTCCAAGTGGTTGATGGATTTCTCAGACAACATTTCAGGCGTGAATGTGTACATATAGGCGTGGTGACCGTTGGTAGCACCCCCTCCCTTTAGACAAGCGTCGGCCCATATTTGTTCCACTACTTGTTGACGCGGAATTATGGCTTTTCCGTTGAAGGCTTCTGTGTATTTTAGAAACCACTTCAAGTCCGACTTTATGTAGGGGGAGATGGTGACCTTGTGTCCTGCGGCTGCACGGAGGCCAGCCAGGAGGCGTTGCATAAATAGGCGTGCAGGTGCGATAATTTTGGCGACATGTGCAATCTTACCGACCAGTGATTGCATGGCGCTTGTTGTTATTTGGTGTTGACGCAGTGTATTTGCCAAGCAGGAACTTGTTTCTGCAAGTTTAGAAAGAGGTATTGAGAGACGATTTTCTTTTGTATTAATGTCGATTCCCAGCCACCTTACTGCGTGGCTAGGGCCTTGGAGCTTTTTGCGTGCGACCTGTAGTCCCAAATCTGTAAAAAGTTCGATTGTTAATTGCATTTGACATTTTACTACCTCAATAGATTCACCGATTATAAGTAAATCGTCCAAATACTGCTTTGCTGTCACGCCTTTCTTCTGCAAAGCACGCACTATAAACTCCGCCACAGACTGCATTACAAAGGCAGAACTACGAGCCCCGAAGGGGAGCACCTTATCGATGTAATAGGCGTCATCTACCATGATTGCCGTCAGCGGCCAGTCTAACGGGCAGAGAGGAAAGTGTCTATATGCGCAGCTCAAGTCAATAACAGCCATTGCAGGAGCCACGCCCATTTTTCGAATAATCTCGACTGCACAGTTTATAGTGGGTAGTTGGTGATATGCTGGCGCACAATTGTATCGATTTTTGTATATTTTGTCATTGACGCCCCCCTCCGGGAAGGAGTAGTCCACTATAATCCTCCTGGAGGTTGTATCAGATTTTGGACGAGTCATAAGCGGGCTGACATTTAACCATGGGGTGAAAGGCGGCCGTTTGTACGGTCCGGATATGGCGTTATGTTCCATTTCTTCCTTTACATAATCTCGAACATGCGCCATATGTTGCTGTGCTGACGGATGATTCGCCACTGACTGTGCATAGTAGCGAGGCCCGCCGACATATTGCATCGGAAAACCAAAATTCACGCCTTCTAACACCATTTTGTCACCTTTATGTCCTGTAGCTATGTCTGACCATTTTTCAATATTAAGCGTCGACTCGAGTGGTATTTTTGCACCTTTATAGTTGGGAACATTGTAGATTTTAACCTTTTCATAAATGCCAGCCATTTTAGAGTCCATATAGAGATCAGGGTAAGGCCAGTTTGTATATGCATCAAAGGCAATGTTCTGTGGGCTATCACTGTCACATTTGTTGAGTGAAGTTTGATTTAATTCATACTCACAGACGTCTAAGTCATTGGTCACTAGTTCCTGTTCATTAAACACCTGTTCGTAATGTGGATACTGTACATTTTGAAGAAAGGTAGGCACCTCTCTCGTGGCTTGTTCGCCGTCACTCGCTTGTGTTTTGAAGTCAAGTTCTCGGTCGTGGGCGTGAGTTTCTGCCTGGAATTGTACGAAATTGTCATTAGAAATACACATTGCGCCATCGATTGCTTCACTGTTTCTCCTGTTCACATTTTTAATGGTTTGAATTGACCCAACTTTGTTGATATTAACTCTAGAGGTAGATTTGTCTACGGCAGAATGGCTTCTGTCGGATTGTTCGTGTTTATGTCGGCCATTTTGGTTGTGTTCTCGTTCCTTGCGAGAATCGCGTGGGACACGAGATTTTACACGAGAAGCGGCTGCCATGTTGGCTTGCCCGCTCTCGCTAGTATGGGCGCCGCCATCTTGGATGGGGCGTGGCACATATGATCTGACGCCGACATATTCATTAGATTCAGAGTTAATTGCACAGTTTAGATTGTCTTGAAAGTTGGTCAACTCACCGATCGTTTGGGATTGTATGATGGAACAGGAGTTTAAGAGTTTTTTTAAGCCTGAGATGCTGGTTTCTTGTGGAATGGTTGGTTATTCCTTCGGCCAGCGCCGTCGCCGCTATGTAAATTGGCTTGAGCTGTTCTTTTATTTTGGCAATCCTTGACGGCATGGGCGTTCTCTCTCTCTTTCATTGCGAAAAAACAATAACCACACACATGTAGAAACCTGGTATTGCCATCCGTGTGGCTGTTCTTGTGGGCACAGTTGTCAAAATTAAAGTCTCTACAGATTGCTTGGTTGTTTGCCTTCGTATTAGTATCCACGCTTCTTGCACCTTGTGTGTCCCAGGCCATTTTAACACGGTAATCATTAAATACATCAGTGTGGGACCACTCATTTTGCTCCTCCAGGATAAGATCCAGGCACGCCTGAGACCATGCATGCGCCGAATCCCAAGTGCGGAGAGCTGTATCCTCAGCTAGAGTTGCGAGATGGTGGAGCATAAACCACGATGTCGACCCGTATCTTACATTATTCATGGTCATGCGTGCGAAGCCGCAGGTATATTCAGCAAGGGACAACTCTCTCTTCTGTTTTTTGATACGTGCCGCCATATCTGGCGGTAGAGAAGTTTCAGGCGCATTGAAAATTTCAACCCTACCTCGTCTTCCTGTAGACCTGTACTGTGCGTCAAGGGCTTGCTTAACAACCTTCGAAGAGCGATGTCTTGCTGTTAAGCGACGAGGAGAAGGGAGCGAGTCACTATCCGAAGCTGACTCCTCCGAACTGTCTGCGGGCTGGCATGATCTATAAGAGTATGCCGGGTGCCGGCTGCGTAGAGGCGGGCTGTCACTATAGTCACTATGCTTCTTCTTCCTCCGTCTGTGATGGTGACGGTGGCTATCTCTCGTAAATTGCCTTTCCCGGGGGCGTTTAAATGTCACTATAGTATCGTCCGAGTCCTCAGTTTGGGTTTGCTCAAAGTCAATTTGTGAAACATCCACTCTAGACCGTTTAGGCGTGCGGTATACTTGGTGCGACGCCGGCGGTGACTGCCGCTGCCTCGTGTAGCTGTCACGATGACTAACACTGGCTGACGCAGTCTGAATGGCTGTCGTACAGATCTGTTGTAGCATATCTGACATTTGCTGCATCGGATTAGCACAAACTACTGGGGCGTTCTTTGGCCTTCCACGCCTTTTAGGAGTAACGATAGTCTTTCGTTTGGCACGTAAACCACGTCTGGGCAATACTTTGTTGGGCGTCTGAGGCGGTACATCATCTTCCCCGCCGGCAGAGTCCCGTAAAGCATGCTCGTCCGCGGATTCCGCCATATTGGCGTGCTCGGCCCTCTCCTCTGGCGTGAAGTCTTGTTCTTCATAAGTTTCCTCCTCGTCTTTACGGTCGTCGACTATTATTTGCGTTTGTTTAAGAAGCCTTTCCTCCTCCTGCTGCCTTAGTTTCTCGGCCTTCTCTGCCTTTTTAGCGGCTTTTGTGGTAGCGGTAGGTTTGGGAGGCATAGCGGAGGTTATCACAACAACGATTTCGCTACTGACTAGGGTGCGAGCGAAGGTCTAAGTGGCGTGTCTGACAGACTTTGGCCCAGAGTTCAGTTCTAAGTCGTGAAGGTGGCGCCACCCATTCAATGCCCTATAATGACACGTCATTATTAGCCTAATTTGAACCTCATCTTTGTCTGAAATTTGGGTTATTTGAGAGGATTGGTGAAGATGAATTGTACATTTTCTGGCGAATTCACCCAAATATATCCAGACCAAACACACCCCGGCAGTCTGTTGTAAGTCGATATGTCCCATAATATAACCTCAGGAGGAGTCAGATTTCCTATAAATATATAACGCCAGCTTATAAAAGCCTATTTGCTTTTTAGAAAAATGATATATATAGGTAACACCGGCTTACAAGATTGTATACACATTTCCTATTTAGATACAAATGACTCACTCACCCTCTCTATAAGCCTTCGGACTAATCTCTAGACACAGCCGGTCCACACTTCATCTATCACTTTAAACGTGGCAGACCACAAGGAAATGAGAAAAAAATGAAAAAAAGTAACATAAAGTAAAGAGTAACTTCCCTGGGGTGACCCTTTCATAGCTCAGTGGCCAATTTAGAAGTGCTGACCAACAATACATGAAATGAAAAGAACAAACTTCACAAATCACTTTCAGAGGTTCAGACAGATTAAGTCCATTTCGTCTTTAGACTTTAATTAAAGCTTACTATTTATAGATGGCTCAATGGAAATAGAATTCATGTAGTGGTCAGGACGGTATATATGTGTGATGTGTCACAGAAAACTGAGTCATAAGTCGCGAAATTGCTATTGTTCAAAGTGTTTTTTTCACAAGATAATTCTGTGGGAATGTTTTCATTTTTAGGGTGCTTAACACTGTTTGTAGCATAGATATATATATTTACTTAATTACAATACAGTGTATTAAATATATATATGCATGCAGGTCATCCTATGGAGTATAACCATCTGCTTTACAAGTAAGTATCCACCCAGATATTTTGCAAACTTTTTTTTCAAAACTAAAGATATAAAACTTAAAATATAGAAATATGTTTTAGATGTCCTATTGTTTACTATCATTGGAATCGGCTTGAAATGAAATGTGTTTTTCTGATGAATACATTTTAATTTTTTCTCCAGATCCATAGTGTTCCTCATTGTGAACCTTTAGAAATGCAAAGATGCACTTTATACAGTATTAAAATTTGATTTATTCATTTACTCATACTACTTAAAGCAGTACATACCACAGCAATGAGAACATTCCACCAAAATGATCTTGTGAATAAAACACATTTTCATTTTTCATTTCATCTAGTATGTTTATACAGCAATCATCAGACAATACAAGAGATATCACAGTAAGGCTAGTACATTGTACATTGTCCGTTATAATACAGTTAGGTTATTGAGATAATATGGGCTAGCTGCATGTGTCTAATTAATAATAGGGCAAGAAATAGGATATATGTATAATACTTTTACTACTACAGATATGTAATGACCCTTGGTATCGTTGGGGTGGAGAAATAACAGAACTCATCATTCTATTACTACTCTGTTTAATCCAAACTTCGTTGGGAGATCTGATGATACACAATAATGGGTGTAGTACATACAGTAGTATCACAGCAGTAACAGAGAAGTAATTGGAAGTAGTAGCTTGTAGTATGAGGGTCAGATTTTCAGAAAATGTACAATTCAACTTCGACAATCTTCTCAAATAACCCAAATTTCAGACGAAAATAAAGTTCAAAATACAGTTGAACCTAACCATACCGATTGCTAGAATCAATGCAGTGCCAAATACACTCAAGTCTACCTAGAATTGACCAAATTGCAGCCTAATTTAGCAGAATTTACTAAATGTGTACAGCTGCCAATTGTACATTTTCTGAAAATCTGACCCATATAGTACCATCTTGTGGATAATATGTAACTACCCATACACAGAGACGCCTGTAGTATAGGAAATATATGATTGTCAAGGTCACTACAGAAAGATATTGAAATATATAAATTTGGCAACTTGTGACTCATTTATCTGTAACACATCACATATACCACCTAGAGGTCCACAACCCAGATGTTTCCTCTCTCCCAATATCTCTGGCAGGTAATTTAGTATCCAGGGCAGGGCTTATAACATGAGCCGATTTATATAATGCAAAAAGATCCCCATGTGTCATAGGAAGTCTAAAGTTTAAGCCTTGAACTCTAGGGATGTATAGGGCACATCCACTATATAGGTTGGGATCTGAGGTGAGCTGAGGCTAGATTGCCAACATAATCTCTTATAGCTTTGCATTAGTGGAGGAAAACCCAGGAAGTAGGAAAACGAGTTACAGGAGTGACAAGTCGCAAAATATGAATTTTGAGATATTATCATATTTGATGGGTTGGAGCCGTTTCCAATGATAGTAAACAGTACAACATCTAATATATTTAAGTACTTCTTAAAGTAAAACAAGTATGCAGTATTTCTTGGTGGACATTTACTAGTAAAGTAGCTAAGTATACTTTATAAAATGACCTTAGAAATGCATTGACATATTTAATTCACTGTCTTGACATTTGGTACATATATTTATGTTACACACAGCGTTAAGCACCCTAAAACTGAAATCGGAAAACGTTTCCCTTGGAAACGGAAATCAATTGAATTAAGCTGACACAATTCGTAAATACTTTAAAATGGCAAACCAGTAATAGAATGTGTATATATTATTATGAAATACAAATATAAAAGGGATTCCTGATTATTATTGCCTTGCAGATATGTATTCATAGCTACTGCATCTGTTCTATACTACCTTGCCAAATGAAATCTCCCTCCTTCTAGCCATGTTTTGACTTATATAGGTAAAGTTCAATTCAATTCAATATATGTTGTGTTGTATTAAATATAAGGAAAATGAGCCACAGGTCGCAAATAATGTTTTTTGAGGTACCATCATATTTGAAAAGATGAGATCAAAACAGTCCTAATGATGGTAAACACTAGAACATCTAATACGAGCAATTCCACCATTTGGTCGTCATTTGACCATAAAGTCGCCTTTTGCTAATTTGAATGTGAAAAAATGATTGGGGACATTTTAAAATAGTTTTATCGTCTCCATCCGCCCGAAATACATCAGAAATACCCCCTATTTACGTAGTTTTTCCTAATAGTTTAGGCATGGGGATGAGAAAAACTGGATTTTAGGGCCTTAAAAATGATGAAAGATTAAGGGAGGCCCAATAAAATGCTGGAAATAAATAAAAGATATTTAGTCAAACATAGTTTAAACTTATTTTACCATTGAGCTTTGTTCGTGGCTACTGCATGATCTGTTTCTTATTTGTTTACTATGGATTTTTGGTCTAGTAACAATGAAAAAACATGTTGGTCACTTCTACATGGACTTGATATATTAAAAATAAATCAGTTCAGATATCACTTAATAATATTTCTCTTTTCTGTCTCAAAAAAAGTTTGCAATTGCTCTGGGTAGACAATTACTAGTAAAGTAGCTTATTTCACCAAAACAGGACGTTCTCTAAACTTCTTCCTTTGCAGGAGATAAATCGTGATTGTCAAATACGGCTAAAGAATATTAAATCGTGTCGTTTCTATACAGAATGGAATGCTTCATAATGGAATCATAACAAAGAGTTTCCTTAAAATTTGTGTACATAACTTTGAATTTTTACAATGATTGAAGTTTGAACATTTTACATTAATTGAATGTAGTTTTAGCTCTAGACAGATTTTACACTGACAGTTTTAATAAACCTCTCAAGTGATTATAAATACAGGTTGCATTATTATGTTTTAATTCATTCATTTATACAGTGTGCTATACTATACTATGTATATAATGAAATTGGATACTTTTTGATAAATATCAATAAATCAATGATCCAAAGTTTTGCCTACTATATAACAGATAACTAGATATCATGGAATTACAATAAAGCTCGAGATACAAATATTATTATTGAAGATAAATTTAATAAGGTCGTCAGGATAACCTAGTTGTAGAGGACGCTTCACCCTGTTTTAATGCATTGAAACATGTAGACAGTTCATGTAAAAAAATTGAATTGAAAATTTATTGGACGAAATTCGTCCATGTACGATGCCGTAGGCAGAGTGCGTACACAAACAAATCAAGTCCGACTAATTTTCAATTATGACAGCAAATTCCATTCTATATTTATTATATGTGCATACAATTTGATCAAATATCATCAGATATCACTGAAAAAGTATGAAACCAGTATCAGAGACAGTCCAAGCATCCCCGTGCTTCGCAAAGAGGCAAGGTGCTTGTCTAAATTGTTAATTTCATAGTTTGCCTACATAGAACTATGAAATTAACAACTTAAACAAGGGCCTTCAGATCTCTACAAAGCATGTCAACAAATCCATAGGCATAGGCTTACAGTGTGGAGGTAACATTAGAGCTATTTTTAGACAACTACATTCTTATCTTACTGTTATCACATTACGTAACATTGTGTAACCTCATTATATTTATATTAATTACTAATTATCACCTATTATCTCATTACTTAAAATCGCTAATTATACTTAACTAGCTAGGACTGTGCAAGTCTACTTATACATGTATGCTATGCCATGCTCATTACATATGCATGTAACCCCCTGGAGGAGGCTGTACTACAATGAAAATAACTTTTTTGCACCCCACTTCGAGGGATGCACATAATAATAAAGGTAGAAATGACCCTGTGCAAAGAACTGGAGTATCTGTCTACCTGACTCTTCTTTAGAATTCCATAGGTTGTCAAAGGCTTTGGGTGGCCTAGTTTATCACTACTCTGCACATAAAGAACCTAGGTAGGTGCCTGTTTGAAGGTAAGGATTTACACATTGACTCAGGGATGTCATAGTGACGAGGTGGGCAGTCAGTGGTCTTGTATTTGGCTACATTTTATTTTGTATTGTTTATTAATCACAATTTTTTATGTCTTTCAGAGAAATGAGTCACAAGTCGCAAAATTGATGCAAAATTGATATTTTCCAAAGCAATTTATTCACTAGGAATGTACTAATTTTCAAGGTATCTAATGCCTCTAGTCATAAGAATAACTCTAACAGATTTCAAGACAGTCACAAGTCGCAAAAATAGATTTTGAGATATCATCATATTTGAAAAGATGAGATCAAGCCGATTAAGGACACCTAATAAATATTTCTATATTTTATATTTGATATTTAAAAAAATAAAAGGTTTGCAATATCTCTGGGTAGGCATTTACTAATAAAGTAGCTAAATATTCTCCCTGGGATGATCTTAGAAATGCATCAATATAATATTATTTAATACATGGTCTTGACGTTTGGTACACAAATTTATGCGAATTTATCCGACGGGCAAATAGGCACGTTTCTACGCGATTTTTAATGCGCAATCATCTCGCCATGGTTCCATGATGAGAGTGGACGCTTTTCACGCAATAATTATTGCGCTAAATAGCGAGATGGTCACGCTAAGGGTATAACGCAATATTAGTGCAAAAATCAGCAAATTCTCATGGCATTTTGAGCGGAATATTTTATGCACAATTTTCAGCTTACTGTATCTTTTTTATTTCCACAATGATATCATTTGAAATTACTCATAATTAATTCTCCATGGTAGTACGTCAATTATTTAATCATTATTTCAATCCAGTTAGGCATCTGCGTTACTGGGAAGGGTTATTCCAGTTCTACTTGAAAACAGAGTGTCCCAGCCTACTTCAGATAATGAAGTATGCAATGATGGGGGGTATTTTGATCAAAACCTTTTTCCATATCAAACAACTAAATTAAATAAATAAACTATTGAGGTATGTCACTTATAAGATACCTATGTACATGATGTGGAATATCTATAGTGTTATAAATGCCACACAAGTGTATTAGCAGCGCTTTCAGTGTAAAAGAAATTGTAAATGCAGCCCACATGCCAGTTGTGCCACCTGCTGACAATGAAATAATGAGTATTTAGACGCAATTTTTAATGCGCATTACATGCGCAATTTAGATCACACACAAAAATATGTGTATAGTGTAGGCTATACAAGATTGACTTTTAGTTAATCTGCCTATAAATGCGGGAACAGGTTTTTGACTCTCAGCAAATACCCAATATCAAAAGAATAATAGCTAATAGCACATTCAAATCACATAATTATGTCCCTGATATAATTTTCTAAAATATTGATGCTCAAATGCAATTGGTTCTTTAATTATAGGCTGTTGAAATGCGTTTCTGGGATGACGCACCTTCTACACAAAATTCACTAATCCATCTATATTCCCCCATAACAATTAAATACAATAGAGATTTGTTCTTATTTCCTTATTTTTCCACACAAGAATACATACAGATTTATATCAATATTTAATTTTACCCATTCTATAGCTCACTTTTCTCAGCTGGTACCTGGAATAAAATGTGACGCGGAATGACGCACCACCTTCACCAAATTCCATAAGTACTAGAATTCTTATTGCATTTTTATCATATTTGCTGATGGTGACGGCCTATGATCTCTCTTTTAAAAACGTACACACAAAGACAAATTACTTGAATAATATATTTTGGAATAAACAGTATCATTTGCTATTAGTCATTGAAAAAAGGCTCTTAAAGTTGAAGATTTCCCGCCATTTCGGGCCAAATCAAAATAAATTATGTCTGTTTTTGCCTTCATTCCGTGCCCATATATGCATCTAGCATTAAGTAAAACTGAATTCAGTCGGATATCAAGCTATTTCTTTTTCTAAATGACTCATTATCATGAATGAAGGGTCTAGGAACTCTGTTGACATTTCATGAGAAGTGCCCATATATAATAAAATTATTTTCTATGTATTAATTAGTCTCCAATTCGATAGATCATGAATATTATTTTAGTAATATGGAGCTAGGCTTCGTTTAGCTTTGTGTATAGGGGTTTCTTTTACTTGGTGTCAGAGAGTGAGTATGTGTGGCAGAGAATGTAGAATGAGTATTTAGGCGTGATTTTGAATGCGCATTATATGCGCAATTGAGATCACACCCATAGGCCTATCATTGACTTTTGAAGAAAACATGTATTTGCAGATGAAATTGGTTAACTAACACATGTTTGATACGACATTAAATGAATATGAATGAGAACTTGATCTAACACAAGTGTGAGATGACCAACAACATAGGAGGAAATAGATGCAATGGATTTCACTTAATGGTTGCTAATGGGATGTCCATTTCAATGTGATTCAAAGCTATAAGTATCACACTTCACTAGTTTGTGGCCAATCACAAAATGTTTGCAGTGCTATCACATTCAATTGCACTCAGTGCCCGTCGGGTAGATACACCAAAAGTCAGAATATTCGTAAAAAGAGATCTTGTAAATGAAATAATTTGAAAAATATCAATTTTGCGACTTGTGACTCAGTTTCCTGAAACAGATCACATATTAACATAAGGTACCACATGCCACTTGATTAGGTAGAGATTTATCGGGCGCCAAGTGTCAACCTCACAATTTTGTTGAATATAATCCATTTTCGTTAACAAAATTGTCATTTAAAAACAAAATTTTAATTTTGTCACCGAAATTGTTATTTTGTTCATTTAAGGGTTGTCTTCACTGGCTGTGGTAAGCTCGGCGGTAAGTTCGGCAGTAAGCCTTGCGATGGTGCTGTGATGGTGAGAAGTGGCGAGGTCCTGCCTATATAACCAGTGAACCATGTAGGCAGGACCTCGTCATTTCTCTCCACCTACAGAACCAGCACAAACCATCACAAGGCTTACCACAGGGCTTACTGTAGCCAGTGGAGACCACCCTTCAGCAATCAATTTTGTGTATTTTGTACAAATTCATACGACTCAGAGGATTCGTACTAAGAGATCTTATTTTGCTACTAGTGACTCATTTTCCTGAAACACACCAAGCATATAGTGTTGAGGCACCTCAATCATATTTTTATTTTAATTTGAGAATACAAACTTTGGTTTTGTAAGACATAATTATTATGCTAAGGACCAGGATGACCTAGTAAATAGCATCAACCATTTGAGGTGTTAGCTAAGGACAATGTGCATGCACCTAGACCCAAGTCATTGTTAGAAATAAGTCACTGTGCCTTCTTCATAGTCTCATTTCTCTATACTACTGCCCATGGTGCTAGAGTTTACCATCATTGGAATCCGCTTGTTCTCATCTTGTCAAATATGATAATATCTCAAAATCCATTGTTTTTGCTTCGTATGACTTATCTTTCTGTACCACATCAAAAACATTATATAATTATGCATGTCAACCATAATACCCCCTATAAAAAATACTTGCATGGTTTCTTTATTATAATAAAGAAACAATGCAAGTTTGTTTTAAAAAAAAAAGGAAACTAGGCAAGTACATATAATTATACACCTCCCATAGGGGATTTGCATGTCTCACTGCGCATGTCTGTTACAGTGCATCATGGGATGGATTCTGTTGAAATCTGACATACAAATATTTGGCAAGATTTTTATCGAAAATAGCAGGAATGTTTTCACCAATATCAGAGTTGGTCTAAATGAGATATGAAAACCAAATGCATGTTGGGAAAATGGGGACTTCTGTCATAGAAACATATAACGTATGCATATTGACATTAGACCATTGTTGAATATTCCATACTGAACATTGCATGGTTTTTTTTTACAAATTTTAAACTATAGGCCTACCATTAGTCCCATAATTCAATACGAATCAAGATTCAAAGTGGCAGCTATGCAAATCTCGTATTGTCCATACCTTTGTGATAGGAGGCAGGAGCTTCTAACATAAGAATTGAGTGGTTTAGTGTTTTACTCAACGTTGGTGTATGTACCACATGCTGTTTGTATGGGCGGGAGTGAGTGTGGTAATCTATCATGAAATCCACGCGTGAAGGATGGGGGTAGTAACAAGGCCTCCCATTGGTTGATGCAGTCACCTGATCATATTGTTTTCATCAACCAATCAGATCACAGCTTTCTTCTGGGTTTTGGACGGCTGGTCCAAACATAAGTCAAGTCAAGATATATGGCTGTGTTTGTTTTTGTAAGTAAAATGCCTTTGTTATTCTTTAATAGGCCTATACTTGAACATAGCAACGTGGGAGTAAATATAGTACCTAAATTTGAATGTGGTACTCGGGCACTTTTGCACTGGCCTCGATGTTTGTTTTTTTTGTAACCCACTCGCCTATCGGCTCTTGGGCCATGAAAAAACAAACATCTCGGCCAGTGCAAAAGTGTCCCTCGTACCACATTCCCATTAGATACTATCTATATACCGATACCTCAGTGAATGTGTCTCTCTATAGGGTTTGTACGAATAATAATGACATCTCCATGTTGGTAAAAGCTTCATCCCCGGTACCGACTGAGCAGGGAGGGCATGACAAAGTACCATTGGGCCTAGGGTTATTCAAACCTTCCTGTATCAATTGCAAAGCGTCCTTGCGACCATTACCAACGTTCAGCGACTGGAGTTGATCTAGACAGGGGGTCTAAAAGGGTTCCACTTCCCGAAATCGTAATCTAAACAGCAAAAAATAGCAACAAATTAACAAATCATAACGCATGCATTTATGAATGCAGAAATTATGGTACCTTAATCCTTCCTTAATGGTTGAGATCGTCAGAAAATGCACTATTTACTTTCAGTAATCCTCGCAAATAACCCAAATTTCAGACGAAAATAAAGTTCAAAATACAGTTCAACCTAGCCAAACAGATTGCTAGAATCAATGCAATGCCGAATATACTCGAATGTACCTAGTATTGTCCAAATTGCAGCCTAATTTAGCAGAATTTACTGAATGTGTACAGCTGCCAATTGTACATTTTTTGAAAATGTGACCCATATATTAGACTGATGTTGGGTTAACACCTAACAGAATTGTTTTTATAATAATGTTTGATAATGATATATCATATTTACACTAAGGTTAGGCACATCTACCCTGTACAGGTCTTCCAGTGCGTACCTAAGAAATAAAAGAGACAATCTAGGGCCAAAGATGAGCGAGTCCCTTCACTCAGAGGGAAAGCCTCCCGCCTCGAACCGCAAAGTACCATTATAATTCCATTAATACCGCAAAATCTCATTATAATCCCATTAGTTCTAGCCCAGGAAGCCGATTAGCGCAGTAGGCGTCCAATCACTTACATTAGAGTCAGGTCATCCGACAATGTACAATCGATTACTCTATGTATATTAAGTTTTAGTTAATTCTGCTAAATGGGCTGGACAAATATGATGTGTTACAGGATAATTAATTCAATTAGATTTAATAAGTATATCTCTACTTCAAGTGTGACATTATTATTTTTGAGAAAAGAGTTTGCAATATCTCTGGGTGGACAATTACTATAGTAAAGTAGCTAGATATACTTCATAGGATGAGCTGAAGAATGTATGCATATCATAAATACACTGTCTTGAAATTTGGTGCATGTAATTCATGCTACGGAAAGTATTAAGCAACCCTAAAATAGAAACATTCCCACAAATACATCTTGTGAATAAACCACTTTGAAAAATACCATTTTCGCGAATTGTGACTCATTTTCCTCTAACACATCATATATAAGGTTAGTTGAGAGGATTGGTGATGGCGATTTAAAATGAGCATTTTCTGACGATCTGACCCATTCAGTGTGAAAGGTTTCAAGCCAAAGACATTATTAGAAAAATGGACATACAGTTAGTTTAACCATCGGTTCAGATACAGAGCACCCCTATTGTAGACATTTCTTGCAAATGGTCTCCAATCCATCTTCCATATCCCCCTTAATAAAGCATTTCCCCCTCGCTGAATCGACGCCTCGCTATATCCCCTGAATATTATATTCTGGGCAAGCATTCAAGCATGATGAGAAAGTAGCCATGGGGATGTATATATATCCATCTCTAGCACAGAGGCTTTTGTTACATGGCCAATGTGTGAGATATGGTAGCCTATAGAGTGCACTGGTCTGTTGCATAAGGCCAAAAAAAATAGGTGTGTTTCCGATTTACCCCCCCCCCCCTACCTAGAAAAACCTTACCCTACCTAACTTTTTTTTTACCATACCTGATTTTTTAAAAATCATATCTTACTTTTTTTAGATTTTTTGACAAAAAAGGCTTATCAAAGCAGGAAAACGGGTTTTCTTAACCCAGAACTGTCAAAAAGCACATTTCCCATGTTTAAAACAACTATTGTTATGAAATAGACATTTTTTCAGTTCCTGTTCCTGGGAGGTGGTTTCCCAAAAAAAAATTTAAAAAAAAAGTTACCACCCCTCCCCTACCTAGTTTTCAGCCAGATAAATCGGAAACACACCTATTTTTTGTTGGCCTAAGAGATCTCTATTTAAAGTGGCACTTGCCGATCATTTGTAGGAGTAAAGTCAAAATTACTACAATAGGGCATTTGCATGTGACACTGTGCATGTCTCTTACAGTGCATCATGGGTCGGGTTCTGATGAAATCTGACGTGCAATATTTGGCAACATTGCAAGAATGTTTTCATAATTAATCGTACCTTTTTATAAATGATCTATGAAAACCAAATGCATGATGGGAAAGATGGAGTCATGCGTTATGGAAATATATAAAACACATCGATATTGACACTAGAGCATTGATAATATTTGATGCTGAACAGGGCATGTTTTCTATAGATTCCTCACTGTACCAAGATGTGCAGTGACACATGCAAATGGGTCAAGTCACCAGAAAATGTACAATTGACCTTCACCAATCCTCTTAAATAACTCAAATTTAAGACAAAAATCAGGTTAAAAATACAGTTCAACATAACCAGACAGATGTATTAAATCAATATAATACAGAATACACTCAGATACACCTAGTATTTTTCATTGTTCACTCTAATTTAGCAGAATTTGAAAGATGTGTAGAACTGTAAATAATATTATTGTACATTTTCTGAAAATCTTACCCAAATCCTCTATTGGCGCCATGCAGAAATATTAAATGTATCACGCCTGGCGGCCATTTTAAGACTAGTCGCCACAAGATATGGGTGACATCGCTAGAAAATGTACAATTTGTCTTCACCAATCCTCTCAAATAACACAAATTTAAGATAATAACGATATTCAAAATACAGTTTAACACAACCATTTTTCACAATAATTTAGCATAATTTACTAAATATGTAGATCTGCCAATTGTACATTTTCTGAAAATCTGACTCATATACACAGTAGTCCAGCACTGTGAAGCCTGACCAGCAAATCCTGGTTAACTTCTCTTTATCCTAAATCCGATCCCTGTCTGGCGGTGCATGCGTGAAGCTCAATAGCAATTTGAGATATGGGTCAGATTTTCAGAAAATGTACAATTGGCAGTTCTACACATTAGGAAATTCTCCTAAATTAGGCTGAAAAATGAAGAATATCGGGTATATCTGAGTATATTTGTTATCGCATTGATTTAAAGTAACAGTTCTGTTGTGTTAAACTGCATTTTGAAGCTCATTTTTGTCTTAAATGTGAGTTATTTGAGAGGATTGGTGAAGGCGAATTGTACATTTTCTGAAGATCTGACCCATATGTGATGTGTTAAAGGAAAATGAGGCACAACTCGCGAAATTGATATTTTTCAAAGTGACTTATTCACAGGATCTCTGTGTAGGAATGTTCTGATATTTGGTGTGTCTAACGCTGGACGATGTATGAATACATATAATTATATGCCAAATTCCAAGACAGTGCATCGAATATGTTAAGGTTTTTGAATGTTTAAAATGAATTGTAACAAGCAATGTCAGTTTAACATGATTTTACTTCACGAATCTTCATTATTCACTTGTTAACTTGTGTGTGCATACCTTGACGATTACTGAAAATATTTATGATTATTCTATCGAGTATATTTAGCTATTTTAAAGCCAAAGCCAAAAACTGTTGTGCTCGTCCTAACATACTGTATTGTATTATCGCTGATATAAGCGATCAGCCTTGAAGCGAATGTCCAATGAAGTAGGACTGGACTGGACTGGTCTGGAATTTAGTAGAACTCAGTCAGTCTTCTAATTCCGATTGATTCAAATAAACCTGGCCCATCTGACAAAATCCCAACATGTACCTTACATCATCACACAGACCCTGTTTTACTGTCCTGTCACATCAACTCAATATTTCATGATGAATTGAGAAAAATGTAATGTTTCTCAGGGTTAGTGATTGATGAGGCAGATTCATCCCCCTCAGCTCTCCCTGTCCGTCGGGCCTAACCCCAGGAGACCACGTGACACGGGTCAGCCTATCACAGGCCCTAAATCTTGGCCCTCCCTAAGGAGCCCCTGCTCGGTGGATGGGCCAAATATATGTAATGTGTTCCAGGAAAATTAGTGGCAAGTCGTGAAAATGATATTTTCCAAGGGATTTATTCACAAGATCACTTTGTCCAAATGTTTTCATATTTGGGTGGTTTAGCGCCCTAAAGCTAGCTTAGGACAGTACATGAAATATATCATTGTGTTTTAAAGGTCATCCTATGAAGTGTATTTTAGTTACTTTACTGATAATTGCCGGACAAGAAATATTGCAACCTTTTTTCAAAAATAAAAATAAAAATATCAAACCTAAAATATTGAAATATTTAATAGCTGTCCTAATGTTTACCATCATTAGAATCGGCTTAATGTCATCTTTCCAACCAAAAATCAATTTTTTGCGACTTGTGACTCATTTCCCTGTAATACATCCATTTTGATGTATGCAGCGATAAATCATTCGCCTAGAGTAGGTTAATGCATTTGGAAAGAGATGTGTGCGCCACATGGGCTTTGGGTTTGACCCTTGAAACTGTTTCAGAATCCATTGCAGATAAACATATCCAGTTTATTCGTTTTGTTGAAAGTAAAGCGATGATTTATGATAACATTATTATGCCACCATGCTCTTTTATTTCTACGAGCATATATATGGGTCCGATTTTCAGAAAATGTACAATTGGCTGCTGTACACATTTGGTAGGTTCTGCTAAATTAGGCTATCTATGTATGTATTGGTTCATGGTTGAATGGTAACCCGACGGGCAAATGGGCGCGTTTCTACGCGATTTTTAATGCGCAATTATCTCGCCATAGTTCCGTGATGAGAGTGGACGCTTTTTGCGCAATAATTATTGCGCTATGATTGCGCAATGATCACATTAAGGGTATAACGCAATATAAGTGCAAAAATCAGCAAATTCTCATGGCATTTTAAGTGGGATAAACTGGTGTCATGGCGGCCACGAGTAAATTAATGTCAATTTGTCGCGTAGTTGTTCCGATGTGGATCAGATTTTCAGAAAATATACAATTCACCTTCACCAATCCTCTCAAATAACCCACATTTAAGACAAAAATAAGCTTCAAAATGCAGTTTAACATAATAGAACTGATACTTTAACATAATAGAACTGATACTTTAACATAATAGAACTGATACTTTTATTCAATACAATATAAAATATACTCAAATATACCTGGTATTGACAATTATTCAGTCCAATTTAGCAAGATTTACTAAATGTGTAGAGTTGCCAATTGTACATTTTCTGAAAATCTGACCCATGTATGGACTGGAAGTAGAGAATCTCTATAGATAGACTTACTGTTGCGGTGATGAATGATCACTCTTTACATAGCCACATTAAAGGTTTAACCATTATGGTCGATGTATGTGAATCTATTGGTCATATTGATAGATCTGGTCTTCAGAATCCTCCAGATTTCTGAATTTCTGACGCATCTCAGATTCCTCCTTGTTATGTTTTCTTAGGGAACTGTAATATTGTTGTGCCTTCAGGTATAGGTTAACAAACAATCCCTTTCTCTTCTCAGTTGAATGGATCCCTCTGTTAGTAAGAAATTTTCACATATAAAGTCCCCCAAACTTTCCAAATCCCCACCTCCATTCATACAGCCCATCGCCGGAAGTCAGGGCGGAAGTATGCTTGTTCCCAGATAGTGCAATACCCCTTCCAAATTTGGCCAACTAATACCAGGTGGCGCTACCGTCATTCTTGGAAGAGCGAATTGTCAACACTTAGCATGTTCTGTCAGTGGCTAGATCAGGCTGGGTCGGCGCTATACTTATATAGTGTTTAGTCAGGTTGTTTTAGGTGGGGCATGCAGGGTTGTCCAAAACGTCATAGAAAATCGGCGGCAGATAAAGGTTTTTAAAAATGTAGAAAAGAAATGAAGTTTGAGTAATATATGTAACGATTTATAATGTATGTGTGTAATACCATCGGAGTTATGAGAGAGTGTTGAATATTTATATAAAGAAGAAAGATCAAGATGAATGTATATCTATTTAAAATGATAAACTTGTATATTCTAGTATTTTTGGACGAATGAAAACTATCACTTTGTGAAACTTTGTCAATAAAATTTATTTTAAAAAAAAGAAAAAAAGGGGGGAGTTTAAAACCTTTGTCCCTGAGCTGTAAGTGATTTATGGAGTTAATTAAGTCCATGAATTGATTATGATACGATATTATTATATCTGTAGGCTAATTGTTTTTTTCATAATATATATAATATGATTAGGATTATCAGAGTTTATTTCCTAAATTGATGTCATATTTAAGGAAAACCAAAAGTCCCATGGCCAAAGTAATTAAGCGAATCATTAAACACAGATTGATAATTCCTTAATTGGTAAAAACCTAAATATCTACCTGACATGAATATTTTTTGGCTTGGGCAGGTAAATTTTTAACTAGAAGATCAATCCATGAATTCCTCCCCCTCCCTCTAAATCATACATAAATGTGACCAAAATGGCGATAAAAAATAAAGTTTCGATTCATCTGGCTTGTGGATGTTTTGTCATCCAGTAATTAATTGATATTAATATGAGAAACGGAGATATATTCATATATATATGTATGTACATTGAGAAGACAGAATGTCACGAATATTACTCACACTCTGTTATGCTGGGGGCACATATTCACGATTTCAAGGTCGTTTAGCAAGTCAGTTGGGGAGATGCATTTGGTTATAAGTCGAACAATTGGCAACAAAAATTGTAATTGAAAGTTGACTCCAAACAACAAAAATATGACAATGACTTCACTTGGTTGAGAAATAACTTTCTCTTTTTCAGTGAAAAAACACCACAGTGAGACCTGATGATACCCGCAAGGAAATTGCCGGATATTCTTAAGGGCTGCACTTCTTGGTACTTTTTACATAATGGTTTCCCCCTCTTGGAGTCTTGATTGTCTCCGGTGGGACCAGCTTTTCAATGTAGAAGGAAAATTTGGTAAAATTGTGGCCATGGCTGTTGCGGCTAAAATTAACGGCTTTCAAATTGTTTCTTTGGAGGAATCAGTGCCCATGGCACAGCTTTCCCCCACTCTCGTTTCAATTTTCACTCTGGCCATGGAAAATGTTATCAAGGAGGTTTATTAAAGAAGGTGGTAGTTCTGGTGTCTGGTGCTGATAATAATTCCATGAATAAATACGCTGATAAAGAAGCATGTGAATCAATACTAAGCAGGCAATGACATACTGTAATGACACAAAAGACTTCCTTCTTAGCGATTTTATTTTCTATTTCCTTACTTCAGCTGGATATTACAAGTTCTAGATCATGGTTAGGATTTTCTGAAAATGTAAAATCGCCAGCTCTACACATTTAGTAAATTCTACTAAATTAGGCTGATAAATTGATATAGTCAGGGAGCACAAGGCCCAAAATGGGGGGTTGCTAAACATTTTGGTTAGAGCTTGACAACACATACCGCCATATAGCATTCATACTAATAGATGATATGTATATCTGGGTATATTTGTATCGCGTTGATTTAAAGTATCTGTTGTGTTATGTTGAACTGTATTTTGAACCGCCTTTTTGTCCTAGATTCGGCTTTAATTATATTCATTGGGAATCCATTAACATGAACAATACTGCAAGCCCTGGACACTGTCCTGGATGGTCAATGATGTCATCTTCCCAAACTAGAACTTCATTAAGAAAGAATTGCAGCTGAAAATAGTACATACAGTGGAACCTCTCTATTGAGACCTCCGACGGGACTGAACGATTTGTGGTCTCATAGGGAGGTGGTCTCATTAGAGTGTGATATCATATTTCGCAATTATGACGTAATAGTGATTAACCACACTATAATTAATGAATTAATTAACTGTGACCTTAAATTACTCTCATGAAATTAATTAATCGCAGTATTGTGCAAGTCTAATAAACTGTACTAAGGCGGATGAGGTAACAGGAGCTGATAGAGACATATGTTAACCAATAAATGAAGGACACATACATATTACCACTTATGTGCATGGACCTTATACTATAATAAACTCTTCAGTCTGATCCCGGGATTCAAAGCCTCCGGTCTCTATTTATCTATTTATTTATTATTCCCTGAAGAAGATCCACCTAGTGATCGAAACGTAGGAATCAACCACTTGAATCTATACAACAAATAAACTACAACCTCATGAAAATCTGCTAAGTGTCTGGTTTTGATGTTATCACGACTTCAAATTATTTATTATTTATTTCTAATCTAATACGAGGAAAGCAATTCAGGACAGAGAGAAACTGGTCTAGACGGGTAGTCACTATAGTGAGGTGGTCTTTATGTGAGCTTCCACTGAATATGGGTCAGATTTTCAGAACATATACAATTCAACTTCGCCAATCTTCTCAAATAACCCAATTATCAGACGAAAATAATGTTAAAAATACAATTCAACCTAACCAAACAGATTGCTAGAATCAATGCAATGCCGAATATTATCGAATTTACCAATAGTATTGACCGAATTGAAGCCTAATTTAGCAGGATAATTTTACTAAATGTGTACAGCTCCGAATTGTACATTTTCTAAAAATCTGACCCATATGTTTTGATTACTGTCTCCATCTTGGTGGTTATACATGTTTACTTTTCCAAAGTTCCAGACGGATTAAACCTTCTAGTGCCAAGGAGATACTGCAAGCCAGCTGCTAAATTATTTATCCTGAAATAGTCGTTGCCAACAATCACACTGTAGTTCTACGTGATAGCATTTGAACCTGATTACATAAATTCATTTTGTGAAATACAACTGGACAATATATATCCTGAAATAAAATCGTTTGCTTAAAACATAATAAATAATGATCGATGTGTCCTTATGTAAATTGGTGCAATACATCTTCTGATTTGGAACAAATTCGGAATTCAAATTCCAGACAAATTGAAGTGATTCTACTCATTCATTGACAATGAAATAACTGCTATGATCAAATCAACAGAACAGATTCATCCCGACACAGCAAAGCTATCAGAAGAAACCCGGACGAGGGACAGAGATAATAGTGAGATTTAGCAACCACAACGCACCAACACAACTCTACGTAACGCATCTACTAACTATTTGTTCATTACTACCGCTGTGGGGATATCTTGAGAGGCGCTAAGCCGAGGGCATCTGTATTGCAGGCCTCTAAATATATCCCCACAGCGGTAATAATGTACTAATAGTTAGTGGATGTGTTACGTAGAGTTGTTACGTTAGTGTTGGTTGGTGCGTTGTGGTTGCTAAATCTCCCTATTCTCGGACACTCATTAAAGCCCAAATGGTCCATATTGTATCTTAGTATCATGTAGACATCTCGGTGCTTCTCAAGGGACCATTACAATGCTTAATTCAGTAGCTTAAAACGACTGAAATATTCACACATAAACAACCGCAGTTCCGCCACAATTTCCGTCGCCATTTCCATACCAAATATCCCACGTTTTGGTTCTCGGCTATGCCTATGGAAATGTAATAATATAAAGAACCATGATTACTACAATAATAAGTGAGGACAGTATTTTCTTCTTCTCGAGTCTTAACGATTATGGGAGATTTTCATTGAGTGGGTAACATTGTTGTAACTTGCAATTGGAGAGTTTCTATTTCTCGTGGAAAAATTAACAAGAAGTTTATTCCAGCATAGAAGATATACTTCTGCCACATCATTTTCATTTATTTATTCATTCATTTTCATGATATTTGTTCATGTAGTTGTTTTATCTAGCCTTTATCCCCCTTTGTTGGTCTTCCACTACCACCTCGGGTAGTATATCATAATTTATGAATGAATTGAAAGGTTTTTATTGCAGGTAATTACATTACATCAAGTTAGATGCTTTTCTCAGACATACCTGATTTAAAAAAAGAAGTATAAATTCATCTAAGTTATATCACTAAATTAATTTCACAAAGCAAATAATGATAAACCGTAATTTGTACGACAAGCTGAATTAAGAATAATATTGATAGGAGGCGTCCCAGACGCTTGATAAGTGAATACTTTTCTCTGTTTTCCTCCTCTGCCCTTTGATACTATTTATTCAGAAATCGAAATTTAACCTAGTTTATTGCAGATTCTGCCATAGTTATAAAACACGTTTCGTTAATAAAAAGAAGACTTCTATGTTAGGTATATATTAGGAAAGAACTAAACTATACCACCGTTCAGCGCACGTGTACATTACCGTATTTCCTTGAATTACCGCCTCCCGGGGCTTATTAACTCACGAAATTAAAACCCGGCTGTAATTCAAGACCCGGCGGTAATTCAAATACAGAACGTAATGCATTTCCACTGAAAAACTAAACTCAAACCCAGGCGCCAATTCAAGCCCTGGCGGTTATTTAAGGCCTGGCGGTATTTCAAGGAAATATTAGGCTCTTGGAGACATATTTCAGTATTCCGAAAGACAAAACATATGTAAATTGATATTATATTAAGCTTTACCAGGCTATTCAGTTCCTATAGCTGTTCTTCCGCTTATTCGTGGGATTACATACTACCATCTATTGTTGCATAGTTCAACTTCGAGTAGTATACTACCATCTATTGTTATAGGACTAAACTGCCCTGTGCCATAACATTTCATAATTTAGTAATGGCTTGTAGTGCTTTGCTCGCTTAACACTAATAAGCAAAGGGACAACAAGTACACATTACCCGATTCTCTTATGGTTTATTAAGTCCGTTCAATGGCTAAGAAGCTTGCCGACCCAGAAGGGGTGAAGCTGAAATAGCAGAGGTTAGGAATGGTGTTATTACACAAGTGATCCAACGGATCAGAGAAGAGTTCTTATGACCCGATGTACACCTTTATGGGTCAGATTTTCAGAAAATGTACAATTGGCAGCTCTACACATTTAGGAAATTGTCCTAAATCAGGCTGAAAAATGACAAATACCGGGTATATCTGAGTATATTTGGTATCGCATTGATTTAAAGTATCAGTTCTGTCATGTTAAACTGCATTTTAAAGCTTATTTTTGTCTTAAATGTGGGTTATTTGAGAGGATTGGTGAAGGTGAATTGTGCATTTCTGAAAATCTGACTATTATATGAACAAGACCATTGTGAATGGTATGTTATAACACAATGTCATTTCCACATACCAGACATAGGATGTGCTTGTAGGCTGGACAACAGCTTGTGGACACACATTACAATGTACCCTTTCATATGATAGTAAAATCACTTACCACTAAGTTCTGTTTCTGTTCAGATCATTTATAACAGCTCCAACGATATTCATTTAATATTGAGGAGATATTATTCTCTAGGGAATAGTACATTTATTTAAGTTATGCCATACCACACCATGGTATTACATTGGCCATGGTATTACAAGGTTAACAAATTGGGAGTAAAGTGATACAATAGTTCTGAGTCATGAGATATGAGAAAGACAAACAGACAGCGTGGAAGGTCTGGTTTGGTACAAGAACAGTAATAAAGGGTAATTTAGAGGTTAACGTGTAAGCAACAAATATATTAAGCCACAGTAGCTGAGGCACCTCTGGTGTAAAATAGTTGCACTAATCATTTTATGGAAAGGCTGCACAGAGGACGATTGTAGAACTGCTACAGCCTTATCACAAATGCCTCTGAAATAAAAACGAATAGGGGACTTGCATAGCCGCCATCCCAGGATGCACTGCAACAGACATGCACAGTGACACATGCAAATCCCCCTATTAGTGTGTTTCCTCAGAGACTGAGCAGTGCAAGGATTATATCAAAAGATCCATATGGGTCAGATTTTCAGAAAATGTACAATTGGCAACTCTACACATTTAGTAAATCTTGCTAAATTGGACTGAATAATGGTCAATACCAGGTATATTTGAGTATATTTGATATTGTATTGAATACAAGTATCAGTTCTATTATGTTAAACTGCATTTTGAAGCTTATTTTTGTCTTAAATGTGGGTTATTTGAGAGGATTGCTGAAGGTGAATTGTACATTTTCTGAAAATCTTATCCATATAGCAGAAACATTATGTTTCATGAAAGACTGAGATGGTTAGAATTACAAGCATTAAGAGCAATAAATTAATCTCCGATAAATTCAAAAACCAAACAGGGGAAATGCTATAGGCAATTATATGCTTAATTTGAATAGAAATCCTACGCATTCTATTTTGAAGTCAATTTCATTTGGAAATGATCAAAGAATATAAGTAAATTTATAGTTAGTTTGATCAAATTAATTCACTAAATTAGAGTGTTCGCTTCCTCTTTCCTACCACCTTAATTTAACGCAAATTATATATAAGTGGATTGCTATCAGAGTGGAAAGATAAAGCCAAATGTAAGGTAATATCATTTTGATAATTAAATTATATTAAATGCCTGACGAACACGTCCATGTGGTTGGTTATATATACTAACATTTTATCACAGTTTCAGACAAATTGACAATCTTTACTATTGTTCCTGGAATGATAATGACAACATTACATAGTTACAAGATTATTGATGCTTTTTTTCTTCTTTTATTTTTTAAACCAGACAATTTTGAATATTAATGATGGGTATTATTAGTGGAATAATTTATTATACGTCATTAGGTGGCCTATCAAGCAATACATGTATATCTTGCAATGATCACTACCCGTCCTCCAGTGGCTGTGCTTTCTTCCTCCCCACTCCCCATGCACTGTTTCTCATAGATCTATCCCCTTAGCTTACTCCCTCGCATCTCGTCTCTCCAAATGTCTTTCTGCCTCCCTATGCTTTCCTGTCCTTCCCCTGGCACCCTTCCTCTCCTGTCCGTTTGCTTCCTCCCTCCCTCCTCACTTCACATTGCTTTCTCATGCTTTCTGTGTCTGTCTTCTCGTTATTCTCCTATTCTCTCTCTTTGCTCCCTTGTTCCCCTCTCCATCCCTCCCTTCTTCCCCTTTCCCATTCCTCCCTTCCTCCGCTCTTCTATCCCTCCCTTCCTCCGCTCTCCTATCCCTCCCTTCCTCCCCTCTCCCATCCCTCCGTTCCTCCCCTCTCACTACCTTCCCCCTCTCCCATCCCTCCCTTCCTCCGCTCTCCTATCCCTCCCTTCCTCCGCTCTCCTATCCCTCCCTTCTTCCCCTCTCCCATCCCTCCCTTCCTCCCCTCTCCCATCCCTTCCTTTCCCCCTCTCTGATCCCTCCAGTCCTCCGCTTCCTTGCTTCCTCCCCTCTACCATCACTTCTTTTCCACATCTTCCTTCCCTCCCTTCATCCCCTCTCCCATCCCTCCCTCCCTTTCTCCCCTCTCCCATCACTCCGTTCCTCCCATCTTCCATCCCTCCCATCTTCCATCCCTCCGCTCCTCCCATCTCCCATCCCTCCCTTCCTCCCCTCTCCCTTCCTCCCTTCGTCCCCTCTCCCATCACTCCCAGACGGAGCTGCTTCTACATCCTTTTTTTTACGTCAAAATCATATCTCACTTATTCGCATGGGACATCAACTCTGCCCTGTTCTCTTCTATATGCCTCTGTCTACTTCCCCTTACACTCGTTTCTCTATTCCAAAGCACTTACCTCTCTTTAGCTCAATCCAACTTCACCTCTCTTTATCTCTCGTTGCATTATATTCCCATCGCTGTAATTTAACTGTGACATAGTAGGTGGGTGTGCCTCTCTCCCCTTGCCTTTGATCTATCGTGCTTGGCCAAAATATTCTGATCAATTCTATGAGCCAAATCGCACCACTGTGTAATAGGCGAATCTTGTAAGCGTTCGTTGGAAGTACGTCCCCACAGACCTCTTAACCATAATGCTGACTCCTGGAATATATTTGATAAGGATTATTTGATACTGTGACATTAAACTGTACTTCTGTGTGTGTCGGAGTCACAGCAATGACAGATCACACAGTATTAAAAGAGGTGTGGATAACCCTTTGTCTGTGCGGCAATGTTGTTTATATTAGGCAGTGTATGTCATGTTACAGAAAAATGATTCATAAGTGACAAAATTGCTATTTTCCATAATGTTTTATTCACAAAATCTCTTTGTAGGAATGTTTTCATGTTGGTGATACCAGTTGCTCTGAGTCTAGAAATACATGTACCACATTTCACGACAGTGTACTGAAGATATCCTTGCGTTTCTAGGTCTGTTATGACACATTACATACCATTGCATAACCTCATTATATTTACATCAATTATTAATTATCACCTCATTATTAGTGCTATAAAATCTCTAAGTATCAGTACTGTGCAAGTCTATTTATTCAAGCCAGTCCAGGATATGAGGTAACAGGGATATGCCCCCTTCTCATTAACTCTCATCCTAGTGAGAGTCTGTACTAATATATTACAATAAAGGCAGTTGGTTATAAGATTTTGAACAGATCAGTTGTGCCTCTGAGTTCCTCATTTAATCTTTACTTAAACAGTACTATAGCAAGAACAGCATAGTATCGTGTATGAGGGGGTCTATATTCTCCGAGTATGGCCGAAAACAACGAGGTGTTTTTCGGCCAAACGAGGAGAATATAGGCCCCCAAAGACGCGATACTTTGCTATTTTTGCTTTATTTGCATTAATTTCATCAAACTGTGTTGTCCGCATAGCTCACCGATAGCCTCAAACGGTTGTGACGTCACTGTACAATACACAGAGTTTATATTGTCCACCTTGTGAGCGGCAAGTATATCAATTATATTGTACGCTCACGGCCAACTCATGGAATAAAAGCCCATAACATATCTATGATTATATTTAGCTACTTTACTTCCTTTAGCTAAACCTATGTCAGGGACATAACTCTGGTAGTGGTCATGGTTTGGAGTAACCTGAGCGTTACTCTCACTCTGAGGTCTGACAGAAGATGAATTATTCTGTAGATTAACAGTAATCTACAAAGCGATCAAGTAGACAAATGTCCATCATTGATTGGAATCTGATCTGTGCGGAGGGCTGGAGGGGAGGGGGATCCCATGAACCCATCCTGATATGATTGCAATTGGTGTCAAGGAGGCTGGGCACAGTTCCGCGCTGGGGAATAACGCGCAATTTGTTGGTGGGAATTTGCCGTTTTAAGGTTGTCATATTCTATTTTTGGCGACATATCTAGTTTAATAATTAACAAATAACACTTCACAAATCATATTGAAAAACGAAATATGAATAAGTTTATAAATAAATGTTGTTTCTTAAAGTGTAGATAGTTTCTGTCATGGTTTCTGTCATTTGGCCATATTTTATGACATACATATGGTTTAATTCCCAAGCTAAATTAGTTTTTCAGGGTAAAACTTGGACTTTTCTGTTGAAAACAATATGTAAACGACATGTAAAGTTTGTAGAATCAAGCAGAAAAGTAGTATCTAAGTCAAGCCTATCTAACTTAGATTTGACAACAGCAAACAACGATGTAAACAGTCAAAATTACGGCAAACTTGACCTCCGACTCAACCTTGACCTGATACTTGCAACGTTGTCTACCAAAAAATCTAGTGTGGGGACCCCAAATAAATTTCACTGTTTTGTAATCCAAACTGTTATGAAAATATTATATGTGAATTTGAAAGTAATCTGATGACTTTTTTCTGGTGAAATATGCAAAAATGTGTTGAATTATGACATTTTCTCGTAGCAGCCTATAGTAAAGCATGCTGCAGGAGATCGACCCCAAGGTGGGAAAATAAATATGGAAAGGTCATTGATAAATGGCATTTTTGAATTCAGGATACTTGAAACTATCACTGGAGCAATTTGGGGGGAAGTCTAATGACTTTAAGAAATTGTGACCAGCCTCCTTAATCTCAGCTCACCTGAGTAAGCTTTACTGAGTAGGACAGAGCTTACCTGAGTAGGGTTGAGTTTACCTGAATAGGACAGAGCTTACCTGAATAGGACAGAGCTTACCTGAGTAGGACAGAGCTTATCTAAGTAGGGCAGAGCTTAGCTGAGTAGGGCAGAGCTTACCTGAGTAGGGCTGAGTTTACCTGAATAGGACAGAGCTTACCTGAGTAGGGCAGAGCTTACCTGAATAGGGCAGAGCTTACCTGAGTAGGGCAGAGCTTACCTGAGTAGGACAGAGTTTACCAACTAGGGCAAAGCTAAGTAGCTAAATAGGAATGTCAAACTGAATGATACAAATGCTTTACGATGCGTACAAGTGGCATATATCTTGGACTTAACTTAACAGTCATGGAGACAATTTGTAGGTATTGCTCCCACTGATATGATGATTAAATCGTAATATATAACGATTAAATCGCATAATTAGATAGAACTGTACCCAAGGTTGGAACTACACGTGTGATTCAATGGCTCAAGTTATAACTTTCTTTTGTATCCAATAAGCGGCCGCAGGTCGCGCGTTGGATACAAAAGAAAGTTATAACGAGAGCCATTGAATTACATGAGTAGTTCCAACCTTGAGTACAGTTCTTTCTTTATACTACGACTTGGAAATATTAAAAAAAAGGCCATTCTTACGCGTACAGGCTGGCCGCATTTCCAAGACGTGGCCATCTTTAGTTTTGATCATGCCGAATCATGGAGTAAGCTCGTCTCTGATTGGTTGACACAGCGATGACGTCACCATATCGATCATTACTGACCAATCAATAACATTTTTACATCGGCGGCCATGCGCTCTTTATTCAACGCATACAGAAATGAACAAACTATTAAATGGGCGTATTCTTCCCGCTCAAAGTGAATATCCCATTCAGTCGTAGTATAATAAATTGTAGATAACGGGGATCTAAAGAGTCAAGTATGTCTACTCTAACCAGAAATAATGATCCCCATTAAAAGTACATCAATGCATTTACATTTAATAGCAATGATGGTAAGAAATGATTCAGCATGAACCAATCTAGGGCCACGATCTATAATGGTCGAGACCCATTATTCTAAACATAACGACTAAAAGGTACATGGCCTACAGGAGAAAGCCAATACTTTTCGTCTAGTCTTCAAAGAGAGTTTAAAATCTGGAACATACTGGCCAGTATGTATATGTGTCAGGGAAATATCCCTTATTGCGCCTTGGTGAATTGGGTCTTTTTTCTTCACAGCATAGAGGCCCGTTTGTTCATGAATATTCATTATATTACAATAGTGTTGTTTTTGTATACGTATGACTGGCAATGAAAGAAGGTAGTCATTACATCATTGTGAGATAACCGTCCCTGCGTCTATTGGAGAAGGCTCAAGTCAGAAAGAAGGGCATCAGTGATTTCATTTGAAATGAGTTCATTAAGTTAAATCGGCACTTCACTGACTACAGTGGTACTTCTATCTACTTCTTCCCATATTGTAACTAGGTAATATTTGTAGATAGAAATACCAACGGGTCGAGAGTGGTAACGCTCGCATCCAGAGCAAAGCAGCATAGTGTAGAATCAGTATAGGGTCAGTGTAGAAAAAAACCCCTGTGTTGTCTGACGAACCAGGACGAAGACTGAGTGTTTATAGGTATGTAGTCAGCTGACCCGCAACGGCGGGAAAGTTTAGGTCTCACCACATATATTTGCATCCTAGCAAAGTACCCGTCCTCTGGACGGTCACCCTCTCTCCCCACAGTTCCCTGCTCTCTCCCTCTTTTCCCTCACCCTCTTCTCTGTCTTTCATACCTGCTTTTGTCTCCCAACCCAATCTCCAGATTCCCAGAACATGCGTGACAAAAAACCCTTCTAGAGCTTTATATATATTGGATATACATACTCCACATAATGTACAATGCAGATCTACATTTTGTTTCGAAAAAAGCAAATTATAAACTATCATTGCATTATCCAGTATCAAATTCATGGAACAGCCTTCCTTTAAGGCTAAGACATATTCAAGATGCAATGACCGTTAAAAGGCAAATTAAAGTTGCATCAACGATCCTATAGCTTGTTGGTTGCATGCTCAGCTAACATCGATCAAGAATGGAATATTTTGTTAATTCTTTTCCAAACCATCATTTGACCAATATTTTGGAGGAATTTGTTCAGTTGTTTTTGCGACAGAGCTTCTAAAACGTCCTCATTTGTATCTAGAGGACACTTTCATCCGAAGACTTCACATTTTGTCACTCACCGGTGGCAGCCCTTGCTCGGCTTTAAATTTGGCTTTACATTTTTCCAGTCTAGGCCCAAACCCACAGATCAGATAAGAATGGTGCGTCAGTGATTGGACGCCTACTTCACTAATCGGTTTCCTGGCCTAGGACCAAGTGTTCTAATGGGATTATAATGCCATCTTGCGGTCTCAATGAAATTATAATGGCACTTTGCGGTTTGAGGCGAGAGGCTTTCTCTCTGTTTGAAGGGACTCTCTCATCTTTTGACCTATAGATTGCATCAGACCCCTAATAGTGAGAAATCTAGAATTTTGATGGACCATAGAGCACCAGCTTTATGGGACAGCTCTGTGCTAGAGTGTCAGAAGAGACTATGTAGGCATTAACCACAATAGCCATTTTATCTTTTCCTTTTTTTGCAAATCCTTAGTTCCTCTAGCTGCCGTCTGGTCGCTTACACTTCTAAAACACATGTGAAAAATATTAATTGAATAATAACACCACAACCTCAAACTTCAGTATTTGCTGTTTTATTAGGCATGTGTTGGTACATTTGGTACACGACGTTTTGACCTGGTATGGTTGTCTTCTTCAGGTGATGATGTGATATGTGAAAATTACTTGTCCATTGAAATATATATCATCTATCATTCAATACAAAGTATTGAAATTTGGTGCACATTTTCAGACAACTGGGAGGGCCAGCCAACCCAAAATAGACGCCATTCCTACAAAGAGTCCCTGTGGATAAAACACTTTGAGAAATATCAATTATTAATTCAAATCTTACCACCGAACCCAGAATTCTCACACATAGGTTTATTCTTTAGTATATGGGTAAAATCGCCAGGAAATGTACAATTCGCCTTCACCAATTCTCTCAAATAATCCAGATTTAAGACGAAGGTGAGGTTTAATTCAGTTTTATTTAATTCAGTTTAATTCAGTTCATCATAACCAAACAGATAGGTTGAATCAAGGCAATATCAAATATACTTAAATATACCAGGTTTGGCCATTTTTCAGTTTAATTTAGCCGAATTTACTAAATGCGCAGAACTACCAATTGTGCATTTTCTGAAGATCTGACCCATATCTACTTAAAGTTAATAGCTAGTTTAGTTGTGATGCCTTCGAATAAACCGTTTGTGACAGAGATGTGTACTCTTCTCCACTTGCGGTAGTGCAATTCTGTTTTAGTAATGAGAAAATAAAGTCCCGTACAATATATTTACTCGTGGGCAACATCTATTTGATCTATCTGACTATTATTTTACACTACATGCTCCCCAGTGTCTCCTCAGTGGGAAGGAAACCAAAGCAGCCATTACTTCAACGTATGAGATATCGTCAAGTCGTCACAGAAATACACAATTGGTAGCTCTACACATTTGTGTTTGTAAACATTAGGACATTTAGAAAGTATTTCTATATTTTATTATATAATTGATATTATTATTTTTGAAAAAAGAATCTTTGCAATAATATAATTCTGCGTGGACCATTACTAACAAAGTTGCTAAATATACTCCATAGGATGACCTTAGAAGATATATTCTTTACAATTGGCAGCTCTACACATATGTGATGTGTTATAGCAAAAATGTCACAAGTTGCACAACATTTTGAGATATCACCATATTTGAAAACATGAGATCAAGCGGATTCCAATGTTGGTAAACATTAAGGACATCTAAGAAGTCTTTCAATATTTTATGTTTGATATCTTTATGTATGAAAAAAGCGCAAGGATATATTTAATACACTGTTCTGACATTTGTATTCACACGACTTGGACTAGATACCCCCAAAATTGAAACATTCCACCGAAGAGATCTTGTGAATAAAACCTTTGATAAATTTCAATTTTTTTCCAAGACTCATTTTTCTGTAACGCATCACATTTAGCAAATTGCTTAATTAAACTGAAGACCAATACATCCTGGGTACAATTGAATATAATTATTTGGTATTGCGTTGATTCAAAAATCTGTTTTCGTTGTATTCAACTGTGCTGTACAGTTAAAGTCGCTCAAAAGATTAAGACTTTCTACTTTTTGTTCCATTCTTTCCCAACTCATCTAAAAGTAATTGAACCCAACTTTTGGTGGATTTTGCGCAGTTGTTTTGCTACAGGGATTCTAAAACGTCATCATTACTACACGCCCTGTGAACAAAATAGAGAAGACATGGCTTGTAGAAGTTGATAAAATGGATTCATTTCCACACCATGTTTTGTTATCTATATGTTGTCGCTCAGAGCCAGTGTGGGATGTGGTGTTGTCTAAGACAAGCAAGCTTTCCCATTTGGGCGCCCTTGACTGATTTCATAATCCACGCATTTCGTAATTCCAATGCCTTGTTGTGTGTAGAATCAATGTTACGAAATGTGCGTAAATTTCTACGCAATTTCGTCTTGTTTCTAGTACACATTCTAAGAGTGAGTCTTGAATTTGGATTATTTAAGAAAATTGGTGAAGGCGCATTGTACATCTTCTGACGATCTGATCCATATCCTATTCAACTTTGACTTATCTTACATAGGCTACTAATATTTACATGACATTGTTATGGATTGAGCAATAAAAGATGACCATTACCAGGAGGTTTATGTATTGTGAGTGTGGACCGGGTCGCCTATCATCCCGTATCCATTATGTAGAACTTTGTGTTTAAGGTATGGTTTTGTTTTGGCCACTATCTTCAGTCAGAAGAGCATAGATTGATAAAAGGGAAGACACATTAGGACGGATAGGAATGACTGGTGCATTTTCTTATATAACCTTCAACTTGGAGGAGCATTTGCTGGGGATTATATGTTATTTTTTACAGCATTTGCTGTTAACATCGGTCAATAATAATAATGAATTCTTTATTTTGCTAAGACAGTACACATACAAAACAGAACAGACAGGTGGTACACTTCAAATTTCAAATATGGTCTTCTAGTAAAACTAAAGATTTATATGCGACGAAGCTAAACATCTAGATCTGCTCCCTTCGGTACTGCTACCATGTAATGAGAGAAGGAACTCTCACCTGGCGACGGTCTCTTTAAAAAAAACAACTAAAGATTTAGTACTTTTTATTCTGTTTCTTTTCAATCCTAAATATCATTTACCAAGATTAGGGAGGAGGATTTAGTTTGGTTGTTTTCGCTGCAGGGCTTCAGGGTAGCATTTTTCATTTCTATTGCAAAGCCTATTGCGAGTCTTATTGTAGTATGTAGGACGCCTCTTTCTCATCTTCTTCAGTTGTATGAACCAAACCCAGAATTGTTACAGAATGGGATAAAACCATAATAGTATCATTTCCACAACATAGCCATCTACTTTTGGGGCTATAACTACCTTAGGTATACTATAACCCATGCTAATTACGTCGCGGCGAATATTTCTTTGATGGCGATGTGTGGAAGATGGAATTCCATTACTCTCGATCAATCTACCATTACTCCTGATTAATCTGCCGCCTCCTGATAAAAACAACAAGTGGATCATGACATTGACTATGGTACCTCAACCCCAGTTCCCCCTTATTTTATTATTTAACCTCTCCCTAAACAATATCCTAAGACAGAGAGGCGGTGAGCCATGAACTATACATATCAGCTCTGCGATGAAGCGGCGAGCTTAATGACCAAACCAACCGGCCTTCCTTCGCGCCCCCACTGAAGCCATTTTAAGAAACACTATAGAGACTATCACTAATTGTTTTCTTGCATCAATGTTATACCATGTAATTGTTATTTCTATGATGGAAATTTGTACTCTATAAGGGTACTTGGGAAGACTAACATTTTATGTTGACAGGACGATCTTATTTCTCTATTTTGTAACTATACTAATGAAAGAGAAATAAAGATATTTTGCATTGAACTATTATTGCATTGAACTGCAATGGTAAACAAGTGTGATGTCACATGAAAATGAGTTACACATCGCAAAATTGATATTTTCCAAAGTGGTTTATTCACAAGATATTTGTGTTAGAATGTTTTCATTGTTAAGTCGATCATTGAGGGTGTATAAAAAGAAATCTGTACCCAATTCAAAGACAGTTTATTAAATATATCCTTACGTTTCTAGAAGGTCATCCTATGGACCATATTTAGTTATTATGGAGTTATTTAGTTGCAAACTTTTTTTTTTCAAAATTAAATATCAAACTTAAAACATAGAAATACAATTAGCTATGCTAATGATCACCATCATTCGAATCGGCCAGATATCACCTTTTCAAATATGATGACATCTCAAAATCCATTTCCTGCGATGTGTGACTCATTTAACACATCACATGTAACACATCACATATAAGAGGAATTGAATTTCAATATTAACGATGATAGTAAAGGTCACAATAATGATGTATAAATGCAGGCAAGCACACGATCTGTATTCTTAATCATAGGATGGTGAAGGTAAACGTGGGCCTGTTGTATAAGCTAAGCAAAGGTAAACGTGGGCCTGTTGTATAAGCTAAGCAAAGGTAAACTGGGGCCTGTTGTATAAGCTAAGCAAAGGTAAACTGGGGCCTGTTGTATTAGCTAAGCAAAGGTAAACACTGGGGCTGTTGTATAAGGTAAGCAAAGGTAAACTGGGGCCTGTTGTATAAGCTAAGCAAAGGTAAACTGGGGCCTGTTGTATTAGCTAAGCAAAGGTAAACTGGGGCTGTTGTATTAGCTAAGCAAAGGTAAACTGGGGCCTGTTGTATTAGCTAAGCAAAGGTAAACTGGGGCCTGTTGTATGAGCTAGCAAAGGTAAACTGGGGCTGTTTTATTACCTAAGCAAAGGTAAACTGGGGCTGTTTTATTACCTAAGCAAAGGTAAACTGGGGTTGTTGTATAAGCTAAGCAAAGGTAAACTGGGGCTGTTGTATTAGCTAAGTAAAGGTAAACTTGGGCTGTTGTATTAGCTAAGCAAAGGTAAACTGGGGTTGTTGTATATAAGCTAAGCAAAGGTAAACTGGGGCTGTTGTATTACCTAAGCAAAGGTAAACTGGGGTTGTTGTATTAGCTAAGTAAAGGTAAACTTGGGCTGTTGTATTAGCTAAGCAAAGGTAAACTGGGGTTGTTGTATATAAGCTAAGCAAAGGTAAACTGGGGCTGTTGTATTAGCTAAGCAAAGGTAAACTGGGGTTGTTGTATTAGCTAAGCAAAGGTAAACTGGGGCCTGTTGTATGAGCTAAGCAAAGGTAAACTGGGGCTGTTACTAAGCAAAGGTAAACTGGGGCTGTTGTATAAGCTAAGCAAAGGTAAACTGGGGCTGTGGTATTAGCTAAGCAAAGGTAAACTGTGCAAGACACTTTTCTCCTTGCTTTGATGGATAGGAATTCACCATTATGTATACCTAGCTATTTAATTCCTGCTAGGATGAAGTCGCTATAAAATGTACACTTCCCCTCCACCAATCGTATCATATAACAACTCACATTTAAGACAAAAATGAGATTTAAAATTCAGTTCAACATGACCCAACATATTGTTTGAATCAACCCAATACCAAATATACTCAGATATATCAAGTATTGACCACTTATCAATCTAATCTATAGCAGAATTTACTAGATGTGAAGATCTGCCGATTGTACATTTTCTAGCGATCTGCCCTACTAGCTGGGTATGCCATGTAGGAAGGATGGTTTTACCTTCATACAGATGAAGGAATAGGGGACTTGCATAGCCGCCATTCTGAATCTTGATTCGCATAACTACATTATGGGAATACTCGTACAGTGTAAAATCTATAGAAAACATGTCATGGGATATGTATCTGTACTACCATGGCAATTTTTTAATAAATTTTATTGGCCAAAGTTTCACATGCGTGATAATTCTCATCTGCCATCTGCCAATATCCATGTATTACACATGTTTCCATAAAACAAACCTTCTCGTTAAGTAAAAGTTGACCTAGGGATGTTCAATATTATACATAAAAAGGATCCACCATTTGAATATTAAAATAAGACACAATGCTGGGAGTGGATTTAACTATTTCTTTGATTTGCCTAAGTGCAAGATTAAAATTTCGTCTAATGTGAAACCAAGGTATTTATAATCTTGAACTGGCTCTATTGTTTGCCCTGCCCAGGTTGAGACTAAGGGAGGGATTGAAAGAATCCCTCTTCGCTGTATAGCAAAGGGCAAAGGATATCGTCTTGCATTTTGAATTATTGAGGGACATCAATTTATCGCATCAAAACACGGTAAAACGTCCTCTACAGCTAGGTTTTCCTGATGATGGTTGCAAAATGTTCTAGGGCTGAATATAAATCATTAAGCCTCCATCTTTCCTATGATGCATTTGGTTTCTTTGTATCATTTTCACAAGATTCCATGACACAAGCCTCCATCTTTCCCATCATGCATTTGGTTCTCATGATCATTTACACAAGCTACGATATTGGTGACAGCATTCTTGCAATTTTGGATTAAAAATGTTGTCAAATATTTGTATGTCAGATTTCAACAGAATCCATCCCATGATGCACTGTAACAGACATGCGCAGTGGCACATGCAAATCCCCTATTCCCACACAAGAACTAATTTCTGAGTTTATACAACAGGCTTCTGAACTCAGAATTCTTCATTACAATTTTCCTTGAGGGTCTTTTATTACAGGTTTGGCTCATCATCCGATCAAATGATATTCCCAGGAGTTATTAAGATTTTGAATCATGTCCTTAATGAATCTTTCAGTTCTAAAATGTCAGAATGTGTTAATCAGTATTTGCCTGACGTATGGGGATCGGCTGAGTATTGTCTTAAATTTGGGTTTAACATTTGATAGGTTTAGTAAAGTCAAATCGTACATTTTCTTATTATCTCCGACAGCACATCATGTTTGAAATAAGGCGATGCATTATGAGTCAAATCATCAGAAAAAGTACAATTTGCTTTCTCCAATTCTCTGTAGTAACACAAATTTAAGATTAAAATCAGGTTCAAAATACGGTTCAACATAAACCGAATTGATTTTTTGAATCAAGGCAACACCAAATGTATTCAGATAGAAATAGTATTTATCATTTCTCAATCTAATTCAGCAGAATTAACTAAATGTGTAGAGTTGCCAATTGATCATTTTGTGAAGATCTGAGCCATATACACACATTTTGAGGCATTGATACATATTTCATACTGAACATAAAATATTTTCTATAGTTTATAGTCTGGCATATCTTTATTTTTTAACAGATTTTATTTCGAGACACAGTTCACATAAGTGATACATTTTAATGAAAAATGTCCTGTTATAAATATTCTACAAACTGATTAAATCTGAGATTCATCTTGTTATTTGATTCTAAGAGATTAAGTGACTAATATCATATTTTATTCCGTGCTGCCTCTTTCACTATACATCAATCGATAATCTAAATATCATTAACTCGATACATTCATGACTACCACATAATTACTAATACATTTCAAGATCGGTGACTGTCAGTTCTCTAGATCGACACATACATGTGTATCCTCATTTTTTCTGTATTTTCCGCCGATCACGATAACTCCCATAAATCCATGAATAGGTGAAAAAGAATACTAAGGATTTGTTCCTCACAGTTAAGTGGGTCAGGCTTTCAGAAAATGCACAATCTGCAGCTCTACGCATCTCTCAAATTCTGCTAAATTAGAGTGAACAATGATAAATACTGACAATATCTGAGTGTGTTCTGTATTGTATTCATTAAATAAATCTGTCTGGTTAAGTTCAACTGTATTTTTAACCTGATTTTCGTCTTAAATTTGGGTTATTTGAGGGGATTGGTGAAGGCCAATTGTGCAGTTTCTGAAAACTTGACCCAAATTGAATTAAGTACTGTAACTCTAAACAACGAAGTTGATTTCTTTTTGTACATTAGTACCGCTGTGGGAATATCTCGAGAGGCACAGGCTGAGGCATCTGCATTGCAGGCCTCTCGAGATCTCCCCACAGCGGTGATAATGTACTAATAGTTAATGGATGCGTTAGTGTCATGTTGGTGCGTTGTGATTGCTAAATGTCCCTATTATCTATAAACTACACTATGTGTACTGGTGGGGTTTTGTAATAGTAATTCTAGCTATGCGCAATTGTACATGTCAGTGTAGCCCAAGCCACGTCAGTTATGAAAAAAGTTGTTAGTGGCCTATATTGTATTGCATGTCTCATGAAAGAGCCCTCAACCAATCGCCAATTAGTGAAGCGATTAATGGAAGGCAGAGTGGCAGCTTGAAGAAAAGAACGAGTACGGAATAAGAGACACGAGTGAACGAAATGACATAAGATTGTATTGAATGTGGTACATGGGAGGCCTTGGGTTGACGGCAGAATAATGAAGATGTTTGATTGCGAATGAGGAGAAAGATGAGAGAGTCGAGCAAAAACATAATCGTTTTCTTTGCAAAAAATAAGAAACAGAACAGGAAGGCTTTTTTGTGGATAGAATGGCAGCTGCTGTTTTTTTCTTACTGGCAGATTTATTTGTTTTCTCACATGTTATGTTTATGTTAGAATTATTAGCATTTATTCATGATGTTTACCTATTGATATATAATATGGGATGTGTTATGGGAGTCACAAATTCGATATTTTTCAAAGTGTTTTATTCACACGATATCTTTATGGGAATGTTCTCAATGTTGTAGCTGGGTTCCACTGCCCGGCTACTTCTCCTGCTTCTGCTCCCGCTTCTTGATTAAAGAGGCAGGAGCAGTAGCTGGAGAGAAATGGAGATGGCTCCTGATACATATATCCACGTTACTTCCCGCTTCTTTTGGAGCATTTTCGAAGTGTAGAGTGCTCCCGCTTCTATCAAACATGTTTGATTTGAAGTGGCTGCTTTTTTGTAGCGGGAGGTAGCGGGAAGTAGGGGGGCCTTACATTATCCCTCACGTTACTTGATGCATTCATTTTCATGTGAAAATAAAATGTTGTCTGCTCAAATTTCTATGTAGCGGTAGAAGTAGTGATGGAAGTAGTGGGGAAATAGCACCTATTCCTGTATACTTTCCGTTGCTTGCTCCGGCTTCTAAAGAAGCGGGAGCAATAGGCTGTCAAAGAAATGGGAGGGGTAGCAGGAGGGGTAGCAGGAGGGGTAGCGGGAGTAGTAGCCGGCCAGTGGAACCCAGCCTTTAGGGTACTTAACGCTGTTTGTAGCATGAATACATTTTATTTACCATATTTCAAGAGAGTGTATAAAATAATAATATCTGTGCGTTTCTAAGGTCATCTATAGAGTATATTTAGCTACTTCACTAGTACATGTCCACCCAAAAATATTACAAACTTGTTAAGAATAAAAATATCAAACTTAACTTATAAGATGCCCTACTGTTTACTATCGTTGGAATCGGCTCGATCTCATCTTTTCAAATAATTATGATAATATGTCAAAATCCATTCTTTGCGAATTTTGATCATGAATTGTGAATTGAATTGTGATCCTGATGTGCTGATGAGTGTATTGATGTTGAAGACTTTCCTATTCATTGGATTTGAATAACCAATCAGCAAGCAATCCAAAAATAGGAGACTGGTAATGGCTATTAGCAGCTGAATTTCACCGATTAACACAATAGAGTGCATTGGATGGGACGTTGTGTACGTCGGGGAGAGGCTAACTAGATCTGTGGTCTGTTGAACCGGCCTCGGATCTGGGGGGCGTTTCATAAGTTAGCGCAGCGCGCGTTAGAGGGCCTAAGGCTGCGGTTCCACTGGCTCGCTCTTTTGGCCCGCTCTTCATCCGCTCTTTTATTTTCCCAGAGCGCCTAACAAGCGAAGTGAGAGCGAAACCAGAGCGGTCTAATAAATTCGGTAATTACGCTTTCTATACGCTCTTCTGTGCGCTTCTTTGGGAGAGCGCAGGACGTTGCGCTCATATCTGTTGTGTTTGATATGAGCGCAGCAACACAACGCTCTTTCTACCTGTTAAAGAAGCGGACTAAGAGCGCAGTGAGAGCGCACAAACGCATTTACCATTGATTTCATATAGGAAACAAGCGCACCAGTAGAATCCCTCTGCGCTTGTATTGTGCTAAAAATATTAGCGGATGAAGAGCGAATGACAAGCGCCCCATAAACAAGCGCAGCAAGAGCGAGCCATGAGCACATATACAAGAGATCCAGTGGAATCGGACCTTAAAGACAGTCGTTACCAAATAAGGAACGACATTTTTTAACACAGCGCGCGCTAAGGCTGCGTTTCCACTGGCTCGCTCTTTAGGTCCGCTCATGGCCCGCTCTTTTTTATTATCTTGAGCGCATAACAAGCGGAGGCAGAGCGAACCCAGAGCGGTCTAAAGGAATCGGTTACTGCACTCTCTGTACGCTCTAAAAAGTGGCTATGTGCGCTTCTTTAGAAGAGCGCAGGACGTTGCGCTTATATCTGACCTGTTTGATTTGAGCGCAGCAACACGCCGCTCTTTCTGCCTGTTAAACAAGCGGACCAAGAGCGCAGTGAGAGTGCACAAAGGCATTTACCATTGATTTCATAAGGAAAGAAGCGGAACAATAGAATCGGTCTGCGCTCGTCTTGCGCTAAAAATAAAAGCGGAACTAGAGCGAATGACAAGCGCCCTCTAAACAAGCACAGCAAGAGCGACCCATGAGCACATATATAAGCGAACCAGTGGAATCGGACCTTAAGGCTGCGTTTCCACTGGCTCGCTCTTTTGGCGCGCTCATGGCCCGCTCTTTTTTATTGTCTTGAGCGCATAACAAGCGAAGGTTGAGCGAAACCAGAGCGGTCTAAGGAATCGGTTACTGCGCTCTATGTACGCTCTAAAAAGTGGCCATGTGCGCTTCTTTAGAAGAGCGCAGGACGTTGCGCTCATATTTGTTGTGTTTGATATGAGCGCAACTACATGGCGCTTTTTATGCCTGTTAAAGAAGCGGTCCAAGAGCGCAGTGAGAGCGCAGTGAGAGCGCAGTGAGAGCGCAGTGAGAGCGCACCAATGCATTTGCTATTGAATTCAGATGGAAACAAGCGGACCAGTAGAATCGCTCTGCGCTTGTATTGCGCTAAAAATATTAGCGGATGAAGAGCGAATGACAAGCGCAATATAAATGAGCGCAGCAAGAGCGAGCCATGAGCACATATAGAAGCGAGCCAGTGGAATCGTACCTTAAGGCCATATTCCACGTTAACTAATGCATCCTAATCAACGTTGCGTTACTATAGCGCGGTATTTTCATATGCTTATCCGTTATGCGCGCTATACTTTGTCGCTAGCCTTATGAAACGGGAATAACGAACGCGCGTTATATTTATCGGTATTGTAACGATAGTGACGCTAGCATAACGAACGCGCGCTGCGCTAACTTATGAAACGCCCCCCTGCTTAGCCCTTTGAATTCGGAGCATCTTCCATGCTTAATATCTGATGAAATGTTCAAATAATCTCTCCATATTCCAGGAAAGAACTCGCTTGTTCATGTGAGATTTTATATGTCCAAGATCGAGCGGGTTGTCCGCCAGTGTTAAGGTATGAATGGATGAATAGCAAACGAACGTGTGGTCTTCGTGAGAAGAACTAAGCAACTGATTTAATAATCTAGCATCTGTACATATGTCCATACAGGATGTGTGAAAGAGTAGGGGGCGGAGCCCTTACGTAATACCTATGGCTTAGCATGAATAAGTAGACTTGCACAGTACTGGATAGCTAAGTATAATTAGCGAATTTAATAATGAGATATTATAATTAATGGGTGATAATTAGATAGATAATGAGGTTACACAATGTTACGTAATGTTACATAACACCTTCCCCTATATAGGTGATGCGTTACAGGAAAAGGAGTCACAAGTCGCACAAAATGGATTTTGAGATGGAGTTTGATGTATTTATGTTTGAACAAAAATTTGAAATATTTCTGGGTGGGCAAAAATAAAGTAAAGTAACTAACTAACACTGACTTCTATGCTCAAGGATATATTTACATTGTCTTGAAATTTGGTACATGTATTTATATGACGTAAAGCGCTAAACCCTCCAAAGATCTTCTAACAAAGAGATCTTGTGAATTAAACACTTTGAGAAATATAATTTTTGCGACTTGTGTCTATTTCCCCAAAACGCATCACATATAACTAATCCTTGCGTTATATTATGTTCCTTGCTATGCTATTTCTCCTTGCTTAGGTAGGACATTAATAATGTAGGAATAACGACTATGATTGTGTGTATAGCAAATTCCTTCATAACAGTTCCTTACCAGCTGCTTAGCAAGGAAAGTAGCTAAAGGAAGGATAGTTTTAAGTGTAAAAAAATGTGTAAATAGGCAATCATAAATTCTTCTAGGTTTGGGGTAATTTGACTCACTTTCTTCCAGAAGGTTCCCAAGTGCCATTAAAGTCTGAAGTCATTAGATAGCAATGCACGCTTAGAATATTATTGGATTAAGTCGTCAGAAAATGTAAAATTCATCCTCTCAAATGTATTGTAAAATTCTTCCTCTCAAAATACCCGAATCTAATACAAAAACGTGGTTCAAAATACGACTTAACCTAATCGAATAGAATGCTAATTAAACATATTTTTCTAAAATAGCTGACGCAGTTATGTCATGGTGCGCAGATCTATAGAGGGATGAGCAGTGCTTCCAGGCCTCTCAGCCAATGTACATACTTATTTTATTTCGGTTAATAGACCATTAGACCATTACGGTTAATAAACCAATAGAATTTCTTCGGAAATTGGAACAACGATATACATTTCTGAGTGTAATCAAAACTTTCTGGATTCCCAGGTCTCCCCATTAAGTCTCCCTCAAAGATTCGAATGGTTAATGTCACATCATGTCATTTGCACGATTTATCAGATGTGTTGATTTCATCATAGGTACGGAGGATGCTGAAGGAGCCTGCAATAGATATCATTGTTTTCCTCACAGGCGCTAGCCTTATGAGGGATCATTGCTGCCGCTCTCACATACTCCACGGTGCAGTCAAGACGCACAAAAATCTTTTCTTTCCCGGCCTCCTCTTCCCTCTTTTTTTAGAGGATACTTCATATCCTCCTACTTATAGCATTTTATTTTATATTATTCTTTATTTAGTAATTACAATTCTTTAATCTGGTTTAATTATGATTAATTAAACCCCAACAATTATTACATATTGTCTCATCAATAAAATTTTAATTCTCCAAGTCAACGTCTTCCCTCTTATGTCCAGGTGTGCAGTAATGACATCATTACACGTTATCATTCCTGGTTTAATATAATATATTATATATAAGTACAACACAGCTATAATTAATCACATTCTCGAGATTCAGGGTAATCAATTATTTCCAATTGCGGTTGATTGTAACCAGATGTTTGGGCCCTGGTAAAGCAGGCCTTATACAACCAGCTATTAATTCTGATCTAAAATATGCTTAGCAACGAAGTCAATAACTTAGACATAGTTCTCGCCCTACGACTATGTATATTTGATGTGTTACGGGGAAATGAGCAAAAATTGATTTTGAGATATCATCATATATCTGAAAAGATGTGATTTTAATGTAATAAATATATCTATATGTTTCTATAAGGTCATTTAGTTTTCTTACTAATAATTGTCCAGCAAGAGATACTGCAAACTTTTTTTCAAAAATAAAAATATAAAATTTAACATGATAATTATAGAAGTAATTATTAGCTATCCTAATGTATACTATCATAATCCTGAGATTTGGTACCTGTATTTATGCTACAAAACGTGTTAAAGCACCCCAAAAATGAAAACATTAACACAAAGAGATCTTGTGAATAAATCACTTTGAGAAATATCAATTTTGCGGCTTGTGATTCATTTTCCTAAAACACATCACATATATATCATATTATGTATAAATGTCACGTTGTAGAAAACATGGAGCGTTCGACAACTGTCGGGGCTAGCGAAACAACGACTAGATACCACAAAGGCCAACGAATTGTATATGATATGATCAGTGACATGATGATCTACCTAGTCCTCATCGGCATGGCAACATGTTATCACATATCACACCAGTGTGTCAGAACATGTGCTTAAAGCCTTGTGAGTAGAAATAATAAGTATGGAGCCGTCTTGTTGTATAAGAGTCAAATCGAAAAAATAATGTACAATTTGGTTTCTCCATTTTTCTACCCCCCCCCCCCCGCACCCCCATTTAAGACTAAAATCAGGTTCAAAATGCAGTTCAGTCTTCAGACCGACATAGAATAGCACATATGTAAAATACAAAACAAACAGTGAAAAACACAAGGTAAATGCTTAAAAACATATATGGGTGAAATCGCCAGAAAATGTAGAATTCGCCTTCACTAATCCTCTCAAATAACCCAAATTTAGGTCAGAAATCAGGTTCAAAATTCAGTTCAACATAACCAAACAGATTGTTTAAATCAAGGCAATACTGAATATACTTAGATATACCTAGTGTTGACGATTTTCCAGTCTAGTTTAGCAGAATTTACTAAATGTGTTGATCTGCCAATTGTGCATTTTCGGAAAATCTGACCCATATACATACGTTACACTAAGATAAGCGCTAACGTGCTCATACAAGATTAGCAATTTAAACCAAGTATTATATCCTACTCTATATAATCTCGATGTAATAGATCAAGTAGGTTTTTTTATTGGGCTAACTGGAAGAACTGCTCTACAGACGATTCGTCCATGTCTTGCATTGTATTGTATCATATTTGTTTCCGTTTTTATCACAGTTACAGACAGGAAAAAGGGACAAAGAGACATAAATAACTTACAACATTTTCTGTGAAGATCCCAGGTCTTCCAGGTCACCCTATAATATTGAATCATTACAGATTAATATTTTTTTTTGTAATTTCCAGGTGTGTTCTGACATCACACCTGGCAACGAGTGCACCAGCCTATGACGTCATAGGCCGTAGTAAGGTGAAAGAGACCGTCGCCAGGTGAGAGTTCCTTCTCTCATTACATGGTAGCAGTACTGAAGGGAGCAGAGGTGTTTAGCTTCGTCGCATACATTACAGACTAATAGCTTGATTGATATATTAGGTGATTCAAATTCTTCTGTCTGGGAGTGAGTTATATTGCTTTCCTATACTCCTGTTGTATGAGCAAAATAATTGTCACACCTCGCCTCGTCTCTCACCATTTTTTTGTTAAATATCCGAAGTAGAGTGATTAACCCAGAACGAGTACAGATAAGGGAAGTTCAATTGCAGTATCTGGTTTTTATCTGGGGGTTATTTTTAAATAAATTTTATTGGATCTACTTTCATTCAATGATAATCTCATAGAGTCCATTTAGCCGAACCATCAACCCTATACCTGGCTACGGTGTACGCGTCAATAGCCAGTCACTTGAATGGGTTGTATATACAGCTAAGAGTCCATTGATTGATATATCAATTAGTATAGTATTTCAAGGCACCTTATGCTTAATGTCATGTTCAAACAATATTACAATAATCATCATCTACAATGGTTTTAAATCCATTTAGAATTTGGAACTCTTAACTTATGCTTATACCACATTTGTAAAAATCAAAAGAAGAGACCGAAAACCTCCCGTCCGCTGGAGACTCTTCTTCAACAGCAATCCTTGATCAATAAAAATGTTTTTCAAATTCAAATTCAACTCGTTTAGAGACAATTCAACTCGTTTAGGGACAGATTCTCCAGTGTTGTGGTTCTATCAGGAACTCAACATATCATACAAACAATGATATGTTAATCATGTACTAATTACTGCTTTAAAATCCCTTTGATTGCTAATGATACATAATTAGATTCATGGCAATGGATTTACATACCACTGTTTGATTTTCTACTACAAATCGATCTGCAATCAGATAGGATGTTAGGATTTTGCTCTCTGGTTGTGTCCTACATGTTTTCCTATAGAAAAATGGGAGCAAACATGCAAATATATGGAATAATTGCCAGAAGATCATTGTTATGGTTTCCTCTGCCTTATGGGTTGCGGCGATCTGTGAATGGAGTTCCATGGCCAGCATAGATATGTCCTTGCTTTCACATCAGCCTAGTTAACTGTCTCACATTAATGGCATGTTTTCTCATTGGTACCGACAAATCACACTGTAGGGACTCTATAGATGGTAACAAGATGACAATCCTTCTACGCAATAATCTTATATATAGCTGATGGTATATATATGTGGTGTGTTGAAGGAATATGAGTCGTTACAGGAATATGACTCACAAGTTTCAAAAAGGATATTTTTCAAAGTGATATATTCACATGATAGGTATTGAGTTGTTAGCAGCTAAGATTAAAGCTGGACATCGTAGGCCTGTAATTTATCTGACTGTATATAGACCTCCTAGGGGAAGGATTACTAAGTTCTTTGATGCTATTAGCACAGTTCTAGATGCAGTGGATAGGGAAAATTTAGAGGTTATTTTGTCAGGGGATATAAATGTCAACATGCTAGTGAAAGATAATATTAATACGAAGAGAATGAATAATATATGTAGTCATAGAGGGCTCAAACAACTGATTTTTCATCCAACTAGAGAGACTGTTGATACAAGCACACTCATTGACGTAGTATTCTCGAGTTGTAGATATATATCTGTAGCGGGGGTGTTGGACACGCTCCTCAGCGATCACAGTCCAGTATTTTGTATCCAAAAAAAATGTAAGATAGCCATAGATAATGGTAGGAGTTTCAGGGATTGTAAAAGATTGACTACACCAATGATCAGAGAGTCGTTGAATTCCTTAGAAGCTAGAGAAGTAAACCGTAATGTGCCACGTTCCCCAGAAAAAAACTGGGAGTTATTGTACCAGGATTATATTGAGGTTTTAGACAAAGTAGCTCCTCTTACACCGGTGAAAAAGAGAAATGTGAACAGAAATGTCTGCACTGCAGAGCTACGGCGGTTAATTCGTCAAAAAAACAAGGTATTTAGAAAAGCAAAAAAGGCAGGTAATGATCTGGGTTTATGGTCAGATGCGAAGAGACTAAAACGGTTGGTAAAATCTTTAGCTTTAAGAAATAGAAAAGAGTATTTGTCACGAGAGTTAGATAACAATATCGGCAACCCGAGGAGATTTTGGTCGATTTTGTCGGGTGTATATAGCAACAAACCAGTTACTTCAAACCTTCCCTTTGTAATTAATACGGATGGTGAACAGCTATTGGACAAAGCTGCAGCTGATTATTGTAACGAATATTTTGGTAGTTTGGGGGTGGCTCATGACTCTGTTGATATTAGACCTATTCCGATAAAAACTCGCAATGTATTCTCATGGAATGACATGATATCAGAGGAAAACGTTAGGAAGGTTATTGGAGACACCGATTTCTCTAAATCATCTTGTGTTGTTGGAATTAAATCATCTGTCCTCAAGATGTTTCTGCTGGCAGATATCGAGAATGTAACAACCCTTTTTAACTGTGTCAGACTATCAGGAATTTTCCCCCAGAGTTGGAAAGATGGAATTTGTACCATGATCCCGAAAATTAAGAACGGTAGAAAAGTAAATGACCTTCGTCCCATCGTATGCACCCCTATAATTAGCAAACTTTTCGAAAAAATTTTAGCGAAGAAGATGATTGACTATCTTGAAATAAATAATTTAGTGACAGATAGACAACATGGTTTTCGTAATGCAAGAGGAACAGATACTGCACTAAAATCATTGTTAGACAATGTGTTATTCTATAAGGACCACTCTTTAAATTCAGCCGTTACATTTTTAGACATCTCTAAAGCATTTAACAGCGTCAATATTGCCCTCCTGCTCGAAAAACTCAAATCTTTAGGTATCGATAGAAACGTACTGAAATTACTGCGATCTTATTGTGTTGGCAGAACTCAACGTACGGTTTTTAATGGGTGTCTTTCCAATAAAGTAGTTATGAAGGCAGGAGTGGCGCAAGGAAGCATCCTTGGCCCACTATTCTTTGTGATCTATATGAACAGTCTGGCCGATGTGGACTTTCATGGGCAACTAATTATGTACGCAGACGATTGCGCAATATGTACGCCCATTTTAAATAGAGATTCGGTCAAATTATTGCAGATGGATCTGCAAAGATTTGAGGAATGGTCAAAAAATAATTACCTTAAGGCAAACGCCAAAAAATCTCAGATACTTGTTTTTAGGGGAAACCTTGATGCGTTTGTGAAAAATCTCCCTCCCTTAGATCTTGGAATGGAGGTGATTGATTATGTAGATGAGTATAAGTACTTGGGTACGTGGCTTAACAGCCAATTATCCATGAAGAAACAAATTAGTACTAATTATGGGATTGCAAGTAACTATCTTAGACGCCTAAAAAAGGTTAAACATCTGCTGAATCAAGATAGGCTTGTACTAATATATAAAACTTTTATTTTGCCCATCTTAGAAAAGTCTTGTGTATTTATCGACTTGTCTAACAAATGTGATTACATAAGGTTGCAGAAATTGCAAAACAGAGTATTGGGAATTATTTATGGTAACAGATACTACAGAGAAGGGAAATTCAACATGCACATAAAGAGTAAGTTATTACCTTTATCCTTCAGACGTGAGATAAGATCTATCTGTTTACTTAAACGTACTGGTACCTTTGTGGATAATAACGTTGCTGGGCACATGCTCAGGAATGGTTATAGGAAAAAAACCGAAATAATAAAGTGGAAAAAACAACAAATCAAAAGAACCACTTTAGGTAGATTAAGTGACACTTGGAACAAGTTGCCTGAAAAAATAAGAACAATAGAGGGTGATATTGGATTCAAGAACGCGATAAAAATGTACTACTATGGTAAATTCATAGAATCTGGTTTGATTGAAATGTGATTGAGTGTTATGGTAATTATACAACGGAATGCTTGTAAGTAGTGGAATATTTTTTGTCTGACTATTTGATCTCAGACGTCGGAAAAGTTCCTTAATGTTAAACTTTTGAGATTTCTCATATATATAAAACTGTTGCACTGAAGCTGTATTACCTCGCGAGTAGGCCCATGTGAAAAGTAATAAGAGATGATGACAAATAGTGTAAGATTGTAAAAGCTATAATTTAACGAGGTATGGAATATTCAATGGTCAGTATGTAAGAGCACGACGCGGAATTTTTGTTTAATTGTTAATTGTTGTTTTTATTTGTACTACTGTTTTTAAGAAATTAGCCTGACCTAATCTAGAACTATCTGTATGCTATTCAGATATGTACCCACTTGTATCACTGTACTACTATTAGAAGTAACAGGAAACTAGAATAGTTTGATCAGTCGCTAAGCATGTATAATGATTAATTTAAAAATTCAGTGTTGTAAAACTAGGTTAGATTCAGTTTTTCGTTCTTACTTCTTATTTCTTATTACTTATTCTTTTTTATGTACTAAATTTATGAGTTAACTTAGAAATTATCTTGATGTAATTTAAAATTAAATTTAAAAATCAGGCTATTCTGGGAATATTCATACTGTCGTATGGAAATGTCTGTGTCCTGAATAAAAAAATTTCAAATCAAATCAAAAGTATGTGGTAATATTTTCATTTTCAGGGTGCTTAACGTTGTTTGTAGCATAAATACATGTACGAAAACTTAAGACAGTGTATTAAATATATCCATGAATGTCTAGGGTCATCGTATAGCCACTTTACTAGTAAATATCCACCCAGAAATTTTGCAAACTTTTCTTTCTAACCTCAAAATATCAAACTTAAAATATAGAAATACTTATTAGATGTCCTACTGTTTACTATCATCGGAATCAGCATAATTTCCTCTTTTCAAATATGCTTATATCACAAAATTAATTTTGACTGACTCGTGACTCATTTTCCTTAAGCACATCACATATCATAGATATATATATATATATTTACACATTATATGAAGAACCATGCAGGCATTATCCACATGAAAGCAATCAAATGAAATCCTAAAGGGCCTAGTCCACTGAACCGATTATCATGCCATCCTCACGGAATTTTGTGGGAAAGGGTCCTCTGCGGCGCAAAATCGCATAAGAATCTGTCCAGTGAACTAGGGCCTTTAAAAAAGGTCTGGGACTGAATCTGTCCACTTTTATCCAGAGTGTCAACACAGGGTAGACGTAATAAGATTCTCATCTGGTGCAGAAATTGCCCATATGGCTTGAAAACAGATTACACAGAGGGCTGCAGAGCGACTCTAGGCTATTGCCAGTTAACTGTTGTAACCAGGCATATTTTCTCTAATCAAGCCCTTCCCTCGTATATGGGTCAGATTTTTTAGAAAATGTACAATTTAACTTCGACAATCTTCTTAAAGAACCCTAGTTTCATGAAAATAAAGTTCAAAATACTGTTCAAGCTAACCAAACAGATTGCTAGAATCAATGCAATGCCAACTATTCTCGAATTTACCTAGTATTGACCAAATTACAGCCTAATTTTTCAGAATTTACTAAATGTGTACAGCTGCCAATTGTACATTTTCTGAAAATCTGACCCATATATACTACATCCCATTCCTATGCAGCAATTCCTTAAGCCATTCAGTTACGTTCAGTTGGTTGGATCGACTCAATATTTATTTCTCCGTGTAAGGGAGATTTGGTGTCTTAACACTTGTTTTCCTCTTCTTTTGGTTCAAAAGAATTTAAGGGTCAAGTCGCAAGAAAATGTACCATTCGTCTTCACCGATCCTCTCAAATATAACCCAGAATTAAGACCAATATCAGGTTCAAAATACAGTTCAACATAACAAAATTGATTTTTTGAATGAGTATAATACAGAATATACACAGATATACCTAGTATCTATTACGTTTCATTCTAATTTAGCAGCAGAAATATTATCGATTTTTGTCTTGGGTGGATCCATGGTAGGGCCAGAAGCCTCTGTGGCGCAATGGATAGCGCGCTGGACTTCTAATCCAGAGGTTGTGGGTTCGAGTCCCACCGGAGGTGCATTTTTTTCTTCAGGTTTATGGACATGGGGCTCATTTATAGAATTTCTCACTGCGACAGTTTGTTCAATATGCATAAATAAAAGTAGAATAACAAATAAGATGTAGTAAAATAGAATATCCGCTTGCAGTGTGTACATATTTTCTACTGAATAAAGTAGATTATATAATCTCAAAAATTATCATGTGTTTTCATTGCTACTTCAGGTTCTAACCTAATCAATAGACGAGAGAACCATGTAGGCAGAACCTCGCCAACCCGCTCCATAGAACCAGCACAACAACATCATGTATAGGACCCTTAGTAAGCGTTCGGGAGGAGAAGTAAAAACAACAAGAACAAGCCAAGGTAATAGTTATTCTGTTATAATATATGAAGCAGCAGGTTACAGGGTGAAAATGATCGTATGAGATAAAAGGTGTGTAGAAGTACATAAAGCCACTATTAAAGGAACATTAAAGAAGTAAGGTAAGTAATATGCAGTCTGCTTGGACTTACACGCCACCTTGTTGGCAATATATAAACTTAAAGACAGTATTTGCGCATATAAATGCACAGAATGCGTGCGCAAAGTGCGCGTATACATTCGGTATACATACATAGCCTATGACAACTGTGAGTAGGATATGAAAAGTAGACTAAAAGCATGGCATTAGAATTAATACTGATAATACTAGAAGAATAAATATTTAGGGTTAGAAAGTTAAAGATTGAAATGCTCTCAACACGATTAATGCTGCACTCTCCGCTATTGTGACAATACAAAAATGTACTCATAGGCTATGTGTATTATATTAAGACTTATAGAACTGGATTCATCAATATTCTGCTGCTGGTATATTTTTATACAAGAGTTCGAAGTGGATTAGGCCGAGAGAAAACTGAAGCCGGTGAGCGATAATAAGTGAAGTAATGTAAGAAAGGATTCAGGCGGGTCCCCCAAATATAAATGAGAACGTAGCAAAAATATCTGGACAAATTCTCCCAAATTGTGGCCAAATGATTGTTAGATGGATTGGAAAAGAAAATAGAACATCTTTAGTTTTTGACCGACGTTAGCTCAGAGTGCTGCTTAATTTTGCTGTAGGTGATCTGAAGGTCAAAAAAGGACATTTTTCCCCGACAACAAAAGGATTGGCATAAAATGCAATAAACCTTGGGATATGGCTCCAGCGTTTCCATGGACACATGTATGGTGGGGTCGAGTGTTCCAGCAATGCCTTGATCCCCTGTTGGGAAACTGTTTGTATAGATATTCCTTTTTTCACTGGTACACAAGGGAGGCGAAAAAGGTTTGATGCCAATCTTGTATCCTGTTTGATGCCAATCCTATGGTATTTTATCTCTCGCTCTGTCAGTCTGTTTATCTATCTATCTCTGTCGATGAATCTGTCTCTATCTGGCTTTGATTGGAGATGTATATGGGGAGATTGTGAGAAAAGGGTATGGAATAAAAAAGCTCGTCGACGGGAAGTGCACAGGAATAAAGATTATTCAAATGATATTTTGATAATTGTAGTCAATAACCTAAATAGCCCACTCGAATGGACTGACTCCACTTTTCTCTCGCTCTGTCTCTCCGTTTATAAAACTGTCTGTCTCTGTCTCTGAATATGTCCCTCTTCCTATGGTTTTCTATACCTCTAGCTCCTTTCTGGGCCTTGTTTCATGACTTGGTCTCAGAAAAATACCAAGTTGATACCAGGTTATCCCTCCCATTTAATCTAATACCAAGGACTAGTGAGGACTGGGCATCGCAAGTTGATTAAATTGGCACATGGGCAAAGTTTGTCTAGGATTGAGGGAATAAGGTTGTACTGGGTTGTTGCCTAAGATAATGGGGGGTCATGCTGGAGTCGGATAGTGTGGTAACTACAGCAGTGCCATATGGTCTCAATCTCTATTTTTTATTAATATTTTTATTGCCTGAAACAGTTTAACAATTGGTGTTGATTATAAGAAAGACGCATGACTGACAGGATGCAGTTATATTTCGTGCGTTGCCATGACCAAGTAAATACGATTCTACAGAAATTTATCCTTATTAGATCTATGAGCTGGTCAACAAATAAAGTTATCAAAGTTTTCAGATTATACATTCTTACAAGTAGATGTCATTAAATTCGTCAAGCATTTTTCTATATTTTCAATCTTGTCTATACCTTAGATCCTTTAGAATAGATCATAGGAATCCCCTACAGTGTTTTAAGGTTGTGTTCTATCATCGCCGCAATTCAATCATAAAAACAGTCTTAAATTGGTATTAGTGTAAGTGTCAGAAACGACTGTGAGTTAGCACACTCTGACGGACTTGCAATGAGATAGTGGAAATCTTATCCTGATACCTGGACAATGCAATTATGCAGTATTAAGGAAACTATTCAACTTAGGCTATCCCTAAAGACCAACTCTTGAAACAGGGCCCTTTATGTATCTACAGACTGAATATAGTGTAACAGTACAGAATGTTCCTGAGATAAAAGCACATTGGTTTGTAAATGGTGTCAAATTAAAGCTCATTAACTTCACACTTTGTGAAAAAATGCCTTTTTTGTATTTTTTGAAAATTCATATAGAATATAATATTCATTGCACAGTAAAAAAGTTGATATTCAATGAAAGCTGATGATCTCCTCTACAAATGATTTTACACATGCATAAGGCTGTGATTAATTTCCTAATTTCTGTTTGGCATGTGCTAATTGTGATGTGTTTCAGCAAAATATGTCAGAAGTCGCAAAAATGTTATTATCTAATGTGTTTTATTCACAAGATCTCTTCAAGCTTTAAATCATAGGAATATAAGTACCAAATTTCAAGACAGTAAACTAAATATACCCTAGTGTTTTGAAGATCATCCCATGAAATGGATTTACTTACTTTACTGGTAGTTGCCCATCCAGAAATATTGCAAACTTTTTTTTAAAATTAGAAATATCAAACTTAAAAGTATGGAAATATTTAATAGCTGTCCTAATTTGTTAGCCATCATTAGACTCGTCTTAATCTCATGTTTTCAAATATGATGATATCTCAGAATCCATTTTGAGACTTGTGAGTCATTTGCCTGTAACACATCACAATTGACCTTTGCATCCTAAAGGTCAATCACCACAAAGGACCAGAGCGGGCTATATCATCCCCACCTCAACAATCTATTTGCCAAATGTATCACATACCTGTCTAATTAGCTAATTAAGAAAAGGCTCGTGTGGGTATCCCTTTACCTGTAAGAAGTAAAAGTCGTTCCTCTGTGCCATTCCCAGCTGGTAGGAATAGCATATACCACAATGTATTGCACTGTTACTCCTACTCACTGCAGTAAGGGGAAACTGGGAATTCACACACATAATGGGTCAGGTTTACAGAAAATGCACAATTTACAGTTCTACACATCTCTCAAATTCTGCTAAATTAGAATGAAAAATGATGGATACTGAGTATATCTGACTATATTCTGTATTGTATTCATTAAATTAATCTGTCTGGTTAAGTTGAACTGTATTTTTATTACAGGTGGCTTTTTTGGGTGCAAGGAAGTGTCAGATGTGCGACCTTGTCGCTAGGGTGGGTTAGCAGTCTCAGATAGCTTAGAAATTTGGCACGTTTTAAGAGTGTCATGTTATAAAATCGCTCGTGAAGAATTTCGTTGATACACAAACCCACTCAATTTTTATTTGTGTTACCATTTTTGACTTTTTGTCCCAACAGTGATTAAATTTAGTATAAAATGATCTGACACTGAGACTAATAAACGTAGAGCTCTGGGAAAGTTCTCTACATTGATAAGGTATCTACAGAATTCTTTAACTTGATTCTGATGTTACTATTTCGTTTGTGAAATTATGGAAACACTTCAATAAATTGCACAAATAATGTAGGTAACAAATCTGTATAGTGAGGCCCTTGTGTGAAGCATTAGTCTTGAAATCGCGCTCACAGGTACTCTGACACCACTAGAGCATGGCTCAAGCATTAAAACGGCCCAGAGTAGTTCTGTTTTTCAGGTAATAGAGCTTGAAATTTGTTTTTTTACACCCATCACTACCAATTGTACATTTCCTTGCGCCCTGGCTCATAATTATATAAAAGCAGGAGAATATTGAAAACTTCCTGTATGACCAACAATGAGTATACCTTGATGAAATTTGTTCTGTCGCAATATTTAGCTGAGAAATAGCTAGAATTAACCGACCTATAACTGGCATGTAAATTTACTGTTACAATTTATTCATTTGACACCTAATGCCTGATGAAGAATGGCAATATAATTGGTAGTTCCTCATTTCCATTGAAGTCATGCACTTTGCAATTAGCATAATAATTGGTATTTACAATTCAACACCGGGTACAAATTACCCAAGATTAATTTCATGTGAGTAGACATGAGACTGTAATTTGATGTGTTTCAGGGAAATAGTCACATGTCGCAAAATTTTTCCAAGTATTTTCTCCACACGAACACATGTACCCAATTTCAAGATTGTATATTAAATAAATCCATGCGTTTGTCCATACATCCTATAGAGAATATTTAGCTATACTTTACCAGTAATTGTCTACCCAGATATACCGCAAACTTTTCTCTTTTTTTCCGAAAATAAAAATATCACACTTAAAATATAGAAACACTTATTAGCTGTCCCAGCGTTTACTCTCATTAGAACCAGCTTGATTTCATCTTTTCGAATATGATATTATTTCAAAATCCACTTTTTGCGACTTGTCACTCATTCTCCTATAGCACATCACATATGTATCGCAAAGTCGCAAAATTGGCATTTTTCAAAGTGAATTATTTATAAAAACCCTTGCTCACACTATATTCATTTTGGGGTAGTTAAGTACTGCTAATAACATGAATAGCTGTCTCAAATCTCAAGACTGTATCAAATATATCTATGAATATGTGAGGTTATCCTAGGGAGTATATTTAAATACTAGACTAGAGATTGACCCATGTCGTTATGTGTACCAACATTGCAATCTCCTTGATCTCATCTGTTCAAATATGATGCTTCTGACGGTTCTAATTGGGACTCCCTGGCCTGTAGGTGTTTTGGTCAAGGTTGATCTTTCTTGCTATAGCCCATTGAATTCTTGAATAGTTCAGATCTAGGAGTACCTATAAGTTTAAACTTACACCTGATTATATATCTAAGCATTTAGATCTTTTTAATCTTCCTTTTATATACATGTGTAGTGAACCTGCTGAAAAATGCCATTGCCTTGATGGGGAACCGAACCCCGGACCTTTGGATTGACGCTCCAATGCTCTTACCAACTGAGCTACCGAGACAGGCTATCCTCAACAGGTCACAATCCCAAGTTCAACCACTAGGACCACTACACTGCCCCCCTCCAACAATGGACGAAACTCATCTCATATGGTTTCGTCCAACTTGGGGTATACAGTGCTGCCCTCAGGTGGCTGGTCATGGCACCAATTGTAGTGAATCTGCTGAAAAATGCCATTGCCTTGATGGGGAACCAAACCCCGGACCTTTGGATTGACGCTCCAATGCTCTTACCAACTGAGCTACCGAGACAGGCTATCCACAACAGGTCACAATCCCAAGTTCAACCACTAGGACCACTACACATGTATATAAAAGGAAGATTAAAAAGGTCTAAAGCAAGACCTATAGTACAAAGCGAGACTTGCATAGGTGTTCGCCATTTTGAATCTCAATTTGCATCGAATTATGGGACTAATCGTAGAGAGTAAAATCTATAGAAGACATTCCATGTTCAGCGTGGGATATTTATCAATGTTCTAATGTCAGTATCCATGTGTTATACATGTTTCCATAATACAAGCCTCCATCTTTCCCATCATGCATTTGGTTCTCATAGATCATTTATACAAGCTCTGATATTGGTGAAAACATTCTTGCAATTTTGATAACAAATATTGCCAAATATTTGTATGGCACATTTCAACAGAATCCATCCCAGGATGCACTGTAACAGACATGCGCTGTGGCACATGCAAATTCCATATTAACCCAAATAATACCATGTACGAGTGCACATACTATGCAAAGACATAAACGGTTTGCATAGTACATATTGGTTGAAACAGTTTAACAACTGTTGTTCATATAAAGAAAGATGCATGACTGATAAGATGCAGTTATATTTTGTGCGTTGCCATGACAATATAAATAGATTTCAGATATTTATTAATAATGATTGTACTGTATCGTTCAAATACATTATCCAAATTACCAGTTTTACAGTCTTACAAGAAGATATTATTATTCATCAAGCTTTTTTCTATATTTCCAATCTCATCTATACCTTAGACCCTTTAAATTAGATCATTGGAATCACCTAGAATTTTTCAAGATTGCGTTCTAACATCGCCGCAATACAATCCTAAAAACAGTCAGACATTTAAAAACAAAAGATCAATTTTCAAGTCAGCAATTCATTTCTATATAAGTTGTCAAGAGCTAGTTTCAGTTGGCAACTCTCTCCTCTATTGTTTTCAAATTATTGTCCATATTATTCCACAGCTTTCTCCCATTGTACAGAATACAGTTCTTATACCTTTCTGACATCGGTATACTCAGGTTGAAGTGTTCATACTTATCCGATCTGAGATGGAAGACACTGATGATATAAGAAAATGTCCCTGCATGGTCGTAACTGAAGGATCCTGAGATCCAATGATAGAGCCTGATGCAAGATATATATCTGCAAATATAGATAATCAGATGAAGTAAAATTTAAAGAAGACAAATCACTTTTTCTCCTCTAATCAATTACTGATTTACTCGACTCTTGATGGCGCTGATAGCAATGATGCATTATCATTAGCACTCTGTCCCCCTCACACCATCGATCAAGTTTAAATCTTTACCCAGGATAGCAGTTTTTCTTAGACATTGTGGGGAGGTTAAAAGGGTTTCACTAGCTACTCTATTCAATCTATACCAACGATAATACAATTATCAGTGCAGGACTTTTTTGTATGTATTTATTTTGGCAGTCTTATAAAGTCATGATGTTCTTCCCACCACCTGCCTCAGGATCTAGACATTTATATCATACTAGCAAAGTACCCGTCCTCCGGACGGTCCCCCTCTCTCCCACATTTCCCCCTCTCCCTCTTTTCCCTCCCCCTCTTCTGTCTCTCATATCTTTTACCCCTCCCCTCTCCAACTCCCCCAACCTCTTCCTCCCCTCCCCCTCTCCCCCCCCCCTCTCCCTCCCCTCTTCTCCTATGAAGTGGATTAGTATTCCCGTAACTGTCATTTCTGTTGAGGGGGTGGGTGGATGACTGGAGCGTGGGATAGAAAACAGAACAAGAAATGCTTAAATTTAAAGATGTATAGTTTTGTAAACGTTTGTAATGTGAGCTTCATGAGATTATCAATGTATTGAACTTGAACTAAAATAATTTATCTTTAAATGTTCAACTAGTTTTGTTAATAACAGGTGATAAACCACTTTATCAATTAAGTAAAATAGTTATGTTCTATGGTAGTGAAGAAATTTCAGGCAAATTACATTATTTATGTGAAGTTATATACTACTCAGCAAAAACAAACCGGCACAACCCTCCAAAATGTTGATTAAATGACTTCAGATACATGGGTTGGAAAAGAACAAAGCAAAAAGTAGAAAATATTATCTGTTAACCGATGTTAAACCGAAAGTGTATTATAAATAAGTTAGTGTAGAGATCAAGTTCTGGGATTTGATTGAAGTGGTAAGAAGAACCTTCGCGAAGAGGAATAGATTGAGTGTTATTGTTTTAGAATACGATATTCCTCATAATTCTTTGAAATGGTGATTGAATGGATATCATACAATATATTATGAATAAGGTGTAATAAGCACATAGCAGAGACAAATCGTTGAACATTGTCATTTCATGCTTGAGTCATTTTTCATGTGTCCTTTGTATTATAATTATGGTACTATATTTTGGGAAGTATGAATATGTTTTAAGGGAGGTGGGATTTAATGACCAACAATAATGGCAGTTAATAATTCCAAGACGATAGTTTATTCGAGATTACTGAAGTGGTAATTAAAATAGTCCGTTTTTACATGTTGTTGTGGGGTTATCCAGGACGGAATGTATTGTTCACTTAACTGCCATGATCTGTTTTATGTAACATCAGAATTAAAATCGTTGCACAGTTATCAAGGGAAAAAATGCAAAGGAGATAATTATTCCTAATGTTTGTCATATCATTCAGCTATTGTTGTATTCAGTCAGCTCGATGTCAGTCGCTCTCTCTGTTTAAACTACTTCATATTTGACATCAATGTACTTACTCATCTTCATCATGACTTATTACGATTGTTAGCTTTAAGTTCTTGCTTTCTGTGTAACTTCAATCAAGAATTCCAAGTCGGCAGTCACTGGAAGACCTGTTTCTACTGTTACAGATTTGACCGACCATTGTAATTACAGCAACAATAAAGAATTTTTGAAATTGAAATGAAATTGAACCTGGTTCGAATTATGTCCTAGTTTGGTAATAAAATTGTTTTTCAAAATTACAAAAAGAACCTTCGGGATATTTGTATACTGATGTTCTATATATTCTCTAATTTTGACTGCATTAAGCAAGATGTGTTATTATTAGTATCACTAATTATTCTTTTGTTGGATATATAGTGTTTTTCCATTGAATTATTGTTAAATGTATTGGCCTTTAAAGAAAGAAAAAAAAAGAAAATAGTGCAGCTTTGATACTCCCCTGCTTCGAGCACCCCCCCCCCCCCATGCACTCCCCCCCCCCCCCACCACCACCACACACACATAATATCCCAATACAAGCCTCCTCCAGGGCCCTAACCCTCATCCCCCGCTAAAATCGTGCATGATCCATTCTTTCTTCCACACTCTCATATAGATAGATATAGTGACACATGGCTTACACAAGTTAGTGGTTAAAAAATGAATGGACCCCAATTGAAAATATTGGCTCTTATCTTCTATTGGATGGTATATTGGTTTGATGAATTGGTCGCTTTACTATAATGCTATCAAATTAAGTCTAGGACTTTTTCTATTGAAAACTTAGATAGGATAATGTATCATTTTGCTGCTATAAAAGCGACGCCTGCTGTCTCTGGCATCCATAGCCTATATTTGTCGGATAAAGTGGATTGGAACACAAGGATGCAGGGAGGTGTCGCTAAATATAAGTTCTTTTTCTTTTAATGAATCGCTGAAAAGGAAAAGTTTCGCTGCGAAGGGCGATCCATCTGAAGAAAAGGACTGGCCAAGTGAATGATTCGAAGCCATGTATCATATTTTGTATTTGATTTGATTTTGAATTCTACTGATATTGAAAATATGTTTAATGAATAGAATTCAGTAAGAGCTTCGAACACTCCAAATCTATGTATTTCAGCGAGAGCTGGAAGACATGTGCTTTTCACAGATGGTTTTCAATATAATGATTCTTTTGCCCTTTTCCCAAGAATGTAACTTTGATGTCAATCTGGCGATAAAACTAGAGCGACAAGAATTACCATCAGTTGTTCCCCTTATCATATGTGTGTTATTATATTGTGAGCAGAAGGAATTTATTGCAATAGTACATCGATTTATATCGATTTTAAAAAACCTACTAAGGTGTGGAACTGTGACTGTGAAGATAATCGGCAAATAAATCTGAAAGAAACACTATTATACATATTATACATACATGAATATATGAATAAATGTAATTATACATTAGACATGCGAAAGGTGATGATCATAGTGTTGATATGTCTTTCGATTCAGTCCCTCTCTTTCATTTTGCACATGTTGAATTTACGTTGCACACACTTATTGTGCATAGCTTGGCATTGTCCAGAGAACCAACGCTATTTGAAGCGTTTTATATGCTGTAACTTGAACTGACTTATGCTGTAATAGTACACCTGTTCAGGAAATAGTGGGTCAGATCGTCATAAAATGTACAATTTGCCTTCACCAATCCTTTCCAATGGTCCACATTTAAGTCAAAACTGAGCTTCAAAATACAATTTAACATAGCAGAACATATAAAGCGTAAAATATGTTATCATTAAAACGTGAAGCTGTAATTGTAAATGCCTATGGCCTATATCCACGAATAGTGGTGTGCCAGCGTCGTTAAACAAATGCCTTCCAGGCCATATATATTATATTATATATCAATTCTAAAACAATACTTTATATATTCAGATATACCTGGTGTTCACCATTTCTCAGCCTAATTTATCAGAAATTACTAAATGTGTAGAGTTGTTTTTTTGACGATCTAACCCTAGTATCCATACCTAGAATTAATCAATAACATATTGCGGTGTTCGATTTTCCATGCCCATAAGTGTCCAGGCCCGTAGAGGACGAGGTGGCCGAGTGGTTAAGGCGATGGACTGCTAATCCATTGGGCTCTGCCCGCGTGGGTTCGAATCCCATCCTCGTCGTACGTTTTTATCGCATCGAGTGGGAGGGACTGTATCTATTGCTCTGACCTTTAAAGGGGAAATATACGCTACTACGGCAAACAAAAACATAACTCAGGGCATAGCTGTTGTATAGACCGATTATATATCGACAAGAATTTGAAGTTAACGGTCGGTGTCTTAAGGATGTTGGCGAGTCTCCCAAATAGGCCTATAATTGTGGACTTTTTTTTTTTTATTTTTTTTTTTTTATTTCATTTTCAGGCCAATACATTAAATACAATCAATAGTTAGAAAAATGAAGCTGTGTAAAATAAACATCCAGCCTATATCAGCCAAAACGTTGGACAAATGACTTTTAATATAAATAAATAAAATGCTAACATCGAATAAGCCTACAGCAAGTTGGTTTCAGTTAAGTTGAGTTTACTTAGCGTCCGATCATTTTTAACCACTGGGGTGTGTAGGCCTAGTGTGTGTGTGTGTGGGGGGGGGTAGTGTGTGTGTGTGGGGGGGGGGGACCTTTTTAGTGCAGACTCAGAAGTATGGTGCGCTTGTTTCCCTATGAAATCAATAGAAAGTGCCTTGGTGTGCTCTCACTGCGCTCTTAGACCGCTACTAAAAGCTGCGCTCAAATCAAACAAGTCAGATATTAATAGCGCAGTGTCAAATTTTAAGAGTGTATAGAAAACTTAATAACCAATTCTATTAGACCGCTCTGGTTTCGCTCTAACTTATAAGTGTTGGGGAAATAAAAAGAGCGGGCCATGAGCGGACCAAAAGAGCGAGCCAGTGGAATCGCAGCCTACGCTCTCCCAACTGAGCTATCGAGGGGCTGGGAATCGGCGGGGATTGGTGACTTTTGATTATTTTTAGTATTATTTGGTTTCGGGGTTTTATGATTAGCATTATGGGTGAAATTTCTAGAAAATGCACAATTCACACCCAGAAACTCTCCCAAATAACCTGAATTTAATAATAAAAAAATAAGAATCAAAACACAATTCGACATAACCAAATACTATCTTTGAATCACCACGAAGCTAAATATACTCAGATAGGCCTAATTATACCTAGTATTTATCATTTTTCCGTGAAATTTAGCTGAATTTACCAAATCTGAACATTGAGCTGCTGATTGTACATTTTCTGGTGATTTGACCCTTACTTATATAATAAAAATTCATATTATTCATATAATAAGAATTCACATAATAAAAAAGAGATTGCACTGCCTCCATGATGTTGCTTTGCACAACGCATCGTTGATTTCTGCATAGTTGATTCTTCAAATAGAGTCGTGTTCTTCAGTCATTCCGATTAGATGTCACCGACCAAGATGTCCCTGGAATAAAAGCAAAAGAGAGAGAGAGGTTTTTGCGAATGCTCACATCTCTGTGGAATTGTCCTTCCGAATGTAATAATAATGATAACATATTTTTATTTCCAAGTCACATTTTCAGTGAGTGTTATACAATGTAACGTTAAATTAAATTAGAATGAATTATGGACATTGGAATGGTCTCTGTGAATTTACCTTTTACGACAATACAGAAGTGAGCACAAAATTCTGCTGCACTGACATTGAGGTACAAAACTTCCTTGTGAATGACTTCCAGACACCTCTAGGTGTTAATCCGTCTTCTCTTATCCGGGCAAATGACATATTGTCAGTGGAAATGACACTTGCTGACCATGAGGATAAAAGAAAAAGAACCAAATGAAACCTCTTGATGAAAGATGTGGCCTGGAAATGTTGACATCCGCGGATTGATTATAAGAAAAGACATAGTATAGGTGATGTGTTATTAAGAAGAAAAGGAATATTTAAAAGTCACAACGTAAAAAAAGGGAAAAAAAAGAGATTGTCTTTTAGATTTTACCTGAACTGAAACCTCTGTAGAAACCTGTTATACCTGTTAACTTGTTAGGAAAATCTGGAACCGGGTATATGTATATTTGGGTACTGTATATATATGTAGGTCCCACATCGCGGCCCATAGCCGAGTTCCAGTTATGAGATTGCAGGTAGACGTGCCCCATTCCCCACTGATCACTGACTATTTCTTTTTCCTCATGGACCCCTCAACTTGCACCATACCCCTCAATATTCTGTATATAACACATGCATGTTCATTTACTAACTCTATCGTTTACTAATCGGCCCAGTGTTCCTTATATATGTGTAGAGGTTGATAAGATAGGTCATGTATGTGTTTAAGGAAGGGAGAAGTGGATGAATCCAGTGCTGAAAGGGTGGGTGCAATGTTGGAACTGAATGCACCACCAGCAACACCATAACTACGAGTGGTAACCGTTGAGAGGTATGCTCTACTGAAAATCTGGGCTTGATATATATTAATTGTTGAATTGAGTGCATGGGTTTTGATCCCAATTTTATGGTATTTTTTAAGTTTTTTTGACTAGTTTACCTCATACAGATGTCATTACTCTAACCACTCAAATATACTTAAAGCATATATTTCGGGCTTTGTTTTGTTTTAAATATTTGTACTCAGCATTGGACATTATGCAAATAAGCATTATTTTTTAATTCAAGCTGATTTACTTACGCATTTGTCAATTGGCATATTTCTACGCTTCATTTTTTCCGAACTGCGAGTGTCAGGACTATATTATAGAACGCAAAATTGTTTAATTCTGCACTGTCATGTAGAGTTATTTTGCTTCACTGTTTTGCAGTAAATTACTCTAATAAAGCTTTTCAATTTTTTCTTAATTTTGCAAATCAAATCTATGCGCTAATACTATTATCGTTGGAGAACTATATATATTCCATATCAGCCTGAGGCCTGATATGGCTGTCATATCGGCCACAGGACTGAGTTGCACTCTCAGGGCTAAGCCAATGGGCCATCCATATTGACACATTCAAAGGTAAAATAAAATTGCATTCACATCAATTTATTCATGGGATCATATAAAATGATTGTCCTTGTATTATCCTCGGAGATGCAGGGGCTTGAGTGCGGGACATAAATACTCCATACACCTATGTATACATTCATACACCATGCATACATTCATACATGTATACATATACTTCATTAATGTCCATTCCGCCCCCCCCCCCTCATTGCCCCCAACCCTAAACCCTCCTCAACAACCCCCTCCCATGAGCCATCCCCCCACCTCCAAACCACAAACCCTAACCCCTACCCTAACCCTAACCCCAACACTAAAGTATCTTGACATTTCTAGTATAGGGTACAGTGGAATTAGAGTACCGGTACACCATAACGTTCACCAAGCCACATTCAGACCTGACACTGTTGAAACCCTATATAGGGGCTACTAAATTCCTGTCAGGTTCAAAGATGACACTCTTTGTGTATATATTTGGGGAGGTTTGTAACTTTAGATCTTAGCCTAGACAAGCCCATGCATGCCTGCTGAAAACCACCAAAACTCTCTTGGGATTCAAGGTATTATGTGGGCCCTGGTCGACATTCCCCCACCCATCCAGTTGATATTGCTGTAACTAAGGGAAATCTCCGCCTAGCTGGGGGAATGTTTTCTCAGACATTCCCCTATTTACCCAGGAGTGTGTGTGTGTGTGGGGGGGGGGTGTTGTGTTGGGAGTTGCAATTGACAAGTGCATGAACAGGTCAAAATGTTTAATAATAGGCAAGTGATAGCCAGACAGTTGGAAATTACAATAATAATTATAATAATAATGAGTCAGTAAAAACCGTAACCGGGGGCCATGTCTCTAAGTCTGACATACACAAATAGACACTGTCCAAAGCAACATACAACAAACACAATAAAGACCAATATGTATGTAATGGCCACCAACTCGGGAGAGCAGGAGCTATACTAAATCTGTATCAAATCAAATCAACTGGGTCAGGATCATTCCAAATCGAGTTACTGGTCTCAAATGACTTAAAACAGATATTTTCTGTGACAAGAACTGTCCAGTACAGGTCCAAACCCTCAGATCTGATAAGAATGGTATGTCAGTGATTGGATGACGCACTTTGCGGTTTGAGGCGAGAGGCTTTCCCTCCATTTGAAGGGCTCTCTCATCTTTGGGCCTAGACTGCTGTCCAGGAGAGAGATAAAAGACCAATTTCCTCCTACATACTACTATTACTATTGTTCGTGTGGAAATAAAGACTTAAATATTATATAAAAATTGTATTTAATTAAGCTGATTATAATATTACTAGCAAAGTACCCGTCCTCCGCATAAATCAAGTGGCGGGGGAAAAGGTGATCACTGTCAACTGAATGTTTTTCTTTTCAGGCTATCTATGACGTAAAGTTCTACATGGTCTGCTTCTAAGTACTTGTACGATATACTAACAATGACTATAGGACATTATGGCATACACAGGCAAAGACCCATATAACACATACTTCAAGTAAAGAACAACAGGCAATATGCCAAATATAGCAATCGACTAGATGTCACCAACGTTAACACCACCCAGAAAAAAGTAATTTCTGATATGAATCCTGCTTACCACCTCCCACCCAATCCCCAGATACCCCCACCCCCACCTTACACTACCCCCTCCAAAGTAGATAAAGTGAGAGGTATTAAGCTTAATCCTTTGGACAAACTGGAGGACAGCCAGTCAAAGCTTGCCTTAATCCAAAAGCATTAGGGACGATAATCCCTTGCAGGTGCATTTCAGTGAAATCACAACCTTAAACATAGGCACAACAAGGCTGGTGTGAACAAGGCGCAGATGTTCTCAAAATATTTCATTCATCCATTTGTTTTCCATCTCGTAGATGTGTTGCTGCTATAACAATGTCCCTTTAAAGGCAACTTTGGACCAAATTACAAATTAATGCTTGAAATTATATTGTATGTATATATGTATGTATGATTTATCAGTATATGTTTGCACTGGCAACAGGTTCTAGCTCATTATTTCTTTGGGCATGTTGAAATATAATAATTTATTTTCAGTTTTGTTTAAAAACAAGCAAAACTGCACAATCAGCTGGCAGTTCTGCATTGTTTCGTGCAGTATAACATAAGAGACAAATAAACCTATTAAACTTCAACTGAGTTTAGATGAAACCAACATATTGGCAGATATTGAATAATTTAATAGCGCTATAAACTCATGGAAAGCGACCATGTTTTGCATGGATCATGTATGTACATGTATGTATATAGTATGTATACATGTATGTATACATACATGTATACATACATGTATGTGTGTATAGCAGCTCATAATGAAAATAATGGAAAGGGCTGGTTGGTCAGGTACCATAGAATGTATACATATTGGTATCATATAGGTTTTGGGTCCAGAAGTATATCGCCAAGGTGGTGTACTGTGTAACTGTTTGGCTGGTTAGTTTAGTAAGATTATTGTGCTCAGGATCTATAGCCTCCCCACCCCCCACCCACCCTCTCGCACAAAACTGTTGATTGTTATGTTGACATTCATTGGTCATGCTCTGCTGAGCCTGACCAACTCCATGGGTAGTGGTAGAGGGTTGATAGGTAGTTATTCAGTACTATTCGGAATACACCATGAGAGGGTACGGGTAAACACCTTTTTGGTTCGTTTTTAAATAAGGCCGGATGAAACATTTCATTCTGTACAAGTTGTAGAGTGATATCGTTTATGTAGATAGACAGTGATAATAGCGTAGTTTTATGGGGAAAATACATCGGAAAACGCAGATCCCCTTGATGGGCCCTTGTATTATACGAGAGACCCGATTTACGGGCATCATTCGAAATGTTCTATGTTATAGCTACACTATGTAAACATAGGTGAATGGATGCCGGCTGTCAAGTCATAAGAAAATGTACAATTCACTTTTAACGATCCCCTAAAACAACCCTTATTTAATCCAAATTAGAGTTCCAAAGTTCAGTTAAGCAGAACCCAAAGTATTATTTGATTCAACTTAATACAAAATATACTCAGATTTACCTAGTACTTAAAAGAATTCAGTTTAATTTAGCAGAATTATTAAATGTATAGAGCTGCCGACTGTACGATCTGACCCTTATATTACATTGCTGGTATGTATATTGTATAGTCACAATGATGTAGTTATATATATATATAGATACCTTCGTAGCGGGTACCGTAATGTGGAATGCCATAGGCTACAACTCTGGCGCTCATATGTATATGCCTGTGTATTAAGCCAGACCCACACATTCAAGAACTCGCAATTCATACGAAGTGGGGACTCACGAAAAGTCCAAATTTTGCCTACAAATTGTCGTAAGAACCCATGATTTGTTGTATGAATTGGAGGTTTCTTCATAAGAAAGCTCACAAGTTACCAAACTCAAGTGTTTTCCTTAAGAATGATTTTGAATTCATGCAAATTGTCTTAAGGCCAATTTGGCTCTGAGTTCTTGAATGGGTGGGCCCGGCTTTACCCGCTACACTCGCTATTAATTTCCATCGAATTTTCGCTATTTTTCAACCATAAATATTGGGTAATGTATAATGACTACAAAACTACCCTCGGCCAATTCCACTTTAAATTTGTATATCAGCACATGACATACATGTATATCAGCACCAGAGTGTTGACGCATTCAGTCCTATAAGTCTACGATTAAATGATATGATTAAACATGATTTGATATGGTAATCATGATTAAATTTGAAAGATTTTGTTAGTCTTAATAGTTGAAAAAGCAGCTTCAATGAATAAACATGATCAATTACAATTAGCTCAGTATTGAACGTGCATAACTAGAGTAAAATAGGATTGAAACCCGAAATGATTGCTTCTTAATTGTGATGTGTTATCGGAAAATGAGTCACAAGTCGCAGAAAAAGGATTATGATATATCATAATGTTTGAAAAGATGAGGTCAAGCCGATTCCAATTATAGTAAACAGTAGGGCATTTAATACGTATTTCTGAATTTCAAGTTTGATATTTTTAGTTTTTGAAAATATTTTTGCAATATTTCTGGGTGGACCTCCTTCAGGGTATTTAGCATTCATTATCTCTGCTAATTGTGAAGTAGCTAAATATACTCCCAGGCCTCAGAAATGCATATAAATGTTTAATACACAGTCTATGTATTCCTGCTACCAGCTGCGCTAAAGACCTTAAATATGAGAACATTCCCACAAAGAGATGTTGTGAATAAATCGCTTCGACCAATATCAATTTTGCGACTTGTGAATCATTTTCCTGGAACACATCACAATCAGTAGAGGTGATAATGAATGTTAAATACCCTGAAAGAGGTGCACACAGTACATACAGGTAGAACACAGTTGTAATGGCCTCCAATGACATACATGGGTCAGATCATTGAAATATCCCCTTTTTCAGCATTTCGCGGATTTCAGTTGCAAAACTCATACCCTTATTTCCAATTTCGCGATCCACGAATGTCTGCGAAAAATGGCCCCTTTCTCTGCGAAATTGGGAACGATCATGAGTACATATTTTAAATCTGAGTATAATATTATTTGGTGTTGCCTTGATTCAGAAATCATGTTCAGAAATCATGTTGAACTGCATCTTGAACCTGATTTTAGTCTTAAATTTGGGTTATTTGAGGGAATTGGAGTAAGCGAATTTTACATTTTCCGACGATTTAACTCATAATGTATTTGACCTCAAATGTCTTCTCTCAATGTAAGTTCCATCTTAGAACTAACTCATGGAAGTAAAGTGGCCCTGAGAATAAGAAGACCAGTAGGAACGTATTCCACACAGCGAGTATGGTAGCGACTGGAGGCTTGTGAATTGGGTTTTTCCTACACCACCTGACAGAGTGGGAGCTTGTATTTGTCAAACTCTGGTCTCCATCAGCGAAGGTCTGTTTTCCGCTGAATCCATTAAATGTGTTTGAGGAAGCTTTTTATAGATGCAAATTAACTGTGTTTTGCAATGTCCAGGATTGAAGGAGAACTTAATAAAGTCTTCACTTGGTCATTGGCTTCCCAAAATGTGATCTGTTTCAGCAAAATGAGTCACAAGTTGCGAAAAATAGATTTCGAGATATCATCATAATGAAATTATTTGAAAAGATGTGATCAAGCCGATCCCAGGGATAGTAAACATGAGGACATTTAATAAATATTTCTATGTTTTATGTTTGATATTTTTATTTTAAAAAAGGGGGGTTGGCAATATCTCTGGGTGGACATTTACTAGTAAAGTAGCTAAATATTCTCCATATGAAATGCATGAATACATTTCGTACAAGGTCTTGAAATTTGGTACACTAATTTATACGACTATACGGCATTAGATACACCAAAAATCAGAACATTCGTACAAAGAGATCTAGTAAATAGAATACTTTGAAAAATATCCATTTTGTGACTTGTGAATCATTTTCCTGAAACACATCACAAATGTGTATTGAATTGAAGTCTTTCTTATGAATTTATAAATTATGTTTTGTTGATTTTGGGTAAAGTTTTGCTCCAGAGCAGTGCCACATAATGAGTACCACAACAAAAGAGGAACGGATTGAATAAAGAAATAGATTATTCTGTATTTTATATGATAAAATCAAATGGATTTCAACGATGTTAATCTTTCGGAAATCTGATATGTAGTTATTTTGTTTTTTTTGTATTGTGTTTGAAAAAGTAGTTATAGCTATATCCCTGCATGGATGAACCATCAATAGTAATCCACTTAAATAATTATGTATCAAGGTAAGAATTATCGCTTGTATATCGATAGTTCCCGGTGGATGGTTATAGTTGATATGATAGGTAGGAAATAAACCCTTTATTTATCGTTACGATATTTATTTCACTAGCTTTCGGGCTAAGTACTGCCCTTCATCTAAATAATCATATCCCCTTAGGATTTCCTTAGAAATAATCATATATAAGCAAGCATAATACAATTCATTATATCTGGAAGTTTGGTATATTTATTGATAATAATGTATAGGCCTAAAGGGCCTAGTCCACTAAGCCGATTTTCATGCGATTCTCACAGAATGTAGTGCAAAAGAGTCCTCTGCGACGCAAGATCGCATGGGAATCGGCTTAGTGGACTAGGCCCTTTTAACAGAGCTAAACGCCCAAGATTGGGAACGTTTTTAAGAAGGGTTTTTGTGGAAAAGGGCTCGCATTTTCTGGGACAAAACCCATATATATATAATTCACGTACATATGCACTATTTTATCTTGCAAACTTTGCTAAGCTATTATTGATTTATTTGCTTCTGCGCAGACTGGAATACCCGATAGGTTAATCAGAAGTGTCCTATACCCTCTGTAGGCTTCGGCGCACTAAAGAACTCCTAACTCAAACAATCGATGTTAAATTATGAATATTTTTGTGTATGGAGGGAAAGTGGGAACTTGAACCTCTCCTATATAGCCAGCTGCGACATCCATCTCGGCTCAGATCGTTAGAAAATGTACAATTGGCAGCTCTACAGATACAAATCAATTCGAGTACATTCTGCTGAAAAATTATTTATACGGATATATCTAATTATATTTGTGATGCATTGATTGGTCAGGTTTTCAGAAAATGCACAATCTACAGTTCTACACATCTCTCAAATTCCACTAAATTAGTGTGAAAAATGATAAAATTAATACTGACAATATCCGAGTGTATTCTGTACTGTATTCATTAAATCAATTTATCTGGCTAACTGTTGTATATTTTTAACCTGATTTTCGTCTTAGATTTAGGTTATTTGAGGCCAATTGTACATCTTTTTAGAAAACTTGACCCTGATTCAAAGATCTTTTCAGTTATTTTGCACTGTATTCTGAACCTCGTTCCTATTAAATCTGTTAAATTTGTTTTTTATGTAAGAGGATTGGTGAGGGCGAATTGTACATTTTCTGACGACTTAACCCACTATCGTCCCCTACTCGTCGCTTGCCTCAGGGGAATCAGCCAGAGTGATGTGTTAAGAACATAAACGTCCACATTGCTATGAAATATTGAGGCATATTGAGTGATACACAAAGGCACACATTTACGTATTACTTATGTGGGAAACGGGTGCTTGGTCAATGCCTTAACATTATGACCTTTTTGCACTTGCACGAGTGTACGCATAAAGTAGACATGAAGTTAGGGGTCAAGGCGATGCATTATCACATCAGGGCTATAGTGAACTATGAGTTATTTCCCCCGGCATGCTTGCGAGGGGAGCCCTAGGGGTCTATGGACCGAAAGCGTTTGTTCTTGTCCTTGCAAAACGCAGATGTGTCAGATTTTCAGACAATGTACAATTCACCTTCACAAATCCCCTCAAATAACCCACATTTAAGGGAAAAATCAGGTTCAAAATACAGTTCAACATAACCAGACAGATTTATTGAATGAATACAATACCGAATACACTCAGATATACTCACTATTTATCATTTTTCACTCTAATTTAGCAGAATTTGAGAGATGTGTAGAACTGTGGATTGTGCATTTTCTGAAAATCTGACCCATACGTATACAGTTCTGTTGCAAAAACAATATTAATGTCTAAATCAGGAATAGTTGAGAACAGCACGTTTTTGTTGTAAGGCTGTTGCCAAATAAATATTTTCTGAAAACAGTACAAAGCTATGTCGACCAAAGACACCATTTGCAAGACTTTTCTGAGAATGGCCCTTATATGTTTGCAATAATTTTTGTTTTAAACGTGTTTATTGACATCAACACCATGATAGATTCTGTCTAAAAAGAATCTCCACCAAAAAAAAAGCCCTGGGGGTTCGGGGATTTCACCCAATTTCCCAAAAGGCCAAGGACATTCCCCACATGCCCGGAGGGGGTGGGGGTAGCAATTGACAAGTGCATTACTGGAAAAGCTAGATATTCCAGGGATACGTCGAATAGATTTAAAATTCTGATACAAATTAATCATTCACTAATTAAATAGATTGAATCGAAATTATCAAGTAGGGACCTCCTCCAACTTCTTTGAGTTTCCAGTTTATGGAATCTGAGAACTAGGTATGGAATCTGAGAACTAGGTTGGGGGCCTAAATAATAAACAATTTATGAGGGACAGTTACTTAGTTTTAAAAAGCAGAAATGTACCGTTAACAGTTTTTTCCGGTTATATGGCTTAATTGTTCCTGATTAAATTAGCTATTTTATAAAACAACATCTAAATAAAATTAGTCATACATATGGGGAAAGGTTTTTCTAGGTAGCGAGGTGGTAATTGGAAAACACAGGTACTCCTTTTGGGCTTATGAAATGTGAACACTTAATCAGTTGCTTTTATTATTCACTCTACACAACTACCGCATTTTTACCAACCAAATTTGGTTGTTAAATTGGTATGCGGTAAGAAGGGACCATAGAGTGGCCGGTGCCTCGCCGGCTCTTAACCACTGACACATGTTTGGAGCATGAGGCTCTCTATGAGGGACTAGACAGGCAACATATTGAATTTGAATAAATGCTGGCTCACACTATTCTGGTATTGAAATAATTTAAAAATATTTAAATATTCGTCCTATTCTTTTGTGAATATTGAAGATATAAATTACACACAGATATAAACAGTGCTTGAAATGGACACTCATAAATGTGTGTCATTTCGCAATCCTCCCAAATGCTGAGTTAGTATAGTGCAACTTCAAGAGCCCCAGTCTCAGTAACCCTACACCTTGTGGTAACAGCCTAAGAGATGTTATGGGTAAAACGCGATCAAGCGTGCAGGGGGTATGGGAGATGCTATCTGGACCCTCCAGTAATAGGCTGGACTGTATTCAGGTGATTTCAATTCCTTTGTCTGTGAAGGAGTTGTATTAGTTTATATTTCTCTCTTGCTCCTGTTGTTTCAACATAATGGGGACTTACATAGTCGCCATTTTGAATCTTGATTCACATGGAATGGTACAGTATAAAATGTATAGAAAACATGTTCAGCATGGACTATTTGGGTGAAAACGTTGAACGATGTACAATTGGCAATTTACAGGCCTTGTGGCCTTCAGTCCAATGCAGAATTATCCCAAATATATAGATCTTTGATATTTTGGTACCATTTAAAAGAAAACAGTTGGGGCATTCAGAAAATGTATACGTTTATACACTTTGACTCGACTTCCTACCAGCAAGTTGCCTCTAACCTCCCTAAAATAGAGAAAATCGCAATTTTCATATAATATTAATTCATATAAACCTCTCCTGCTGCTTTTTAATCCCATTTTACAACCTTTTATTTTTTTCGAGGCAAGCACACACCTGTCAGTTCAAATGAAAAAGGCTTTTGGAATGTGTGGATGCAATATCACTGACACCAGCCATACCTAAATATAAATAAGTATAAAAAACGAACATCTCTGATCAAAATTCCTTTGCCCAGTAGCATAAATTGTAAATGTATCTGGATACTCTTAATGCCACCTAAATGTAGTGTCCCATAGACTCTTTCAATCTACCAAAAATTGTTCGCCAACTTGTTAGAGAACAGAGGCTCAGATCTCCTTCAACAAAATTATACTGGATTTACATCAGAGACGTTCAATACCCCTCAATACCTATGGACCATGTCTGCCATGAGTTCAATGTGTTCCAGTTGAAATAATGGTCATCAGTATGTCTATATAACAAGGGCAAAACTGATTATTTGCTATTTGAGTGACAGATTAGCCATAATTCACCGTTTTCTCTTGAATACCTGAAATTTGCGAACGTCTCATATCAAAACGAACATCTCTGATCTAAATATTTGGCAGGGAATCCCCTTGCCCTCTATTGTCTACCCTGGGAACTACCATCACTGGTATTTCCCAGAGAGACTTGGACGTCAACATAGCTCATTTTGGGACAGTGAACTGCAGAAAACCGTTTGAAATCTTTAAAAATTTGAATCTCAAGTTTTTTTTTTCCAACAATTGTAGTGAATGTGGCCTATAGGTTCCACAGTCTAGGATTGTTTGGTGTTATTTTAATTCTAAACTGGGTGAACTTTGATTTGTTTGTGTCATGACTGAGGTAAGCCTGACTGGGGCATGGGAATCTGTCCATGTCCAGTGAATGAACGTCTCTGATAAAAACAATGAACGTCTCTGACATAAATGTACACACCAACAAACCCTTCCCAGCACAACTTGTAAGGCTCCCTAGGTTCAAATTAGCACTTCATAACAGGGGATAAATAGTATACAAATGTGAACTGTATGTTTTAGAATAAAATGGTTAAGATTTATAATTTTTCAGCAACTGAAAACTTTTGTAAAAAATAAATTGGGTGCAAAATATCATTTCGTCTACCTGTAAAGCTAGCGCAAGTTTGTTGACAGAGGAAACAAATGTATTCAAAGTTAACTGACAGATGTATGGTCTTTAGATAGGACATTACTGCCACAAAGGGGTACATATTTCCTATGTGAGATCTATTATAAGGGGATTACATAGTTTAGGTCAGAGACGTTCGCTTGTGAACAAAAATATATTGGCAAACCTTTATTGTGAAGTTCTACAAACTGATTGTTGTTCATACTTGGAGCACATAGCCACCCTAATGTATAGGCAAGGTAAATTTCTTGTTAAGATGTGTTAAAGATTATTTTACAGGACAAAGTTATTTTGGTCAGAGATGTTCGCTGGCCACTAATTTTCAAAAATATTGTACTTGCAGTTGGAATATTTTCTCAAAACTTTAATGGTAGATGCCCCTTGTATATGTTTATCATTTCAGTTACTTACCATGAGCAAATAAGTATGTTGATTTCTGTTTTTTTATCAGAGTTGTTCCTTTTGTCATATTTTGTGCTTTTGGTGAAGATAATAATATTACAACCAATATTATCAACAATTATGTCTTACAGTAACATGGGAAGACAGAAAGAATGACCAAAAGAGCTAATGCAATGCAACTTTGATTAAGTTATCACAGGTCAAAGTCAGGGAAAGATGTATGTATAGAATTAAAGTTTTGGTTATTCCAACTGCCCCAACGTACCAAAAGATGTGTAGGCCTACATAGCACACAATTTACATTTTTTTAGATACTTGATTATCTTTTCTGGAAGGAATATGTGAAGTTGTGTTGCCATGATCAAAATAAATAGCATTCTTTCAAAATTTGCTATTAATTCATGTTAGGTGAACATCTCTGATATATACCCAAACGTCTCTGATTTAAACACAAACACTTTATAGAAGTGATTGTGAAACTGAAATGGACTGCATTAGTATATGTTATGGTGTTTATTATAGAAAAGGGATGCGGTAAGGTATAAAAGGACCTGAACAGTGTAACAATGCAATTTGGGTTTCCTGATGTAGAATTAACTAAATGATGAATAATTTAAGGATTTCTATTAAGAACAAGGTTATATGGGATGACAATTGTAATCATAATGCTTGATTTGCATCCTTTTTGATAGACCAACATGTTGTTTCATGACAACACTGGAATCCATTGATAAAAACAATTATTAAGCAGCAGAACAACACACTTGGAGTTATAAATGTGTAATGAACGTCTCTGACTGAAACACAAACGTCTCTGATCAAAACCAAGCTACTTTTCAACAGCTACTTTGAGCCATATATGTATCTGAAATGACAAGATTGTACTTAACCCAGTCTTTACATCTATTGAACTATGACACACTGGAGTTGCAACCTTCTATGATGTATTTTCAGAGAAAGTGAGAACAGAGAAGAAAGTGTTTTGTAAATGTTGCATGTGTGAAAAATACAGTCAAAATTCAGTGCTCCATTACTTGTTCCAACTTTTCGGTAGAACATTTATACTCAAGACAATGATAGATACATGTCGGTACAGTAAGTAACCAAAATATAGAATGCCTTTAATGAAATTTGTTGCTGTTTTAAGGAAATCTACTAAAAGTTTTTTTTTTTAATCAGAGACGTTCGCCAACGGGATATAGTTCCCTTCTATGGTGAATAAAAACGGAACCATTAGGAGTACCAGAGTATAATTTGGTGCGTTTTAAAGCTGAAATATGTGCCTTTCAGCAAATATAGATTCTTTTTAACAGTTCCCCAAATTCAATTTTGGCCCTTACTGGACCCGTCGTTCAACGTTTTGACCCATTTATCAATGTTCTAATGTCAATATCTATGTGTTATACATGTTTCCTTAACACAAGTCCCCATCTTTCCCATCATGCATTTGGTTTTCATGAATCATTTATAGAAACTGTGATATAGGTCTTGTATATTTTTAGGGCTAACTGGATGAAAAAATATTAAAAATGGTATTAAAAATGAACTTCAAACTTTAGCTTTAAACTTTAGCTACGATATCTGACCAGTAAACATCTGTATACCTATATTTACTGAGAAATGATGAATACGAGATATATATCTGAATATATTTAGTATTGTGTTGTTTTAAAATATCTATTCTACTATTTCAAACAGTATGACGAAGCTATTTTTACTTAGATTTGGCTTATTTGAGAGAAATGGTGAAGCCGAATTGAACATTATCTGACCATCTGACCCATACACGTATGTGGGTCAGATTTTCAGAAAATGTACAATTTGCCATCACCAATCCTCTCAAATAACCCACATTTAAGACAGAACTGAGCTTCAAAATGCAGTTTAACATAACAGAAATGATACTTTAAATCAATGCGATACCAAATATACTCAGATATACCCAAAATTTATCATTTTTTAGCAGAATTTAGCAGAAATTACTAAATATGTAGGGTTGCCAATTGTACATTTTCTGAAAATCTTACCCATGTGTACTGGTCAGCTCTCTGTCCCTTAGAGTGACTCAAGGGAGAGCAGTACCAGGTGATATATAGATCTGACCGCTTCTTCCACTCTGTCCTCTCTCTTCACGATGCTAGAAGCGACCGTAGGGACACGTAGTAGTACCTGGCCGCATTAATTAATTGGCAGAAAGAGCCTGTTCTGCTCGTCGTCAGGTTCTGCAGGATTTGGGATGAAAAACTTTTGTCATCGTGCCTAGAATAATAACCTCAACAACATCCCCTGGCTCTAAACTTTGTCTCCAATGAAATATATATGAGTCAAATCATCAGAAAATGTACAATTCGTTTACTCCAATCCTCTCAAATAACCCAAATGTACGAATAAAATCAGGTTCCAAATGCTGTTCAACATAACCGAATAGATTTTTGGAATCAAGGCAATACCAAATATACTGAGATATACTTATAGTATTTATCATTTCCCAGTCTAATTCAGCAGAATTCACTAAACCTGTAGAGTTGCCAATTGAACATTTTGTGATGATCTGACCCATATGGGTGAGGTCTCCTAAAAATGTACAATTATTTTTCATAAATTTTCTGAAACTGTCAGACAAATATTAGGTTGAAACAATTATTTTATATAACTACACAGATTTTTTTTAATCAATGCAATACCAACTCTCTTTAAAGACAAATAGAAAACCTCTTATCTTATCTTATCTTAACTATGCTCAGGCTGTATTGTAGCTGGTGTCTTGTACCTGGTCTTTATCATTTTCAGACTAATTTAGCAGAAAATGTTAATTGTGTAGACTGCGCGATTGTACATATTCTGACCAATATATCTGGGATGTGTTGTTTATTAACCAATTATGGTACGAGTTCGGAGCAGGCAGCAAATGTAGAACTAGTTTGGAGGTGGAGTGACACAACACGAAGCCAAAGGAAAACGGATGTCGTCCAGCATGTCCATCCTGTCAGGTATGTGGATATACCAGATGTTGTAACATACCTTCTACAATGGTCTTGTTCATATAACGGTGTACATCGGGTCATAACAGTACCTTAAGTTTATTAGTATACGGGCCCTCGTCTTCCTTTAGACGTTTTCATTGTTCATTTGTGTTGGTGCTTTCCAGGGGAATCAACCAAAACTATCAATGATAAAAGTTTGTTGTTTTTAGCGTATGTGCAACGGGACGTTATGAAAAAGGTCCTGTCGATAAAGCACTAGTTCTACATCAGTTCACAGATATGGAACTCCTGGTTATAGAATGCGCATATGGGTCAAGTTTTCAGAAAATGTACAATTCACCTTCGCCAATCCTCTCAAATAACCCAAATTCCAAACAAAAACAATGTTCAAAATACAGTTCAACCTAACCAAATAGATTGCTAGAATCAATGCAATGCCAAATATACTCGAATTTACCTAGTATTGACCAGATTGCATCCTAATTTAGCAGAATTTCCTAAATGTATACAGGTGCCAATCGTACATTTTCTGAAAATCCTACCCATATATATACTTATTATTGTTTCTACTGCTGCTGTATTACTATGTTCTGTGCTGCACGGTCTGGACCGACCATTGTCTTTACCATTATTTGTAAAAATCAATGCATTTAAAATATTTTAGATCATTTTACCGTCTACCATATCTGCCCACAACACATAATATTACATGGGTCAGATCTTCAGAAAATGTACAATTCTCCTTCAACAATCCTCTCAAATAACCCATATTTAAGACAGAAATGAGCTTCAAAATGCAGTTTAACATAACAGAACAGATACTTTATATCAATGCCATACCAAATATACTCAGATATACCAGGTATTTATCATTTTTCAGCCTAATTCAGCCTAAGTTTCCAAATGTGTAGAGCTGCCAATTGTACATTTTCTGAAAATCTGACCCATATCACTTTGAAAGATATCAACCTTGCGACTTGTGACTCATTTTCTCAACTTCTCAACTGTTCATTCCATTCCATCCAGGCGATATCTATACCTGTAAAACTACCACCGCTGAATGCTGCATCTACTTTAGTATTACCCAATTCTCTAGATACCTTTAAAAGATTCTTATAATTCAGATTTATAATAAAAAGATTCTTAAAAATAAATTGTTTAGAAATAAAACGTGAGAATAGCAAGAAGAAGACCTCGAGATGAGAGACAAGAAAGAGAGAGAACAAAAGGGAATAAAGATGTGTTGTAAAAGTAGATTTTAAATATCTTTTATCATAACTAAAGGTCTCCTGGCAGATATGGTGAAGAATCTTTTTCTATGCTGGAAGTAATGTACACCCCCCTTTTCTCAACTTAGTGATTATTGTAGTTGACCTTTGTGAAATACAATTATTTATAGAATATTCACATTCTGCTGATGCCCCCATTCCTAAAAACATAGAAGAAGTGTTGACTACACTTCTTTTTTTTTTTTTTTTTTTTACAAATTTGTATTCAGGATATAATGAAAATAGTGGCATAAGTATTCCGCCCAACCCAGAATTATTGCTATTGCATTTCAGCTATGTAAATAAAGGTGTTGAATCAATACATTTTGGAGTTTATATCTTCTAACAAGTTTGGATAATAATGATTAATGAGATGAAATGGGGGTGAAGGTGATCATTTGATGTCCAGTAAATCTTTTCTCTTATGTCTTTTTGTTACGGTAAATAGATTACAATTACACTTAACTATATGTTGGGATTTGCGTTATGGGTTTTAGTGGCGGCCATTTTGGGGGAAGTGTGTGTAAGGGGGGGGGGGACTGATTGCGATTTTGGGCATGCTCCCCACCCTACATTTTCCAGATTTGCTGTATGTTAAATAGGATAATACTGCCCAAAACTGCAATTTATCCTAGTATGGTAAACATCTTATCTTTCTTTTAGATCTCCTGTACTATTTAGTGAATTTATTTGGATCAATTCACCACGATAGTATTTGTATTTAAAGAATGTTTTCAGCATGAACATTATGTAAACTACACTATTCTCAGTCAGTGCTCATTTAAAAATGATGAAAACAGTCTAATAAATTACACATTGGTACATATAACACATAATATATGTATTACCTCACCATTGTACTTACTTGTCATTATCACCTGTACTATGTGTAATGACCCTCAGGTGTGCGCAGGGGAGGAGAAATAAAGACAACAAGCGTTAACTATATTGTAGTTACTCTAATTTATTCTATGAGGCAGAATCAAGACAGGTACAATAGTATCACGTATAACAAAAGGTGTTGTAAGTAAATAATAGGAAGTATAAAGAAGCAAATGAGAATATAGGGAAGTAGACAATGTCGTACTGCCACCTTGTGGCTACTCTGGTAATTATACTACACAAAGTAACATGCGCAAGGCGCGATAACTGAATGCGCAGCATGCGCACGTTATATAATCTATATTAAAACAATCGCAAGTAGTACAAAAAGTAAGATAAAGTAACGGCACTACATTACCCCCTACGAGGTTTAAAAGTTATTCATAAGATAACTTGATACACAACAGAAATAACATCACGACAAGAAAACTGAAATATATAAAAGAAGTAATCGACTTCTCTCATAACTCTTTACACATGAACCCTGCGCAAAATATAAAATATGAAGCGCAAAAAAAATACAAAAGTCTCATAAAGACTGCCACAAGTCTCTTCAAGACTCTCTAAGCCGGGTAAAATCCAGTAAAGAATTAATTATCACAATTTTCTATAAATATATCATGGAAATATTTCATAATAATATCTGCTTCTTCTGTCATCCAAACTACACATTTTTTAAACACCTAAAACGATCACAGAGGAAAAATACAAAGTGGCGAACAATATAAACAGGAAAAAAAAAATTCTGTTCTGTTTTTTTTCAAGGTAGAAGAAATACTAATATAAACACAACTTGAAAGCACTGCGCAAACCTGCGCGTATGGTCTCATTAAGACAAATTTTCAAGGAAAAATTAATAATCAAGTGAATACATATTTTCTCTTCTCAAATAAATATCGCACACTATTGCAGATCTTGTTCTTGATCGATCATCTCCTCTCGTCCCGTATCAGCGGTTTCTTAAGCTTCGGGATCCTACTGTCATACGAATCTGCTGTTTCTTAAAATGTCCGCCTCACATCGCCAGGTAGAAATTAAATATTCAGACAAGAAATTTTACAAATATTAACCAAAGTTGATATTATATTCAGACATAAACAATATAAGGACATACCATCCAATTTACATCGAATATTCTACACACTCAACACAGTGAAATACTATGAAGGATTATCACTCGTTTCGTTCGTTTTTGAACGATTTTTCTCGTTATCATTAATCAAATCCGACAGTTCTTTTATCATCTTGTCATCATCAAATCTCTGCTTTGTTGGAGTATTCAAACCTCCTCCCATGACACTAGACGTCATAGAGGTAACCATAGACGACCCAGTCACCAAGCTATCAGGTGATAGCATCTGGGTACAACCAGTAGGTGGAAAACTGGACGATTCGAATAATTGTGCAGCAATGGCCTCAGCAGATGTAGTTAGTTCAGCCACCGATTTTGTAGTCCCAGTCGAAGGTTTAATCATAGTTTTATTCAAGTCTGAAACAGAATTTGTCACGGTACAAGTGGTACGATTCATTAACTGTCTAGCCCTTACATTTCTGGCACGAATCATCTCCATCGTCGTCAATGGTACAACATTCTTACCTGAAGAAGTGGAAGGACGTGGAGAAGATTTTGTCGAATTGGAAGCTAACTCAGCCTCCAATTTAGCCACTTTATCTGTGAGATTCTTATTAGAATTTTCCAGATCTAATACATGCATTTGTAACATGTCATTAAGGTTGCTCGTTTCCTCGACTACCTCCAGTAGACTCTTGACTTCCTCTTGGTTTTTTACAATCTGTTCAACATCAGCCAAAGGCTTCATTAAGTCATTTAAATGTCTTTCAAAACGTTCTCTCGCAGCTATCACAGCATCTTTAAACTGTTCCTCAGCCATAGCAGAGGCCACGTTAAATTGACCCAAAGCATGACTGAATTCATCTTTTATCTGGTGTAGACTCTCACTGGTCACGTTCAAACCAATCCCAGCTGCTTCAAAACTACAACTATTAGAAATAGTAGGCATCGCAGATTATCTTGCTGTCCAAGCATTCACTGATGGAATTGGAGCATCAACAACCTTTTGTTTCTTTATCATTTGTCCTTGAGCCTTTGGTACAAACCCAGATTCTCGTGCAGCCTCCTCCAGGGCCTGCCACACATTACGAGTCACTACAAGGCTCAAATGAAAATTCGGATTGGCAACCGTAACCAGAGTAGGGTTAAGGCGCACATCTTCAAGTATACGACCAGCACTTGACTTACCCCGTTTATGACCTCCTCCAGGGCTTGTCAAATGTATCAATAAGTCTGACATTCGATCAAACGCATGGGGGCACCATCGAATAGGGCATTTCAGTCCTGAAACAAGTGGAGTGTGCTCCTCACACAAATGTCTCAGAAATGTTTCTTTCGTTGAGTACACTTTGACACCTTCTGGATTCAGATCCTTAGACCTGCAACAGGTAAAGGGACATCGCATATTGTTCGTGAATATCTGAGCAGCCATTTTTAATTTAAGGTACTGGTCCTCAAATACTACACAGTTTTTACCTGCTAAGACATTGGAAGTCTCGCAATTAGTCGCAAACAATTCCTCAAAACGATTCATATCGTCTAGAGCATCATCGGTTTCGGGTACTGAAGTAAACTCATCTTTCTCATCATTCGGCAAAATAGGAACAACAGAGGTGTCTTCTTTAGGCAACCAAGTCTTAGTTGATTTTCTTCGAATATTAAAACGTCTGGGAACATCGTCCCTCTCCCGATAACTGGAAGCAGTAGAACTAGCATCAGACGATTTTTTCTTCGTTTTGGACTGTTTTTTACCTTGTTTCTGTTCACCAACCTTGGGAATTTTGTAGTTCGCAAGGTCTTTCGGGACGGCAATGCCACTGGAGCTACAGGACTTTAAAAAGTCCTCCATGGTCGGGCAATTTTGATTCGGAAGGGTAGAGGCCTTGCCTGAAGCACCAGCCTCATTCAAACTTTTATTCGGGGGTTGGACTTGCTTTGAGGTGTCCATATCGACCTCATTCGGTGCAGCAGCTGGAATCGCTGCCGGCCCTTTTCCGGCCATAAGGTCCAGATTAGGTTAATCCTGAAAAAACAAAAAAACAATAATAGTTTAGTAATAATTCAATATTAACCAATGCGCAACTTGCGCACAGGCTGCGCGAAGCTAGAATACAGTATTAGTCGATTTAGGTGACCTCTCGTACGCAGTCCCATAGAACTCAACACTGCACGTACCGTACCCTGCTCTCTCCGACGTCCGCGCTTTTGTCATAAGAATAGGCCGCACTGCGCGATGCTAGGGGACCCTGCGGATTCCCTCGGCTCCGGCCGGAACATGTATGCCCCAAAAGCACGGCCAAACTTTTTAACATATCGCTAGACTTTGTGCGCATAGGTAGAAATCTATCTAGCTTGATAGATTTCATACCGCTAACCATTGCTAAGCCTTGTACTAGGATATCGCAAATGTGCGCATTGAAAAACAGCCTGTTTAACATAGTTTTAATCGTGTCTAAAGCCCAAACCATAACATTCATGCCAAATATAGCTAGTATGACGTATCTTCAGCGAGATTAATGTTTCCACAATACATCAACTTAATCAGGATATGTCAGTCATCCCCTTTAGATAATATCAAGTGAATAATTTGCTTATTTACGCTTAATTATCAGTCACACGATAACATATCACATACACATCGACCTTTGTTTACATCCTTACTTTTCAAACTCATAAATATTCATGATAGGATAGCTTGCCACGAGCACCGGTATCCCTGAGTCGAGCAACATCCTACATTAGAGTTCTAAGTCATAATGATGTTATATCAAGGCAATATATTCCAGTAACTAGTTTTTCAGAAAAGGATCTACTTACAGTTTATGTCTTGTAACAGAGGCAAGAATGACTCCCTCAATACAAAAAACGAGAAACTTTCTTTCGTATCCTAGGTTCAGCAGTCCGTATGGTTTGAAGACCAAGGCAGGAGTGCCTGAAACACCCCACCGTCCAACTAACCTGTACTCGATTAACACAATCACCCAGCCAATAGCTGGATATGTAATCACATGAAATATACAGCAGTTCTAAGCTATTGAAAACAATTCACTTTTAATTATGTCAATATACATAGGAATAGCACTGAGACCCTACCAAGAGAGAAGGCTCAATCCAATCAGTTGTAGAATGGTCTGCTTATAGCAGTGCCTACCAAGGTTTCTCCACATATATGAATATAGTATAGGGCTCCAATACAAGGATCATCATACGCTCATAGATTAACCCATTGGATACTTCTCGTTGTGTTTATTTTTATTTGTCGATTTATTCGTTTCAACAGTCAATAATCGCCATGGGAGCTCAATCACTACCAGACCAGAAGAAAGATTGCTATAATATTCAACTAGCATGGCGTATAACGATCAGGGGCATTGATGTTTCTCTTCCCTTCTCCTCGTACCAGAGGCACGGTATTATCTACATAATTATTAATCTTTTTAGTTCGGTTTCGCGGTTTTCTACCATTTTCTTTTAACTTTTGAGATATGCTGGGAACATTATTCACAGTATTTACTACTGCATCCTCCCCATGCTTCTTCTCTAAGCTAGAAGGTGGCTTTCGTGGAGGTCTACCACGACGTCTAGTATTATCCGGTTTCTGCCTAGAAATAAATTGTTTAATCTCCTGGCCTGGATATACCTTACCCCCATTAAATCGAATGACATCTCTGCCTTCCTCACGTAGTTTTTCCATTTCGGGAGCACTACCCAGGTTAGCAGTAATAGTCAAGCCATCTTGCGATGTTGGATCTATTGCTGTTTTCAGGAAATCACCATTCCAACGTACATCTCCTCTTGCTGTATTCAAAAGATATGTACTGTCATTCACTTTTTTTAGTATTTTGAACGGTCCATCCCATTTAGCCCCATATTTGTTGCTCGCTATAGGTGGATAATATCTGTAGACCCATTCACCTTCCAGGAAGTTTCTAAGTCTAGTTCTCCGATCAAAATTCTTTTTCTGAGCAAGTGAAGTAACTTGTAGTCTGTCACGAGCAATTCTGTGTCCCTCACGTAATTGTTTACGCAATTGTTCCAGAAATACACTTCGTGCTGGCAAATCCAATCCTCCACGTGGAATACCAAATATCAAATCAGCAGGAGTATATGCCTCCTCACCGAATAACAAAGAATATGGTGTACAGCCAGTACTAGCATGAACACTAGTATTATATGCACTGGCTATACATGGAATCAGAGTGTCCCATTTCTCAGAGCCATAATCAATGTAACATGATAATTGCTCAACCAATACTCTATTAAAGCGTTCTGATTGTCCATTCCCCATCGGTCTATATGGGTTCGTGTGGGATTTGTGTATATCAAATATTTTGCATAATTCTCTCATTACCCCACCCTCAAATTCTGGGGCTCCATCGGTATGTATCGAATTTGGTGTGCCAAATCGCAATATCCAATCTTTAAACAGAGTCCAGGCGACTGTCTCTGCCTTATGATCAGGTAAGCAAAATGCTTCTGACCATTTTGAAAAACAGTCAGTCACAACCAATACACATATATTACCATTTGGGCTTCGTTTAAATCCACTAAGAACATCCATAGCTATACGAGAAAATCGTTCACCAGCTATGTCCTTAGTCAGGGGTGAAATATTCTTTCCTGCTCTTGTTTTTCGGGTTAGGCAGGCTTCACATTGCCTGATCCACCTCCCAACATCTCCTCTAAGACCTGGCCAGAAATATCTGGGCTTAATAGCCTTATGGGTACGAGCATTTCCAAAATGCCCAACACAAGCTGGGCCATGATGGCGATCGAATATTTTCTTCCTACAACTAAAAGGTATCACAACTCTACTGAATAATTTTCCTGTAGAGGGTTGCCTCCAGCGTAGACATAACAGATTATCCAAAATCACTAGATCATTTTTCTTAGCTACAATGCTTCGAAATTCATTGCTCTCTGCCCCAGTATTAGTCGGCCAAGGAATAGTTCCCTGAACAAATAATATGATGCGCTTTAAATCAGGATCTATGGCTTGTTCAGCCTCCAAATTTAAACTTTTTTGAACATTATTATTCACAACTTTTGCACTGGCTATGACAGCATTATGAGCCCCACAGTCTGTACAATCCTCTCTCTTACATCTACTATAAGGGATGCGCGAAAGAGCATCGGCATTGATATGAGATTTCCCAGCTCGATGGCGAATCACTCCAGGAGCAGTGATATTATACAACTGCAAGGTCATCAACCAACGAGCAAGCATATGCTCTGGTTCTTTAAAACCGATCAGCCAAGTCAATGAAGCATGGTCAGTTCTCACAATAAAATCGGACCCAAGAATATAATGTTTAAATTTCTTGGCATAGGCTACTACCGCAAGCAATTCCCTATAAGTAGTACAATAATTCCTTTGAGATTTACTTAGAGAATGGCTAGCATAACCAATGACTCTTTCTTCTCCATCTTGAATCTGGGATAGCACCCCGGCCATACACTTTCCACTTGCATCAGTATCTAATATGAATAGACCTTCTGCTCGTGGATAAGCAAGGACAGGAGCCTTTGTAAGAGCATTCTTAGTAGCTATAAATGAAGCTTCACAATCTTTGGTCCACTCCACTTTATATTTGGCGATTTTACTAGATTTCCTCACAATTTCCTGAATGGGAAATACCATATCAGAAAAATTCGGTACAAATTGCCTATAATATGAAGCAAATCCAAGAAATGATCTAACCTCTTTAACATTCTTAGGCTGTGGCCACTCTCTGACCACTTTGACTTTCTCTGGATCTGCTCGAATACCTTCTTGTGATACAACACGACCCAGATATTCAACTTGCCTTTGAAAAAGTTTACATTTCTTTGGTTTCAATTTGAGACCATATTCTCTCAAACGACTGAAAACTTCCTCCAAATTTTCTAGAGTTTCTTGCAGCGATTTGCCAAATATTATTACATCATCCAAGTATACGAGGCATGTCTTATTCACCAAACCTCGCAACATATTATTCATCATCTTCTGGAAAGTAGCAGGAGCATTACAAAGTCCAAATGCCATTACTTTAAACTGGTATAGCCCAGAAGCAGTGACAAATGCAGTTTTTTCTTTGCTGTTTTCATCCATTGCAATCTGCCAGTAACCACTTTCCAAATCCAGTGTACAAAACCAGGTATTGCCACCCAGAGCCTCTAGACAATCGTCTATACGAGGCAAAGGATAGCAATCCTTTTTTGTGATACTGTTTAATTTCCTATAGTCTACACAGAACCGTATGGTGTTATCTTTTTTATTAACCATAACAATCGGTGAGGCCCAAGGGCTATCGCTTTCCTCTATCGCACCAGATTCCAACATTTTTTTAACATGTTCTTCAGCCACATTCCTTTTTACAGGAGCCTGTCGGCGATAAGCTTGCTTAATCGGTACAGCATCCCCCGTGTTTATAGTGTGGGTGGTACGAGATGTATAGCCTAGGGTCTCCCCTGGTAGACGAAATACATCCTGATTTCGTAGAATCATTTCTTTCAATATATCCTTCTCTTTATCACTTTTCACATGTGCATCGTTGATGAGTAGATCTAAGCTTGATGTGTCGACGCCTACATCTTCCACCTTAGTAGCAGCAATATAACAATCGGTGATATCAGAAGGATTAACGGTTTTTAAGCTATTTTCTTCAGCTTCATAAATATATCCAACAGGAGTATTTTTACGAATACGAATCGGGAGTGCAGTAGGGTTACATAGAGGCATCCTCGCATGATTGGCATTGTACAAGTAAGTATTCAAGCCTCCAAAGATTTCTCCATTTTCCCCTTCTACTTCTGGTTCTACCAAATATGGTCTGTCGGTGGGCAGATTTCCAAGAGAAACTTCTGCATTTATTATCGCAAATGCTCCCAATTTGATATCTTTTTTTATAACCGCAGTGCCCACTGCCCCCTTCCTCAGACAATTCACATGATTCTTGCCATTGTTCAGGGATAATCGACCAGGCCAAGCGATACCACATCTATATCGCCAGGTAAAATCCATTCCCAAGATAGCTTGGTCGCCATCTAGGTGTGATACAACTAAGCAGGCATTTTTATAGATTTTCCCACCTATATTTAATTCAAAAATCGCATAACCCAGCGTTTCAATAGGCTCACCAGCTACAGGTTTAATCCTCATTCGTGAAGCGAACAAACGAGGCTTGCTGATGAGTGATTCATAGAATTCTTTAGATACTAGGCTGGTTTGAGCCCCAGTATCGTAAGGAAATTCTCCACACTTTTTACCTATTTCAACAGGAACATACCATCTCATCCTAACTGCCAGAGGCGTTAGATCTATCAAGATTTCTGATTCATTACATGGGTCCGATAGCGTTGAAACCTTGATTTCTCCATCGTCGCACTGTATAGCGCTAACTAGAGCAAGGTCATCCGTTTCCAAACCTCCTCCTCTCACACTATCCAAGTATTGGTTAGTTTGGGAAGAAATAGGGACACATTCCGCTTTCGGCTGAGAAATATTATTGACAAGGGAAGAACAAGGTTGATCTACCTCTCTATCTTCCACGAGTCTATTCCTCAACTTCTCACTAGAATCTTCATCCTGAGGATGATCGGTAATATCTGGAATTATTCTGATTATATTGTCATCACTAGAAAGGCTAAGGGCCCCAGCTGCGCTTCTCACTGAGACCCGGCAGATTTTCCCTGGTTTGAGGCCTTAGCTCTTTCAATGTTCATCTCCTCCTGTAAGGATAGGACCCTTGGACATCTCCATTTGGGATGATCTTTAGCAAGGCAAAACTTACATTTGAATTTGGTTTTTTGCTTACCAGAATCCGAATCTTTGTTCTGCTTTTTATCAGAGTCATATTCCTTCTTACCATCTCCAACTCGTTGGTTGAAGGGAGCAGATTTATTTCCAAAATAATTCGGTCTTTGATAGCTTTGGTAACCCCTTTGTTGCATTTTAAATGACTTAAATGCAGCAATTTCTGCTTCCATCTCAGGATCGTTTATTTCATTACTCTCCTGAGGTGGACAGGCGGCTACAGCAGCCAAACTCACCGGTTTCGCCTCCTTTGGTTGGAAAGAAACCAATTGTGTTGGCATTTGATCAAGTATTGAAGCTCTCATCTCAGAACAACCTCCGGCTACCTTGATTTTTCTTGCAATATCCACAGCTTTTTGTAGAGTGACAGGCTTTTTATACTTCACCCAGAAAGCTGTGAATTTGTCTAATAAACCTTCACAGAATAACATAAGCGTTTTTGTTTTCAAGCAATCTGGATATTCTCCATAAGCTTTACGACACAAATCAATTAAACTTTCAGCAAAATGCTGGAAAGATTCGTCTTTCTGTTGTACCCTGGATTCGTATTCTTTAATTCTTTCATCAGGCGTTTTCTCATCCAATTGACAAGAAAGCCTACCTAATACTTGAGTCAGGGTTAACGAACCAATATCCCCCCATGTTGTCTGACCAACATGATTTGACGTTGAAATAATCAATTCTCGGATCAATGTTTCGTCGTCCCAGCCATATAGGCTGGCCCAATTCATAGCTCCTGCAATATATTCTCCCCAGTCAGTCCCTTTGTATTTCTCCAAAGCTTTAGCCTTGGGAACTTCACGAGGGCGTGTGAGGGAAAGTCGAGGGGCAGGTATTGGTGTACCGATGTCCCTTATTACCACCTCCTGGTCCATTTCTGGCATCGTCGATTTCCTTCGAGAATAATCCATCTTTGGAACAGGGAGAGTTGACACATCAGTAGTCACATGCCCTTGGCTTCCTGCTTGAGCTATTTTAGTCGATTTTTGACATGGTTTGATCACATCAGAAACAATTGTCTTCGTAGGATTAGGCTTGGTTCTTTCCCCAGCATTATCCCCTGCGACAATGTATGTTACAATTGGTTGTTTAGATGAACGACCAATATTTAGATCAGGCTTTGTATTCCTACCAGCATCGTAAGCAGGTATTTTGGGAACATTTTTTATTCCTTCCTTAGACTTCACTGACCCACCCGCACGGGTAGGAGTTTTCCAAGCGATACTAATATCGTCAGGATCTAAAGAATATAAATCACCTTGATCAGCCCTATCTCCACCCTCAGAAACAGGCTTTGTATAGGCTTTAAACAATTTCTGTAGTGTTTTTCTTCTATTACCTTGCAATTCTGGCTGTGAACCCCAGAATCTATAAGTAATATTATTTCCAACCGTAGGAAATTTATCTGGTACAGGGATGGGATCGATAATTTCCTCCCTACCACTAGGAAGGCGATATCCACCAATACCTTTGGGTTGTAATCCCAATTTCATGCAATGAATCATACAGTAATCAACTCTTCCAGTGTCCAACTGGTAAACGTTATCATAAACAGAATTCGCAAGAGCCCTTATAAAGGTCTTTTCAGCTTCTGTATATGCTGCTAGAGCTTTATTATTCTGTACACCATATTTGATTAATGTTTCTAAAGAAACCAAATCATTCAAGGCTTCATTTGGCGTGTAAATTTTTTCATGAAAAACAGATTCGGCCACAGATATATTGCCTACTACTGCTTCATATGTTGGTGGATTTCTTCCACCTCTCCCAATGTTCCCTCGTTGCACAAAATCTTGTGTATCGGGTACTGTTGGGGGGGGTGTTGGTCCCACCGTATTATTCACAACAGGTATTTCATTAGGGTTATATGTACCCCGATCGGATCCCAGTAGAGAATTCCTCGCAAACTGCGCAGCTCTTGCAGTATTTGGAAAGGCTGCGATAAATCTGCGATTATATTCAGCAAACTCACGATCATATTCCTCAAAATCAATGCTAGATGTAGGAACGACAGATGCTGTTTCAGAACCATCTTCCATGATAACATGATTTTCATTACTACCATTCTCCGTATTATTCCCTGCTGGGATATTTAATACGGGTTCGGCGAGTCCATTGCTGGACATATAGATCGTATCTGCGACTTGTTGTAGCAGAGGTAAATCAACAAAATCTTATTAAATAATTTAATAAGAGTTATTCAGCTTTACTCCCCCAAAAGGTCACGGCACCAAAATGTAATGACCCTCAGGTGTGCGCAGGGGAGGAGAAATAAAGACAACAAGCGTTAACTATATTGTAGTTACTCTAATTTATTCTATGAGGCAGAATCAAGACAGGTACAATAGTATCACGTATAACAAAAGGTGTTGTAAGTAAATAATAGGAAGTATAAAGAAGCAAATGAGAATATAGGGAAGTAGACAATGTCGTACTGCCACCTTGTGGCTACTCTGGTAATTATACTACACAAAGTAACATGCACAAGGCGCGATAACTGAATGCGCAGCATGCGCACGTTATATAATCTAAATTAAAACAATCGCAAGTAGTACAAAAAGTAAGATAAAGTAACGGCACTACATATGTGTATTTCTAATTACCATATGTACCACACTCTCACTCACTATAAGTAACCATTCCATCATTCACATTTTTACTATAGGTAGTCTTCCATAACTAGTCCATCGGTAGTTACAACTCAACTCCTAAGTTCTATAAGATGGCAATCATAGAAAGAACTGGCATCATTGTTCATGTCAGAGGTGATCCACCCTTGTTATAACATCAAGAATTTTTGAATTTTTGAATTTTTGAAAATTGAATTTTTGAATTGAATTGAATTAATATTATCAACACAAACGCATATACATATACCAGAAGTATGATAATATGAGAAGAGTACAAACTGAGTCCCCTGGCGTCAAAAAAGGTAAATCAAAACAATTCAATTTAGCGTTCACCTACCATAAGATATTCTTCAGCCAAGCAAGTACAAGTATATATGTTATATATGTTATACACCTACTGGAGCAGGGGTAGGACCGGCGTGTAGTAAACTACACTATAGAGTAATATGTATCACACGTGTACGACGTTTATACAAGTCTTTTAGCCTCCAGTACATCCGCTTCCAACATAAAACTGGAAGCAATATCCAGCCTCCTACCCCTCTATATAATCATATTCCTACGTCACTATAGACCTCACTGATACATTTGGTGCCCAAACGTGTTTTTTTTCAACATATGATGTATGTGTTCCAGGAAAATGAGTCACAAGTCGCAAAAAAAGGAATTTTGAAATATATCATCATATTTGTGATCAAGCCGATTCCAATAATAATAAACAGTAGGACATGTAAATAGTATTTCTGATTTTTGAGATTGATACTTTTAGTTTTGAAAAAAATAAAGTTTGCAATATTTCTGGGTGGAAATTTACTGTTATAGTAGCTAAATATAGCCTACTCTATACGATGACTTTAAGAATGCATAGATATATTTAATACACAGTCCTGAAATTTGGTATATCTATTCATACTATATACTAAAGTCACTAGATACCTGAAATGTGAGAACATTCCTACAGAGGGATCTTGTGAATAAAACACTTTGACAAATATCAATTCTGCGACTTGAGACTCATTTCCCTGGAACACATCACAAATGTGTATAGCTGCCAATTGTGCATTTTCTGACGATCTAACGCACATGTATGCAGTAGGCCTTGTACCCCGCCTGTCATTGAGGAACAAAACACTTTTCATCTACAGCATTTTGTTCCGTTTTTTTTAACACATCTAAAAGTCATTTGATCAAAGTTCTGGAGGTTTTTGTCCGGTTGTTTTCGCTGCAGAGGTTCATAAAAATCCAGATTTATATCTCGGTGACCCGCCGAAATGCTTTTCTGCGTTGGATTTACTTATTATTGCTCGTCAGCTGCCGCTTTCCCTCCACTGATTTTACTCAAAACTATGGGTGAATTGAATCTATACACGATAAGATCTTGTCTTAAAGGTCCTGTAACACCCTCTTAAATTAACGACTACGAGGGCTTTATGATGCAAGGGTTGTTGCATAGAAACTCATGCATTTCAGCGAGTTAGGAGGTCTCTCAGTGAACTCTCAGACTAGTCTCAGAAAATAATCGTATATAGTGCAATGCAACTTTTGCTAAGAGGGAGTTACAAGGCCTCTAAGAGTGTGTCACACCCATTTTATGCTCACCTATTACCTCATTTGGGTTACGTAAAATTACGTAACATTACCAATACTAATTAACATAATTATTAATATTCATAAACTATATTATATCCATAACCATGTTCACATATGTTCCATATACATGTTATGTAATACAGGGTGACATGTTAGTTCACACCATGCTCGCCAGGTCAATAGGTCAGGCACGGCTATCACGTGACCTACCTGACACTCATTGGCTAATGAGTCCTGCATATATAATGTAACCATACTGCGGCCTGATTGGCCCACATTGTCATGTGACCTTAATGTAACCTTACCTGCTTTATACCTACTGAATAAAGGACCAGTTCTTAAGGAACAGTTGTACTGACAACTTCTCTTGCTGTTCTCATTAGTGGGCTAATGACCCACCTAATTACTTAATTCAAGAATCAGCCACCTTCGTTTCCCAAACTAGCTCTACCATCGATTCTGTATATCCAGAGTAATCACTGTATATCAAGTGGTTTAACGCAGAGGGAGTTACGAGACCTCTAAGAGTGATTTAACACAGAATCGTGCATAGTGCAATGTACCCATAGTGTAATGCAAGTTACGATAAGAAGTTATAAGAGGGAGTTGCGAGGCCTCTAAGAGTGGTTTACCACACAATCATATAGTGCAATGCACCCTATATATAATAACCAGCAGAGTATTGATCCTACAGTTTGATAATATTATGTTGTATTATCTGAGAATTGGTAGGGAAGGGAGGGAGACTGGAAAATAGCATTTCTGATCCTGCTACAAAAGACTTATAAATACCAATGTAGCAACCCTGAATGAATAAATGATCTTATTGATCTGTATTGTTTATATTGAACGTCTCCGACGAGAAAGACTAGCAATAATCAACCCTCCCTCTGAAACCGTGAAAATGATACATCATTCATTTTACATTCGTCATTGTTTCATCATTTAATGAGTTTATAGCATAAATGCTTAAAGGATTCTGCCATGCCATTATATTAACACATAATCCATCATTCCCCTGAATTTCTGCACAGTGGAAAGCGCGCCGGGTTTGTTTTGAATTTGCGTCAATTAAAAGTGTACAGTCAGTACAAGAAATGGACAGATACCGCTCCTTAGCCGTCCAATCTTACACCAGTGTGAGGATTTTCTGATTAGCCTTCGCACATCCCATTCGCTAATAGTGTTTGAATGGTGGACTTACAATCAGGCTGTAGGAACAGCAAGGGTAGAACCAAGGGTGGGAGGGAGGGGGGGTCACACATCCCTTGCTATCCGAATACGATATGTTATCATGTGCATCCAATGGAGTACATTTAATTACTTCCCTGGTTAACTATTGTTAACTTTTTCCAAACATAAATAGATCAAACTGAAAATAAAGAAACACTTCTTAGATGTCCTTAATGTTTCCCATCATTGGAATCACCCTGATTTCATCTTCTCAAATATGACAATATATATCAAAATCCATTTCTTAGTGACTTGTGACTCATTTCCTACTAACACATAACATATACAGTGAAACCTCTCTATTGAGACCACTCTTAGGACTGAAGGATTTGTGGTCTCATAGCAAGGTGGTCTAATTTGAGGGGCTAATCTGATGAGAGGAAAGCAACTTGAAAGAAACCAGTCTTACTAGAGGGGTGGTCTCTATAGAGAGGTGGCTCTGGAACAATTTGAATAGAGAAACCAAGGACATTGAGGGCATTAAGAATCTTGAAAACAGTCCGCCTACACTAACCACAAACTTGCAGCTATCGGTTTCCAGATTTCTCCAGTATGTACCAGTGCCATATCATTATGTGCCGAAAATCTCACAAACAGCCCACCTACATAATAAGTGCCTAGTGGTTGTTTACTCCCTGATTCCTGTCAAGTATCAGTATCACATTACATAATGTTATTGTGCCTACATAAGAATAACTGGGATGTTAAGATCTACTATTTGAGTTGAACTGTAGCCTGCTTACTGGGTAGCCTCCAATCCAACTCACTATATAGGGGTCAGGTCATCTAAAATGTACAATTGGTTCTGAGTTCCATAGATCCTATCTTTAAGGTTATATTACACGATAAACCTGCGATAAACCGTATGTACTGGGCAAAATTTGAAGATACAGGTCATGTGTGAACCTTTGTCTATTTATTATATTTATGACTCCTTTTTCCCTGATGTTGTATATGAGTTTGAACATGTAAAATGACTGGACAATGAGGAACCTACATATAAGCGTTTACGAAAATTTGTTTTCTTTTGACTCTCTTTATAGATGCACAGAGGCTAACCTCATTATTATTGCACTAGCAAATACCTGTGCTACGCACAGGATTTACTAGTGGGACAGTGGGGCCCCATCCTCATCTTTCCTTGTTCCCTCTCCCACCATCTTTCTCTTTCAAGTTGTATCTATAACTAAGTATCTGTATTAACATCATACCAAAAATGGAACCCTGTTTAGATTCTTTTTCTGTGTGATCGGGTAAATCTCTGATTTTACCTGCTCTGATTTCACCCGCCAACTTAGCGGGTAAAGAAAAAAAAATTAATTTCACACACTGTACAGAGCACTGAAGACTGAGGCAAAGAAACAAAGGGTGAGAGAGAGAGACAGAGACACAGCTGAGATGCATTCTGTCACCCGTCGATCTCAGCCCCCATGTTGATGTCTCACCCGCCGATCTCATCCCCCTGCCGTTCTCTCACCTGCCAATTTCTCATCCACCGATCTCAGCCCCTGCTGATCTCTCACGGCCAATCTCAGCCCCCGTCAATCTCTCACCTGCCGATCTCATCCCCCGCTGATCTCACCCCCCACCAATCTCACCCCCGCCGATCTCATCCCCTGCCAATCTCTCATCTGCCAATCTCTCATCCACTGATCTCTCACCTGCCGATCTCTCGACCGCCAATCTCTCACCTGCCGATCTCATCCCCTTGCCAATCTCATCACCCGCCGATCTCTCACCCACCGATCTCATCACCAGACGATACTCATCAGACCTTACAACTATTTTTAGCTCTTAAATTATAAGTAACATTGCCAAGTATAACTAACAAAATCAGGAGTAAAGTGTAGAAAACCACATTTTCAAAAGTGTTTATGCTATGACACCTATGACCTATAGGTTAGCAGGGGACTGCACTGACCTATATACAGACACAATATGCAAATTGCCTCATTCTGGTGTAGGGGCACTGATAGGGGATTGTTTTCAGGTACCGATGGGGACCTTGGATGGGGGTGTTCAATTTCAACCCATTTTGAACCCATTTATAACCCTGATATATTCCAAAAGTGTTAATGAAACATAGCAGAATGGCTTGGCACTATTTTTGGCAATGTGCATGTGAAATATAACAGAGATATGGCCAGCGGTTTTGGACAAGATAGGTTCTTTATGGCCCCAAACACTATTTTATTAATATAGAGATTATTACCCTTTCGCAAACAAATGAATTGTAAAGTATCTAAAGGGTTACTATTGTAAGGGGTACTAGTGTAAGGGTACTAGTGAAAGGGGTACTAGTGTAAGGGTACTAGTGAAAGGGGTACTAGTGTAAGGGTACTAGTGAAAGGGGTACTAGTGTAAGAGTACTAGTGAAAGGGGTACTAGTGTAAGGGGTATTAGTGTAAGGGATACTAGTGTAAGGGTACTAGTGTAAGGGTACTAGTGTAAGGGTACTAGTGTAAGGGTACTAGTGTAAGGGGTACTGGTATAAGGGGTACTAGTGTAAGGGGTACTAGTGTAAGGGGTAGTAGTGAAAGGGATACTTATGGGATACTAGTGTGAATGGGGAACTCAGTAACTGCTTACTTCCCCGTCTTCTCCCTACGACAGAATGTACAGGGGGCAATAATAAGAACAATGTGACAAGTGGGCCGAGTCTCCAATATGGAGACAGCTTAGTGAAAAATATTGACGTCAAATGCTGTGGAGGCAAATCATGATATGCTCGAAGCCTTCAAAGTGGTCTGCTAGAGTATGTGTATGACAGATCCAAACTGCTGGAAGCCAAATACATACAGAGCAACATTCCCTAAAACTATTAACAGAAAATTGATGCCAATTACAACTTGATTGGCAACTCAACTTTTTAAAAAAAGAAAACTTGTAAGGATTATGTATTTTCTTTTACCAACTAGGCAGAATGTTGCAAAACAAGCTGAGGACTGAGCCAGATAGACCCGCCTTTAGTTATTATGTAGTGATGACATGAAACCAATAGGGGACTTGCATAGCCGCTATTTTGAATCTTGATTCGCATGGAATTATGGGACTAATGCTACAGTCTACATATCATGTTCAGCATTATCAATGCTCTAATGTCGATATCCATGTCCTATGCATGTTTCCATAACAGAAGTCCCCATCTTTGCCATCATGGATTTTGGTTTCATGAATTATTAATACAAACTGTGATATTGGTGAAAACATTCTTGCATGTTTTGATAAAAATTGTAGCTAAATATTTGTAAGTCAGATTTCAACAGAATCCATCCCAGGATGCACTGTAACAGACATGCGCCCCTAGTGGCACATGCAACTCCACAATTAGATGCTAATTTAACAAACATACGGACCTTATACCATTGACATCTTTGTTGAAGGTCAGAGTACTGCAAGCACAGCGTAATGACAATATACTATGATAAACAAATGATAAACACATGTGAGTAGTCAAAGAATTGGTAACCTTAGTAGCATCATCCAACAACCTCCTTGATCTAAATAATATATTACAACTTACTTACTACCAACTCCTTATATAACGCAAAGATAAATGTCAATCTTGGCTATTAAGATATAACTAAACGTGAGCAGCAAATGCGACAACGTATTCACAAAACACAAGTGGCTCTTGGTGAATGTCTTTCACAAGTGCCGAAGGCATGCATGAAAGACATTCACCAAATGCCACAAGCCTTTTGTGAATGCGTTGTTGCATATGCAGGTTAAGTTTAATAGTTCTATTCTTATGCCATGATATATATTAAAGCATTATTTGATCATTATTTACCTTTAGTTAATGTCTCGCAACCCTCTGACTCGGCAAAAGCAAGTGCCTACAGCCTTGCCTGATGAAATGAGCGTCATCAAATGAGCGTCATGAAATGAGCGTCATTGATTGGCGCAACTAAATTTAGGCAACCAATCAAAATAGCTTAGTAAATTGGTTGCATTCGAAAGGCAGCCCTCACTAGTGAAATCACCGCATGCATATACTAGGGCTAATCTGGCCCTGTTTTTTTTATATGCACACCTATCATGGCATAATGTTGTTTTCTACATGTACTTATAAGCTTTTTCAAGTAATCGACTGATGTTTTCATTCAGTAAATCAGGATTTCTCTGAGAATCGATGTAATGTAATTCCTGAATGAAAAGAAAATCTGAACTCTATCATTGATCTAACTAATCTATGGGATGTATTGTAATTCCTGGTTAAGGCGGATGGTGGGAAGGCCGACTCACGACCACGCCATGCGTTGTATATATATATACTGCCTAATAAATAAGAAAAACGTGATGTAGTTCAGCTTCTGCCATGACAGTTCCTGCAATTACTTTGATTGATTGGTGTTGTTTATTTCCTGCTCAAACAGTTACATAATTGAAAGTATACAATAATAATATGACTGGAGGTAGGTACTCGCAACTATGCTAGCCATAGATCCTCCAGAGAGGCCTGCTATGTTACCTTGAAATAACTGTAAATATTGGACGTAACTATTTTAAGCTCCACCGTACAGGAGTTTATTATGGTATAGGGCGGGGGTAGGGTGAAAAAGTTTCCTTTAAAAAAACGAAAACATTGCTAGGAGAGAATATATGGTGTCTATCCAATAGGGTGTGTAAGTGTTATGGTGGCGGAACATGAGATAACGTAAAATGATTGCTAGCTGTAGTGAAGTGTGGACCGGAATAAAGAATCTTCATAGATTCAGCATTGGGGCGATAACTAATCACTCTATACTTCGCCCCAGTAAAGGTTTAACGATTATGGAGGCTATGAAATCGTTTGCATCTAAAGATGGGTATATATGAGTTAGAATTCATGAAACTATAAGATCAATGAAAGAACAGGGGTTATTTATCTCCACAATGGTGGGGCTATGGTTGTTTTGCGTAACATGTCCACAAGACAGTGATGTAGGAAGCATTTTAAACATGGGGGGGGGGCAACTTTGTCCCACAAAGTGAAATTGTATATTATATAGATATATACAATTTCACTTTCACTGTCTAATACAGTGAGAAGTTGATTTGGGAATAGTCTCCCTATACTGTGACACAAGGTCTAAAATTGTGTGTCATCGGGAGTGGTGCAGTTGACACTTGAGTTTACATCCAAATTATATAACACAATTACCCTGTATGGCTGTTTTAATGATGGAATTTACCGATTGGTTGTCCACTTATACCATCCGTTTCCAAATGCCATGTAATGGAACACAATTACACTTGATAATGCGTCAGTTTCAAAATGAGACTGATGATCAGTCAACCTATCAGATATGAGGGAAAATGTGCATTTTGATATAGGCAACCTGAAAATGTGCAAACTGATATAGGCCTAAAGGTAAAATGGTGGGGGGGGGGGGGCAAACCATACTCTGCCCCCCCCGACTTTCATTGGTGTGTGGGTGTGGGGGGGTGCATGGCCCCTGTGCCCCCCCCCCCCTGCTTCCTACATCACTGCAAGACGTCCTGAAACTGCTACAGTAGCGCGACTCAAAATATCACTGCGGTGGACTACTAACGCTCCCTATAGAACAAATGTTACGTCAAGGCTCAGATCAGAATTGCCATGAGAATTTAAAAGACTACATATTGAAGGCAAATGGATACAGACACTCACAACTGTTGGACCTAATAGAATGAATATACAATTGGCAGAAAAGGGAACTATTTTCTTTGCACCGATAGTTAATGCCACCTCCGCCAAAATCACTGAAATCATTAAAACACTTGCAAAAACCTACAAGATTCTCATCTAAAACACTTAAGACAGGAGAAACCCAAATATCAGCATATGTTAAACTCAATTGCGGGATATGCAATGTACATACACTACATCTGGTTTATGGCATCTTGAATTCCTACTGCATGAAATATTGCTGAACTGCAAGCTGATTGTGCAGTACATTTAGTTTTGTCAGGAACCAATAAAAGGCTCATTTTCAGGAGTACGGTTGACCTCAAAGAACAACATCCAACAAGATAATGAGTTAGATCCTGTTGTCATTCCACACCTATATCAAAATATCCCAAAGATGAGTCATAAAATGTATTTACATGTATAAATCTAACAAATCTCCTTTCTTATATGGTTACATCTAGTATAAAGAGGGGACAAATAATATGTGGATATCCACATAAAATGTATCCTTATAACAAATCATAAATGCTAGAACTTTCTACCATATCAATAATAGCGGGATGAGTTTTAAAAGAATTGGAATAGGAAATGCCCACACCTTCTTGCATTAAGCTGCTAAGCAAGGAATGATAGCTACTCATAATTGAAATCGTTAATTATGCTTAACTACCCAGTACTATGCAAGTCTATTTATTCAGGTCATGTTTAGGATATTGGGGAGATATAGCATACCCTATAAAATTCCCAACGCTAATGTTAACATATATGTTTAATGGGTCATCACTTGGTGTGCTATTCTTAGCATACCCATGTGAGATACGAGCGTCAATTACGCTAAGAGGTGGGTCAATATGTTCCCAACATATGTCCATTTTATAGTATTCTTCATTTTTCAGCCTAATTTGGCAGAATTTCCTAACCATTTGAAACTGCCAACATTTTCTGAAAATCTGACCCAAGTATACATAAAGAGGGACCAAGTGGAGGGCATGTTCACTTGTTTTCCTCTTGTGTTTATATCCACTGTAGTCAAAAATAGAATAAAAGGACATATTTTGGATGAGTTGTGTACCTTTTTAGTGTCCCTTAACTGCCTGATAATTACATGTGCATGTTGATAGTAATTTACGAGCCGGAGGCCATTAAATAAGAGTTTGAAGGTGATTAAATATGCACTCAGCGTTCAAAAAGGAATTTGATTAGATAAGATGCCATCAGATCTCTTTAATTAAATAAGAGCACTAAACTAACCAACAAAGGCAAGGTCCACCAATAATTCATCATAAACAGTGCAATTATTATTTATTTATGATGTAATTGTGACTTGAGTGATGAAAAATAACACATGCAAAGTCCTTGTTAAAAGTGCCAGGAGATTCAGGGATAGGAATCACAACCTCAACAATGTGTAATGTCAGATATGCTATGCCTGAGATCCACAAACTATTACTTACTAAAGATTTGATTCCACTGGATCACTTGTATATAATAGTGTGCTTTTCTTTCGCTCTTCATCTGCTTTTATTCTTAGCACAATACAAGCAGAGCAATTCTACTCATTCCCTTGTTTCCTCATAAAATCAATGGCAGGTCTGTTGATCCGCTCTCATTGCGCCATATATATATATATATTGAACTGCTACTTTTAAAAACATGCAGAAAGAAGTCATGTATTTGCGCTCAAATCAAACTCATCAAATTTTAGTGGAAGTCCTGTGTGCTTCTAAAGAAGCGCAAACAGAAGCACAGTAACTGATTCTATTGGACCACTCTGGTTTCACTCTATCTTTGCTTGTTCAGCGCTCAGGAAAATAAAAAAAGTGGACCATGAGCGGACCAAAAGAGCGATCCAGTGGAATCCCAGCTTAACCAGTCTTGGCTGACATCAGTTTCAGATCAAATAATAATTATGGTATGTCAGATTAGACGCGTACTGTGCTGGTGGCTTTCCTGGTCCTGGAGTAAGCATCCTAATGAGATTCTAATAACATTCTAGATGATCGTATTTTGTGGTTCAAAGTGAAAGTCTTTCCCTCACTTTGGAGCTAGGGACTCTCTCAACTCTGAGCCTAGACTGTAACTTACTGCCGTCCTCATAGTGGTTCCCCTATTGTTTTATCCAGTTTATTTATATTAAATTATATTTATCTATTTAAGAGATATCAAATTGTTTATGACAATAGATTAGTATGAGCTGAATGAGCACATGCCTCAGTACATATTAGTCGTGATCTTCTACCATGAGCACTGGGGAACGACGGAAAGACTCAATTGATACAAATAAAGGACATTGATAATAGCAATATTATTATTTTAGCACCTATAAGCACTTGTCCTTTTAGTACCAGAGACACATGTGACTGAAACCACCGAGTTAGTTAACAGATGTATATGCTTTCAATCATGAAAATAGAAAAAAATCGAGTCATGAATTTTAATTTCAGCATTATAACTCTCTATTCCTCACAAGACACAAATGGTATTAACGCAAGTGCCCTATTGAAGGAGAACAACTGTGGTGAGAGATAGTTGTGGGTTTGTGGGTTTTATGTGGCAATCTTGGAGTCACACTGGCATGCCTTCCTCCGCTGATGAGTTAATGCCCCTCTGATGACTTCCCGATAAGAACGCTTCCTCAAATCTGATAAAATAAGGCACTATCGCACTCGTAATCTCCGACTTGAAAATCAGTCGGCAGATTCTCACTTCTTGGTTGCGCTTCTGGATGGAGGATTCGTTAGAAAAGGGGACGGTGGGGGCAGGAAAAGGGAGTGTGAAGAGGTAGGTTTCAAGAAGTGGGGGTCTAGATCTTCAGACTTGAATTGGCTTAAGATTGGACTAACCTCAAATTCCCCATCATCTCTTAAGCTACATTCTCAGCTTTTATAACTGAGACAGTTTTATCACTTGCCCGTGGCTATATGTAGTATAAAAGTTAAATCTATTCCTTTTAAAAAATAGGGAAGAAGAAGGGGATTTCCGAGGGGAAAAGATACAAAAAAGGTTCTCCATATCTCAGATATGCATAAATATATTTGATACACAATTTTTTTATACATGATACTAGCAAACTGAAAACATTGGGAGCAAGGATTCTCGAGACAAATCATTTTAAAAAATATCAATTTTACAACTTAAAGGCCTAGTCCACTAACCTGATTCTCATGCGATTTTGCGCCACAGAGGACTCTTCTACACTATAACTACTGTGAGAATTGGTTCAGTGGACTAGGCCCTTATGACTCATTTTCCAGTGGAACAAGAAGCAGTTGCAGTTTATATTTTATTTTTCTATTAGTGTTTTGCTCTTTTATAGTATTCACAACGTGTGTGAGCTTAATTCAATTTATTTCCATTCCCAAGGGAAATATTTGCAGATTTCAGTTACATGTAACCCATAGTCAAGTGACAATTATTGTCATGTATTGAAAACAATATAATATCCTGACTCTTATTGATGTAGCACTTTTATTGGAGGTTATATGGTAATCAGACAGACTTGGGCAGAGGTGGACAGAGGTGGGCAGAGGTGGGCAGAGGTGGGCAGAGGTGGGCAGAGGTGGGCAGAGGTGGGCAGAGGTGGGCAGAGGTGGGCAGAGGTGTTACATAACACAGCCATGAAGAGTTGGTGATGTATTACTAGAAAAGCAAGACAAGATGCTTAATGAGATAATCAGAGATTTGATCTTTTAAAGTCACACTGTCTTGCCGATTGTCCTGCTGATTTATCTGCGGTTAACACCAACTGCAATCATATCAAGGGCTCTTGAGGCCTTAATTCGACAAATCGACACAGCCCTTTCTTAGATCGACAAATTTCAAAGGCAGTTAGTGACAAATGACAAAGACACTTTCTTAGCCTGACAAATCGACAAAGACCTTCACGACAAAAATTCGGCTGTTTTACGAAAATATAGCGACAAACGACAAAAGAATTTTTTTAGTGACAAATGACAATTGCTGTTTTTTGGTAGCGACAAGAGAAATTAGATACCCCCTCAGGAGCCCTATATCAGATGTCACATGGATGGGTTCATCGCTTCCCAGAGCTCAGATTCCAATCAATGATGGACCTTTGTCTACTCAATAACATAATTGGCAGATTACCAGAAATCTGCCAATAAAAAGACCAAATGGGTCAGATTTTCAGAAAATGTACAATTGGCAGCTGTTAGTCCAGCAGCCAAGGGGGTGAACCCGGCTCTGAAGGTCCCACAATGGTTTTTTACTGATTTTATACCTTTGGACCCTGGAGAATCCAAATCCGAAGAGTGCCAAGCTGTAACCCTTGAGGGTTTTGAGAAATTCAAGATGGCCGCCATGACCTATCCCCCAAAGTACCATTATCATGTTTCAGCTCATAATTCAATAAATAATAGGAGTAGGAAGACAATTCTTGCACCAAAATGCTCCCTGAAGTATGTTCAAACTACATGCATAGTTTCATCAATCAATTAAACAAGGTAAATTAATAATAAATTCATTTATTTGACAATAATGGCCAAAAAAATGATTTTGGGGGGAAATTTCCCTGTTTTTCCTCCATTCAAAAACTTTTAGAATTTAATTATATCCAGTACTTATTAACTAATATAATGAAGGACATGAACAGTTAATTCAGCCTGAAAAGTATCAATTTATAATACAAACCTACTTCAAAGTGTACAACAATATATCTACTCATGGTGTGGTGGCCCTGGTATTTCATCCTCCTGATCTTCTACTATACTGGTATTATCATTTTGGCATGTACCTGCCCCTTCACAATTGCAGAACATGGTGCATGGGAGCCTTGCCTGTGAACAAGAGCATCTAGCACACTTACATTCCTGGCAACTACACTTGATGAGTTTCAAAATTGTATCTGGAGTAGGCTGTACTTTGCGGTGAACCATCACTGGCTGAAGAACTCGATTTTCCCTGTCCTGTGACCATCCATGTTGAAGAGGGTCTAGATCAGGTGGCATTACTTCTAGACAGTTCCTCCAAATGCATGTTTGTAGATGAGCTCTCAGGACATTTTGCTCAAAGGACTCCTTTGTTGGTGGTAATGATATCAGTTTAGGTGCTGATACCAGGCTTGCACGCATGGTTTTCCCTTTCCAAGCTCTGAACCTTGCCTCATGGCATGTAGAAGCATCTGGGAAACTATAGCAAGCAGCCATAAAGGCTGTTGCCTCTTGAACAATGTCTGCTCTTGTTGCACTTTTGTCCCCAAGACTTGGCAATCCTTTGCCTTTCTGAAGTACTTTGACCACTTTCCCTTTTCCAATGCCCCAGCATTGGGCAACTGTATCACAACCTGACAGGGCATGGGCAGCAAGAAGGTGAGGAATGATCTTATTATGCTTCATTGCAGTTGTACCTATGTTGATAGCTTTCCTCTCCTTTGCAGTCCCTTCGATTATTAGCTGTGAAGTCAGCCTTTTTTCCAAAAAGAAGTGCAACAGTAGGACAAAAACATCTGTGTCATCAGAGATGACCTTTATGGTTGGCCGTGATGTTGGTGTTTCCTCTATTATGGACAACATCTGTTGAACAATGATGACATCAGCTTCCTCTTGTAGGGTCTTGAGATCTTGCCTGTAGATGAGAATGCCACCACATATTTCAATGGGGACTGGCCTGGGACCAGTTACAATGAGCTTATTTTTCTCATGTGTAATGGTGTCTTTTCTTGACTTGATGGCTTCTATGATGAGCTCTATCAGCTGGCTTTTATTATATGCATTAGTGAGGATCACTTTTTGTGGTGGCAATGGCATTTGATTGGAAAGTCTATGCTGTCGACTTGCTTCCTTTCCTCTTGCTGATCTTGTGCTACACTTGGTACTATATTCTATGTACCTATTGAAGATGAAGTATACATTGGATTCTTTAACATGATGAGAGATGTAGTTCAGGATGTTTTCTATCAAGTCCTGAACATTTCCATTTGTAGGCCAATGAAGCACTGTGTGCTGAGGTCTAGATTAGATCTAATTAATGTGAGCGATTGCAGTGTGATGGCTTCCTTGTGTTGATTAGCATCAACTTTCCAGAGGGTCTGGGTTACATTGTAATTGTCCTCTATTGGGTTTTTCAACCCCACTTCCTTGTGCATGATGGCTATTATTTTGATATATAGCTTGACTGATGCATATGAGAGCCTGCGCGCCAGCCAAGCTATAAATTTACACACAAGTGCAGGAGAGGCAGGCACTGGTCTTACATCTAGGAGTTCACAGAATTTTGTATACGATCTCCTATTGGTGTTGAGGCTTTTTTAGTGTTGGCAGCCCGGGCTTGGTCTTTAAAACCCTCTACCTCTCTTGCCAATTCCTCATCCATAGTGGAGGAATGTTGTTTGCAGGATCTCTTTAAAGGCCTTCTGATAAGATGGAGTGTGAAGGCGAGAACAAACGTCTGCTAGCCTGTTCTTAATCCCCGGGTAGTAGCGGGCTCTTACGGGAAATTATATCTTGCTGAGAGAGTAAAGATCTGCTTCAGGGATTGGCACATGTCAGGGTCACTGGAGCGGCCTTTGTTTATGGACACAACTGCTGTGGTTTTGTCAGAATAGACATCTATTCTCTTGTTACACCATGCTTGGCCGAATAGGTGACATGCCAGCTCCAGGACTGCTATCTCTTTAAAGTTGATGTGTTTATTACTCATCTCGTGCCAGCCCTCCCATGGCACATATAACCACTCTCCTTCATACACAGGAGCCCCACCCGCGATGGGACATGCGTCAAGCACTACAGGGGTATGAGCTCGTTCCTCGGTTATGGGGAGCACTCCATTGAATAGGTGCATGTAATCTACCCACCACTGTAGGTCGTCTCTGATATCCTTTGATAGTCTTGTTCTGTGGTTGGTGTCTTTTAGGGATCTTATCCTCCTAAAGACACTGTCAATAAAGAATCGCCCTCCATGGACTACTCTTGCTGCCCAGTTTAGTTTTCCCGCTAGGTGTTGTAATCCCCGTTTGTTGATATGAGAGGACTGGAGGGCTTGATGGAGCAGTTGTTTGGTTTGGTGAACTTTCTCTAGTGGCAAGGCTAGGGTCATCGCATCCACGTTGATAACCACCCCCAGGAAGGTGACCTGTTTTTTTTGGCCTACTAGCTTGTTATAATTAATCGCAAAGCCCAGACGTCTGCAGGTCTTCCATAGTGCCATTAGGGTATCCAAGCACTCCTGTCTAGAATCTCCGCACATGAGGTAGTCATCGCAGTAGGTGATAAGGTTGTCATACCCCGCCTCCTTCATCATTACCACCACTCCCTGAGAAAGATCGTTGAAGATAGCGGGGGCTAATCTCGCCCCAAACATCAATCTGGTGTCACACATAAAAGTCTCATGGTCATCGGTCCCGAACTTCCATGCCAGCCCCGCTAATTCATCAGGGTGGATAGGGACTGATCGATAAGCGCTAGCCAGGTCTAGCTTTGCAAGCCATGTGGTCTTGGTGATCATGGCTGTGGCATCTTGAAGAGACTTGTAAGAAAATGGCTCACTGACTGCAAAGTCATTAACTGCATTCCCATGGGGCCTGCTGCAGTCATGAATGAGCCTAATTTTCGAGGTGCCTGGCTTTGGTATAGCTCCTAAGGCTGATGTTATCTTCATGGGTTGATGTACTACCCTATAACGGCCGTTTGCAATTTCCTCACTAATCTGCGCTTCCACCTGTTGTCTGACTGCTGGGTCAGTCACAGATTTGTAGTTTTCCATTTTCACTGTATCTGAACTGATGTTATTGTTCACTATTCTAAAACCATTGTAAACACCCTCCAACACGAACACCCTCCTCTGGTAATTGAGGGGGAGTAGCCTCTTCCACTCTTGTGGGATCAGCTTACCTGGTGTTATTCTGTCGGGCTGTAGAGTTTTTTGACTCAGCCTGCTGCTTGACATGTGCGAACTTGCATTTATCCCCGTAATTACACTTGCCATACTTCTGGAACGATCTACACATGGCCATGCCCTGTTTACAGCTGGAGTGGATGTCCTTGAAATTAAAGTAGCCCCCTCATATTTGGGGTGTAATAATGTTCCACAAGAGGGGGTAAGAGGGAAGTGGACATGTATCCTTGACTTGTTTGTGCCCTTTCATTGATGAGGGGAAAGGGAGGGGAGGGGGTCACTTTGAACTGGACACCTGTGGTTGTAGATGCTTCTAGATACCAAGGAAATCCATTTATGATTCCCTTGGACAGGTGTATGATAGTAACTAACATAATTTTTAATCTGATAGAAAATAACCACAAAATGCTGGAAAATGGTATCAAAAATCTTGAAAAATTTACAGGTATATTATAATATGAAAAAATAGGATATAGTTGTTTACTCAAGGCCTTTTGATTATGATTCCCCATCATAAATGGAACATTTTGGTGCAAGAATTGTATTTCTACTCCTATTATTTATTGGATTATGAGCTGAAAAGTGAAATTGGTACTTTTTGGGTGTGGTCATGGCGGCCATCTTGAATTTCTCAAAACCCTCAAGGGTTACAGCTTGGCACTCTTCGGATTCTTATTCTACAGGGTCCAAAGATATATAATCAGCAAAAAACCATTGTGGGACCTCCAGAGCCGGGTTCACCCAAAAATACCCATTTGGCTGCTGGACTATGTACACATTTAGTAAATTCTGCTAAATTAGGCTGCAATTTGGTCAATACTAGGTACATTCGAGTATATTTGGCATTGCATTGATTCTAGCAATCTGTTTGGCTAGGTTGGACTGTATTTTGATTGTTTTGATTTGGGTTATTTGAGAAGATTGGCAAAGTTGAATTGTACATTTTCTGAAAATCTGACCCAAATGATAGAAAAGACTGAATGGTGGAAGAGAGCCTTAAAGGCAGTGAGTGCAGCAGTCAGCTGACAGTGCATGGTGGATACGGGTCAGATCGTCAGAAAATGTACATCTCACCTTCACCAATGTTCTCAAATAACCGAAGGCGGAAATCACAATCAAAATACAGTTTACCATCAATGAACATATGGTTGGAATCAGCTCAATGCCAAATATACTCAAATGCATCTAGTAATATAATTTTCCAGTCTAATTTAGCAGAATTGGCTAAAGGTGTGGGGCTACGGATGTACATTTTCTGACGAGCTGATCCATGGGTCAGATTTTCAGAAAATGTACAATTGGCAGCTATACCCATTTAGTAAATTCTGCAGAATTACACTGCAATTTGCTCAATACTAGGTAAATTCGAGAATATTTGGCATTGCATTGATTCTAGCAATCTGCTTGGAGATTTGGGTTCTTTGAGAAGATTGGCGAAGATGAATTGTACATTTTCTGACGAGCTGACCCATCCACATGAGGTGAATAGTGCAGTGCTGATTTAGTGCTAAATGTGCTTATCTTCCGTGACTGGGGCCAGTGAGGCAGCACCAATGTTACACATCTAAATGCAATCAGACATCCAGTAAAATGGCGGCTATCTTAAGTTTAACCTTCCCACTGCCTACTCATGAGAATTAATGTCTAAAGCTCAACTTTTATGAGTGCCTTGAATCACCCTAGTAGGAGGTCTTTTTACAGATAGTGTGGATGCCATGTGCTCTAAAGGGCAGAGGAGTTATCTTTCACCCACCTTTTATTCACATCCATTTCGACCTGACAATCCAAGGGCTTACTAAATACAGATCTATACATTAAATTCTGCTTCAATGTTTAGGTTTGGGTGTTGGATTCACTTAACTTTATAAATGAGTTACCACAGCCTACCAACCTTTTGTATTTTATATTATTATGTATTATTCAGAAATAAATACAATACAAGGAGATCGTTCAGATTAGTCAATGCCTTGAGCAGTCCAGGGACTTTAACAACCAGAGGCAGAAACTAAAAAGATTAATAACCTCCATTTCGGGACTCAGTCTGTAGTAGAAAGCCCTAATGACCCCATAACTTTTAGGGGTCAGGTGATTCCCATTAACACTTTTAGCCTTAGTCTTAGCTTAGGTTAAGCTTATCGCTGTATGCGGTGAACTGCAACACCCGAGGAATGTGGCTCTCTGGACAGGACTGCACTGCTGGTGTACTGTTTGGCTTTGGGAGTATATATATATGCACCACACAGTGCAGCATCAGCCCCTTAATGCCAGTCATTAATCCTTTAATATCATGTGGCTCGACCTAATATGAAAAATTGATTTTAGTCGAAGTACACCAAAACCATGAATCAGCAACTTTCTGATCTTGTGAGTTTTATTGAAGTTTTCTGTAGTTTACATTTGATTTCTACGTTTCGGATCTTTGGACGATCCTTCGTCAGGGAATGAATATGGAAAATGTCATGACATGGGGCCAGTTCGGCACAAAGGGAGTGTAGTGAAATATGGGGTCTGCTCACTATGGCTTTCCAAGTCCAGCAGTATAAAACAGTTTGTATAAGATTCAAGGGGGCTTTTTCACCCGTTGGTCTTTTTTTTTTTTTAATACTTTATTTATCCAGGTGATAACAGACAGGGTTAGGCATGTGCCTGCCCTTTTAAAATTTCAAAATTCCAATGAATTTACGCTATGATTGATATATAATTGAATATTCCTAAAATATGATAGAATAGGGGATTTGCAAGTCTTACTGCGCATGTCTATTACAGTGTCTGGAAATATATTATATATTTAACTTAAGCGCTAGACGCCCCAAAGATGAGAACATTCCTACAAAGAGAACTTGTGAATAATCCCATTAAAGGATACCATTTTTACGACTTGTGACTCATTTTTCTATAACACATCACATATATATGTAAAATGCTGATTAAGACGCAATGGTAAAACTGATTAATGGATCAGACCCTTAAACCGTCATCGTGGCTTAAAATTAAATGGATGCTGAATGTAGGCCTTCATAATTCATGTTTAAGCTTAATCTGGGGGTTTTGAATACCTTTACGGAAAAACTCTCATCAAGGATCCTTTGTTTCGATTTAAGTTAAAACAAGTCTTCTTTATGAGATTATAAATGAATGAATGATGTTGTCTCCACTCCAGTTCGGGTGGCTGAGCTTCCACTGCGTTTCTATGAAGCATGATGATTGCTTTCTATTGGTGAAGGCAATGCAATCCAAACCCATAGATTCAATCAAAAGTGTGAATTAAAATTGTTTTTGCACTAGATAACATATATGGGTCGGATCCCAAATGTAAGACAAAATTGAGGTTCAAAATACAGTTGAACATAACAGAACAGATCGTTATAATCAGCACTATACAATTATACTTAAATATGCCATGTATTCATCATTTGTCAGTCAAATTTGCTAAATGTGTAGAGCTGCCAATTGTATGTTACATATTCTGATGACCTAACCCATATATGGGTCAGATTTTCAGAAAATGTACAATTGGCAGTTGTACACATTTAGTAAATTCTGCTAAATTAGGCTGCAATTTGGTCAATACTAGGTAAATTCGAGTATATACGGCATTGCATTGATTCTAGCCATCTGTTTGGTTAGGTTAAACTGAATTTTGAACTTTATTTTCGTATGAAATTTGGGTTATTTGAGAAGATTAGCGAAGTTGAATTGTACATTTTCTGAAAATCTGACCCATATATTAGAAACTGAACGCATTATTTAGGACTAATTAGCCTCTCCTTGGATAGTAGCAAAACGATGATGATACCCGCGGGTGGTGGTGGTTCTTAATTGTTTTACCTTGATTTTATTTATTGTAATTTTGTATAAATCATAATATCCAAAAATCTTTATTGTATTTTTGAAATATGTATTTGTCAAACTAGAATTGCTGTAATGAACTTTATCTATTGCTTTTTCCCATCAGCTAATACTGAGAAAAGAGTATAACAACATAATGTCTCTTAGCTGAATAAACATATTTAAAACAAAACAAACAAACTCTATGGTGTAAAGGGTGGTCTCCACTGGCAGCGGTAAGCTCTGCGGTAAGCTCTGCGGTAGGCCTTGTGATGGTGTTGGGATCGTGATAAATGGCGAGGTTCTGCCTACATGACCAGGGAACTATGTAGGCAGGATCTCATCATTCCTCACCACCTACAGAACCAACACAAACCATTGCATGGCTTACCGCAGAGCTTACCGCAGCCAGTGGAGACCACCCTTTAAGCTCCATTCTCAGTATTCTTTGAATAATGACAAAAGCTGAGAATACAGCTTGGATCAGAGTAGGCCTGTTTCAGCAGGTGCGGAGCAATAAAGTGGAAAAATGGAAGTGGCAACCTCACACTTGAGAAACACTTGGAGATGAGAAAGAACACGCTTCAGTCAAAATATGAAAAAACAATAAAGGAATATGTCACCATATTAATTTGTATTTTAGGTTTCATTGGAATTTATTCCCTTTTACTATAGAAGCCTATCAGGAAAATCGAAAATTAAATTTTCATTGTTTTTTCAACATATCATACAAACGAAACAAAATATCTTCTTGAAAATCTCTATAGTGTATACACATTGATTTACCCGCACACAAAGAAAAGAAAAAAGAAACCAGGATGTTACCATAATCTGGTGGTGCACTGCTTGGTGAATAATCCCGAGGCGAAGCCGCGAGATTATACACCAAACAGTGCACCACCAGATTATGAAATGGAGGTCATTAATTCTTTTAATCTCTGGCTTAAGACTTTCAAGGCATTAATTACAAAACAATGAAAAACACATTTACTGCAACATGACGAGCCAAGTATTTACTAGCCTGAAGCATACTGTAGTTATTGATTAACTGATTAATGACCGACATATGAGTGGATGTTTACTGTATAACACTGAGGCGAAGCCGATTGATTATACACAAGCAGAAATAGAGGTTATTAATCTGTTTAATCACTTCCTTAGGTGGTTATTGCTACAATAATGTTGAGGCAGTGGTTCATGGTAGAGAATATTTATACAGAGCGTCTAGCTACACCATCAGACTGCACACCTCGACCTTAGTATATGGAATCATCACTTTCACAATGGCACCTACTCGCTAGTGTAAATTATATTTCGATGTTAAAATACTTCATATTATGTATCATAATTATGCTTTTTCTGAAAATGTATAATTAGAACAGGACCATCTGAGAACAGCATCCTGGGATGTAATATAAATTACTAATTACAAACATATTAAATCTAAATCTAAATCATTGTACGATATAAGATGTGTTGTGCGATGTATATTAGAATACACAAAAAGATAAGTTCTAAGATGAATATATCTATATTATTTCATGAATTCAATAACTTATTAAGACTGTATTTAATAGTTTTATTAAGGCTATCGTAAATAGTAAGATACTTCTTAAAAACTTAAATTTCAGACGTCTCGTAAATGTGTGCAATATCTTAAACCCATATTCTTTTATTTTTTTCAAACTACAGACCATGTATACATCGCTTTTTATTGTGCATTTTGAGATCCCAGGTATTCTTATGTAGGCACAATAATATAATGCATACTTGACAGGAATCAGGGATTAAGCAACGTTATATGATTGATTACGGCAAATAGCCTTGAAAATCGCTTAAATTCATTTTTGAGCGAATGTGTCTGTCTCCATTTTTCAGTTAGATATAAAAATAAAATTCGTCTAGGTGAACTGATCACCGGTTATATTAGCGACACAGCCATAGCAACGCCTCCACGGAACCACGCCCACCTTGGTCCCCATTATGACACCTTCCAATGTTTACATCATACGTCATAGTCCCATGTGTTCTATGCCCACCTCTTCCCTTCCATTCTCTAACGCCCATGCACTAGGCACTTATCATGTAGGTGGGCTGTTTGTAAGATGGACATTTCCAGCACATAATGATATGATGCAGGCAGTGCAGAAATCTGGAAACCAATAGCTGCAAGTTTGTGGTTAGTGTGCACTACGTTTTTTCAATGGTTCGGATAAATATTATGTAATTGGCCTTGAATACAATATAAAAAAAGTGTAGGCGAACTGTTTTCAAGATTCTTAATGCCCTCAATGTCCTTGGTTTCTCTATTCAAATTGTTCCAGAGCGAACTATATATTAACATACAGTGGAACCTGTCTATAAACACCCCTCTAGTAAGACTAGTTTCTCTCAAGTCCCCAAATTGCTTTCCTCTTTAGCCCCTCAAATGATTAGCCCCTCAAATTAGACGCCTCGCTATGAGACCACCAATCGTTCAGTCCTAAGGGTGGTCTTAAAAGAGAGGTTCCACTGTGTATATATATGTGATGTGTTAGTGGGAAATGAGTAACAAGTCACAAAAGAATGGATTTTGATATATCGTCATATTTGAAAAAAATAAATTCTCAAATGATCTCATCTTTTCAAATATGATGATATCTCAAAATCCCTTTTTTGCGATGTATGACTCATTTCCTGTAACACATCACATATATATGTATGTCAAACATTGGGTAAATATGGTAAGATTAATGTTCTCAAGAATGCCGCTTTAAGAGAATGGGTCGCATTAGAGTGAATACAATATTAGTAATCGATATGGCTAGTCTACTATGAAATCCGTTCCTATTCACATCGACCTACAACTGGAACCCAATATCTCTCCGTGCAAGAATGCTACCAAAACTTTGTTTTTCGCCAATATTCGGGATTAATTATTAATTTCCATTACGCATAAAGTGTTTTTCATGTACCAGTTGATCTGTTCTCCCGAGCCGCTTTTGTGTCGGAAAGCAGAGCGAAATTGACAGAACAAGTGTGATTTTTGTCCCTGGAATTAATCATTGTTTCTCACTGATTCAATTTGGTGATTGACGCCGTGGACTTTTATGGCAACAAGGCCCATTATGGAAATTAATTTATCTTATTAAGAGATCTATGAATAGAAACAGGTCAATTGTGGGGACAATTATCATGTCGGGAAGGAGGGGTAGTAGAGGAAGTGAAAGAAAAGGGGGAAGATGGAAAGAGAGAGGAAAAAAGAATGACAGAGGGGAAGAGAATGAAAGAGGGGTGAAAAGAGATTTGATTTCAAGGGGGATAGTAAACTGGAAAGGAAAGTGAGGGAAGGAACGGAGGAAGAGTGAATGAGATAATGTTAGAATAAAGGAATAGATTGATCGAGTGGAAAGGAGAGGAAAGTGAACCAGAGCTAAGGAATAAAATGTGATGTAATACGGAAGACGAGAGTGTTCATGTGATGAAAAGTAAAGTTCTGTTTTTAAAAAATTATTTTTAAAAAAGAAAATCATTTTCGTTTCCAACGTCATTTTGCATCACATTTGGAAAATAAAATCACTTTCAATTTTCGTTTTTGACTTTTGTTTGAAAGGTTTCGTCTTAATTTACGTTTCAACATCACATGTCACTATCGTTTTAAATTCCGTTTTGATTTCCGAGATTTTAATCTCATCTCTACTCTCTCTCCCTCTTCCTCTCTATTCTTTCTCCATCATCTCTTTCCTCTCCCTCCTTCTCTTCTCTCTCTCTTCTCTCTCTCCCCTTTTCTCCCCTTTCTCTCTCATCTCTCCCTCCCTCTCCTCTTTCTCTCCCTCGCTCTCATCCCTCTCTGCTTCCCTCTCCATTCTCTCTCTCCTCTCTCTTCCTTTAGCTCCTCTCCCTCTTCTCTCTCATCTCATCATTCTCTCCCCTCTCCCGCTCTCCCTCTTTCTCTCTCCTTTGTATTCCCTCAGTCCTCTCTCCCTTCTCCCTCTTGCTCCTCTCTCTCTCTCTCTCTCGCTCTTTCCTCTCCCTCCCTCTCCTCTCCCTCCCTCTCTTTCTCTCCCTCACCCTCGCTCTCATCTCTCTCTCCTTCCCTCTCCCTCTCCATTCTCTCTCTCCTCTCTCTTCCTTTATCTCCTTCTCTCTGATCTCACCATTCTCTCCTCTCCCTCTCCCTCTTTCTCTCTCCTATGTTCTCTCTTAGTCCTCTCTCTCTCTCCCTTCTCCCTCTGACTCTCTGTCTCTCTCTCCTCTCTCTCTCCTCTCTCTCCTCTCTCTCTCCTCTCTCTCTCCCGCTCCTCTCCCTCCTTCTCTCTCTCCTCTGTTTTCTCTCAATCCTCTCTTTCTCCTTTCTCTCTCTCTCCCTTTCGCCCTCTCCCTTCTGGGGCTGCGTTTTTGCGTTATAGCAACATGATTTTCAAACCCTGTTTTAAGGTGAGCGACGTGGTAAGGGCTGGGTATGGGTCCTGCGGTTTGTGGTAAGGGGAATTTCCACAAACTAGCGTCTATGTACCGTCAGTAATAGCCGGGGCGGCTATTAAGTCAAACCCCCTCTTACCCCAGCGTTTATTAGAATCCGGCACCTATTAACAAATGGTCTGAAATCGTATCCAGGATATCTTGTTTTATTACAGACATAAAAGATAAGGTGGTATTGGGTAGCCACTAGCAACTACATTGAGAGAAAAGGAGAGACTTAACTGATCTATGACAGTCATATATTAGGTAGATAATCTATTCTATATAAAATACATGTAAAATACAGATTAAATCATGGTCACATATAAGCAAAACCAAGCACTTTTGCTACTGCCTATGATCCATGGGCACGAGATAGACTCCTATTTGCCCATATGCAAGGATTAAGAATGCGTTTGGATTATCCCGGAGGTAAAGCTAATAACCTTGCCCCTATGTTCATAAACAACATTTTGTACCAATATTAAATTCCATTTATATTTCGTAATTATATTTGCAAAGTCATCTAATAGTTAAACATGATGTTATCAATTCTCATTCTGAATTGTCCTCCTCATCTTCATTAAAGCCAAGTTCCCAGACTACCGTTCAATGGTAGTGCACCAGGAGATAAGCTTGTCATCACAAGGAGTCAAATGACCATCCCCCCCCCCCTCCCCCCGCACCCAACCATCCCCACTAGGAATACCACATACACACCCGGCGACTATTAGAATCCCGGCGACTATTAACAAATATCACTGATACCCCGGCGGTAATTGGATCCCCGCAGTTAGGTCCAGACATCCACATTCCTCGATTCCACATCCAGCGATAAGCTTAACCGCAAGGCTAGGACTAAGGCTAAAGCGTTAATGACTCCCTGAAACTTAGGTGACCACAACTGCCTTCTAAACCTGACTGCCCGGCCATTATCGGAATCCTGGCTATATACGGTACACGGAATTACGTTAGCGGCGAACACTGTCTAGTGACTAAAACTTTGCACTTCACCTGAGGAAGGAATAAAAGATGGCGGCATGTATGGGGGCCGCCATTTTGTGCATGAAATCTCGTGAGAACTCATCTCGTTTTAAGGCTCGTTCATAGATTTTCATTTACATTTTAAGATGGAAATGAAAACGCACTTGAAAGTTCTCCCGAGATCTAGATTGTCTTGAAATCAAATTCAAAACAGAAATGAAAACGTCTGTGTCTTTTGAAACATACTTTAAAACAAAAGGAATCTTAGTTTTTAAATGAGATGGAAAATGGTTTTGAAATTCAAAATGATTTTGGAAATGAAAATGATTTCCTATTTAAAAAATGAAATAAAAAGTCACTTTCCAAGCGTGAGCACTCTCGACTTCCGTAGATGTATTTCAGGAAAATGAGTCACAAGTCGCGAATATGACATTTCTCAAAGTGATTTATTCTCAAGATCTCTTTGTTCAAATGCTATGCTGTTATAGTAGCATGAAATACATGTCCCACATTTCAAGGAAGGGGATTGAATACATTCTTGCATTTCTAAGGGCATCCCATGGCGTACATTTAATCACTTTACCTGTAATTGCCCACTCAGGAATATTGCAAACATTTTTTTAAACGTAAACAAATCAATCATGGAATATGTGGAATCGAGCCATCGATGATTATATTTGGGGCTGACGCAGCATCTAATTATGATACACTGTTAATATGAGGCCGGTGATGATCCGACCCCTACCGGCACAGATCCGGACGCGAAAAATGCCGGAACTGTGCCGGTAGAGCGTGCCGGTAGAGCGCGCCGGTAGAGCGCGCCGTTTCGTCCCTAGATTGTTCCGTTTTACCGCGCCGGTTTTAGCACAGGTATGTGCCGGTTTACAGCAGTATGCACCCTCCTATATTGGGATATTCATTGTATATTATTAAGGGGATATTAATTGCGATTATAAGCCTTCTGATGAGGTATAGTAAATTGTTGTAACATACTAGGAAGTATTATTAATCACGCGGCGAATTTATGACGTTAGGGCTTCATGGGGAGAGCTAAAACTGAGATATCCAAGGTCAAAGTTAGGGGACTTAATCTTCGGCGCGCCGTCCGTAAATACAGGCATTTATAATTATTTGATCTTGGTGGGATTTGGCACACATATTATAACTGACTAGGGCTATAACATATTAAAAGATCAGTCGGTTGTACAAATAACTTTTTATTTTATTAGCCTGACAACATCGTCAAGAAAATCAGTACAAACATGGTGCTGCATTGTCATTGCAATATAAATGAATCCCAGTTTTTTTGGTTTTTTTTATGACATTTCAGGCCAATTACATATTCAATAGGGGATTTACGAGAAAATAAAAGGGAAAAACAGACAAAAATACATAGTGTCCACCATGAACGTTTTCACACGTTGCCTTTAAAAAGAGTAATAATCTAAATTGTAACTGTATACTGCCGAACACAAATGTGGACGGAAAGAAATGATATTGCGCTAAAATACATCAAACAGCCCCATTAAGGCAAAATCTGGTCATCAATCTCAATTAAGTCAAACAAAAAGTCAAAGAATCTTGTAAAATAATCTTGTCTGGTCGCATTGTGACTTCAGACAAAACATAAACATAGACAACTACAGACACAAATACATTCAGATTTCTTCGATACCATCCCTTCTTACATATCACTTTCCCATTCCTTAACTTTCCTAACATAGATATCACAATCCTCTTCACCTTTTATAGCATCTGGAAAAATATTCTATAGTTTTCTTCCCTTAAAATAGATACTACCTCTGGTCTTTTCCTTTTTATGTCTCCATATTTTCATCATATTCGCTCTGCGATTCCTGAGGTTAATGTGTTCAAAAGACAAGGTTTCATAACTATGGCGTCGATCATATGGGTCAGATTTTCAGAAAATGTACAATTCACCTTCGCCAATCTTCTCAAATAACCCAAACTTCAGACGAAAATAAAGTTCAAAATACAGTTCAATCTAACCTAACTAGAATCAATGCAATGCCGAATATACTCGAATTTACCTAGTATTGACCAAATTGCAGCCTAATTTAGCAGAATTTACTAAATGTGTACAGCTGCCAATTGTACATTTTCTGAAAATCTGACCCATATATCAGTTTAAGACATGCAATATTTGCTCTGTATGTACACACTTGATCACGCAAATAGGTGTGGCAGCACACTATCTCACACCTTTAACATCAGTGATTTGCATATAAAAAACAGTATTGATGTAAAAAAAACATAGATTAAAATAAAACAGGTAACATGATAAATACCAATCCCGAAACGTTTCATTTTATATACTAATTACTTGTGCTCTCAATAAATGTATTGTATTTAAGATATTTGTATTCAGCACAAAACATTATGTAACCAATACACTATATCTCAGTCATTGCTGACTACTATAACTGAAGTATATTACATTGAAAAAATGGAAAATCCATAAATTGATCGATTTTAGTTAATATATTATAATGATATTAAGAGCAGTACAGATTTTTAAAACAACAGCATGGTAGGCGCACTGAGGAATGATGTAACAGCTCTGCTTCTCATGATACCATCCTCTGTCATCTTCAATCTTGTGTTGTTTGTGACGAAGTCTCTGAAATAATACCAAATTTACTTGATCAGAGTTACATTATTTCACATGACATGTACATATTTACAAGTGTATGTAAAAAACCTGCTTTTTTATGCATTTAAAAGGTAGCCAATACATCCTTATATTGTATTTTGGTACTCAAGAATACGGACTAGTGCATCCACAGTGGTACTCGCCCCCCACACTTTTCAACCACAAAATTTTAAAGTTTATGCTTGCTATATTTATTCATGTTAAATATTCAGACCTGCCAACCTACATTTACACACGATTCTTTCCCAGTGCATTCACACATCAATCAGTCAATATTTTATTTTTTATCAGCTCACTGTAACACATGACAAGTAACAAGGATTGTAAATTCATGGTTTGGAAGTTATTCATTAGAAACGAATGGCCGAAATGATGAAAAATAAATATCCTATTGAGGAACGTTTCTAGAAGTACTCTCAAGGATAACCTCAGATAGCTGCATAATATGTCATGGCCCGACTGTCTATGGCAACCCATTGGGAAAATTATGTTGCCCTCCAACAAACACTTTTAGGAAATATGGTTCTTAACTTGACCCATATAATTATTTGTTTTCTCACGTACATTGTGAGAGGTGAAGGTGGCAGAAGTATTTTTGGGACCCCAGTCGTCGTGTGAGTCTTTTGGGACCGTCGGTGTCAATGCTGTACTGATGGGGAATACACTGCGCTATGCTTGGTCAACTGACCCCCCTGTGAAAGCACTAAAACACCTCTGCCGGGAGTTTGCACCATCTCCCTGCCTCCGATTCCCGCACCCCAGAGGTTTCCCTAAGTATATTTTTCATTGAACAATGTTGGATAGGGTGATAAATGAAAGAACATTTGTAAGGTGATATAAGTTGAACACGGTGAAAATCTGTGACCAATAATGATATTTGATGTTATTGAGAATGAGAAGATGACTTTAGAATAACTTTATTTCTTGAACAATGGGGTGGGGATGGGACTGGGGTTAACGATAGAATATTAATACCATTTAAAGCATGACTGTTGGGTCACTGAATATTTCTTAATAATTCTATAATGATAGGGTGGTGATCAGGGGTGGATTCGTGTATACATACATGTATGCACTTTTAATTTTGTATCAAGGCCAAGGGAGAGGAAGAGCTTGCCATTAGTCTACGTCCAGATTTACACCATTGAATTAATGTTTCATAAATTATATTCCTTGTTACATCTTATGGGATTTTGGTAAGATATTGGTCACTATATCTAATCAAACATTGGTCAAAGTCGTCAACGTGTATGCAGGCAACACAGGTGTCAGCTACCTTCCCGACGGGCAAATGAGCGCGATTTTTAATGCGCAATCATCTCGCCATAGTTCCGTGATGAGCGTGGACGCTTTTCACGCAATAATTATTGCGCTATGATTGCGTGATAGTCATGCTAAGGGTATAACGCAATATTGGTGCAATAATCAGCTAATTCTTATGGCATTTTGAGCGGGATATTTGTATACTACAGATTCCTTATATAAATAGCATCAGAAATAAATGACAGACTTCATGACAGTTTCATTTTCATTTGCTGCGAAAGTTAGGCCCAAATCATTCAAGTAGCGGCCCAGGAAAAATATATTTATTTGATATATCTATTTTTGAAAAAGAGGGGGAGAGGGAGGAGAGAGTCTAGGACTACAGAGAAAGAGAAGATTATGAAGGGTACATAATTCCATTAAATTCCTCAACATGCTCATTTCACAGCCCTAAATTGGTCGAAATAATGTCTAAAGTTATGTGCGAATGCTTATGCTCATTACTCAAAAACTATTTAAGCCTTTTACACAATTAAAATTGTATTAAATACCCCAACATATCTATTCGACTTTCTTGTTTTTATATGATTATTGTGCAATTATTTGTACCGCTATTTCCAATCGTTGGTGAAGTACCTATGAAATATACTCTATAGGATGAGCTATTCGCCGAAATAATATATAAAATTATGTCTGAATACATATGCTCATTACTCAGAAACTATTTAAGCTTTTTACACAATTTAAATTGTATTAGATACCCCGACATATGGATTTGACTGTCCTAATACCATATGATTAGTGAGCCATTAATTGTACCTCTATTTGACATCGTTGGTAAAGTAGCTAATAGCAGATGCGTGACAGTAAGTGTGAATGCTATAGGTGAGTGAGCAGTGTCAGGTATGCATTAAGATGAGTATTTAGACGCGATTTTGAATGCGCATTATATGCGCAATTGAGATCACACCCATATTATTGACTTTTGAAGAAAACATGTATTCACAGATACAATTGGTTGAGTAACATATGTTTAACACAAACATAAATGAATATGAATGAGAACTTGATCCAACACAAGTGTGAGAGCACCAACAACATAAGAGGAAATAGACGCAATAGATTTCACATAATGGTTGCTAATGGCATGTCCATTTCACTGTGATTTAAAGCCATACAAATCACACTTCACTAGTTTACAGTCAATCCCAAAATGATCGCATTGCTATCCCACTCAATTGCACTCAGTGCCTGTCAGGTTCACCTTATTCCTCCTCCCCCCCCCCCCCCCCACACACACAGACACCTGTTGTCGCTTAGACAAGAGTAAGAGCAGCGTTCGCGGCTGGACAGCTTTTGCACATAGGGTCCCATAAGACCCGGGTCCCCAAATACCTGTATTCCCTCACACCTGTGAGATTTGTTGCTCACTGCAACACTAAGACACGAAGAAATGCTAGCCTAAAATGCATTATTCACAATCATAACTTCAACCCCACGCCGATCTCTTTGCAATTAAATATCATTTGATTATTTTAGACTATTTATTTACCAGTTTAGTTGTGCTAGGGTCGTCATTGTAGGGGCGGTCATGATGCCTTTTTAGCCCCCCGCCTCCCATCGACGTGAGGCGGCGGGCGGTCATGTAAGGGGTGGTCATCACTTGTACCCAAACTGAATATTCATAGAGGTCATATAAGTGACTCGAGACAAAAATGCAAAAAATTAAAGTGCAGACAATATATAACTTACCTGTGCTTTTGATTTGGAAAGCACCAGCATAAATCTTGAATGCATATGTACAGACATTCCCTTGCCTTGGCTTGTGAGTTGTGTTGTCATTACTTCGGCCATTACTCTCTCAGGTAAAATGATGTTCCAATAGAGAGGTGCCCTGATTCTGATAATAGGTTTCTTGAGGTATCTGTCAGCCATATTGGCCATTTCTCTTAGAGAATCCCACAGTTTCATCCTTCAAATCACAGCATATTGTCTTGGAAATAGATGCATAGCACTTCAGAATTCCTGCTGCCTGCAGCATATATTTCTCCAGTCCAGTTTTTCAAACCTACTTGGTCAACTGTGCAGCTGACCAGAACGAGGCTAATGTCACGTTGACCTAGAAATTTACTGGTGCATACTCAGTGCTATTACATAATAGCTTTAACATGCTTGAGCGATTGCTGTTCCGTAATTAATCGGTGGGGTGAAGGTGGTGGGGAAATGAGAGGAGGGGTAATTTGTGCCGTTAAGAAATGGCACATAAGCTTTTTGTGCCGGGGCACAATCAGTTTGTTCAGGTAAATTACACTTGGTTTTTACAGTGTACACCTGCGTCATATGGACCAATCAGTGGCCCGCAACTGTTACGTCACTCATTCCACCTGGTTTGTTGGACCATTATTCAGCCTGCACCTGAGCTGCATTGCCGTGCGTGCTATTTGACGTGCATGCTATTTGAAAAAAAATTATCTTACCTTTTTTGTGCTGTGTATGTATTCTTACAGATGTGTATTGGGTGAAAATAAACCCTTGCTTAGCTGGCTTCATGGCCAGACCTTGTCTTCGTTCTCTATCATTATTAATGGTAAAGCTAAGTACCCCCAACATATAGAAACACTTCTTAGATGCCCGTCATGTTTCCCATCATTGGAATCTGCTTCATATCATATGTTCTAAGGCAGAACCCGGTGCAAACCTCCGCTAATATTAATACACTGTTCAAATCATGTGAGATTCCATATCAGTAAAGTAAAAAAAAAATCATTTAAACACCACCCAAGTCATGCTCTATTGTTAAGCCTATATCAGGATTCTATGTGTTGCCATAACAAAATGACACCAATCCAGCTATCCTGCGGTTGTAGTGTAGTGTAGAGAATGACAAGCATGAATAGCATGTATTATTTTTTTTTATTGAGATCACATACAAAGACACAAGCTAGGGTTATCTATTTTCTGGTCTTTGTTTAAATAATATAATTCACAGAATGGTTTACTTAGGGAAATCTTAAATACATGACTATATACTATGAACTGAAGTAAGTTGTCCAAAGTGCATTCTAAAACTTACTTTTAAAGGCAAACGCTACTATTCACTGCCACGCCCCCCTTTTCCATATACCAAATATAGGGGCATTTTACGTACTATTGCTTTAGCACTGCAGTCTATGAGGAAACGGCCCATTTTTTCATGTTTTTCATGTTATATACTACATATTAAAAGGAAACAAAACATATGTCATCAAGTTAGATTTTTTTTTATAGCTTTTAGAATCTGGCATGTTACCCACTACTCTATGGAGGAACTGGCAATGGAGGTAAGCCATTGGCACTTGATATAGTGTCTATAGTTTGAAGTGGCCCCCAGTTTAAATGTTAAAGCATTGCTTTTGGTGATGAGAATGAAATAAAAAAAAAAGAAAATAAATTATGAACAGAACAGTCCATGCTGGGTTTATGCACATGACTGCCCTAATTGGAACTAAGCTAGACAAAAATTTGGCTGGCACAACTGGACTTGAACCAGGGACCTCTGCCTTTAGAATCTGGCATGTTACCCACTACTCTATGGAGGAACTGGCAATGGAGGTAAGCCATTGGCACTTGATATAGTGTCTATAGTTTGAAGTGGCCCCCAGTTTAAATGTTAAAGCATTGCTTTTGGTGATGAGAATGAAATAAAAAAAAAGAAAATAAATTATGAACAGAACAGTCCATGCTGGGTTTATGCACATGACTGCCCTAATTGGAACTAAGCTAGAAAAAAATTTGGCTGGCACAACTGGACTTGAAACAGGGACCTCTGCCTTTAGAATCTGGCATCTTACCCACTACTCTATGGAGGAACTGGCAATGGAGGTAAGCCATTGGCACTTGATATAGTGTCTATAGTTTGAAGTGGCCCCCAGTTTAAATGTTAAAGCATTGCTTTTGGTGATGAGAATGAAATAAAAAAAAAGAAAATAAATTATGAACAGAACAGTCCATGCTGGGTTTATGCACATGACTGCCCTAATTGGAACTAAGCTAGAAAAAAATTTGGCTGGCACAACTGGACTTGAACCAGGGACCTCTGCCTTTAGAATCTGGCATCTTACCTACTCCTCTATGGAGGAACTGGCAATGGAGGTAAGCCATTGGCACTTGATATAGTGTCTATAGTTTGGAGTGGCCCCCAGTTTAAATGTTAACTCATTAAGGACGGGATGCTGCCTCAAGGCAGCATTTTCAAAATGGCGTTGGGGACGGGATGCTGCCTGCAGGCAGCATGATGTCCTCTCCATTAAGGACGGGATGCTGCCTGCAGGCAGCATATTTTTATATAAATTGAAGGGGGCATAACTTAATAAAAAATAAACGGATTTTGATGAAATTTAAAATATATGTATACAAACACACTAGAAATATCTTTATAGGTATGTTGTCATGGAGACAATAATGATGACGTCATAACTAACATACGTAAATGCTGGAAAGTGAATTTGGAGCAAGGTTGCCGCCATATTGCACCCAATTGTGACCCATTATTCTAATTATTGAAGACCAAATTCTAGAAATTATGAAAAAATATGATCAATAACTGTTTACACCTATTAAACGATGTACATATGACACATATTATTTGAAGAAAATATTCTTAAAGTGTTTTTATACACTAAACCTCATGTTAAACACCCGTCCTGAAGCCCAAAAAGGGGGAAAAGGGCCCCCGTCCACCAGGCAAAATATGTGTAAACTGCCCCCGTCCTCAATGAGTTAAAGCATTGCTTTTGGTGATGAGAATGAAATAAAAAAAAAAAAATAAAATAAATTATGAACAGAACAGTCCATGCTGGGTTTATGCACATGACTGCCCTTGGAACTAAGCTAGAAAAAAATTTGGCTGGCACAACTGGACTTGAACCAGGGACCTCTGCCTTTAGAATCTGGCATCTTACCCACTACTCTATGGAGGAACTGGCAATGGAGGTAAGCCATTGGCACTTGATATAGTGTCTATAGTTTGAAGTGGCCCCCAGTTTAAATGTTAAAGCATTGCTTTTGGTGATGAGAATGAAATAAAAAAAAAAGAAAATAAATTATGAACAGAACAGTCCATGCTGGGTTTATGCACATGACTGCCCTAATTGGAACTAAGCTAGAAAAAAATTTGGCTGGCACAACTGGACTTGAACCAGGGACCTCTGCCTTTAGAATCTGGCATCTTACCCACTACTCTATGGAGGAACTGGCAATGGAGGTAAGCCATTGGCACTTGATATAGTGTCTATAGTTTGAAGTGGCCCCCAGTTTAAATGTTAAAGCATTGCTTTTGGTGATGAGAATGAAATAAAAAAAAAAGAAAATAAATTATGAACAGAACAGTCCATGCTGGGTTTATGCACATGACTGCCCTAATTGGAACTAAGCTAGACAAAAATTTGGCTGGCACAAATGGACTTGAACCAGGGACCTCTGCCTTTAGAATCTGGCATCTTACCCACTACTCTATGGAGGAACTGGCAATGGAGGTAAGCCATTGGCACTTGATATAGTGTCTATAGTTTGAAGTGGCCCCCAGTTTAAATGTTAAAGCATTGCTTTTGGTGATGAGAATGAAATAAAAAAAAAAGAAAATAAATTATGAACAGAACAGTCCATGCTGGGTTTATGCACATGACTGCCCTAATTGGAACTAAGCTAGAAAAAAATTTGGCTGGCACAACTGGACTTGAACCAGGGACCTCTGCCTTTAGAATCTGGCATCTTACCCACTACTCTATGGAGGAACTGGCAATGGAGGTAAGCCATTGGCACTTGATATAGTGTCTATAGTTTGAAGTGGCCCCCAGTTTAAATGTTAAAGCATTGCTTTTGGTGATGAGAATGAAATAAAAAAAAAAGAAAATAAATTATGAACAGAACAGTCCATGCTGGGTTTATGCACATGACTGCCCTAATTGGAACTAAGCTAGAAAAAAATTTGGCTGGCACAACTGGACTTGAAACAGGGACCTCTGCCTTTAGAATCTGGCATCTTACCCACTACTCTATGGAGGAACTGGCAATGGAGGTAAGCCATTGGCACTTGATATAGTGTCTATAGTTTGAAGTGGCCCCCAGTTTAAATGTTAAAGCATTGCTTTTGGTGATGAGAATGAAATAAAAAAAAAGAAAATAAATTATGAACAGAACAGTCCATGCTGGGTTTATGCACATGACTGCCCTAATTGGAACTAAGCTAGAAAAAAATTTGGCTGGCACAACTGGACTTGAAACAGGGACCTCTGCCTTTAGAATCTGGCATCTTACCTACTCCTCTATGGAGGAACTGGCAATGGAGGTAAGCCATTGGCACTTGATATAGTGTCTATAGTTTGGAGTGGCCCCCAGTTTAAATGTTAAAGCATTGCTTTTGGTGATGAGAATGAAATAAAAAAAAAAGAAAATAAATTATGAACAGAACAGTCCATGCTGGGTTTATGCACATGACTGCCCTTGGAACTAAGCTAGAAAAAATTTGGCTGGCACAACTGGACTTGAACCAGGGACCTCTGCCTTTAGAATCTGGCATCTTACCCACTACTCTATGGAGGAACTGGCAATGGAGGTAAGCCATTGGCACTTGATATAGTGTCTATAGTTTGAAGTGGCCCCCAGTTTAAATGTTAAAGCATTGCTTTTGGTGATGAGAATGAAATAAAAAAAAAAGAAAATAAATTATGAACAGAACAGTCCATGCTGGGTTTATGCACATGACTGCCCTAATTGGAACTAAGCTAGAAAAAAATTTGGCTGGCACAACTGGACTTGAACCAGGGACCTCTGCCTTTAGAATCTGGCATCTTACCCACTACTCTATGGAGGAACTGGCAATGGAGGTAAGCCATTGGCACTTGATATAGTGTCTATAGTTTGAAGTGGCCCCCAGTTTAAATGTTAAAGCATTGCTTTTGGTGATGAGAATGAAATAAAAAAAAAAGAAAATAAATTATGAACAGAACAGTCCATGCTGGGTTTATGCACATGACTGCCCTTGGAACTAAGCTAGAAAAAAATTTGGCTGGCACAACTGGACTTGAACCAGGGACCTCTGCCTTTAGAATCTGGCATGTTACCCACTACTCTATGGAGGAACTGGCAATGGAGGTAAGCCATTGGCACTTGATATAGTGTCTATAGTTTGAAGTGGCCCCCAGTTTAAATGTTAAAGCATTGCTTTTGGTGATGAGAATGAAATAAAAAAAAAAGAAAATAAATTATGAACAGAACAGTCCATGCTGGGTTTATGCACATGACTGCCCTTGGAACTAAGCTAGAATAAAATTTGGCTGGCACAACTGGACTTGAACCAGGGACCTCTGCCTTTAGAATCTGGCATCTTACCCACTACTCTATGGAGGAACTGGCAATGGAGGTAAGCCATTGGCACTTGATATAGTGTCTATAGTTTGAAGTGGCCCCCAGTTTAAATGTTAAAGCATTGCTTTTGGTGATGAGAATGAAATAAAAAAAAAGAAAATAAATTATGAACAGAACAGTCCATGCTGGGTTTATGCACATGACTGCCCTAATTGGAACTAAGCTAGAAAAAAATTTGGCTGGCACAACTGGACTTGAAACAGGGACCTCTGCCTTTAGAATCTGGCATCTTACCCACTACTCTATGGAGGAACTGGCAATGGAGGTAAGCCATTGGCACTTGATATAGTGTCTATAGTTTGAAGTGGCCCCCAGTTTAAATGTTAAAGCATTGCTTTTGGTGATGAGAATGAAATAAAAAAAAAGAAAATAAATTATGAACAGAACAGTCCATGCTGGGTTTATGCACATGACTGCCCTAATTGGAACTAAGCTAGAAAAAAATTTGGCTGGCACAACTGGACTTGAAACAGGGACCTCTGCCTTTAGAATCTGGCATCTTACCCACTACTCTATGGAGGAACTGGCAATGGAGGTAAGCCATTGGCACTTGATATAGTGTCTATAGTTTGAAGTGGCCCCCAGTTTAAATGTTAAAGCATTGCTTTTGGTGATGAGAATGAAATAAAAAAAAAGAAAATAAATTATGAACAGAACAGTCCATGCTGGGTTTATGCACATGACTGCCCTTGGAACTAAGCTAGAAAAAAATTTGGCTGGCACAACTGGACTTGAACCAGGGACCTCTGCCTTTAGAATATGGCATGTTACCCACTACTCTATGGAGGAACTGGCAATGGAGGTAAGCCATTGGCACTTGATATAGTGTCTATAGTTTGAAGTGGCCCCCAGTTTAAATGTTAAAGCATTGCTTTTGGTGATGAGAATGAAATAAAAAAAAAAGAAAATAAATTATGAACAGAACAGTCCATGCTGGGTTTATGCACATGACTGCCCTAATTGGAACTAAGCTAGACAAAAATTTGGCTGGCACAACTGGACTTGAACCAGGGACCTCTGCCTTTAGAATCTGGCATCTTACCCACTACTCTATGGAGGAACTGGCAATGGAGGTAAGCCATTGGCACTTGATATAGTGTCTATAGTTTGAAGTGGCCCCCAGTTTAAATGTTAAAGCATTGCTTTTGGTGATGAGAATGAAATAAAAAAAAAGAAAATAAATTATGAACAGAACAGTCCATGCTGGGTTTATGCACATGACTGCCCTAATTGGAACTAAGCTAGAAAAAAATTTGGCTGGCACAACTGGACTTGAAACAGGGACCTCTGCCTTTAGAATCTGGCATCTTACCCACTACTCTATGGAGGAACTGGCAATGGAGGTAAGCCATTGGCACTTGATATAGTGTCTATAGTTTGAAGTGGCCCCCAGTTTAAATGTTAAAGCATTGCTTTTGGTGATGAGAATGAAATAAAAAAAAAGAAAATAAATTATGAACAGAACAGTCCATGCTGGGTTTATGCACATGACTGCCCTAATTGGAACTAAGCTAGAAAAAAATTTGGCTGGCACAACTGGACTTGAAACAGGGACCTCTGCCTTTAGAATCTGGCATCTTACCCACTACTCTATGGAGGAACTGGCAATGGAGGTAAGCCATTGGCACTTGATATAGTGTCTATAGTTTGAAGTGGCCCCCAGTTTAAATGTTAAAGCATTGCTTTTGGTGATGAGAATGAAATAAAAAAAAAGAAAATAAATTATGAACAGAACAGTCCATGCTGGGTTTATGCACATGACTGCCCTAATTGGAACTAAGCTAGAAAAAAATTTGGCTGGCACAACTGGACTTGAACCAGGGACCTCTGCCTTTAGAATCTGGCATCTTACCTACTCCTCTATGGAGGAACTGGCAATGGAGGTAAGCCATTGGCACTTGATATAGTGTCTATAGTTTGGAGTGGCCCCCAGTTTAAATGTTAAAGCATTGCTTTTGGTGATGAGAATGAAATAAAAAAAAAAGAAAATAAATTATGAACAGAACAGTCCATGCTGGGTTTATGCACATGACTGCCCTTGGAACTAAGCTAGAAAAAATTTGGCTGGCACAACTGGACTTGAACCAGGGACCTCTGCCTTTAGAATCTGGCATCTTACCCACTACTCTATGGAGGAACTGGCAATGTATGTATGTTGTTTATTTCCAGTTAATCACAGTTACATCAATATAAATAATACAATATCTGGAAATGGGTACCACATTCTATGCTAATCATAGCTCTACCAGGAGGTCCCTTCTACGTTTAATTACATTATTATTTACAGTTCAAGTTATTCTATTTGGTAGATTCGTTCGCTATTCAATAGGTACAATATGGAAGACAAATTGTCTGATCGTTAGGGGGACCATTTGCATTCATACGAACACTCCTGGCGGCCCGCCCGTTCAAACATCGCTTCATTTGGCGGCGTGGTGCGATTTGCATTCTGACGAACACTGGTCGCACCAGCCATTTTTTGTGTTGGTCTACATTGCCAACATCAAGTCTCTTATGGACTAGTGTACATATGTGTTGACAGTCGGTCGTCTGAGTAGCCGGTTGCATTCTAACGAACACTCTTGGTGGTGTCAGTCGGCCGTCTGTCCTTACATGGACCGGGTCGATGGCATTCTGACGAACACTTGGTCGAGCCGGCCCATGTCCGTTCATTCATTACAAGTTCGGAAGAGAGATAGAGCAATCGGAGGGCGTAAGTTTAGTCTGCGTTCAGTGTAGGGTGAGGGTTTCCTGTTTAGTCGCACTTTAGTTGGTCTTAGTGAATACCATTGTCGGTTATTTAGTTGGATTATTTCTTCAGTGTTGGGGGTCGTTTTGATTGGCCTGGCCCAGAGAGTAGGAATAATGTTCCTCTTCTAGGTAGGCTTTAAAATCGCTAATTGTTAGGGATGTTTTCCTCCCTTTGGGGGGCAATTTGTTGTATAGATATGGTGCCTGTACATAATACGACTTCTTTATCCTCTCGGTTTTCGCCATAGGGACTTTTAGCAATTTGCCACTTTTTAGGTTTCTTAGATTTAGTTGCCTATTGTCGGTGTAATTTTCGTCGCAGCTCATTGTGAATGCAATTTGGAGGAGATGTGCCTCTCTCCTTTCATTTAGGAATGGGATTTTGTATTGAACATGGAGATCTTTTACACTCTCAGTTCTTTTTAGGTTGTAAGCTATTCTAATGAACGAATTTTGGATGGTTTGGAGCCTCTCCAAATGCTTCGCTTGAGCTGGTATATAGAAAATGTCACAAAAGTCGATCACCGGCCGCACCATGGTGGTGTACACTAGCATGGTATTTGTGGGCGTCAGTGATTTCCTAATTTTGGATGTGGCTTTTAGTCGTTTGGCTATTTGGTCTATTTTCATCTGAACATGGGTATTGAATGTCAGTGCTTGGTCTATTGTCAGGCCTAAATAGCAGTACTCCTTTTCGTATTCTAGGATGGCTGAGTTCAGGCTCAGTGCTTTTGGTGTCGTTTTCTTTTTTGTGTTGCCAAGGATAATATCCATGACTTTACTTTTCTTTACATTTACGGAGATTTTGTTCTTTTTACACCATTGACTGACCATGTTCAGATCTTTTTGTAGGTCTTCTTTAAGAGAGTCCTCATTTGTTTGCGAGTGATAGATCACCGTGTCGTCAGCGAACAGTTGTATCTGAGATTCACTGACGACACTTTGCAAGTCGTTTACGTACAGGAGGAACAGCAACGGCCCCAAGACCGTACCTTGTGGGACGCCACATTTCACCCTCACCCTGTTAGAGGTTACCCCATTCACTCGTACCCTTTGATACCTATCCGAGAGGTAGTGACCGATCCAGTCTATTATAGGTTGTGATAAGCGGAACGAATATAGTTTCTCAATAAGGATCGTATGGTCTACCGTGTCGAACGCTTTTTTAAAATCTAAATATACGAGCGATACTGGTTTATTTTTAACCTTGTTCCGGTAGATATAGCCGAACAGTTTTTCGTGGGCCTGTTCCAGGGAGTGGCCCTCTCTGAAGCCATATTGGAATTCATATAGGAGTTTGTTCTCTTCTAAATGGGGATATATTATGCTCTGAATGACTCTCTCCAGTAATTTAGCTGGGAGTTTTACAAGACTTATAGGTCTATAATTTGAAGGGTCTGAGCGGGGTCCCGCTTTATATATGGGTACTATAGTTGCCTCCTTGAATTCCATGGGTACTTTAGATGTTCTGGCTGATATATTACATAGATGTGTAAATTGGTATGATAGGGCCAGGAATATTGGTTTCAGGACTTTAGTTGGCATTAGAGCCATGCCTGAGGATTTATTTGGTTTGGTTTTCCTGATAATATTGTATACCCTGTTCTGTGTTATCTCCGGGAACTGTAGTAGTACCTGGTTGTTGTGTTCGGTTTTCGGTGGGGTATCGGTAGGGACGGGTGAATGGGTTGTCGTTTGGTCATGTATTTGCGGAGTCTGGATCTGGGCAGCTAGTGTTGGCCCTATATTGGCAAAAAAGCTATTAAATTCCTCTGGGGTGTCCTCCCTTTCTACAAATTCTCCTTCTGAGTTTTTGAGTTTTATTTTCTCCTCTGATTTGGTCTTATTTGGAGTTATTAGGGGCTTAAGGATTTCCCAGAATTTGCCTGGATCTTTAGAATGCTCCGCTAATCTTTCTGAGATGTAGTCATTTTTTGCTCTTGAAAGTTTAGAGTTCATTTTATTTCGTGTTATCTTGGCTATTTGCCAGTCTTGTTCTTTATTTGTTTTCCTCGCTTTTCTGAATGCTCTATCCCTCTCCCTGCCCATACGTCTTAATTCACATGCGTACCATGGTGGTTTCACCCTTGCACCAGCAATCTGTTTGATGGGACACATTTGGTTCAGAGAGTGTTCAATTTTATTGTACATCTCTGACCAACATTGGTCAACATTCTCACTTTGGTATAGTCTGGCCCAATTTTGGTCTCTTACGTTATTGCAAAGTGTACCTATGTCTAGGTTTTTCCATGCTCTAGTTGTTATTGTAGAGCGCTCATATTTATTTCTTTGCTTTTTCTTGACTACAAAGATAGGGAGGTGGTCACTAGAGTTATTGTTTACCGCACCAGTTTCGCTGATAAATTTCGAGTTTGTGTAGATTTGATCTATAATTTTTGAAGATTTACGCGTAATTCTGGTGGGCATTTTTATCTTGGGACTAAGTCCGCTGGGCTTTAGAATAGGTGTTATTTTGCAGCTATTCTGGTTTGTTTCGTGGTTAAAGTCCCCCATGACATAGATCTCTGTTTTTGCGCTAATTTTACTTAGCATGTTTTTCAGAGATTCCAGTGCTATGGGTAGACTACCATTTGGGGGGCGGTATGTATTCACTATTGTTAGGTGTTTTGAGTTTTGTTTGGAACATGTTACTATTTGCGCTTCTAGGTCTTTACTTTGCATGTTCAGGTATGCCATTGACTGTTCGTCAACTTTATAGCTGTCCTTTATGTAGAGCATAAGCCCCCCTCCTTTTCTTTTTGTGATTCTGTCCATCCTATATTGCTGGTACAAGGGTATTCTAACCTGGCTATCTGAGACATTGTCATTTAACCATGTCTCTTGTATCGCCAGTATATCGGCTTTCGTTTCTTCTAGAAAGTCTTCCACGTGGCACAGCTTGGGGAGAACGCTCCTGATATTCCAGGAGATGAGTATCACTCCTTTTTTCTCCCCAAGCTCCGCCGCGTCTATCTCTTCACTCCCAGACATTGTCTGGGGGTGTTGTTTTTTGTTTTACGCTAATTGAGGTAAAGTTCTCTCTGTCTATCACAGTTTTATACAATGTAATAGAGAAAGTTTCAACGTTGTCTAGTGAATAATATTTGTTGGATAGAACCTATGAATATACTCTCATATATGTATATATATATATATATATACTTAGGTGTAAATCATCGTTTATGGTATACGCTTAGTCTGGATTTATAAATCCACAGATCTTTGTCTGTAGTATAGTCATTTATGGTCACTGTCTTTGTATTCTTAACTATAGATTATATTTTAAAACTAAGGGTTCATTTATGTTTAATCCATGGCCTGTACGGTCGAGAGTCTTATTTCCTGTTACCTTGTAGTGGTGGGTGTGGAGAGTAGTGGTAGCGGTGGATTCGGTGGTTTCTGATTGCATTTTGACAAACACTAATTCTGAACCTCGAATTTATTTATTTGATTTATTTGCACTTTCTTCACATTTTCACAATCTTTTCTTTTCCTCTTCTTTTTGGGGGGATTTGGTATCTTTTATCTATTTTATTTTAATATTAATCTATCTTATTTCCTGTTGGCACTGATAGATGGTTTGATAATGATACTATTGATGATGGTAATACTACTACTACTAATAATAATAATAATAATGGGGTTGCATTTTTATAAACACAGGCCCTTATCCCCTGGCATTTGCTTTTGCCTTTTGCTTTTTGATTCCGTACTGGTGGCACTTGTAGATGGTTTTGGTAAATAATAATAATGGTGTGGATAGGGTGGAGTGGAGTGGATGGGGATGGGGGGTGCATTTTGACAAACACAGGCCCCTGTCCCCTAAACTGAGACCACTCCTTGGTTTCTTTATGGGGTTGGATTCTTGAATATCACACTTGAACATTTCTCTTGGCTTTGCCTCTTGTTTCTTCATATGTTATCTTCTCACTCATGGCTATGGACTCTATTTTACGGTTGGGTGTACTGTTAGTTTAGTATTGGCATTGGGCGAGTAGTTAGATAAAAAATAGATATTACATTTTACCTTTCACCCTTCCGGCAAGACTTTGGGTGCATTCTAACGAACACCGTCCCTCAGTCTCACCAGTTGGGTGTGATGGTTTCTACTCGTTCGATAAGGCCCGGTGAATGCACTTTTGCAGGCGGTCCACGGCGGCAGCATGGAACTCTGGTGTATAGTGGCATCCATCTGGGCCGAGCTTAGAGTACGAGTGCATAACTTTGGGTTTCCCTGAGGTTTTGGATTTGCGTGTAGATTTCCAACGATGTATCATTTCTCCTATTCTCGGGGTTGGTAGATCTTCACGTGCATTCAGGTATCCCGCAATATTGTTATACGATATTATTAGCTCGTTTAATGTAGTTTGGATGGTGTAGGGGGTGTGTTTGAATACGACTTGACTTCCCCAGCCTTCTGCCAGATGTTGGTTGTACGTATTTATATTGATACCCGGAATTGAGGCGAAACCGACCTTTGGCGTTTCCGTTGCCATGACAACGGCGTTGTGGAGTCTGTCTGTGGCGTAGGTGAGGATGTTTGAAATTTCCTCTTCGAATGTAGCTACGGTATCATACCTGACAGTAATTTGTTTGCCGAGATCAGTTCTGTCTCTTTTAATCGCTACGTTAGTCAGATCTTCGATCTTCCCCCCTCTTATGACCACGGTTTTTGTACGCAGTTCAGGGTTGACTGTATGGAGGATCTGTTGAGTCGTTGAGCCCCGTGAGTCAGCTAGTATCAATGCATCCAACCTGTGAGCCATGGTGGTGCTAAGAATATGGAATGTGGATGTGATATAGACTCCCGTGTAATATAGAGCGTTATTGTTTTAGTTGTTTCTTTAGCTTAGTGAGAATTATGCCAAACTTGTTTTGTCCGGTACAAGATTCAACTGTCAGCGAGTTTCTTTCGTTGGTGTTGTTGTACGAAATCGCCGGAAGCCACAGTCCGACACCCCACTTCCTGGATGCCGTGATTTCATAGAAATCTTCTGCGTCGAGGTTGAGGAATTTATCCTTTATTTCAGGGTTTTGATCTAATTTCTCCCTGACTAGTGATTCCAATAAGGATTCCTCTTGCTTGTCCCAGTTTTCGATCTTTTTGGTGTTGACCGACTTTCCCAGCCATTTTGCGACATTGGGTGCACTCGTACTCTTGATCTTAGCTGCGAGCTCGCTGAATCCAGCCGCTTCCGCTTTCAGTGACTGGAATGCGTGCTCCACTGATTTGTATTGCTTGCCGTCGTGGTCGAAAGTAGCCGGGTAGAAGTTTGAGCAGTAATGTGCCTCTCCCTGGAAACCCAGTCCTTTCGTCCCGACCTTTATCTGATGTGCGTCAGTGGGCGTGCATCCGGTTGGGAGGTAATGTAGGTCGTTTATGCCGAAAGTCTCTCTCCCGATCACGATGTGATTTACTACATGTTTTGCTTCGGGATGGGCTTGTTTGACGAGCGTGTAGCAGTTTTGGAGTAGGAATTTATTCTTCCTACCACCCGCTAGTGGATACTTGTTCAGCCAGATGTTGTTGTATTTCTCCTGCTTCCTAATTGATTTCCAACCTCTAATGACTGCCACTTTAGTGTCCTTCTGGTGGAATTCTACAAGGACTTTACGAGTGGATTTTATTTTAGCTCTGCCGACTCTGTAGATGGATTTTACGTCCTCCTCGCCAATGTTAGGGTGTGAGTGTTTCAATACTTCCAATATTGTTGCATTGAGTCCCACCTCGTCATAATTTTGGACTTCTTCTTGGCGAGTGATATGGGGGGGCTGTCCCCCTTTCTCGTCACACCATGCTTCATGTATTCCTTCTAGAAACAGGTAATTATCCTTTATTTCTGGATTGTTGTTACCATTGTACCTGTTGTTTCTTGTTTGTGGGTTGTGGGTTGTGTTGTGGTTCGGCGTTTGTTTTTTAGGGGCGTTTCCCCTAGAGTGGGCGTGTCCCCTATTTTCTTTGGTCGGCGCTTGTGTTGCCTGTCTCGTGGGGGGGGTTGCGCTGGGCCATGTTTTTGTGGCTCTCTTTTCTTGTTTTCCTATTTGGTCTACTTTTGCTGCTATTTCCTTTATTTTTGTTTCTTTTCTCGGTTCCTCTATTGCATAATTAGTCATATGTGCTCTGAAACTTTTCAGTTCTGTGTTCAGGTCATAGTCTTTCTTTGAGTATTCCCGGACTATGTTATCTACTTGCTTTTGGGTGTAGCCTAGTCTGGTAGTAAGTTCTGTTGTTTTCTGTTCAGATTCCCTGATACTGTTTTCGAGATCGTTTGTTCTTTTCGTTGTAGTGCTCACTGGTACGGCGTTTCTAGCTCCCGCTCCATAGTATGAGCTCAATTCTATTAGCACACTTTCCTTTACTTCTTGTATGATCGTAATCAGTAGAGTTTGCCATTCATTTGCGATAGATTGTTTGTTTTGGGCTAGATTCCTGAGGTAGTACGTCAGGTCTGTGGGCATTTTCCACTGTGGTTGTTGTTGACACTGCGGCGTTAGCAACGGCGCCATCTTGGTTTGCTGTGGCGCGAAGATACAAAGGATTTAAAAGTGGCGATCTCCTTACTTTATGGTGTTTTGCTGACCTTTTGTTGCGGATATTGTGATCTTGAGGTATTTACGTGACTATTTTAGCGTTCCATTTGCTTTTTAAGGTTCGTTATCCTTATTATTCTCTGCTTATTGTTGTGGAGCTTCGGAGCGCGTCATCGTGCTCTCTTGCTGCGGAACTATTTGGAGGTAAGCCATTGGCACTTGATATAGTGTCTATAGTTTGAAGTGGCCCCCAGTTTAAATGTTAAAGCATTGCTTTTGGTGATGAGAATGAAATAAAAAAAAAAGAAAATAAATTATGAACAGAACAGTCCATGCTGGGTTTATGCACATGACTGCCCTAATTGGAACTAAGCTAGAAAAAAATTTGGCTGGCACAACTGGACTTGAACCAGGGACCTCTGCCTTTAGAATCTGGCATCTTACCCACTACTCTATGGAGGAACTGGCAATGGAGGTAAGCCATTGGCACTTGATATAGTGTCTATAGTTTGAAGTGGCCCCCAGTTTAAATGTTAAAGCATTGCTTTTGGTGATGAGAATGAAATAAAAAAAAAAGAAAATAAATTATGAACAGAACAGTCCATGCTGGGTTTATGCACATGACTGCCCTTGGAACTAAGCTAGAAAAAAATTTGGCTGGCACAACTGGACTTGAACCAGGGACCTCTGCCTTTAGAATCTGGCATGTTACCCACTACTCTATGGAGGAACTGGCAATGGAGGTAAGCCATTGGCACTTGATATAGTGTCTATAGTTTGAAGTGGCCCCCAGTTTAAATGTTAAAGCATTGCTTTTGGTGATGAGAATGAAATAAAAAAAAAAGAAAATAAATTATGAACAGAACAGTCCATGCTGGGTTTATGCACATGACTGCCCTAATTGGAACTAAGCTAGACAAAAATTTGGCTGGCACAACTGGACTTGAACCAGGGACCTCTGCCTTTAGAATCTGGCATCTTACCTACTCCTCTATGGAGGAACTGGCAATGGAGGTAAGCCATTGGCACTTGATATAGTGTCTATAGTTTGAAGTGGCCCCCAGTTTAAATGTTAAAGCATTGCTTTTGGTGATGAGAATGAAATAAAAAAAAAAGAAAATAAATTATGAACAGAACAGTCCATGCTGGGTTTATGCACATGACTGCCCTAATTGGAACTAAGCTAGAAACAAATTTGGCTGGCACAACTGGACTTGAACCAGGGACCTCTGCCTTTAGAATCTGGCATCTTACCCACTACTCTATCAAGGAACTGGCAATGGAGGTAAGCCATTGGCACTTGATATAGTGTCTATAGTTTGAAGTGGCCCCCAGTTTAAATGTTAAAGCATTGCTTTTGGTGATGAGAATGAAATAAAAAAAAAGAAAATAAATTATGAACAGAACAGTCCATGCTGGGTTTATGCACATGACTGCCCTTGGAACTAAGCTAGAAAAAAATTTGGCTGGCACAACTGGACTTGAACCAGGGACCTCTGCCTTTAGAATCTGGCATCTTACCCACTACTCTATGGAGGAACTGGCAATGGAGGTAAGCCATTGGCACTTGATATAGTGTCTATAGTTTGAAGTGGCCCCCAGTTTTAATGTTAAAGCATTGCTTTTGGTGATGAGAATGAAATAAAAAAAAAGAAAATAAATTATGAACAGAACAGTCCATGCTGGGTTTATGCACATGACTGCCCTAATTGGAACTAAGCTAGAAAAAAATTTGGCTGGCACAACTGGACTTGAACCAGGGACCTCTGCCTTTAGAATCTGGCATCTTACCCACTACTCTATGGAGGAACTGGCAATGGAGGTAAGCCATTGGCACTTGATATAGTGTCTATAGTTTGAAGTGGCCCCCAGTTTAAATGTTAAAGCATTGCTTTTGGTGATGAGAATGAAAAAAAAATAAATAAATAAATTATGAACAGAACAGTCCATGCTGGGTTTATGCACATGACTACCCTTGGAACAAAGCTAGAAAAAAATTTGGCTGGCACAACTGGACTTGAACCAGGGACCTCTGCCTTTAGAATCTGGCATCTTACCCACTACTCTATGGAGGAACTGGCAATGGAGGTAAGCCATTGGCACTTGATATAGTGTCTATAGTTTGAAGTGGCCCCCAGTTTAAATGTTAAAGCATTGCTTTTGGTGATGAGAATGAAATAAAAAAAAAAAAAAAAAAAATTATGAACAGAACAGTCCATGCTGGGTTTATGCACATGACTGCCCTTGGAACTAAGCTAGAAAAAAATTTGGCTGGCACAACTGGACTTGAACCAGGGACCTCTGCCTTTAGAATCTGGCATGTTACCCACTACTCTATGGAGGAACTGGCAATGGAGGTAAGCCATTGGCACTTGATATAGTGTCTATAGTTTGAAGTGGCCCCCAGTTTAAATGTTAAAGCATTGCTTTTGGTGATGAGAATGAAAAAAAAGAAAAGAAAATAAATTATGAACAGAACTGTCCATGCTGGGTTTATGCACATGACTGCCCTAATTGGAACTAAGCTAGACAAGAATTTGGCTGGCACAACTGGACTTGAACCAGGGACCTCTGCCTTTAGAATCTGGCATCTTACCCACTACTCTATGGAGGAACTGGCAATGGAGGTAAGCCATTGGCACTTGATATAGTGTCTATAGTTTGAAGTGGCCCCCAGTTTAAATGTTAAAGCATTGTTTTTGTTGATTAGAGTGATATAAAAAAAAGAAAATAAATTATGAACAGAACAGTCCATGCTGGGTTTATGCACATGACTACCCTTGGAACTAAGCTAGAAAAAAATTTGGCTGGCACAACTGGACTTGAACCAGGGACCTCTGCCTTTAGAATCTGGCATCTTACCCACTACTCTATGGAGGAACTGGCAATGGAGGTAAGCCATTGGCACTTGATATAGTGTCTATAGTTTGAAGTGGCCCCCACTTTAAATGTTAAAGCATTGCTTTTGGTGATGAGAATGAAATAAAAAAAAAAGAAAATAAATTATGAACAGAACAGTCCATGCTGGGTTTATGCACATGACTGCCCTAATTGGAACTAAGCTAGAAAAAAATTTGGCTGGCACAACTGGACTTGAACTAGGGACCTCTGCCTTTAGAATCTGGCATGTTACCCACTACTCTATGGAGGAACTGGCAATGGAGGTAAGCCATTGGCACTTGATATAGTGTCTATAGTTTGAAGTGGCCCCCAGTTTAAATGTTAAAGCATTGCTTTTGGTGATGAGAATGAAATAAAAATAAATAAATAAATTATGAACAGAACAGTCCATGCCGGGTTTATGCACATGACTACCCTTGGAACAAAGCTAGAAAAAAATTTGGCTGGCACAACTGGACTTGAACCAGGGACCTCTGCCTTTAGAATCTGGCATCTTACCCACTACTCTATGGAGGAACTGGCAATGGAGGTAAGCCATTGGCACTTGATATAGTGTCTATAGTTTGAAGTGGCCCCCAGTTTAAATGTTAAAGCATTGCTTTTGGTGATGAGAATGAAATAAAAAAAAAAAGAAAATAAATTATGAACAGAACAGTCCATGCTGGGTTCATGCACATGACTGCCCTTGGAACTAAGCTAGAAAAAAATTTGGCTGGCACAACTGGACTTGAACCAGGGACCTCTGCCTTTAGAATCCGGCATCTTACCCACTACTCTATGGAGGAACTGGCAATGGAGGTAAGCCATTGGCACTTGATATAGTGTCTATAGTTTGAAGTGGCCCCCAGTTTAAATGTTAAAGCATTGCTTTTGGTGATGAGAATGAAAAAAAAATAAATAAATAAATTATGAACAGAACAGTCCATGCTGGGTTTATGCACATGACTACCCTTGGAACAAAGCTAGAAAAAAATTTGGCTGGCACAACTGGACTTGAACCATGGACCTCTGCCTTTAGAATCTGGCATCTTACCCACTACTCTATGGAGGAACTGGCAATGGAGGTAAGCCATTGGCACTTGATATAGTGTCTATAGTTTGAAGTGGCCCCCAGTTTAAATGTTAAAGCATTGCTTTTGGTGATGAGAATGAAATAAAAAAAAAAAAAAAAAAATTATGAACAGAACAGTCCATGCTGGGTTTATGCACATGACTGCCCTTGGAACTAAGCTAGAAAAAAATTTGGCTGGCACAACTGGACTTGAACCAGGGACCTCTGCCTTTAGAATCTGGCATGTTACCCACTACTCTATGGAGGAACTGGCAATGGAGGTAAGCCATTGGCACTTGATATAGTGTCTATAGTTTGAAGTGGCCCCCAGTTTAAATGTTAAAGCATTGCTTTTGGTGATGAGAATGAAAAAAAAGAAAAGAAAATAAATTATGAACAGAACTGTCCATGCTGGGTTTATGCACATGACTGCCCTAATTGGAACTAAGCTAGACAAGAATTTGGCTGGCACAACTGGACTTGAACCAGGGACCTCTGCCTTTAGAATCTGGCATCTTACCCACTACTCTATGGAGGAACTGGCAATGGAGGTAAGCCATTGGCACTTGATATAGTGTCTATAGTTTGAAGTGGCCCCCAGTTTAAATGTTAAAGCATTGCTTTTGGTGATGAGAATGAAATAAAAAAAAAAAAAAAAAAATTATGAACAGAACAGTCCATGCTGGGTTTATGCACATGACTGCCCTTGGAACTAAGCTAGAAAAAAATTTGGCTGGCACAACTGGACTTGAACCAGGGACCTCTGCCTTTAGAATCTGGCATGTTACCCACTACTCTATGGAGGAACTGGCAATGGAGGTAAGCCATTGGCACTTGATATAGTGTCTATAGTTTGAAGTGGCCCCCAGTTTAAATGTTAAAGCATTGCTTTTGGTGATGAGAATGAAAAAAAAGAAAAGAAAATAAATTATGAACAGAACTGTCCATGCTGGGTTTATGCACATGACTGCCCTAATTGGAACTAAGCTAGACAAGAATTTGGCTGGCACAACTGGACTTGAACCAGGGACCTCTGCCTTTAGAATCTGGCATCTTACCCACTACTCTATGGAGGAACTGGCAATGGAGGTAAGCCATTGGCACTTGATATAGTGTCTATAGTTTGAAGTGGCCCCCAGTTTAAATGTTAAAGCATTGTTTTTGTTGATTAGAGTGATATAAAAAAAAGAAAATAAATTATGAACAGAACAGTCCATGCTGGGTTTATGCACATGACTACCCTTGGAACTAAGCTAGAAAAAAATTTGGCTGGCACAACTGGACTTGAACCAGGGACCTCTGCCTTTAGAATCTGGCATCTTACCCACTACTCTATGGAGGAACTGGCAATGGAGGTAAGCCATTGGCACTTGATATAGTGTCTATAGTTTGAAGTGGCCCCCAGTTTAAATGTTAAAGCATTGCTTTTGGTGATGAGAATGAAATAAAAAAAAAAAAAAAAAAATTATGAACAGAACAGTCCATGCTGGGTTTATGCACATGACTGCCCTAATTGGAACTAAGCTAGAAAAAAATTTGGCTGGCACAACTGGACTTGAACCAGGGACCTCTGCCTTTAGAATCTGGCATGTTACCCAATACTCTATGGAGGAACTGGCAATGGAGGTAAGCCATTGGCACTTGATATAGTGTCTATAGTTTGAAGTGGCCCCCAGTTTAAATGTTAAAGCATTGCTTTTGGTGATGAGAATGAAAAAAAAAAAAAAAAAAAAATTATGAACAGAACAGTCCATGCCGGGTTTATGCACATGGCTACCCTTGGAACAAAGCTAGAAAAAAATTTGGCTGGCACAACTGGACTTGAACCAGGGACCTCTGCCTTTAGAATCTGGCATCTTACCCACTACTCTATGGAGGAACTGGCAATGGAGGTAAGCCATTGGCACTTGATATAGTGTCTATAGTTTGAAGTGGCCCCCAGTTTAAATGTTAAAGCATTGCTTTTGGTGATGAGAATGAAATAAAAAAAAAAAGAAAATAAATTATGAACAGAACAGTCCATGCTGGGTTCATGCACATGACTGCCCTTGGAACTAAGCTAGAAAAAAATTTGGCTGGCACAACTGGACTTGAACCAGGGACCTCTGCCTTTAGAATCTGGCATGTTACCCACTACTCTATGGAGGAACTGGCAATGGAGGTAAGCCATTGGCACTTGATATAGTGTCTATAGTTTGAAGTGGCCCCCAGTTTAAATGTTAAAGCATTGCTTTTGGTGATGAGAATGAAAAAAAAGAAAAGAAAATAAATTATGAACAGAACTGTCCATGCTGGGTTTATGCACATGACTGCCCTAATTGGAACTAAGCTAGAAAAAAATTTGGCTGGCACAACTGGACTTGAACCAGGGACCTCTGCCTTTAGAATCTGGCATCTTACCCACTACTCTATGGAGGAACTGGCAATGGAGGTAAGCCATTGGCACTTGATATAGTGTCTATAGTTTGAAGTGGCCCCCAGTTTAAATGTTAAAGCATTGCTTTTGGTGATGAGAATGAAATAAAAAAAAAAGAAAATAAATTATGAACAGAACAGTCCATGCTGGGTTTATGCACATGACTGCCCTAATTGGAACTAAGCTAGAAAAAAATTTGGCTGGCACAACTGGACTTGAACCAGAGACCTCTGCCTTTAGAATCTGGCATGTTACCCACTACTCTATATACTCAAATAAAAAACAGCACTCATCGGAAGAACTGGCTTGCCATATGATCTACCTTATCGTAACAACAGCAGCAATAAAAGAATTTCTGAATTTGAATTTGAACTCCCCCTCCTTAGAGGCGCATTGTGTAATGATAGCCTAATTGGTCGTATTGTAAATCAAATGAATCCGAACGTTTGTCTGTATCCTTTTTTTGTGAGACTTTATCTCAAGTGGTATAGTACACACGGTTTTAATATCATTGACAATATGTGAGATGTTCCAGGAAAATGAGTCACAAGTCGCAAAATTGATATTTTTCAAAGTGTTTTCATCACAAGGTCTCTTTATTGAAATTTTTTTTCAGGGGGTTTAGCTGTTTTAGTCTTATATATCCGTGTAACAAATTTCAGGACATTGTATTAAATATATCCTTGGGTTTTGAATGTCTTCGTATGGAGTATATTTAGTTACTTTACTGGTAATTACCCATTGAGAAACATTGTGAACTCTTTTACCAAAAATACAAATATCAAATTGAATGTCAAAATATTTAATAAATTAAATTATCATATTTTATATTTTAATATAGAAATACTTATTAGATGCTGTAGTGTTTACTATCATTGGAATTGGCTTGATCTCCTCTTTCCATATTATATGGTTATGTCTCAAATCCGCATTTTGCGACTTGCGACTGATTTTCCGAAAACGGATCACGTTTCTACGAGATTACTCCTTATGACTGTTTGAATTACAACTCTGTTCATCATTTTCTTATACCTGACAATAATTGTCACTTGACCATGGGTTACATACAGTAACTGAAATCTGCAAACTTTTCCCGTGATAGAATAATACAATATCAACTGCAACTTGTTCTCATTTGGTATCATAAAACACTCATAATTATGGACTAAGAAACAGAATTTCTTAGAATGCATTTTTGGTATGATCTTATCATCTAAATAAAACAAGTTAAATCTATATGATCGCGATGATTTGATTTATTTATAAATATTGCGCAATGATTGCGGGATGGTCACGCAAGGGTATAACGCAATATAGGTGCAAAAATCAGCAAATTTGTATGGCATTTTGAGTGGGATATTTAGATACCGGATCCTTATATCAATAGCATCTGAAATAAATGATTTTAAATTTGATTTTAGATAATTTTCCTGGCCTGGCAGTTGCAGTATATTTTTCTCACAGAAAGGTTTGAAGGGTAACTTTATTCCCTCCAAATTTCAAAGAGAGTTTAGGGCACAGCATGTGTTGCCCTCTCTTTGTATGCATCCTTTCATTTTCATCAATTCTACCATCCTCTATGTGAGCTTAAGCATAGCAGCCTTCCATCTGTAGTGTTCCAGTTGATTGTTAGCTCTGACTTACCCAAGCCACTATAGGGACAATCTATATGTACAATCATTAGGGTATTTTGACCACAGCATTTTTCGATATCAAACAGGTATATAACACACATAAACTGTAGAAGCATATCACTTATAACATTCCTATGTACATTATGTGGAATATCTATAGCGCTATAAATGCCACATGAGTGTATTAACGTCACTTTTATTGTAAAAGAAATTGTAAATGCACCCCAGTTAGCCAGTTGCACCACCTGGTGAAAACTGTACCAACACCTGGTGAGGACAAGTGGCATAATGGTAAGGGCTATTGGCTAAGGGTAATGGGCTACTGTATTCCCATTATTTCGAACATATATAATAGAATTGTTTTCTTTGTATAGATTAGGCTCTGAGACCTAAAAAAAGGAATTATCCCGCCTTATATTAAGTTACTGACCAATAATGATTCAAATTAAAAATTTCACAAGGATTTGTGATTCATTTTCCTGTAACACATGCCATATATGGGCACTTCTCATGAAACGTTGACAAAGTTTCATTTCTCCATTAGTTCTCTCTCCTTCTATTCTCTATAATTCTCAGTCAATACTTGGAATAAAATGTGATGGGGAATGATGCAGTCCCTTCACCAAATGATAACATTGAATAACTAATTAACCACTCTTTACCTACCCACACATAAAAATCTTTTTTGAAAAATGAATAGTATCCTTTAAACATTATATTATATGGTCGATTAAAGAAATTTTAGTGCGATTTTGATGTTTTTCACGTTTTATGCCCCTTTCAATGCAATTTTTAAAATTTTCAGATTGGCTTAAATTGTCGTCCTTATGAAGACAAATATTGTTGTGGCTAATATAAAACGTTCCAACGAATACATCTTCTAACTTCTATAAAAAGAAAACTTTTCATATATATGTGATCAACGCTTATTTGCATTTACATTTGGAATCGTTAGCTTAATATCCAGAACAAATCTCATGATTTCAACATCATTCCTTGATCAGTAAATTATAATTTTATGAAATGAATCCATACGAATACACAATTCCGACGAATACACGTTCAAAAGGTGGCTGGAAAAAATAAATTTTGTATTCTTGAGTATGTGTGTCAAAGATGACAGTGAGTATGAGAAGGTTGTGTCAGATGCGCGACAATAAGTGTGAATGCTAGGTGAGTGAGCAGTGCCAGGTATTGCGTCCAGTTATGGTTGCATTATGATGAGTAAAATCAAATAAATAGAACCAGTAAAATTAGATAACTAGAACCAGTGTGAGACCGTAGTTAGACACAGCAATGGACATAAAACCATGGAATTCAGCAATGAATATATACCTGTGAGACCATGTCTAGGTTAAAATCGATTTGTGAAATGACTATGTATCTTCATTGTACTTGACCACTTGTGAAATGATTTGACTTATTGATTTGCTGTATAAATATTCTAAATAATAAAAAAAAAAATATTTAGTAGCATTACCACATCAAAAATAGTTCATTATTTAATCATATTCTAATCATTACAGGTGGAATGGGGGTTCCCAGCGGGGAGTTTTGAGTGAATAAACCGCCGGAAATTTTTGCCGCGCGTAACTGATCGTAGCTCATTTCAAAATGCAAATATTAAAATACCATAAATTTACACCAGGAGAAAGCTGAGAAAAATAGCTTGAAAACCATGTAAATCTTTCTTTTGTGAAGTGATTTTAACTATCAATTTGAGTGAGTTGAAGTGAACATAAAATATTCGCGCACAGTGACGGGAGTAGCGCGACTGTCAAACACAGAGGAGTAGTGGTGTGGTAATGCTATATTTAGACGCAATTTTGAATGCGCATTATATGCGCAATAACCCACTTGCGAGTAGCGCGAAAATGGCGCGTGGTGGCGCTGAAGTCGGCCATCTTGTTGCTAGGGATGGGAAGCTCATCCATAGCAACCACTCAGAGCATAGGCCCAATGAATATATTTCGCGGATAAATGGAACAAAAAACTATTCATAAATGATAAATCCCACCAGCTATATTCAGAAATCATAACTATAGGTCTATCATATATGTAGAAAACATTGCTAAATAAGATTGATTAACATCACACATAAGATAACCGCAACATAGGCCTATACATATATGCATACCAACATATGGCTAGACTCACTGATAAATCATTTGAACAAATTTGACCATAATCTATTTGTGTCGGGACAAGTCACAAATAAATGGACAATATTATCATGGTCTCCGCAGATGCCATAGTGAGGAGAAGATTTAAGTTTTAAGAATTAAAAAGCCCACTTAATTCCTAGGCTCTTTCGCCCTCCCATCCTCTCCCTTTCCCCACCCGGCCCCATCTCCCCCATTATTCTACTCTGTTTCATTGTTGATTCCCCTTGCCGATTATGGAGTATAGGGCATATATATATTCTAGTTTGTTGAAATTATTAAGTGGTGTCACAGTGTGTAAGTCTCACGCAAGATGCATAGCTATGCGTGTGACTTGGGAAGCCTGCATGATAGTGGGCTACCCGGCCTATGGTGCCCGTACCTCCCGCCAACAACTGACATAGCCTACTCCGCCTACTCCACACTATCTTTGTGCCTACCGATCGGCTACCAATACTTGGTAGGTACACACAAGACATGCTGAATATGCAATGTTAGCGTCCTCACCTCTGCACAGTACTATAGGCTTTATTAGAGCAAATTATCCAAAGAAAATAGAAGAAATTTAACACTGTTTATACGTTGCTTCTACCGCGTCCCATTGCTTAGTGGTCAGTCTAACCCCTTTGACCCTGTGAGCTTCCAAGACACTCGTGCGTTGCCGTGGTTACTACGGCCCCGCCGTGGTACGGTACTTGGAAATAGGTTATTGAGATCACACCCATATTATTGAATTCTGATAAAAACATGTATTCATAGATACATTCCGTTGAGTAACACATGTTTAATACAAACATAAATGAATATGAATGAGAACCTGGTGCAACACAAGTGTGAGACCACCAACAACATAGGAGGAAATGGACGCAATGGTTTTCACATAATGGTTGCTAATGGCATGTCCATTTCACTGTGATTCAAAGCCATATGTATCACACTTCACTAGTTTGCGGTCAATCACAAAATGATTGCATTGCTATCACACTCAATTGCACTCAGTGCCTGTCGGGTATGTTTACTGTACACTGCTGACGTGTTTGCTTTTATGTAGGGGGAAACCTCCCAGTAGTTTTAACATAGTTGACTCTAGCATATGATAATAACAATTGACCCCCCCCCCCTCCCACTCCCACCCACGTTCCAACACGCCTGAAATGGACCCAAAGGTTAATAATTGGGCATTAAATAAATCTCTTTAAAATTCTTAAAATAGTACATGGGTCAGGTCATCAAAAAATGCACAATCAGCAGCTCTACACATTTAGTACAATGTTACTAAATTAGACCGAAAATGATCAATTCTAGGAATATCTGAGTATATGCTGGTATTGCGTCGATTTAAACATTTTGTTTGGTTATTTTTAACAGTAACTGTTATCTTGAACGGGGATGTTTTAGGGGTTTGGTGAAGACGGATTGTACATTTCTGGCTATTTAACTCACATAGCAGGGCGTATTCATACAATGCTGCCAACATACTTATAAATAGTCCTCTGTCAGGTTCTTAGAATAGTCTTCAGCAGCAGGGTGCAGTGATTAGTGCCAAGTGCCAAGGCCAAGGCCATAGTTGGGACAGATCTCCAGAAAATGTACAATTGACATTCACCAATCCACTCAAATAACCCAAATTTAGGACAAAAATGAAGTTCAAAATGAAGTTCAACACAATCAAACAGATTGTTTGAATCAAGGCAATACCAAATATACTTAGATATACCTATTATTTACCATTTTTCAGTCTATTTAGCAGAATTTACTAAAATGTGTAGATCTGCTGATTGTACGCCTCCGTGGTTTACAACATGTGCTATGTGTTACAGAAAACTGAGTTACAAGTCGCAGAAAATTGATTTTGACGTCCCATCATATTTCAATTGTTGTTTTCTAAATTCATATACTCTGTACTGAGTCATGGTAGCGGCTGCATGGGAGAGCTGGATTTTATCTAGATGTCTGCCTACCTGTTTTGTCGGTTTGTGTCTGTTATATTTAAATGAGAATTATCATTATATGAAACTTTGACCAATACAATTTTTTAAAAATGGTCGTGAATAAATAAACAACAACAACAAAACTTTATCTCTCAGTGTCTTATTGGGTATTGTGTCTATCTTATACCATCCTGATTTTTAAAAAATATTTACATTGTCTGTTTCATTTGTGTACTTTGTGAATCTCGATGATGAATAAAGTAGTATCTTATCTTATCTTATCTTGAAAGATGAGATCAAACGGATGGTACATATCAACACTTCTAATAAGGTGTCTTAAAGGCAAACGCTACTATTCACTGCCACGCCCCCCTTTTCCATATACCAAATATACGGGCATTTTACGTACTATTGCTTTAGCACTGCAGTCTATGAGGAAACAGCCCATTTTTTCATGTTTTATAGTATAAAACAAACAATTAATGGCTACTCCTACTGATGATTTCATTTTTATCAGATGATCCACCATTGATATTTTGTCGTCGATTTTAAAACCCAGGTAGTTAACCACCTTCGACTTGGTGATTTCCCAGACTTTTAGATAGATCTTTGCCAGGTTACCAAATTTAACCTTTTTTAATCTATTATTAGTTCCCAATATTTGAATCTGACATTTTTTTGCATTTAAATTTAGCATATTATCCAACACCCATTTATCTATTAAATTCATGGGCGAGCTGGGTGATTTAAAATTAATAGTTAAATAAATATTATACAAATAAAGTATTTCTGATTATACATACATTCCAGCGAATCAGAAAATATCTTACTGTAAATATGGTCAAAATTATTGTGAAAAGCCATATTCTGTCTCTCTTATAGGGCTCCTCCACTAGGGAAATTTTTGTCACTGACATTGTGCTAAGAAAAACTTCCAGTCCATCTGTGACAAAACTCTAAAGCTTGAGACATATATTTTAAGTGGAGGAGGTCCTTATAACATTGTCTTAACTGCGCACCCCATCCCACCGACTTTGTCTTAGGCATGGAATCGCCCACTCCTCCACTAGCAAAATCTGTCTGACACAATGTCACCGACAAGAGAGGTGTTGTCCCAAACACAGATTTTGTGTCAGTGACTTGGTCTTCCACTATGGTCAGATGTCTGAGGCAATTTGTCTTAGCGTTTCTATGGAAACGTGATCAACAATGCATTTGACCTTATAAGGACATCAAATTTTAATTTTACTTTGAAATATTCAAGTAACATATTATATATAGGCTCTTTGCCGTCTTCAAGGTTATTCCAGGCATTAAATCATGGAAAAAAGAAGAAAGATGCATAGCTGACCACGCAGCTATATTTCATGCATTGCCTAGTATAGTACATAAATCAGGAATAATTATCGTTACAGGAATCGGGTGATATATTTTCCAAAGTTTACTCATAGTGAACATTATCGTCTATGATCGTCCTACTTAGCTGATGTTAATTACAAATGACAAGTCTCGAAAGAACAATACAATACAAAGCGCTATCAGATTTGATTACCAAATACACTATTCACGATTTCCCAGTTCATTTGTTGACGCTGGAATACAGATATATAGGCGGTGGTCATATGATTGTCTAATTCACCGCAGGAGATAAAAACGGGGCAATCTAAAAACAATTCAAATGTTGTTTAACAGTATGCTTCTCTATA